>OZ026515.1:77426677-78626677 GCA_964019695.1 Loripinus fragilis
AGTACTACTACTACTACTTATTCTTCTTCTACTACTAATAGTACTACTACTACTACTTATTCTGCTACTACTACTACTACTACTACTACTACTACTACTACTACAGCTACTTCTTTACTATAGCTCTTTTATTATTACAACAACTACTTCAACAACACCCATTTTCTATTACTACAACCACCGTTTTTTTCTACTTCTTCTACTACTACTACGACTACTACTACTACTACTACTTCTACTACTACTACTACTACTACTACTACTACTACTACTACTACTACTACTACTACTTTTACTACTGCTACTACTACTACTACTACTTCTACAGATACAAATTTTACTTTAACAGTTTTACTATTACAACTACTGTTTTAACAACAACCATTTTCTACTACTACAACCACCGCTTTTTTCTTATACTACTACTACTACTACTACTACTACTACTACTACTACTACTACTACTACTACTACTACTACAACCACTTATTTTACTTATGCTGCTACTAAAGCTACTCTACAACTACTATTTCTACTACTACTACTACTACTACTACTACTACTACTACTACTACTACTACTACTACTACTACTACTACAGCAATAACAACAGCTACCATTATTCTACTACTAGTTTTCTACTACTACCTCAACCATCCTTTTTCTACTACTACTACTAACAAGTAAGTAATAACAAATAAGTAGTAAGAAATAACTTAAAACAAGTAAGTAATAAGTAATAACAAATAAGTCATATGTAATACCTAATGATGTCCCTCCAGGGCTTCCGTAGATTTGCCCTATTAAATTTCACTTTTTTTTGATTACCCAAAAAGTTTAATCAGCAGACTAAGTTAAGATTATGTATTTTTCAATAAAATATTGCTATGGAGATCTTTTATTGAACAAACATTAACCTCATTTATAACCGTTTGTTTGGCTGCAATCAAACTTGTTATTGTGTTTGCATGGTTTTTATGACGTCATCGTTACGTTATGTAACACCAGCGCCACGTTTTCAAATGTCTCTCGATGTAAATATAAGCCTGATTTCACGGATTTCCACGGAATTGGATTGGTTAAATTCGGTGTCTACTTATGCTAGACTACCCACTGTAGATACTAGCTCACCCAATCAGTGCTTATTGGGTTTATTGCTGTTTACATAATGTGAGGTAATGATCATCTGGAGTTATTTGAGCTAAGAAAATATACACAGTAGAGGTGGTTAGGAATTTCAGAGGAAGTTTAATGCTGCAATAATGTTGTAGTTGTTTGAAGGACGCACTACCTTAACATCAAAAAGCTTGTCTTTTTTCCGCACCCCATAGTCAAGATAACGCATTCAGTCTGTTACATGGGCCCATACCGAAAAAACGAGAAATGATGCTATTAAATTTTCTTATCATTTTTTATTATCTGATGCTCAACCATATTTTTCCGGGACTTTTTCGCATATTGCACAAGCGCGATGAAAATAACCGTCTGAATTCCACTTGCCGATCTCAGTCTTGATCAGTCATATATCACCTTCGAGCACATCAATAAAATTGAATACACAGCCCAAAACAACACGAATTTCTACACGTTTATATCTGCTTCTGGTAAACCTTCCTCGCACAAAAAGTAAATCTGACAAAAGGAGAAAAAATCTCTGACCTCCTATTTACACCATAAACGTAGGGACCCGTAAGAGGTTGCATGAATTTCCATGATTTTTGATTCTCTTCCTAGGACAAGAAATATTAATTATAGTACACAGAACGTGCAACATTTGTTTACCTTTATAGCTCCTCGAAATCTAAACCTGAAGACACTCGAATTGTTTTTTTCGCTCAACCAGCGGTTGAGCATCTGACCGTTTGGTAGGCGTGATACACATTCAAGTGATCTATCGACTCGTGTTAGCTCAAGTGAAGTGTACAGGTCAGTGATTTACTTTGCAATTGTCAACAAAGTAGTACGTCACTGTCACTTTTGGTTGGCACGACAGTACACTATTGCATTAAACTAGTGTAAACTTATATATCCGCTCATATGAGGCAATTTTAGATATAAAAAAGAGTAAGTGAGTGTAATCAGGGAATACCACAATTACATACTGCAAACCAACCCATACAATAAAAACTGGCCTTCTGCATAGCTACGAATACACGCTTAAAAATGAATACGCATATGTCTTCAATACCTACACAGGATTAGGTAAACAAAAGAAAGTCAGACAAAAATTGTAAGTATTTTTTTCGGAAACAAAATTTTGGCATATGTTTGGTTGCTCAAAAGAACCGTCTCGTTGAGACGGTTCCATTGAGTACCCACAACATATGTTTTGATTAAGATATAAGAAAATGGTTTTCTGTTACACACTCTTACACTAAAGGACTCCCTATATCACATACGTTAGGCTTTTTTCTCACATCGCTGCTTTCTTTCAGGGTTCTGTAAGGTTCCACAAAGAAATGGGAGATACTATACTGACTTTTCAACCGGTCGAATGGTCGTTGGTCGAATTGCCAGTCAAGTTAAGGTTGTTCAGCATTGCATGTTCGGTTATCGAAAGAAAAGCATTAGTACCTGTGTAAACGGCAGATGGAGACCTAATTTCAAACACTGCTATGGAAAACGTACGTACTTGTTTACCCATACCAACATTAGGTTCTCAGTCGTCGGCTCGTTATTCATTTTATACAAATAAAACCGCGACATGCCATCTCCAACAATGTGGCATTTTGACAAGTGTAGACTCAGACGAGCCTTTGTAACCCCAGTATAAGCATATAAACTTCAAATGATGCTCAATCAGTAGCTAAACAGTCAAAGAATATTCGGGTGACTAGAAAAGGCTCTGATCTGACTGCGCGTATGCGCTGGCTGATTTGAGGCTTTGCTGGTGGCACATACCATATTGTTAGAAAGCTTGTGTCATGGCTCAAATGTCAATAAGGAGACGAACAAAAAAGTATCAAAGCTCATTGGCAGCTTTTATTGTTATTATTATATTTGTTTATACATTGTGATATCTTAATGCTATGAGCGTCTTCTGTTTGGAATCTGACACTGTTTGCTCCTTTCTTTCCTTCCTTTGGACTTTTGTAAGGAATTTTTAGTAATGTAGCAATCGAGTTTGGCTTTTATGAAAGTAAAACAATTTAAACCATGTGTTTGTATTGTACATAAACGCAATTAAGCCGGAAATTTTAAATCTTTTTCATCTAGATTGAAAGCGGCGGGTCTCCTTATTGACATTTACTCTTACTTTGTAATTTGAGGTATTGATATGTATGGGACTGCCCATTTTGTACTTTAACGGGTCCCATAATTTTCTAAATTATGTTGTATTTATGTCCCCGAAGATAGTTTTAATCTTAGCAATCAGCCAAGACCCTGATTAAATGCAGCTTTATGCTGCATTTCATCTGGGTCTTCACTGTTTGCCAAAGTACCCATTCAGGGGTTTCCAATTTACAAAGGGTTTATTCATGTATCACATCTTTATTTAAACATTTGTGTTCTTTTATCATGTTTCTGTAAGAAGCGATATATTCCCATTATTTAACCAGGATTCACTTAGAAAACAAGTGCGTATGATCAGGAACCACAACCACAAACTGCAGACCAATCTACCACACCTTGAGGAAGAGCAGCAGAAGATTGAGTGTCAGAAGACACCAGGAAGTCAATTAAAGTACAGCAACCCGCTAACTCTTCCTCGTCAAGATTATTGCAAAACTAGAAAGGACACTTCGTAGCAAAGCAGGGACCAAACACAGAACCCTCATAAACAATGGAAGCATTATTAAACAACTAAACCACCGCCTCAGAATGGACAGCAGCCTTTGTCAACGGGGGTTTTAATGCATTTAAATGAAGCCAGCTCTTCGCCCAAGATTCATAAACAGAAAAGGAGAGTTTGAAAAAATTATGTCTGTGAAGATTGTAGAGCTTTGTGAAGCTCGAAGGGCATCTTTGGGACATTGAAAAACTTTCATAAATCTATGTAAACAAAGCCCCGAATTTCAATTATTATCAACACAAGCGCTAAAGAATTTTAGCAGAAAAAAGGTTGTCATCCTGGTGAAATGATTTATTTATGCCAATATAACATTTTAATGGCGTTTCGCTTGCAGGCCAATAGTAGACCGCTTTTATATTTCATCCTGGATAGCGATGTTGACTGTTTGTGGTGAGCTCTGATTTGATATACTCTATGTCATCTGTATTTTGTATACCTGCTTATTTTTATTGTTACTCCCCCTGTGGGAGTCTGTAATTGTTCTATGTTTTGTTGTATGCTTTGTGTCCATTCTAGTATTGCAATCATCTTGATGGGGAAGAGAGAGCTGTTTGCTTTGCTTAATTTGTCTTCCTGGTGTCTCGTGATGGTTGAGCGGCTCTTTCTCGCGGTGCCACGGGGTTGTCTGCGGTTTGTGATTGTGATATTTCCTGATCATACTCACTTACTATTTTTATGCCCCCAAAGGAACTTTGGGAGGCATATAGTAATCACACTGTCCGTCCGTCCCGCTTCGTGTCCGGTGCATATCTCCTATATTCTTTGAGGTAGGAATTCCAAATTTGATGTGTGGATGCATCTTGGGATGGCGGAGTGTCGCGTACCATTTTCGGGTCACTGTGACCTTGACCTTGACCTCTGACTTAGTTTTTATAGTAATAAAATGTCCATCCGTCCGTCCGTCCGTCCCGCTTAGTGTCCGGTGCATATCTCCTATATTCTTTGAGGTAGGAATTCCAAATTTGATGTGTGGATGCATCTTGGGATGGTGAAGTGTTGCGTACCATTTTCGGGTCACTGTGACCTTGACCTTGACCTCTGACCTAGTTTTTATAATAATCGTGTCCGGAGCATATCTCTTATATTATTTGAGGTAGGAATTTCAAATTTAGTGTGTGGATGCATCTTGAGATAAGAAAGTGTCGCGTACCATAATTAGGTCACTGTGACCTTGAACTTGACCTCTGACCTAGTTTCTAAAAATTGCATTGAGTCTGGTGCATATTCCTATAGTCTTTGAGATAGGAATTCCAAATTTGGTGTGTAAATGCATATTGGGATGACAGAGTGTCATATATCATTTTCGGGTCACTGTGACCTTGACCTTGATCTCTGACCTAGTTTTAAGAATTATTGTGTATGGAGCATAAATCTTATATTCTTTGAGATAGGAATTCCAAATTTGGTGTGTTAATGCATCATGGGATGGCGGAGTGTCACATACCATTTTCAGGTCAATGTGACCTTGACCGTGACCTCTGACCTTGTTTTTAGAATAATCGTGTCCGGAGCATATCTCTTATATTATTTGAGGTAGGAATCTCAAAGTAAGTGTGCGGATGCGACTTGGGATGACGAAGTGTCCCCTACCATAATTGGGTCACTGTGACCTTGAACTTGACCTCTGACCTAGTTTCTAGATCTGGTGCATATCTCCTATATTCTTTGAGATAGGAATTCCAAATTTCGTGTTTAAATGCATCTTGGAATGGTGGAGTGTCACAAACCATTTTCTGGTCACTGTGGCTTTGACCTCTGACCTAGTTTTTAGAATAATCATGTCCAGAGCATATCTCTAGTATTATTTGAGCTAGGAGTCTCAAATTTGGTGTGATGATGCATCTTGGAATGAGGGAGTGTAGCGAACCATAATTGGGTCACTGTGACCTTGAACTTGGCCTTTGACCTAGTTTTTAGAATAATCATGCCCGGAGCACATCTCTTATATTATTTGAGGTAGGAATCTCAAATTTGGTGTGTGAAAACATCTTGGGATAATAAAGTGTCACATACCACAATTGGGTCACTATGACCTTGAACTTGACCTCTGACCTAGTTTCTAGAAACTGCATTGAGTCTGGTGCATATCTCCTATTTTCTTTGAGATAGGTATTCCAAATTTGGTGTTTAAATGTAACTTGAGATGACGGAGTGCCATATACCATTTCGGGTTACTGTGACCTTGACCTCTGACTTAGTTTTAAGAATTATTGTGTTCAGAGCATATCTCTTATGTTCTTTGAGGTTGGAATTCCAAATTTGATGTGTATATGCATCTTGGGATGGGGGAGTGTCACTTACCATTTTTGGGTCACTGTGACCTTGACCTCTGACCTAGTTTTAATAATAATTGTGTCAGCAGAATATATCTTATGTTATTTGAGATAGGAATCCCAATTTTTGTGTGTGAATGCATCTTTGGATGGTGGAGTGCCTTGTACCATTTATGGGTCACTGTGACCTTGACCTCGGATGTTGTTTTTAGAAAAATCGTGTCCGAAGCATATCTCTTATATTATTAAAGGTAGGAATCCCAAATTTGGTGTGCGGATGTAACTTTTGATGGCCCAGTGTTACATACCATGTTTAGATCACTTTGACAATGACCTTTGACCTAGTTTGTAGAATAATTGTGTCCAGAACATATCTCTTATATTATTTGAGATGGGAATCCCAAATTTGCTGTATGGATGCATCTTTGGATGCTGATGTGTCGCATACCATTTTTAGGTCACTGTGATCTTGACCTATGACCTAGTTTCTAGAATAATCGTGTCTGGAGCATATCTCCTATATTATTTGATGTAGGAATCCCAAATTTGGTATGTTGATTCCTCTTGGGATGGCGGAGTGGTGCATACCATTTTGGATCACTTTTACCTTGACATCGACTTCTGGCCTCATTTCTAGGTTTTTCGTGTCTGGAGCATATCTCCTATATTACAGCTAACTTTCCTCGAATGTGTCTTATGCTTGACCAATTCCTTTGGGGGCATTCGTCACGTGACTGTGACATTTCTTGTTTACAATTACTATAGGCCAACCTCGAGCCAGAAGTCACACAGGTAATTGTGTGGTACCTGACGATCCACTGGCAACTTATTTCAATGAAACCAACCACACCATTGGCATGCTAGCTATTGTCCAAGCTGGTGGACAGCTTACCCAATTGTGTATCCATGAGAACAGAAGCGCTGACTTTAGTGAGCTAAACAGCAGCTATTGTACCGGAGGAAGATGGATACCAGAGCTTCAGAACTGTCCAAATAGTGAGTATCCATAAATAGATTTAGGTCCGAACAAATATTACATAGGTGTTAAGTGAATGTTTAACAGTCAGCTTTCCAATGCAGCTCGATATCTGAGCCTTCATCTACAGTAAAACCTGTGTAAAACGGCCACTAAAAATAGACAAAACAAAGGTCTTAATGACAAATGGTAGCTCAATGAAGGTCGAAAGTTTTTCAGACCTTGGAGCATTCTGCAATACTTTCGACCTGCATTACCCAATAATTTTTCTTTAAAAACATTTTTGTCTTTTTGAGAGTGGCCGTTCTACACAGGTTTTACTCTACTTCGATACTTAGTGCAAGCAACTAAGGTTCTGGTGGGACCGTGCGTATGTGTAGTGTCATCGGGGACTTCACTAAATGTGATAAGTACAAAAGGCTGACCGAAAATTCCCGATCACTGTTATGACCTTGGAGTCAAAGGTTATGATCAAAAGTGGCTTCCAACTCATAGCGTGAATTCCTCTTTCACGTTTTGAATAAGGGTGTTTATATTTTATGTTTATATTTTGAACAATGATTTCCTATCATTTGTGGATTACAACACACAACAAAGGTTCCAAATCACAAAAGCGATCTTGGAGTCAAATGTCAAGGTCAAGCTTACTCAAAATCTGCAATATGGCTCGTAACCATTATTTCACGGAAGGTGTTCATATTTGGTACAATTGTTATCTATGGTGTGTAAATTACAATGAAAGTTCCAGATCACTGTTACGACCTTGGAGCCAAAGTCAACGTCAACCATTTTTATACTATGTTTCACGGCTCTTAATGTATATTCCTTATTTTCCCTTCTTTGTGATGGAGAGAAGAATTCATATCTAGCACAAAGATTGCTTATTATTATATGATATAGATTACAACACAGGTTTGAGATCACCAATATGACTTTGAACTCAAACGTCAAGTTAAAATATACCTGAGATCGGTTTTATGTCTTGCGTCTTAAACTCAAGAGCAGTCTTCGTCTGGCGTCCATCGTGTCTTGTGCGTTGTCCCTTGTATGTCTTGTGTAATGTTTTTCTTTAAATGACATCTCCTCCTAAGCAACAGGCACAAATCTAAAAAAACTGCACACAAATGTTCTTTTTCAAGTCCTCAACCAAAACTACCCAGCCAGCTTGACTCCATTAAATCAAAGGGCCGTCAGAGCTCTAGATATGAAATATTCTAACGACATTTTCTGAACCATGTGTCCAAATAAATATCTTAAAACGACAGCTCCTCCTGAACCACTGATCCAAATTCAAAATAATTTCACAGAATTGTTCCACAAAATGCCATCTACCAAAATTGCTTAAATGGCTGGCTCCACTAAGCAAGCTGAACGTCAGAGCTGTCGATAAAAAATGTATTTACTCCTCCTGAACCACTAGTCTAAATTCAAAATAAGTTCCACAAATGTTTCTTATAACAGTGGCGGAGAGATGCTTGATCGGGCTACATTGACCTACATAAATTTGAGAGAGAAATACAGGCAAATGTTACTATTAATAGTAACTTGATACTCAATCGGGCTCCATTTTATCATTTTTATAGTGGTTTCAGAAAATGAAAAAAACCGTGTCACGGTTTTTGACGGATTTTCACCAAATTTTAACCCTCCAAAGATGCATAAATTTTCAAACTTTTGATCGTTCAATTTTTTTTAAACGGTCTAGAAAAAAATATTAAGGTTTGAAAACAGGCTTTTTTCTGGAAGTCTCTGACTCCCAATCTGGATCTTAAGAAAGTTGTGAGGCCCGATCAGGAAACAGTGATTCCTAGTTGGGAACATAGGAAAAAATCTTTGATTCATAACGGGATACATTCGAAGAGGACCCAGAGAGTTGCAAAACTTATATTTCACAAATTTTGAGTCTTGCAAAAGATGATAATTATTGGGTAACCATAGCTACCCCCTAGCTAGACTATTGACTTCATTACTTCTTGAGATTTCAAAGAAAAGTTAATTTTGGCCAGATAAGTCATATTTCTTACAATCTACATATTGATTGCCAATTGGATTGTTTGGCTATAGGGTAAAGTCAGGTAACTTCGGACATCAGGTTAATTTGGACAGCGGCCTTGTTTGTTTCCTATTTCAATTATTGGAATAGAAAAGTAAATAAACTAAGCAAACAGTGAAAATCCTAATGAGACGGCTCATAAGGAGCCGTCTCATCAGAATTTCCACTGTTTGCAAAGGTATGTCCGAATTAACGTGACGTCAGAAGTTACCCGACTTGACCCTAAATGTCAACTCATATTATTTAATTTTACAAGGATATTCATATTGACACAATGTTTGAATGAGATGTGTAGACGACAAGAAATTATTTGTGTTGTCTGGATGGCTTTTGACTCAAAGGTCGAGGTCAAAGTAATCATATTCTGGTTGTTAAGCTTGTAAATTGAATATTTCTTACAAGTTTTGATGTAGGTGATCAATAGTTCGCGCACTGATTGTAAGTTGTGTAGACGTAAGTAAACATACTTAAAATATGTCTTATAAGCTTGTAATGCTTACATTTTGATAGATATAGGCTGTTTATATTTGGGACACTGATTTTCTATGATTTGTAGATGACAACAAAGGTTTTTATTTGCTGTTATGACCTTGATGACAAAGTTCAAGGTCTAAAAATGCCATACTATGTGGTATTTAATGTAAAACTGGATTTTTTATGGATCCTCATCGATTGAACGCCTTCTAGTTGAATTTAACACTGAACGATGTTACATTATATACATGTACGTGTACAGTGTGTGCTATTGGCCATATCTACGTTAATTATTGGATCCTGGTTTACAAGTGATCAGTAATGGAAAAATTGGTTGCCAGACCCCCTCCCCAATACCTAGAAATAGGGGGGTCACTGGTTACCTGTATGTACATAACTGACCTCCTGCAGACTGGTAGCCAGCAATTAATGTAGATATGGTGAAAGGATGCAATGGCAACACTAGTATCATACTTCAGACGGAAATTACATAAGATTCAATCAAAATATGGTTGTCGATCGAAAATCTTTGACATCATCAAGTTTATAGTAACGTCAGCATTGCCTCAATCCAAATATGACCTATATTACCTGAGTCCTCTTGCAAAGATGAGTGTAAGATTCTCTGAACTGTTGCTCAATTATGAAACAATATGTTTCTTTGCAAGATATTTTTGTATTAATATTTTAGAGTCTACACATCAAGACCATTGTATTAAACCTGTAATAATGGATGCTGCTTTTGTACCAGAACGTGATTTTTACCAAGTCAACGAAACAGTTCAAGTCAAATGTCATTACAATGAAGTCGAACAACTCTTCATCAAATGCTTTGAAAATGGCCTGTGGTCAGCCAATGTGTCCTGTAAAGGTATGCTCAAGTAACACCAATTGTATCATGTATTATATATAACCCCTCACATTTGTTGTATTGAGAGGTATATAATTTAGATCCTGGTACAAATAAATTGAAAAAAAAATAAGAAATTAATTCAATTTTTACATTGTTCATGAAATCATTAATACTTCGGGTCTCTTGCACACAAGAACGGCTTCACATTAACTTTGCAAGAGACCCAAAGTATTCATGATTTCTTCAGGCTTCACGTTAACTTTGCAAAAGACCCGAAGTATTCATGATTCCATAAACAGACTAAAAATTGAATATATTGTTTATAAATGTATTAACATTTTATTATAAATATCTAAATCATAAAAATTATTTATTATTTAGGAAACAAAACAGTTTTGTATTTAATATGAAATCATATTAACGGTTTTGTCGGAGTGTAACACGGAAAAGCAGAACAGCCAGAGTGAACACAACAGCCAATAGCTGATTTCATAGGCCTTCTGTACTTTTCCAGATTTCCATCAGGACTCAAGTCACATGTACTTATATCTTATGACTACCACAGCCAATCGAAATTTGTTCCATTACCACCAGACCAAGCAGTCATGTGGTCGAGTCCAGCATCAAAATACCAAACGAAATTTTGTTTTGTAAGCGAACAGGCTTGTATATATTGCATACGAAGTGAGGATTAGTTGTAAGGGGCCACTTAGCACCGCTTTATATCTTTATTGTAACCTCGAAAGCCAGTTTTATGTTTTTCTAACAGCACCTGTGGTTGTTTACATTCTGACGTCAGTATTGAGTTAATGACTAAAAATCTCGTCAAAAACATCATTGGCATTGTGGCATCAAGCTAACAAAGTAAGTAAGGATGCAAAGATCAGGAATTGATGCAATCAAGTACCACACCTGACCCAGGATACCAATGGGAAAGTGACAAAATCACAGTTAGACACCACAAATGAAAGCCAAGAGGTCAGCCCGTTCCCATCAGCTGACCTCAAGGTACAAATAAACAGACGCGCACAAAGGCATAACAGACACAAGACAGAAAAAACATAAATGGTCCACAAAAGAAGTACCGCCTTGGAAAGGTAAGTAAATTTTACTGGAGGGCTTAAACTGGTTTCATCAATGTATCAGTCACTCTCCTAACAAAAGAGGAATTAATCGGCAAACAGGGGAGCACAATTAGTGGCCATAGGAATCCCAACTACTTGTCTATACAGCTTGGTGCCAAATTGAATAAAAATGTTGTCCAACAAAAAGATCAGCGCATCATATACATTTTGACATGACCATGCATGATATTTTTTAGGCTTTTTCCGAAGTAAAAAAATGCATTTCTGTCATTACATGCAAGGTAAGGAGAGCATTCTCTTTGGAAGGTTCTTTCAATAAGATCAATAAGTTTATCTTATATTAAATTATGAGGTAAAGTAATGTAAAGAGTAGAAAAATCATAAGTAGACAAACTGGTCGCATTGAAATCTCTAGCTTTAAGTTCATCTAAAATTTCACCTGAATTTTTAATAGACCAAAATAGATTTTACGGGATCTCTCATATACCTTTCACAGTACTTGATAACATGTTTAAACAGCTGTAAGACACGAGGTTAACAATTAAGAAAGTTCTGTTGTCGTACAAGAACTAGAATTAGTGCTTTATCGGGCTTTTATGGAGTTTAGGTAACCAGTACAACGTAGGAACTTTGTCTTGATTTTCTTTAGCTTTGACACAAAAATGTAGGGCTGTATGACAACCATGCCCATCAACAATCACCCTCTCACTCAAAGAAGGCTGCAGTTTATAGGCATAAGTGCCAACAAGCTCAGGCTTAAGAGTATAAACATAATGCAATCGTCAAACATCTATAACATTGTTTGCAGCTTTATCTGCTGGAACCAAAACATAGTTAATATGAAAATCCTGGATACCTTGTCTAAGATGATGAAAAGAAGATTTAGGTTTAGGGGGTAAAAGAGGTGTATTACGAGGGTATGATGAAATACGAGTATCAATAATTTTAAAAATGTTAATCTTCCATTCCTTCAAGGCATCAGGTTCAACATTTTCCCATTTGCACCATTGAATACTAAAGTCATCTAAAGAAGCAGCGATCTCTCTACGACATTTAGGGAAAATAATATTAGAGGTGAATCTATATTTAGGACCTTTAGAAATAATATTGCGAACTCTAGCGTCAGGAATGACATTTAAATTACCTGTAATCACATGCCCTGCAGAGGGATATAAATAAAACGAATTTCAACAATCTCAGGAGTCAGGAGTATTAGAATCTATATCTATATCATTACAATTTTATTAAAGTTAGATATAGTAGACCTGATTGGTTTGTTATATTTATAACAAATGATAGGATTTTCAGAATTATTAAAGTAATTTAGAATAGATGAAATCACTAAATTAACCTAAAAGATACTATGTTAATCAATAAATTCCATATCTTTGTTACTGAATGGAATTTTGATAAAATGTCGTTTATGGTTGACCTCAGAATCGACATAAGGACTAAGGAAATGTTGAACATAACACCTTGTTAGAAGTGCTGCTTCATATAATTTGTTTGCTCTATCGTAAAGTTTATTAGCCTCTAAATCTAAATTACGTAAAACTGGGATAGGCAAGGAACTTAAAAATGAAAATAAGCCATGCCAACCATGATTATTTAAAGTTATAGAAATATCCTTTAGAGAAGTATTTAAGCGTTTTTCAGTACAAATTTTGCGCTTAATGTTGCCATTTTTACGTTTACCATGAGATCTACTTTTGCGTGTTTTACATTCCAAAACAGAAAAAAACATCAAAATCTGGCATTTTAAAAATGATACCTTCATGGTATATATTATGATTAAAGCCTAAAGGAAAAGGTGATTGCAAAAATTTAATCAATTTTAGTTCAGTTTCATGTCTCTTTATATTTTTAATCTAGTTGATGAATTTGGATCATATATAATTTTTTCAACCGGCTGAATTACAATTATACTAGGTGAATGACCATTACTTTTGAAATGGCGATAAAGAAATGTGTCAATTTTTTTAGGCTTTTTCATTTTCCCAGTCTTAAGGGAACGGCCAGTTTGTCCCACATATTGTATTCCACAATTAATTTCAGTCCAAGTTATAACATAAATCAGATCAGATGAAGTTCAGTCCATATCATTATTATTGATTATGGAAAATTGCCTACCATTTACAGATGATGTAATGGTAGTTTTTGTACATAAATGTATGCAAAAGACACACCTCTTAGCATTGCACTTAGAAACATTAGGATACATTCTGCGTCTTTTAAATGCATTAAATGGTTTAGTATACTTCCTGATAATAGTTGACCCAAGAGGAGATAACCTTATGGTTGGAAGCATATCTCGAAAATTGTTAACTGAACTAGGAATACGAACAGAGGTAGCCGAATGTAAACTAATGGGAGATAAATGTAATTTTGTTAATTTAGTTCCTATCATAAAAGTTGTGTGGGTAAGTACCATCCAAAGACAAGCAATCGTCACACTGGTTATTAAGATGACAAGCCCGTATAAATATGCGTCCTTCATCAACAGCAGAATCTAGGGGAAGATTTGGTACCAGTAAAATGCATTTAAGCCCCCCCCCCCCCCTGGTGGCTTAGGCTACTGTCCGTTCTAAGGCGGTGGTTCTGTTGTTGTTGACTCTTTGTTTATTGTTACTCCCATTGTGGGAGTCTGTAATTGTTCTATTTTTTTGTATGTTACTTTATGTCCATTCTAGTATTGCAATCATCTTGATGGGGAAAAGAGAGCTGATTGCTTTGCTTAATTTGTCTTCCTGGTGTCTCGTGATGGTTGAGCGGCTTGTCCTCACGGTGCCACGGGGTTGTCTGCGGTTTGTAATTGTGGTATTTCCTGATCATATTCACTTACTATTTTTAAAAGTAAAGGAAGGCATAACAAATGCAAGCGATAATCCAAATGTCTAATACAAGTCCACAGAGATATAGAAAGCAGAAGTTGTACAACCTGGTATGAAAATTGGTCATCTAGTGATCTTAAACGCGGTACAAGACATAGAGGATACCCAGGGACAGGAATAATGGAAGGATGTTGTACAAACAGTCCTGAGGATTGGAAAAATAAGAGCATTAAATGAAAGGGCAGTGAGACTTATTAGGGTCGCCACGCAGCACAGACAAAACAACTCTGATAATCGAAGTAATGAAGGGTGAAAGATCAGTATGTTTTTTAGTTTGAAAAATAACCAGAGTAGTTGTAAAAGCAAATACATGTATTGGTCACAATTACTGATTTCAAAGGGTAATTAACTTAAGCTACGCATATAACACCTTAGGAAGCCGTAGTTTTGTTCCAAACCCTTTCATGTGTAGGTAAGGCACCCAGCATGCTGATATGAAAAGAAAAGAATAATTAGGCCCTTTAATAGCTCAAATTTTCATTTTATTTATTCCTAATTTGATACAGTAACATATGTAGCAGCCGTTACATGGTAATGGCCGGCTTACAGAGTGCAAATATCTTTACTCGACGCAGCTTGAATTGTTCTTTAAGATATGATATGTCTGTGAAATTCCCTATGGGGAGGGGGAACAAATCCATTTTCTGCCACCAACTTATTTCTTGTAATTTGCGCACCATAAGCAATCATTGTGCTAAATATGAACATCCACCATTAAAAATCAAATATTGTAGAAAATTGCAAGTTTATCGAGAAACAACATCTACAGTTTAAACATTTTAAGATACAGTGAACAGCTTTACTTAGGTCAAATCAGTCGGAAATGCCTCAGCCCATGACGTGGAATCAGACCTCGGATGTACATAGAGGATCTACTTTAATAATGTGACGCTGACGTTACATAACGTGACGCTGACGTCACAGAAAACATGCCAATAGCAAGTGTGATTGCAGCGAAACAAATAGTCATAAATGAAGTTAATGTGTTTTCAATAAAACATCGTTATAGGGATATTTTATTGAAAAAAAACGTAAACTTCGTTTATTATGTTGATAAAACGTTTCTGGTAATCAAAATAATGGATTTTGATAGGGCTGAACCCACATGCTAAAACCAAGTTCTAATTCGTCACTTTTCAAACTCATTATTTTTGACCAAACGCTTATAAAATTGAAATGATTTTTTGCCTATATTTGTGCATTTTAATGGGCAAACGTTTAGCAGTGTTTTTGAACAGTTTTCTTTAACTTCAATAGTAAGTAATGGTGCAAAGATCAGGAATCGATACAATCAAGTACCACACCTGACCCAGGATACCAATGGGAAAGTGACAAACTCACAGAAGACACCACAAACGAGAGCCAAGAGGTCAGCCCTTTCCCAGCAGGTGACCACAAAGCACATATAAACAGACGCGCACAAAACATAGCAAACACAAGACAGAACAAAAACATAAAAAATCCACAAAAGAAGTACCGCCTTGGAACGGTCAGTAAAATATTTTACTGGAGGGCTTAAACCGGTTAAACGGCGCCAACCTCACCCTTAATTCAGATGTGGATCAAGACACATAGATTTTTGGTTTGCATGAAAGACCCCTAACTTATCAATGCATCATCTCCTAAAACATATAAATCAAGATATAACAAGGAGATAAAGCAAGGATAAGGACTCAACAGTAAATTAAACTGAATACCGGAGCAAAAGAAATCCAACAGGTAAACCCCGGTGGGCCCGACAAACAGCCAAAGCATCAGGCCCCTACCATCTCATCAATAGATAAGTCTTTAAGTCGGAACCATCATAGAGTCTGAAGTCCGACCCACCGGTCTACAAGTTTTATGGGTTAAAAATGCAAAAATCGACTTTTTTTAATAAAAAAATGTTTTGAGGGTAGTTTTTATAAAATTGACATTTAGGTGGTTAAAAACTGGTCTGTCCGACTTGAAAAACACAAAACAATTGAAGTTTTGCTTATGGTGGATTTTTTACCATTTTTAAAATGTTGCAGTTTTCAAAATTTTTCAAGTTTTTGAAATTCACCAGTGTTTCCTGGTAATATTGTTAAATGCACTTAATTTTTGAGCACTGTAGGCCAAACACAGTAGAACTTGATTAGTCCATCTTTGGCGATTATTGTTTTACGACTACTGTACACTTCCGGTTTCAATGTGAGAGTTTAAATATCGATTTGGTAGCATTTTTTGGGGTTTTTTTTTAATTCTCAAGAAGGACCATGACGTCTGGTAATAATGAATAATCGCTGAAAATTTCAATGCTGTGTTGCTGATAATAAAGTGTACAGAGCAGTGCAAAGTCACTATGTAAATTGCAAGCTTAAAGCTGAATTTCAATGATTAACATGCTAAAAGTGTTGTTTTATGTTGTTGAGTAGCAAAAACTACACTTCTGATGGAATAAAAAACTTTTGAGGTTTATTCTCCTTATATCACGCTAGCCAGTTACATCATCAAACAAACAAAAACGTTGATTTGTGTTATAGTTTATGTCGTAGAAAAAATGTGACTTTTTGAAATGAGGGTACCTTTTCTATAACTTCGTCTGTGCAAGAAGTACACGTCATTTTTAAATGAAATAACTTGCAGAATATCGGCAAAGTATTGCTTCACTTAATAATTATGAATTTTGTATACCCTATGTTTCACTTTCTGAACTAGCGTAAAAATGTAAGGTGACCAATTAGCAGTTGGTTTTAGTTAATTTTTTCCACACGCCAGTTCGGGCTATTAAAATGCAGCTTTTTCATACATAGTACTACACCTTACATACATCCGAAGCTTGATTCTAGAATTGAGCCACAGTTTTCCTATTAACGTCAAGTCTCCATGTATGCATCCACTGGTAGTTTGGTTACCCTCATCCTCTTAACAAATTATTTCCTTACTCTATGAGGATTATCTTTATCACAGTGTATCAATCAGATTTAGAGGACGAACGTAAATGCAAGCGAGAAGACATTGTTGGTGCCGCCGTAATTCCTGACTCCAATTTCTACTATGTCCATGAGGAAGTTCAAGTACAGTGTGGTAACGATAAGGAGAGGAGTAAAATAGAAAACATAACCTGTCTAGAGAGTGGAGTTTGGTCGACTAACATATCCTGTATTGGTAAGTAATTAAGGGTGAGTATGACCAGAAAATACAGTAAAACCTGTCCTGAGGGGCCACCCCAAAGTAGACAAAACACAGATATTAACTACAAATGGTAGCTTAAATACGATCAAAAGTATTGCAGAATGCTCCCCTTGGCGCATTCTGCAATACTATTGACCTGCGTTAATCAGTCTTGAAAAACACTTTTTGGTCTTCTTTTTGAGAGGCCGCTTAAGAGGTTTTACATAATAACATATCACAGACCTCTCCAGGCCACCATAATTACTAATCACAGACCACTTCAGGCCACCATAATAACATATCACAGACTACTCCAGGCCACCATAATTACTAATCACAGACTTCACCAGGCCACCATAATTACTAATCACAGACCACTTCAGGCCACCATAATTACATATCACAGACCACTCCAGACCACCATAATTACATATCACAGACCTCAACAGGCCACCATAATTACATATCACAGACCGGTCCAGACCACCATAATTACATATCACAGACCTCACCAGGCCACCATAATTACTAATCACAGACCACTCCAGACCACCATAATTACTAATCACAGACCTCACCAGGCCACCATAATTACTAACCACAGACTACTCCAGACCACCCTAGTTACATATCACAGACCTCACCAGGCCACCATAATTACTAATCACAGATCACTTCAGGCCACCATAATTACATATCACAGACCACTCCAGACCACCATAATTACATATCACAGACCTCACCAGGCCACCATAATTACATATCACAGACCTCGCCAGGCCACCATAATTACTAATCACAGACCACTCCAGACCACCATAATTACATATCACAGACCTCACCAGGCCACCATAATTACATATCACAGACTACTCCAGGCCACCATAATTACTAATCACAGACCTCTCCAGACCGCCATAATTACTAATCACAGACCACTTCAGGCCACCATTATTACATATCACAGACCACTCCAGACCACCATAATTACATGTCACAGACCTCACCAGGCCACCATAATTATTAATCACAGACCACTCCAGACCACCATAATTACATATCACAGACCTCACCAGGCCACCATAAATACGAATCACAGACCACTTCAGGCCACCATTATTACATATCACAGACCTCACCAGGCCTCCATAATTATACATCACAGACCTCACCAGGCCACCATAATTACATATCACAGACCACTCCAGACCACCATAATTACTAATCACAGACCACTTCAGGCCACCATTATTACATTTCACAGACCGCTCCAGACCACCATAATTACTAATCACAGACCACTTCAGGACACCATAATTACATATCACAGACGACTCCAGACACTAGAACATACAAAAGGACAATCATACACAAATGGAAGAACAAACCCAAAATTAAAGATCGCTCTCAGCGACATGATTGCAAAACATGTCAAAAAAGTAACACCACTCAACCAGATACAAACACAAGTCCCCCATAGCTAATAGATTCTCAGTGCTAAAAGAAATCACAAGTTAAGTAGCTTTACTTGGCTAGAATTGGGTACCAACCCACCGATGAAAGCTTTAAATCATTGTCATCATTGTCCTTCGCAACCATACAAATTCCAGCTGTATACCTTTAGAGTGCAAGGGTTAGCACTTTTCTTACCTTGGTAATGATCCCCAACTAACAAGCAACTGGCAGCTTGCGTCAGAATAAAGAAGAAGTTAAAATATCAGAGCGGAGCAAGACTTAATTCCACACAAAAAAGCAATATTTAACAATGAATGGAAAACTTACATTTTTCATTTTATTTTTTCTGCCCACATAATTTGAGCCACATCTGACCGTAAAGATCCTCGAAAGATTGGTTTCCTTATCAGAGCCAATGGCTCTGTCTATGTAGATTCCTACGTGTTAAATGTGATACTGAACTATTTTCCTGACGCCAGTTTAGAGATTGTTTGCACATTATTTTAGACCTTACCTAATACTACCAAGCCTTGAAGGCCAGATTCTGAATAAGGTGGAGAAATGAGTGCTAAACATATAAAATATGTGCATAGATATTTTATGAACATCCATTTAGAAGCCATGTGACATAAATGTGACATAACAGAAGCTCTTGTAAAGTGCAAATGCTCCCTGAAGTGACCTTATTTATCTATAACAATTTACATAGACTTAGAACATCGAATTATATTAAGTGCTGAAATTCTAAAATGGAATCTTAGGGATGATGATCTGGCAATACCAATAAAAGTAAACTGATATAACACATCAATCACCTTTATGAATATACTGACCTGGGACAATTACACATCAATGACATTTATGAATATACTGATCTGGGACTATTACACATCAATGACCTTTAGGAATATACTGACCTGGGACAATTACATATCAATGACCTTTAGGAATATACTGATCTGGGACTATTACACATCAATGACCTTTAGGAATATACTGATCTGGGACTATTACACATCAATGACCTTTAGGAATATACTGACCTGGGACAATAACACATCAATGACCTTTAGGAATATACTGACCTGGGACTATTACACATCAATGACCTTTATGAAAATACATACAACCCTACATTTTGGTGTCAAAGCTAAAGAAAATCAAGACAAAGTTCCTACGTTGTACTGGTTACCTAAACTCAATAAAAAACCCTATAAAGCAAGATTTATTGCAAATTCTAGTTCTTGTACGACAACAGAACTTTCTAAATTGTTAACATCGTGTCTTACAGCTCATAAAAAACATGTTATCAAATATTGTGAAAAAGTATATGAGAGATCCGGTAAAAACCTATTTTGGTCGATTAAAAGTTCAGGTGAAATTTTAGATAAACTTAAAGCTAGAGATTTCAATGCGACCAGTTTGTCTACTTATGATTTTTCTACTCTTTACACTACTTTACCTCATAATTTAATTAAAGATAAACTTATTGATCTTATTGAAAGAACCTTCCAGAGGGAAGGCTCTCCTTACCTTGCATGTAGTGACAGAAATGCATTTTTTACTTCAGAAAAACCTAAAAAATATCATGCATGGTCGTGTCAAAATGTATGTGATGCGCTGACCTTTTTGTTGGACAACATTTTTATTCGATTTGGCACCAAGCTCTATAGACAAGTAGTTGGGATTCCTATGGGCACTAATTGTGCTCCCCTGGTTGCAGATTTATTCCTGTTTTGTTATGAAAGGGACTTTATGATGTCTCTTTCTGATGATAAGCAGGCTGATGTTATTGATGCGTTTAACACTACTTCCAGATATTTGGACGATATTTTAAATATTAATAATGTTTATTTTGAAAATATGGTGAGTCAAATATACCCTTCAGAGCTCCAACTTAATAAAGCCAATGCCTCTGATACCGAAGCAGCATTTTTAGACTTGCATTTGTCAATTTCTAATGGTATTGTTTCTACCAAAATTTATGATAAACGTGACGACTTTGATTTTGAAATTGTCAATTTCCCATTTTTAGATGGTGATGTTCCTCGTTCTACATCCTATGGAGTCTATATCTCTCAACTCATTCGTTTTGCTAGAGCATCTAGCTATGTTACTGACTTCAACACTCGCAATAAATTGTTAACTCAGAAACTTCTTAAACAGGGCTATCGGTATCATAAACTTCGCAAAACATTTTCAAAATTTTATAGACGATACTTTGATTTGATTTCTAAATTCCAAGTTGGACTTAAATCTCTCTTGCGCCAAGGACTTTTGGAACCTGATTTCTATGGTGACTTGGTCTATAAGTTGAAGAAGATTGTTGGCTCTAATAATTTTTCAGCGCAGTTCATTAAAATAATTTCCCATTATAAAAAGATTGGCTATAACATTAATGTATTGCAACAGACTGCATGCTTGGTAGTCAACCCAATCACAGTTGGCAACTTTGCTTTCCTCTTTAATTGCACGCCGGTGGGTCGGACTTCAGACTCTATGATGGTTCCAACTTAAAGACTTATCTATTGATGAGATGGTAGGGGCCTGATGCTTTGGCTGTTTGTCGGGCCCACCGGGGTTTACCTGTTGGATTTCTTTTGCTCCGGTATTCAGTTTAATTTACTGTTGAGTCCTTATCCTTGCTTTATCTCCTTGTTATATCTTGATTTATATGTTTTAGGAGATGATGCATTGATAAGTTAGGGGTCTTTCATGCAAACCAAATATCTATGTGTCTTGATCCACATCTGAATTAAGGGTGAGGTTGGCGCCGTTAAACCGGTTTAAGCCCTCCAGTAAAATATTTTACTGACCGTTCCAAGGCGGTACTTCTTTTGTGGATCTTTTATGTTTTTGTTCTGTCTTGTGTTTGCTATGTTTTGTGTGCGTCTGTTTATATGTGCTTCGTGGTCACCTGCTGGGAAAGGGCTGACCTCTTGGCTCTCGTTTGTGATGTCTTCTGTGAGTTTGTCACTTTCCCATTGGTATCCTGGGTCAGGTGTGGTACTTGATTGTATCGATTCCTGATCTTTGCAACCTTACTTACTTTGGCACTATTACACATCAATGACATTTATGAATATACTGATCTGGGACTATTACATATCAGTGACCTTTATGAATATACTGATCTAGGACTATTACACATCAATGACCTTTATAAATATACTGATCTGGCACTATTACACATTAATGGCCTTTATGAATATACTGATCTGGCACTATTACACATCAATGACCTTTATGAATATACTGATCTGGGACTATTACACATTAATGACCTTTATAAATATACTGGTATGGGACTATAACACATCAACGACCTTTATGGATATACTGATATGGGACTATTACACTGCAATACCTTTATAAAAAAATATTGACCTGGCACTATTACAAATCAACGACCTTTATGAATAAACTGATCTGCGACTATTCTGTATGCCCATATGTTTCCTGTCTGAGATATTTGGTTCCTGTACTGAAAAAGTGGCTGGGATTTTCAATCAACCGTTGGCAAATCGTCTGGACGATGATTGCATTTTAATTTGTCAATAAATATACTACAGACATGTGCTTGGTGTAGATTGGTCTGTTCTCTTGCTTCTACTGTGTGAAACAGACTTTGACATGAAAAAAATATTAAACTTTACATAATCTTTTGTCAGAATGATCTACAACTAGTTATACCTTTTTTATTTACTAGCCAAAAGTTCTAACCAGCCACCTGCATTTCATTAATTTTCTTCAAAATGTTAAATGTCATGACTAAATCTGCATGAGTAGTTTTGCATGCCTTTTTTGTCAATCAATCAAATGAAAATCTTATTGTTTGTTGTCAACAGAAATAAGGAAAACTGAATGTGTTCGTTCGTTTATGGAGTGATCAATCAGTGTATCCATATTCGTAATAGAAAAATAACCTGATGCGAAAATGCTTGCATTACATTTACGACAAGCCGATCAATCAAAACAAAATTTGATGATGATGTGCACCCATTTAATCAGAATCGTTCTCCTGTCCACATAGAGTGGTAACAGTTCTGACTGATCTTTGTGATGATCTTTCTTAGAACTGTTGTGTTACTTTGAAGCAGCAAGCGTAGCTATTTTTTTGAACATTTCTGATAAACGATTGTTATGTATAAATTTGACCCTCTACTTTTCACACAGGTAGGTGTTGCTCTCCTTCGTAATCCCCTATTTGACACTCCGATTGGCATTGGCTCCAAACTCAAACTTATTTCACAGAAATGTTCCTCATAATGCGTTCTACAAAATTTCACAAATGTTTCTGCTCGGCCAGAAAAGAGGACCGCAAGAGCTCTTTATAAGAAATATTTTTAAACGACATCTCCTGAAGCACTGGTCCAAAATCAAACTAATTTCACAGAAATCTTCCTCATAATGCCCTCTACTAAAATTGCACTAATGGTTCCGCTCTATTGGATAAAAGTTCCTCCAGAACAGTAGATAATAAAAACCTTTAAAATACATCTCCTTATGAACTATTGGTCCAAACACAAACTAATTTCATGGAAATGTTCCTTGATATGTCTTACGGAGTTCTGTGTCAGATGTGATACTTGATTGTATCGATTCCTGATATTTTCCTTCTTCCTACTTTCTAACAAAATTGCACAACTGGTTCCACTCCGCTGAACGAATTGGCTGCCAGAGCTGTAGATAGGAAATACCCTTTTAAACAACACCTCCTCCTGAACTACTGGACCAAATTCAAAAACAATTCCATATATTTATGTTTCTCATATAATTCCCTCTACAACAATTGCACAAATTGCTCTACTCTGCTGACCAAAATGGCCACATGAGGTGTAGATAAGAAACATCATTTTATGTATCTCCTCTTGAACTACTGTTTCATATTCAAAATTATTACACAGAAATGTTTCTGATAATGCTCTCTACAAAAACTGTACAAATTGTTCCACTCTGCTGATCAAAATGGTCCCCAGAGCTAAAAATAGAAACATCCTAAATGACATATCCTAAACTACTATTCAAAAACTCATAATAATTTCACAAATTTTCCGCATACGACCCTCTTTCAAAACTTTGTTGTGATTGTATATTTGCTGCCAGAGCTAAAAATAATTAGGCTTTCAACATCGCTTTTTCATGAGCCAGGTCTCATGTGAGGGACCAAGGGCCCATTGGCCCGCGTGCACTCTTGTTTTAGAAAATGTCAAAAACTTGCTAATGGTTTCTTGTTTCCTAATATAGATCTTAAGTAGATTGCCTATTGTTTTCAATAAATGGCGACATGTTTGCTTATAATTCGGCCAATCATAGGATAGTTAGCATGTTTTATTAGTTGACCATACTCTTGTAACAATGTTAAGTTTCCAATAAATAGTTTCCATTTTCTGAATTTGATTGTTTATGACTTGCAGCTGGAGAACAACTAATCCATTGTGCACCTCCACAAAAATCCAACCTGGTGTTCTGGCCACTAAAACAGAGCTATAATTTCAATGAAAATATTACTATTCTTACGTGTGCTGATGGTCTGGTGAAGGCAGGGTCATTTTCAATGCGTTGCTCCGGTGATGGGTCTTGGGAAGGCGATTTCGAGTGCTTGCCTTGTAAGTATGGTTATTTTTCTTTTTAAAGATAGTTTTAGGGTTCCTAGAAAAAACATCCTTAACATCTAGAACTGTCCAATAAGTAGATCAATATAGAATTTAGAAATTTTAAAATAATTTATATAATAAGACTAATATTTAGAGAAGAACACGTACAATACAATGCTAACATACTTATTACATCCACACAGTTCTTTAAATTATCCCCTCTCTCCAATCAATGTCTAGGTCTCCTTCTTTAGTTAATATTTAATAATCTACATCTATCCATCACATTTGGCTGTAATGTTTAGCACTGTAAATTTAGAAAAATTCGCGAGGGTTTTATTTTCGCGAAACTTCGAGGATATGGAGTTTTGCGAAAATAAAACCCTCACAAACTGGCAAAAGCGCTTTGTCCTTTTTTGATGTATGTAAATCATGCTAAAGTCGCGAATTTTTAATATGGAAAATATGTCTTTTAACGCTTTTGGTGAAATAAAATTCTTTCGAAAATTTCCGAATTTACAGTGCTTTGGTTGAAAAACAGCCATCTCTTCACATTAGAAAGTTTTCACTTCTAGATGCTTGACAACTTTACTAATAACCATACTCAAATCAATGTAAAGGTACTGCTTGCTTCGATAATTGACTTTACATATCTTTATGTTGTGGAGATTTTAGATATACATGAAGTACTAAACTTACTGAAATTGCTCTCTAGTATCCAACTATTACATGATTGGCGTTAGAGTAGACATTGTATATTTATGTGGTTAAGCATACTCTAATTGCTATAATATTTCTATCAACCGTGGAATCTGTTCCACTTGTGAAATCACAAATCATGGAAAATCGTATTTAGAATAAGTAAGTGAATGTGATCAGGAAATACCACCATCACAAACTGCAGACATACCCATGGCACCACGAGCAAGAGCCATATAACAATAATGAGACACCAGGAAGACAAACTAAGCGTGGCAACCAGCTTTCTCTTCCCCATCAAGATGATTGCAAAACTAGAATGGACATAAAGTAACGTACAAAAAACATAAAACAATTACAAACTCCAACAATGGGAATACCAATAAACAATAAGTCAACAACAACAGAACCACCGCCTTAGAACGGACAGCAGTCTAAGCCACCAGGGGGGGGGGCTTAAATGCATTTTACTGGTACCAAATCTTCGCCCTAGATTCAGCTGTTGTTTAAGTACAAGAAATGTTCAGCTCGCATGGAAGCCTTCTAACTATTAAATGTATCATCTTGGAGAAACAATTTAATCAAATTCACTATGGTGAAACAAAGAAAAGGGCTCACGACTCACAGATAGTCAGGGCCAAAGAAAACATCAAGTTGAGCCACAGTGGGCCCAGCTACAGATAAGCATCAGGCAGCAACCCACAGATTAAAGCTTTACGTCAGGACCATCATAGAACCTGAGGCCTGTACAACCGTTGTCCAATTAAAGAGGAAAACTTGATAGCTATAAACCGTGATTGGGTTTAAAACCAGACATGCAGACTGTTGCATGACATCCAAGTTATATCCAACCTTTATGTAACGTTTGATTATCTTTTTGAATTGATCACTAAAATTACGTTTTCCAATAATTCTTTTGTATTTATAAACTAAAACACCATAAAATATAGGTATTGATATGCCTTGTTGCAAAAGAGCTTGCTGAGCGATACGCCAATCTATGTTAAGGTAGTGTATGCTTCAGTGGTTAACTTTCCATATCTTAAGATTGTAGAGATTTTAGATATGCACAAAATACTAAGCTGACATACTCTGTGGTAGCCCACCTTTATATGATTGGATTAAGAGTGGACATTGTATAAAGGTGAGATTAAGCATATCCTATACTCTAATTGTCATTATATTTCTACCAACAGATGTTGCTTTTTCATTTATGTAAGCACAAATTATGTACGAGTACTATGTGAGCTTGCTGAGTGATAGATCCATGAATAGTTTCCCTAAAAATAAACAATTCTCGTTTACGACAAAACTAGATCATCCTTTTCAAGTCCAGAAGGAACTGTGAGCTGTAGCGTTAACAGAAAGTATGACCCTATCAAAAGTACATAGCAATTCACACAATAGCAATTATTGTTATACTCACTTCTATGATGAGAATGTTTTGAAAAGACTGGGGAGAAGTGCAATGAATACTGTATGCATGAAAGATGGAAGTTGCCCTGAAATAAAATTGTTTAACCCGGCAAACTATAATTCACCACAGCACTTCGTAGAGTCAATTTAGAGTGCAATTGAAGATATGCAATCACAATATCTAGAACAGGCATATGATCACAATGTCACTTACGTAGTTTCTTTGACAGATATCCATTCACAATATTGCATACAAAATTTCTCGGACAGTTGTACAATCAAAATATCGCTTATACACTTTTGAGGGCATATATACAATTACAATATGGTTAACACAATTTCTAGGACATCGTTAACACAATATACTATAACAATGTAGCGTACTTGATTTCTAGGACAGTTATACAATCACACTTTCGTTTATGCATTTTCTAGAACAGATATATAATTATAATATCGCTTTTGAGGGTAGATATATAACCACAATATTGTTTACACACTTTCTAGGACATATACATTATCACAACATCGTTTACACAATTTCGAGGGCTGATGTATAATCAAAATACCGTTTACACAATGTTGAGGGCGGATATGCAATCACAATATCGTTTACATAATATTGAGGGCAGATATGCCCTCAAAATATCGTTTACACAGTTTCTAAGACAGATACATTATCACAATATCTCTTACAAAATTTCGATGGCAGGTGTATCGATTACATATTTTCTAGTACATATACACTATGACAATATCGTCTACACAATTTTGAGGGCAGATATGTAATCACAATATTGTTTACGCAGTTTCTAGCACAGATACACTATCTTAATATCTATTACACAATTTCGAGAGCAGATGTGCAATCACAATTTCGTTAATACTGTTTCTAGGACTGAAAGTACAATCACAATATCGTTTACACGATTTCTAGGACAGATATACAATCATGATATTGTTTACAAATCTATATGGCAGATATACAATCACAATATATTTAATTCAATTTGTAGGACATATATGCTATCTTAGTATATCATACTCAATTTCTAGGACAGATATACAATCATGATATCGCTAACACAGTTTCTGGGACTGATAGTACACTCACAATATCGTTTAAACAATTTGGACGATAAAATCATTCGTGATTTTGTTTACACAATGGCAGATACATGTATATAATCACAGCATATTTTACTCAATTTCTAGGACATATATGCTATATATTGGTGTCATCCTAAGAATAGATTAAACATCTTATCAAACAAATATAAGCAGGTGACCATTGATAATGCATATGTCCAGATAAGCAAATAGTTTGAGCTTTGATGTCATGCGCAGATCCAGATGGGGGGGGGCAGAGAGTCCCCCTGGAAAATCACTCTATCACTGGGGACATCATCAGCCCACCAGCAAAACGCCATTGAAATGGCGTTTCGCTGGTGGGCAGATGGTGACCCGCTTAGAATATTAGCACGTATCCCTCTCCCCTCTGTAAAATATGATGACTAAAGCAAAAAAAAAATTTGGCCACTCTGACAAAACATTCTGGATCCGCATTCTGAATGTGATCATTGAGATTATTCTATTGAGTACTCACAGTATATATTTGGTTGATAAATTAAGACAATTAAGGTGGAAATAACAGCTCTGTTTTAGAGGCCTGGAACATAACTCCTTTCTTTTACAGGGAATGAAACACGTGCATTATCTACAGAACATTCACTGCTCTCACACACTTTACGTATATTGGCGCACTAGATAGTTGCACAAGTGTGTATGAAGAATGATTTACGAATAAACGATAATATACAACTATTGACTTATGTTGAGGTGGACATGGAGTGTTATTGAACAGTAAACGTCATATTGGCCGACGAGGACAATATGATTAAGTTTACTGTTCAATACCGAAACATTAGTCAACAATTGTTTTATTATAAAATAAATATATCTTATGCATTTCCTGTCATTTTACACCGTTATAACCATTGACGTTACGGATGGATTCTACGAAATTACTTGAGGTTCTGAATTCACTTCCCGTAAGCCATGCAATATTACCTCGTGCCGTGTGCTCGAATGGATATGCATGTGGGCCAATCAGAAGATGTTTATTTATAGATTATATAATAAGTACCAATATCTTACAAACATGCTCAAATGTAGTCGCTTTATTATACCCTAGGTCAGACACAAAACATTTAATTTGTCAAAACCATAACAACTTGTAACAATCATTGTTTTGTGCTTTACAGCATGTGGGAATGGCAGGCTAGACGTCACTGATACCAAGTTTAACTACTTTGACAAGACCTTAGTAGACAGTGAGGCCAAGGGTTGGCTTAGTAGCATCGATGAGTGTGCCAAGCTATGCATCAATTCACGAAATTTCCTCTGCAAAGCCATTCAAATTTTCGATGATGGAAATGGCGAATCTCTCCAGATATATTGTAAAATATTATCAATGGTCGCGGATAATACTTCAGAAAGTTTTATCTCTCACCAAGGTGCTGTATCTAAGATCTACAATATTGGTTGTAAAAGTAAGTATTTTTTCAAGTTGGAAAAACACACGAGCTATTAGTTCCTATAGAGGGCAAAGATCAGAAATTGATACAATCAAGTACCACACCTGACCCAGGACACCATGAGGATCAGTGACAAAACAGAAGAAAATATCACAAACCAGAGAGCCAAGAGGACAGCCCTTTCACTGCAGGCGATCACGAGACTGCAAGGAACAGACAAGACAGCATGACAAAAAACAAACAAGAATCATAAATGACAAATAAGGATTCACAAAAGAAGCACCGCCTTGGGACTGTTAGTAAAAATACTGTAGGGCTTTAACATTTTAAACGGTACTTACCTCACCCTTAGTTCTGAATCTAAATCGTCCACGTAATCTGTAGAACACTATACATCTTTGAACCTGACAATATATCAATTATTCAAAATTGCATGTTGAAATACTAACCTCTTACGAACAGTGTAGTTCATTAAATTCCCAGTTTAAATTGTGAAATATTTAAACATAATTTATATCTTCATTTGAGAATATAATGGCACTTTTCAATTTCAGTGTATCTTCCGTGGCCTTTTTATCATATATAATCTAACAGAGCAGTAAATGTGTTCTTAGTTTACCCATGCGCGGATCTAGAGGGGGACAGGGGGTCTGGACCCCCTCCTGGAAAATCACAAAACTATAGGGTTCCTTAACACCACTGGTCTGGAACCCCTGGAAAATGGCAAAGCTATCAATTGTGGACCATCATTGGCCTGTAAGTCAATTACCATTTTAATGGTGTTTTGTTGGCGGGCCGACGATGGCCCACTTTTAGCGGAATTTGGATCCTCTAAAAATGTCAGATTTGGACCCCCATGACAAAACTTTCTGGATCCCTGCATGTTCAGCCAAAACGAGTTTAGTTCACCAATTGCAGCCAATATTTGTCCCAGAATTTTTTTGGCTTAGATTTTCATTTTTATGTTATTTTTTTACATATTGGTATAGGTCAATTAGATAATGATGTCTAAAAAGTGGTCATCCAAAATTTTCATTTCATTCAGCCTCACAAAGAGCACCAGTTATTTTGAATGTGGACTACGTTGCTGTGATGAAGTATACTTGGACATACCAAATTTCTTACAAGACTGAAATTTTTAAGGGCTTTAACATCATGCACTTCTACTTGGATCTCTTGTTGATCAATAAGCCTATTATGTAGAATTTATATCATGTTTTTGCTTCTCAGCATGGTCTAAGCAGGTTTGTTATGAATTGACAGTGAAATTCAGCTGTAATTCTATGAGTTCCATTATTGTTTTAATTGTATCCATCAAATTTGAAGAGTTGACCAGAAAAAATTATTGGTTTTGAAACAGTAGGAAATGAATATTAAAAAGTACATTCTTTTTTGGTATTGGAAATGATAAAGTGTATTCTTGTATAAAGAACATTGTGCCAATAGGTCGGTAACGTAATTCACATACCTTACAATCTGATCATATTTCCTGCGTAGAAACATATATTTTTCTGCAAAATATCAGGTTCTAGTGTGTTACTTAACACTTTTTTCATCATCCTTTGCACATTGGAAGTAAGCTGTTGCATCTAGCTTCATTAATCTTGTTGGAATAACACTTTAAAATATGATTATAGAATAATGATTTTAAATATTCCATATATTTGAAAACTTATTGTGGCTCACTACAAAGTAATACAGTGCAGAATAAATAATCTAACTTCAATAAATGCCTTTTCATGTATATATATATTACAAAAAAAGTTTGCATCAATCACAAAGATAAACTCTTCTCAGAAAAAATGCTAATTGTTCATGGAAACGTAATTCACATAGCTAATACGCTCACTTCAATTGGAGATAAGAAGTTATAAATTCAAGTTAACTATTTTATCTATCATATAAACCATAGAAGTTAGCAACATAGTAAGTCATGAGAGCATATGATGTCACTGTGATCAACTGGAATGGAGCAGGATGCAAAAGCGTGAGTGCCAATTTCAAAGTATACACATAAACTCACCAATAAACCTCCAGTGGTAGCAGCAACAAGATAAAAATGGTTTGAAAAAGAGAAAATAACAATTGAACAACAAGTCAGAAACTTATAATCACCGTCGATTTGTTGTCTTTTGTCCTTTAATTGGACTTATCTGGGGTTTTTTGTAGAATGTTAATTACGTTACCTACTTGTGAATTACGTTACCTATGTTAAATCCAGCTCATTTAAAATCCATACGGACAATCCCAAAGAGATTTACACTTTTCAATTTTGTTTTTCAAGCAGATTACTTTGCATATGGTGTTTTGATAAAATGAGTATCTTTGTAAGTTACATGAACAGGGGAGTTGATGTACCCAGAGCATATAGGTAAATCCTTGTTAAAATAAAATGACAACTGTAATATGGTTTAAATTGGGATTTATTAACTTGGACAGATTTTCTTTGATTAAAAACAAGTATTATTTTCAGCTAGTGTATGAATTCAGAAAGGTATTGGGGTTTTAGTAAAACTGTAGTAACGTAATTCACAGTAACGTAATTCACAAATTTATGTTTCCACTTATTTTTTCTATGCAAACAACTTCTTGTAAAGTTCTTGTATGGTTCGTTATATAGTTAGGTTATAGTACTTAAATTGGCTTCAAATGCAATATTTGTACCTCTTCTTATACAAAAAATACAAATAGGGTAACGTAATTTACAAAACTGCAGATTTTTAGACCACCTCAGATATCTTTTCATCTGCGAAAAATAAACAAATGTTTCCCCAAATTCGTTTCTTTTGTCTATGCACATATTAATCCTCTCGACAAAGAGATATTTGATGTGCGCTTAACATGCATGGTTTGTAATTTGAGAGATTGTTAAATTGGTAACGTAATTCACATTAGATTGTGAGACATTAATCATCAGTACAACAACAAAAATGTTTTTTTCACTTTTGTATCAAATGAGTGACATTAAATGAAAGGTGAAGGCATCAAATTGTGCTGATTATGATGCAATCCAAGCTGTCTTAATAGGTCTACGAATGTTGGCTTTTCTTTTGTGTCACCATTTTTCTGACACGATTGGAAAATAAGGAAACAGTATTGACTAGTTGGTTGATAAACGGAAACGTAAACCAATATGTAGCTACATTTAAAACAACTGAATCATTGTAATAAATTGTCTTATATAAGTATATACATGGCTTTTTGTTCAACTTATAGTCATTGATCCGTTCCGCTCAAGGTACTAGAGGGAATTATTATTTGGCCTATAACACTTAGAATGTTAAAATGCCATCCTATCACAGCATTTTTGAACACGCATGCAAACTTATGTTTGATTGGGGTTTTTTGGTTTAAATATATATTTCCAATTAAACTTGAAATTCGCATTTTAGATTAATGTTATTGCCGAAAAACAGTGTTCCATTTGAAGGGCTATACTACATTAATTGATTAATGTATGCAACAAGTACCTTTCAGTAAGTCGATCTAACACTGCTGAGGTAGTGGCATAATGGTTAGATGGTTAGCCCATATTCTGAATAGTAAGGGTTTGATTCCGACTGGATATAATTAATTTTTAAGTATCATTTTTAGCTATATATATTTTTAAGTTATGATATTGTATTATGCAATATATCGTGTGTATTTTTATACTTGATGACTTTTTCATATTATATATATATATATATATATATTTCTTTTTAATTACATTGTCATCACTCTGTTTCACTAGCTTTATCTATATTACTGCCAATACTCGCTGTTTAGGTGCTGCCACCGTCGTCTGACACAGACGTTACATCATCTATGTTGATGACGATTCTGTCCATATGTTCGCCCAAGTAATGATCGCTTGACATCATCTTTTCAATTACATTCTCCTAGTTGTCACAAATGTTAGAAATCGTGGAAGTCCTAAGCATATAACAAGCAAAATAATTATTTAAAAAATGCAAATAAAATATTGAAAATAACACAACGATATTTCGTGAGACTCGAACCCACCATCTCAATCTTGACAGCTGCACGCTCTGTCCACATAGCTTATCGGGACAGTTATAGACAGATGATTAGAAAACGTATCATTATTAAACCAATGCTTTTCATAATGTTTGGAAATCTCAATTGAGTATAACCTTTTTATTGCTACATTGCAGCGACGTGCGGCGTTCCAGCTGAGCCAGGGATGGTTTTAAAAGATATTCAAGATAAGCCAATAAATCAAACAGTGGATGATGGAACTACCTTAACTATTGAGTGCACAGAAAAGGGACAATACCCAAGAAGCCACACAGTCACCTGTGTTGCTGGACAATGGAACCTTAAACAAACGTTTTGCCGAAGACTGACATAAAGTTCAGAAACTTTAAGTAACCAGCCTTTTATTGAATATACATTTTTACATTTGATGAAGCAATGTGTAGTCCAGGGGCATATCTTACCTAAAGTTCAACATACACAATTGTGGGGATGTGGTTAAAGCATTTATGCAAATGATTCATCTACAAATAGCATAGACCCAGATGATGCGTCGCAACAGTGTCGGGGCTATTTGCCATGTTAAGCACATTTTGGTAATGACCTTATAAAAGGTGTTAAGAAAGTTTGTCCGCTCTTTATCATGGAATTTAGAATCATTTAAAAAGGAAATGATGCTGAAAATAATGCAATTTCCATGAGCCTGTTATTCCTTGTGATACTCTATAGCGTTTGGCATTGTGTCTGACATCGAATGTCTTCACACAATTGTGTTTACTTTTGGTACTGTCTTTCAATCGTTCTACAAAAATCTTTTATTTTCCAAAAATTGTGACATTTTTTCATTGGAGTCTTGTAGTTTAGTAATCGTACTAAAGGCTTATATAAGATCAATAAAAACTCCATTTACGGTTTCTTAGGCAACTAGGAAATATTCTTATTACTATGGCCATTACATGACAATGGTTCTTTGACATGTATCCCAATATATCCCAATTTGCTTCTCGAGCCCAAAAATTTCCGAGGGGTACTTGATTTTGAAGATTATTTACTCCGTGACAAAATATTTGATTGAATATCTCGGTGTTTATTTCTTATCAAATGTGGCGACTTTAAAGAATTCCAGTGACATTTATGTCATTAGACACATTATAACTGAAATAATAGGAATATGATTTTATTGCGGAACGAACTTTCTTAACATCCTTAATGAATCAGGACATCTTTCACTTCAAAGGTGGTCTAAAAGCAGATAATGTGATCATATGATCCCCTACCAAATTTTGAATTAGACAGATAATGATTGCTTTTCCACACACATGTTGTATGTGTATCATCAAAAAAACTTCAGAACTTGGATAGAATAACCAATATTTTCAGTTCAAATGCATATGCAAATGCGTTTTTAAAAATAAGTCAGGTATCTTTCATGCGAACCAAACATCTATTTGTCTTGATCCACATCTGAAATAAGGGTGAGGTTGGTACCATAAAACTAGCTTAAGCCCTCCAGGAACTGTTTATGCTGACCGTTCCGAGGCGGTGCTTCTTTTGTGGATCACATTTTGTTATTTGTCATGCTTTCTTGTCCGTACATTGCAGCCTTTGTGGTCAACTGCTGGGAAAGGGCTAACCTCTTGGCTCTCTTGTGTGTGATGTTTTCTTGTGTTTTGTCACTTTCCCTTGTAGTGTTCTGGGCCACGTGTTGTACTTGATTGTATCTATTCCTGATCTTTGCCTTCTTACTTACTTTAAGTATATGGTAGCTACGCCTCTGTAGTCCAATAAAGCCTATATGCAGCAATCCGCAGTCTAATCAGAGTCACTGCCTAATGTTTTGATAAGAAATGATGAGGAAACTGTTAAAAGTAAACACCTTTTAAAAGATAGCTATTTCAGTTAATATGAACACTTTTCATCTGACAATAATAATTAAGCAAAAGGGCCACGAAGGCCCTGTCTCATAGCTCTGGAGCCTCTTCTATTCAGCGGAAAAGAATCATTTGAGCATCTTTGGAAGTGGGCAACATGCGCGGATCCAGAAAGTTTTGTCAGAGGGGGTCCAACTGTAACCAGGTTTTTTATCTTTAGTTGATGAGAGGAGCCAAAAACCATTATAAGCGAGCCATCACCCGCCCGCCAGCCAAAAGTCATTTAAATGTCGTTTCGGTGTTGGGCAGATGATAGCCCAACAATCGACCCCACATTGAATGCTGGCTTGGTAGCTTTGTGAATTTTCAGGGGATCCGGACCAGTTTTGCTAAGAAGCCTTATCTTTTGTGATTTTTTTTTTTTTGGGGGGGGGGGGTCCGGACCCACTGTCCCCCACTCTGGATCCGGGCATTGGCAATATTAAAAACAAAAGTATTATGTTTGTATTATTATCTTCGCTCTGGTGGCCATTTTGTTCAGCGGAGCAAAACCATTTGGGCAATTTTTGTTAGAAAACTTTAAAAGAAAAAAATCTGTAACATTATTTTAAATTTGGTCCAGCTGTTTAGGTGGAGATGTCCTTTAAAGTAAAAGGTGGTTATGGACGATGCACAACAGACGTCAAACATAGACAAAGCACAAAAGATCTCCAGTCATGTGATTTAAATACGTTTGGTGCCATTAATTATATGATATTGGCATAGTTGCGCAGCTGGTGAAATGCATGGCTCATTACCAAGAGGTCACATGTTGTTTAAATCCCATCGTTGGCGAGATGTTGTGTCCATGTGCAAGACAATTTATCCTCATTGGTTCGTACTAGTTCAGCCAAGGAAGATGTCTAAACTAACTAAAAGATGTTGACTGTCACATAATGCATAAATTTAAATAGAAATGAATATTGCTATCAATTAGAATATTGCTGGTTGAAATGCACTGGTCCCGAGGTTATAACACTTTTTTCATGTTCAACTCAGCTGAGCACGAAATTTCAGTTGCTCATGAAAGTTAAAATACCAACAAATAGATATTTCTTGCTTTAAGTCTCTCAGAGATTGTATTTATCATGCTAATAAATGTTAAAATGCAAACAATTATTGGCATTTTAACATTTATGAGCAGGAAATATTTCGTGCTCAGCTGAGTTCAGCATGACAAAAGTTTTATAACCACAAGGCATGGTCAGCTTTTACATGCCATGGTCTCCTGGTGAGCTTTTGTGACTTCTTGCGTCCGGCATGCATAAACTTTTTAAGCAACATCTCCTCCTAAACCACTTGCCAAATTTAAAATAATTTCACACAAATGTTCCTCCTAGCGTCATCTACCAAACTTGCTTAAATAGTCACACTCTGCCAAACAAGATGGCAGCTAGTGCAGTAGATAAGAAATATTTCAAATGACATCGCCTAAACCACTGGTCCAAATTCAAAAATATTTTACAGAAATGTTCCTCATACAGCTCTTTGTCAAAATAACTCAAACGGTTCTGCTCTGCCAAACCAGATGGCTGCCAGAGCTCTAGATAAGAACTATCTAAAAATGGAATCTCTTCCAGAACCACTGGTCCATATTCAAAATATGTATCACACAAATGTTTCTTATAAGGTCCTCTGACAAAATTGCCCAAACGGTTCTGATCTGCTGAACAAAACGGCCACCAGACATTAAGATTTTGTTTGATTTGATTCTTTAGGTCCCATCAACAATCCTTCAGTTAAACAGGGACGGGTCTTCCTGGGTTGAACCAGTACTAAGCTAGGATAAATGTGTCTTGCTCAAGGACCACAACACAGTTACACCGGTGAGGCTCCAGACATTAAGATAGAACTCTTTACACACCATCTGATCCATTGGTGTAGATTTAAAATAATTATACAAAAATGATACTCCATGTTCCTTATATTGCTCAAATGATTTCACTTTGCTTAACAATAAGCCTTATCTTGTTTACCATCCATAATAACAGATGATGCAATTCAACTGCTCTATGAAGAAAATCAAAAATCGGGAATGTCATGCAACATCCTATGGGTTCCTTCGTTTGTGGTATAATTATGAGCTCAGAAAGTATTCTCATTTGGTCATATTTACTTTTCGCGCGATAAACACGTCCCTGTCGAATTCGTGTACACCTATTTTACGCGAAACGTAAATCTGACAAAACGAGAGAACTTTCTGACCTCAAATTTATACCACAAACGTAGGAATGCATAGTCTGTTGCATGACATTCCCTGATGTTTGATTCTCTTCCTGGAGGAATTGTTTTTAATATTCAACCAGATGTTGAGCAATCAAGCGTTTGGAAGGCGTGAATTTACATATTGAGATAACTATTATTTTTTATCCATTTGACACACCTATATGTTCTATACATTAACCTTTAGCTAGAAATGTCGAATACAATGAAGTATTTTTTTGTTTCTATGCACTAAAGAGATGGTCTAGAACTAATCTAGCTTAGTTGCCATAAAGGCAACTTTGGGCAACTCCTGAGATTTGCATTAGTCCAAGATGGCCGCCATAGAGCATCTTAGGAAACTAACTTTTTAAATAATTGTCACAGTATAAAAAGTAAGTGAGTATGATCAGGAAATACCACAATCACACACTGAAGACCAACCCATGGCACCGTGAGGAAGAGCCACAGAGCATAATTATTATACAGTAACAAGACATCCGTAAGACAATAAAAGCAAGGCAACAAGCTCTCTGTTCCTCTTCAAGATGATTGCCAAGCTAAAAAGGACAAAGTAATGCATAGCAAAACAAAGTCAACGCAGAGCCCCCACAGATAATGGGATGTATATTAAACAATAGATCAACAATTACAGAACCACCGCCTTAGAATGGACAGCAGTCTAAGCTACCGGGGGGGGGGGGGGCGGGGGCTTGAATACATTTTACAGGCGCCAAACCTTCACCCTAGATCATGTTGTTATTAAATCACGACAATTACACTCACCACGACAAGAGCACATCCAGCCAAGAAACCAACTTTTTGCACAAGCATAAGATGAACACTAGACCCAAGACGGCATAATACACCACAAAACTAAGGTAAAAACCAACACAGTTGAAGAACAACTAATGAGTTAACGATAACAGAACCACCCCTTAGAAAACTACTGCGGCGCCAAATCTTCGTCTAAGATTCTGTTGTTGTTAATGCACAAAAGTGTTTAGCTCGCATGGAATTTTCCTAACTAATGCAATGTATCATCACAAAGAAAATATTGAATCGAATTAACTCAATCTGATGAAACAAAGTAAGTGGCTCACAGAAAGTCAGAACTAAAGAAAACCTTTAGTTGAGCTACGGTGGGCCCAGCCAATGATAAGCATCAGGCACCAACCTGAGGTTTTCTGGTATGAGAAATTCAATTCTGCATGTGATTTTGCATTTTGAGGTCCCTGAATAACCATATCCATAATGGCCGCCAGATGCCATATTGGAAAACCTAACTGTTTAAATAATTGTCACAGAAAGTTGGATGTCATATATAAGAGGAATCCAATTCGGCATGTATGTTTGCTTTACGAGGTCCTCAACGCCATCTTAAAAAAACATTTTTAACTCACTGAACCTCATAGAAAATTATAAAATATGTCTTTCAAGTGTTTTTCTGGTACGCGGAAACTATTCTGAATGTAGTCTAAAATAACCAAATACAAGATGGCCACCAAACGCAATCTTTAAAAGAATATCATTTTAACTAATAGTCATAGAACCTTATGAAATTTGTCGTTGTAGGGTTTTCTGAAATTGGTTTAACAATGAATTACCAAGAGCAGAATATAATCCACCCTGCATGTATGTTTGTGTTTGGTTCCCTGAGTGACACCATCCGAAGTTCCCTCATGTAGCGATCAGAGAATGATATGGGGATGAAAAATGGTCATTTATGCTTGGAAATGCAGTTGTATGATGTGAAGAAACAAGTGTGCTGGAACAAGACTAGAAAGTTCCATAACATTGTAGTCCATCCAGGTGGCATTGTTATATAATTATTGTAATAGTCATCATTTTTGGCTGCATCACGTTTTAAAGCTATGGTTTACTCTTTACTTGTACGATAATGGGTCAGGCCTCAGACTCAAAGATGGCTCTGACGAAAAGCTTAAATCGGTGGGTTGGTGCCTGATGCTTTGCTGTAGTTTGGCCCATCGTGGCTCAGCTTGAGGTTTTCTTTAGCTCTGACTATCTGTTATTCGTGAGTTCCTCTATGATATTACATTGCAATAGTTAGGAATCTTCCATGTGAGGTTAACATTTTTGTGCTTCAACAATGGCCGAATCTAGGGCAAAGATTTGAATCTGAATCGGTACGTTGCAGGGCCTTTCAGCGTTGATGCAACAGGGAGAGAGCTGGGATGAATAGCTAGTCAAAATGATGGACAGCCCTCCTGGAGCCTTCAACTGTATCAGCGCGCACAACATTATCGTCCAAATGGTTCCAGTCGATGATAGTCCTGGGGAATTATGAATAGTTTGTTTGATTTGATTCTTTACCTCCCATCAACAAACTTTCAGTTAAACAGGGATGAGTCTTCCTGGTTTAAACCAGTACTAAGCTAGGATAAATGTGTCTTTTTCAAGGACCACAATGCAGTGACGCCAGTTAACCTCAAACCCGCGGCCCCTAGGTCTCAAGTCAAGCACTCTACCACTGAGCCACTGCGCTCCCAAGAATGAATAGTTGTAAATTTCAGAGGTACACTTTAAAGTCACTGCGCTCCCAAGAATGAATAGTTGTAAATTTCAGAGGTACACTTTAAAGTCTTAAAACATTTACTATGATTAGCAGATTGTTTGCCAATGATGTAACAAGTGACACAGTCTGTATATTCTTTGGGTTTAACGAGGCGTTTCGCACCCCCCCCCCCCTCCCAAAAAAAAGAGTCAAATAGTCATGAGATTGCAATGCTTGGACCAGCCCTCTACCACCTTGAAGAAGAACGTCAGTCTATTAGCCTTCCTTCTATCCTGGAGTGGCGGTAGGTTCCGCTCTTTTAGCATCTGGGAGACACAACCCTGATCTCTTGAAATGTAATTTCCAGTGATAAATCTGGCAGCCTGACGTTGTACCTTCTCCAGTTTATCAATGTCCTTTTGGAGGTAAGGATCCCAAACATTGGAACTGTATTCCAGAGTAGACCTGACTAGTGACAGGTAGGCAGTTCTTCTAGACTCTTGTGGACAATGCTTTAGATTTCTCTTCAAAAATCCCAGAGTAGAGTTGGCCTTTTTGTAGATCTTACTTATGTGGGAGTTCCATTTTATGTTGTCAGAAAGTGTGACGCCCAGGTATGGGTTATCAGGGACCTGTTGTAGTATATGGCTATCAAGTTGTTAGAAGTGCGTAGATTTCTGGTTAATGCTGCTGAAGCTGCATACTCTGTAACTATGGACATTTTTCGAAAAAAATATTTTCTTTTTAAATCATTTGTAAAAGTAGAATTAAGCTATGTTTTCACAATAAAAATGTTCAGTACAGCTGAAAACTGCATGGAAAAGTGAATTATCTTATCAAATAGGTGTTTTTTTCTCTTGTTGGTAATTATTTGCGTCCCTCCAATAATTCAAGACCGTTGAAATTTAACATAAATGCAGTTGTTTTGATAGTGATAACTTGTTAAGATTTACGAAAATGGTAAAATGTTTACCTGAATTTGAGTATTTTTACTGTGTTCTTGAAAAATAAAAACATTATTTTTAAAACTAGAAGATCAAAAATTACAGACTATGCAGCTTTAATGTAGAATTTCTTCGCATTAAAACACATTCTCCCAATGTATGAGCCCATGTTTCTAGCTTAGGGAGGTCCCTTTCCAGAGCAAGATGGTTGTCTCTGTTTCTGATGCTACGGTTTAGGAGGCAATCGTCGGCAAATAGACAAACAGTTGACTTCAATGCATCTGGGAGGTCGTTAATATGGCACAGGAACAATAGGGGATCGAGGAATGTGCCTTCAGGAAAGCCAGAGTCCACAGTCACTGAATCAGATTCCTCGCCATCAACAACTTATTTCATCTTCCTGTTTGCTAAGAAGTCGCAGAGTCAAGCGTTGATATTGCCGTCGATGCCATAGAGCTTTATTTTGTGTAACAGCTTACTATGAGAAACTGTATCAAAGGCCTTGGAGAAGTCCAATATAATCATGTTGATTTGTGATCCGCTGTCAAACTTCCCAAGGAGGTCATGGGCGGTTGTAAGTAGTTGAGTTTCACAGGAATAGTCCGATCTAAAGCCATGGTTGAGTGAAGTTAGGATATTATTCCGATCTAGGTGATCCAGGATCTGTTTACAAATGATATGCTCTAAGATATTACATGAAACACACGTGAGCGACACTGGTCTGTAATTCTCTGGAAGATGGACATCACCTTTCTTGTACACTAGTGAGACGTTAGCATTCGACCAGTCAGAAGTCAGAAGGTAACTTTCTGCAATCAATGGAGCGTTGAAAGATGTTTGTCAAGGCGGGTGCAAGTTGACTGGCACAAGTCTTTAGCATGATGTTAGCAATCCTGTCAGGTCCTTGGGCTTTGGCTGTATTGATACAGCGGAGAAAATTCTCAACACCATTGGTAGTTATATGAAGAGGTGATATTGGTCGTCTGGCTCTCTTCTTGGTGTCAGGTAGTCCCTGGTCATCGTCACGTGTAAAGACGGACTGGAATTGCGCCACCAGTAGCTGATCTTTTCCTTGCTATCATTGACTAGCTGGCCCATCTTCTTTTATGTTGAGACACCAATTCTGTCTTGTCGCCGATTTGACATAGCGCCAAAAGGGCTTGGGGTTGTTTTCATTAAGTCCCTTCTGTATGACATGTTGATGTGGTTGATTTCCGCTTTCTTGAATTCTTTTTTGCATGTCTTCTGGAAGGCCTTGAAAGTGTTCCACTGTTTTGACTTCTTTGCATGTTTGTACAGTCTTGATTTACGCCACGCCATCCTCTTCAGATCCCTGTTGTACCACGGTAGTGACTTTCTGTTGTTGCAGACTTTGGTCAGAATGTTTCTGTCCATAGACTTTCCAATACCTGATTTAAAGGAGTTCCATAACTCTTCCACTGTGGAAGAGGGAGGAGCACTGGTGATCTCACTGGAGAGCTGGTCTATGTCATCAAAGATCTTGTCCCAGTTTGCCTTGGTAAGAACAGAGGTATATATCTTTCTTATTCCTTGGTTTCACTTTGGTCCAGACAATCTCGCAGTCAGTGGCACAATGGGAAAATGAAATACCGACAAGTCTTGGATTTCAAAGATCAGATTCACATCTTTGCAGAGATATAAAATTATCCTCGTCCTCTAGAAGATAATCAGCCTCACCTTATATCCCTGTTACTGATCAGATTGCTTCAAAAGACATACATATAGCCCATTAGATTGTTATAGGGGGAAAAATAGAAAGGAAATGTATAGCAAGTCTCCCTGATGGTTCCTACAAAGCTATTAGCATCCTGATTCCGACAAATTTGTATGCTTAAGGGATAGGCCAAAAGTACAAAACCAAAATTAGTAATAAATGTGTAAACCATCCTTCTCCGACTGCAGCTGATTAGGTAACAAAGGAAGATAAAACTTGGTCCTCTGTATGCAGTTTTGCAAGAGTTTGCCCAGCGCTTATTGATGGACAGGTGTGTATTCGTGAAAGCAATAAACCTGGTCTGGGCAAAAGTCCAGATATTGTTGACACCTCATGGCCTCATGGTTGCGGTGCATCTAGTTGCATCTATCGAAGAACGTTAAAATAACTATCTAGATGCTAGTAACAAAGATGAAGACATCTCTGCCAAAGACCATGAGTGGACGCGGCGAGCTAGTACAGTTGACCTCTCCATTACAAGTCATCTATACAGATGCAATTATGAATAGCAAATCCAATAAGCTAAAAAAAATTGTCAGTGTATTACAAAGAGTCCAACCCTAACGCTGGAAGAATGGTCGAAGCGCTGGAACCTCGGTCATTTCATGCCAAATTTCGGTCTTTTTCCATTTTTTGTGTTTTGACAGACGGTAGGTAGAAACTATCACTTTTTAAAAATAATAGGATACATTCATCGGACATGAAAAGTAGCCTATCCGGATCTACATGCATTTTCTAACTGCTAAATCTTCAATTGAAACATAAACTTTGCTGAAATTGTCAATCACTTCGAAAGAAAATCGGTGTTCAGGTTCGTACCATGCACTATGAGAGCTTTCGTACTGGGAAGGCTCGTACTTTGTTGATATTTTTGAAATTGTTGATCAGTGATGAATGAAAATGTATTTGAAACTGACCTTGTATCATGAACTGACCATTGCTTAGATTTTTCCTACCCAGAAAATAAAGACAGAGGCACAATCTACGAAAATTAAGGTAACGCCAGATACAACGGTCATGCATGCTTGCGTTTGTAGGTGAGTGGCGCAAAAGACAGCTTTAAATGTGACGTGTTCCTCTGTCCATGCCATTGGAACAAAAGGATAATTTTAAAGGAGATACAGTGAAGCCAGAGAAACACTTTACACCCTTGTGCACATGGGTTGCACTACAGGTGAGCTAGCGTTGAGCGATGAGCTGCACACCAGTCTCAAACCCTAGTGCACCTGAAGTGCAAAGCTATCAATGGTGAACTACATCTATAATATGATGTTTTTATAATTCTCAAACCCTAGTGCACCTGTAGTGTAAGCTAGAAGTCTTGTTAATTTTCTGTTTATGGTAGTACGGGACCCATGGAAACGATAACCCAGAGTTTTTATAAAAGTAAGAGTTATCGTTATTTTTTGCCTTAAAATGTACAAGTATTGTCATTCACAAAAACACGTGCTTATCGTTTATCAACACATCTGTATGACCAAGTATATATTTAGGTCCACGCCAACGAGTTGGCGGAGCTCTATTGTTTTTTGCTTGTCCGTCCATCTGTCTGTCTGTCTGTCTGTCCATCTGTTTGTCTGTCCGTCTGTCCATCTGTCTATCCTTCCACTGGTGTGGTCACTCTAACTTAGTCATTTTGAATCGGATTTCTTCCAAATATTATATATGGATTGCTTCCATCAACTCTGATTCAAATTCAAATATGGACTTTTTCCGACAAATGATAATCAAGATGGTTGGCAAAATGGCCGCCGTCTATCAGTTTGCATCCATCGTGGTCACTCTTACTTAGTCACATTTAATTGGATTTCTTCCAAATTTCGTTTGTGGTTTGCTTCCATTAAAGTGATACAGGACTGATGTCAAAAGATAACCGAGTGTTTGTTTGTTTTTTTAAAAAAGAGTTATCTTTATTTATTGTCTTAAAATGTGCAAGTGTTGGCGTTCACAAAAAAAAATCATTTATCAACACATCTGTATGACCAAATATATTTTGACCGTCTGGTCCAGTTTCACCCTCAATGCGTTCAGAATTATACTGGTCAGGCAATTCTGGTCAGAAAAGTTCATATTCATGGGTATTCAATGTACGTACTATTAGCTGATAAAGTGTCTTGCCCCATGACACAACACTTAGACTCTAGTGATTCACAAATTAGTAATCATTCGATCCCTAGTTTAACACTCTACGAACTGAGCCACTGTGCTTCTTAAGTCCATTATCTTTGTAAATATGACGGCGTAGTCGGGAGGGCTCCCTTTTTTTAGCTTGGGTGAAACCCAAGAGCAACATATTTGACACTGTGAGAGCGCTCGCCAAATGCTGGGGCGTGCCTTTGTGCTATTTATTTGAAAAATATGTCTAGAGATTTTAGCTAGCCAGTGGGGAGATTTTTGACTGAGGCTTATTTTATATATATGCGAACTGTGAATAATCTAATATGGCCATTCACATATGCATGCTTGTCTTAGCATTAACTAATTGCCTTTATGAAAAGAACTAAACTTGTGTATCGTTCCTTCTTTACCCATTGCTGCATTGGTAGAATGTTCAACTTGAAACCAAGTAGTCCCTGGTTTGAGCCATATTGCTTGTTTGTTTGTTTATTTATTTGTCTGTTCGTTTGTGTTTTTCATTGAAGTGATATAACAACATGTACCACTAGTGGTTTACAAATTTTGGTAACGCTATGTAATGACGTCCGTAATGGTTTCTCATATAATTATATGGCAACATCAAAGCGTAGTTCCACGCAATTTCTAAACCGCGATTTAAAAGTAGTTTTAGGGTCATACAATAAATAGAACCTAACAGTCGTGCTCCTGTATTATTAGATTTATCAAGCTTGTCACGAAAAAGTGACAAAATTCTTGGCAAGCCTCGCATTTCATCTCTGTTTACAGCTCGTTTAATAACTTCAATATTGGGATAAAACGTGATTTTCTATGCATTACCATCTGGTAGAAGACCAGGGTGGTGTTGAAACCCAAACCTGAAAGGCGAGGGTTATGACTACCCCTGAGAGGTCTAGCAGATGATAGTGTATCAGAAAACCATTATTGCATAAGGGCATTTTCTCGCTTGAAAACTTACAACAACGTTTTCGAAATAGAACCATTTTCCAGACCAAAGACTTGTGTCATCCTGACGTAACTTCTATATGCGTGACTGCTGATGACGTCAATTTTGTAACGAAACCAGAGTACTTATACTGTACGTAAAGTAAAGAAAAAAGAAAAGAATAAAAACAACAACAAAAATGCTATAAATCAACAGCACGTGAATTGCCCTCTCTCTCTCTCTCTCTCTCTCTCTCTCTCTCTCTCTCTCTCTCTCTCTCTCTCTCTCTCTCTCATATACTCACCCTCATTTTGGCACACACACATAAGTGCGTGCGCACACACGCACTTATAAAGGTCTTAAGGGGTCCTAGAACGTGCCAAATGAGGAGTAGACAAATAATTGGCTTTTTGCACACGGACATCAACTCAAACAATACACTGTCTACGCACACGGACCTTAATTAAACAATGATGCCGGTATTGCACTCCATGCCTGTTTTTATTTCAGAGGTAAAAAAAAAGAAAATAACACAAAAAAGAGAAACGAGCACGGTGACACGTGCATTTTAATTAATTATAAGTTTCTATGCAAAATTTCCTTCAAATTAATAAGTTTTTTGTTTCTGTAGTTACATTGTGTGACTTTTTTTATTCTAGATTTAAACGATTTTTTGGCCTTAATGTTTTATTAAAAAATAGATTTTAGCTTAAAAAATAAGTTACGTGCATTTTTTCGCTGTTTTTTTATTTGTGTGTGTGTGTTCTTTTACTAGCCAATAGTATGTAGCGTATTCCCAGGAAAAAATTGGCATTTCTCACTTTCAACTTTTTTAAAATATGAGAAATTGATATTTTGAAAACTCATATTTTAGGATTTTTAAAGTTTAATAACTTTTTAAAAAGCACGGTAAGGTCCTGTTATTTTTGTCAAAATAGATGTGTTTTTAAGCTATTTTTTAACATATTAAAAGATGGTAACTTTTTGGACATTTGCTGGTGAGTCCGGTACCACCTTAATTATTTTATTGCTATTGTTTTGCTATTGTTTATATTTTAATGGCTAATCAATATATTTATTAAATTAATTAATTTACTAATTAATCATTAATTTATTTTCCTATCTTTTTTCTTTTTGATTTATTTTCCATTCAAATTTAGATTTAAGCTTTTTTTTAATCTATTTATTTATTTTTACACTTAAAATCTTATTTACCCGTATCTATTATGTGGGACATATGAATACAGTGGAGACTCAGATCGGATGCCTCAAAATGTGTTTACTAACAGAAAGTTCCATTAGAATTTGATCAAAAATAAAAAAAACACCACCGTACAACCATGAAAATGGAAATGAACTGGTCCAAGTGACAGGCGTGGGGAATTCCACTCTGCTTAAATGGATTGACCATAAGTGTGCCGCACACCTGCTCATGTCTTTAATCTTAACACCTAGAATAATAAGGCTTTTATCGCCTCGTTGGGCAGATTATTAAAATTCGAAATGCTAACCCTTCGCTTGTATTTATGCTAGTTTGAATGAGGCTGATTTTTATAACTGTCAAAACATATTCAGGAATATTGTCAGAGTTTCACTAAGATCTAGATCAGGCCCTACGTTTTATCAATTTCACTTTTTTCTCTTTTAGATGTTTTATTCAAATTTAGAATTTCAATCCTTGATTTATTTTGTTGTTCATTTCTTATCACTTTGAGGCCTACATGCAAGGCTGTCCGCTGCGGTATGGGTCGGACCACTTTTTTGGGCAAAAAAGGTTTTAGCCTGACCACTTTTTTGGCCGAAGTCAGGTCATTTTTCAGTTTCCTCTATATTTATTTTAATACGATGATCAAAGCTTGATTATAAATTAATAATTGACATACGGGACTTTAACGGACATCCAGGTATCTGCGATGCGCTGAAGCGGTAATAGGGAATTATAATGGAAGGTGTTAGTTTTTATACTATATCTTTTGAAATTATAAAAGCAAAATTCCTGTGCAAACAAATGTTTTACCTAAATATCTCACGAATATTCTGATATAATTTTTATGAATTTCCCTCCGCAAACTCTTCGTCCTTTTTGATGGTTTTTGATAGAACCCTAAGAATGATTAAATTATATAGTAAAACAGGCTTTTTTAGATCTGCTCATTGGTAGATATTCTGTCATAGTTATTAAAGTATTCAATATATTTTCTCTGTGCAAACGGGACACTATGCTCAGATCAATTGCGAACAAATTGGTATATTTTTCATACAAATAAAATAAAATTTGATGTAGCCTTTTGAATTTTTCCTGGTACAACCCCTACTACTTTTTCACAAGCTTCCCACCGATTACGGAGGTATAATCTATTTTTAGCAACTGTATCCAAGGTAACAACAGGTATTGACCACACATACACTATAGTAATCGCGTGTCTATAACTTAGCTTTTTGAAAGTTAAGCTTATTTATTTATTTATTTATTTATTTATTTATTTATTTATTTATTTATTTATTTATTTAATTATTTACATAGGTTTAAATAAACATAAAAAATTAGCGTAAAATTGTAAATATTATCTTACCAATCAGTTTTAACATATGCTTTGGGTGCTCAAAAGAACAGTCTCAGTGAGATGCTTCTTTTGAGTACCCACAACATATGTTCTGGTTGAGAAATAAGAAAATTAATTTTTTGGTACGCACTCTTAAATGCTAAAGTCCTGATTTATTTATTCTATAAAGTTGCATTTGATCAGGGTATGCACTGTTTGCATAAAGAATATTCTATTAAAATTTAAATAAAAATGAAAAATACCACACAACTTAATACAAAATGGACTTGCCCTAATGCCAAGAGTGGGAAATTCTATTGACCTAAATTGGTTATGATTCTTCACTTGCTAGTGGCGATAATTTTGGTACAAATAGTTTGGATCCAGATCAGGCCCGAAAAAGCGTCGAACTGAACTGGATTTATACTGTTTGAGTGAGAAATTTTGACACTGTGTTGGTATTTCTGAAATGAAAGGCGAAAAAGATTTTGAAATATTGTTTCAAATGCCTATTTAAAAAGGAACCGATGGTATGCATTACTTGTTCTTGTTGAGGGACATAGAAAAAACAAACATTGCAGACCCATATCAGACGCGACAGAAGGTGGCCTCTGATCAGGGTCTCCGTGGTTTCTTATAAAATGTTCTATTAAAATCTGAATAAAAAATTATAAATACCATCATGCAACCCTTGGTTCAAAAATGGACTGGTATAACTGATAAGAGAGGGAAAATCCATACGGCTAAAATCGGTAATTACCTGTATTTCTATTTCTTATAAATTATGAAAGTACGGCATACATTGTGTATTACCAATAAACAAAGATTAACAGACGACCCCATACAGTGTGGCTGCGTGAGGGGATTTTTATTGCATGCGTGTGTCTTCTGGTGATTATTTTTCCAAAACAAATGGACCAAGATCAGGCGCGACAAAATACGAAATTTTAAATGAATCCAAACAGATGGCGTATCTGAATATATTTTTTGGAAAAAAGTATAATCAAATAAAAACCTAATTATTTTAAAATAATGCCAATGCTGCGTGTGCAGGCTAATGCTCTCGTATGGTACATGTATTAAAATATTTTAGCTTAATGAGTTTGATTGATTTGGATCTACACGGTTTTCACTGGAGTGTTTAATCTAGGTTTTTTTACAGCTATGCATTGAATATCTGGCTTTGGTTACGCTAGCATGGGTGTTTATCAGGGGCATCAACGCATGTGCGATAAGTTCCAACATGAGCATTTTATATTTCAGGGGCATTTGCCAGCGCAACAACATATATCTACAAATATTAACTAAACCTGTAGACGTTGGATCTTTAACCGCTTTAATTCAATATTCCATACAGTAAAGTCAGGATGGCCCATTGAATATCTTGAGGGATTACAGTTTATTATATACCTCTTTCTCTGAAGATCGATATTGTCATAGAAAACAGAGCAGACTCTGGTAAAATGCCGCTTATGCAGCATTTCATCTGGGTTTTCACTGTCAAAGTACTTCGTTGAATACGTCACTTACGTTAACATGGGCGTTTATGAGGGGCATTTTCGCGTGCGCGATCAGTACCAGCTTGTACAAGGTGAACGTTGGATTTTAACCTTTTAAGATCAATTGAATGGTCCATAAAGTTTTAATCAGTCCGGACGGTCCATTTCAGGTCATTTTTCAGTTTCCTCTATATTTATTTTAATACGATGATCAAAGCTTGATTATAAATTAATAATTGAAGCGTGCATAGGTCTATATTTCGCTTGTCCCAGGGTGTGAAGGCGCTTGTTATAAAAACAAGATTAAGAAACTGACACCGGTGTTAAAGATGGTAATTATAATTAAAGGATTATCGTTTGGAGTATGGGTGCACCAAAAGCCATAGATCCTAGGTCCGTGATAAGCCCGACCAGGAACCGAAAAACTAATGCTGTATTCCACAATGTAACATTTCAATAAAAACATAATTTCATGTTTGTCCGTATTATTGTTGTAGAGTGTGTATCCTGAATGGTATAGGATATTAGGTCTAGATATATAAGCAAAATACTCCAGCATGATATTGTGAATATTTTTTTATCCATCGGTTTCAACATTAATTTTGTTTTGGGTGCTCAAAAGAACCATCTCATTGATATGGTTCTTTTGAGTGTCCACAACATACGCTTTGGTAGAGATTTAAACATACGTTGGGTGCTCATAAGAACCGTCTCATTGAGACTCCCTGACATGTATATTGCAAACTTTATATGGACCCAAATCAGACGGTTCCCTTAGTGGTCTGACCAGGGTTTATACTAATGGTTTCATGATGAATGCTGTCTGGTGCGTTTGATAATATTCAACAAACGAAAAAAGCAGGCAATATTTTAAAGACAAAATATTGGCAGGCTAAGGGTTAATTCTGTCACAGAATCGTTTGTGGTATAAGTATTCAACTCATGTTGTAATTTATATACTGACGGACTTTAATAACGCAACACTTGGATAACAGCTTTAATTTATGTCTCGAAAAAGAAGGCAGAACATTAATTTTAATTGTATGTTAAAGAGCATTCATTTGTGGGTAAAACATGGAAAACTTGTTCAACTAAGATGAACCTAATGCATTAAAATGTAAACTTTTTGAGATAGGTGTCAACTGTTTCATGTGACCAAATGTTACGGATGAAAGATTCCCTACTTCTTTAAATCAAGAAACACTAGAAGCATCAAATTTGATTCATGTCCTTTGTTAGTCATCGAGAAATCACTCTCATATTGATTGACTGGTCTGCGATACAGCTTATCTGAGTATATGACGTTTATCTGGGTGAACCCTTTCATTCAATAGCTTAAAATCTCCTCTACTTAAGCAATGTTTAAATGGCTAAATTCAAATGGAGCAAATAACGTCGTACAGTTTAGTTGTACAATTAAAACTAAAGTGTTTGCTGAAGAAGCCAACTCATGATGACATTATCGAAGCAAAAGTAGTTTCCATTCAACAGTCTTTTGGAAGATATAAGGAGAAGTTAGTGTTGCGTAATTAAAGTCCGTCAGTATATGTTTACGTACATATACATCGTTTTTAAAAGTTATATGCCACAATTTTACTGACATCAATTGGGCCTCGTCGCGTGAAAACCTGTCTCTGATCAGCGCCTTTGTTATTCGCTTATTGGAAAGTATCATATCTAGACTTGCTCCGAGCAAGATTCCATATTTCTAGCTAGTCTCTGTTGCTGAGCAGGCTGGTTTGAATCTCGGAAATACCGAAGACAGATTTTCTTGCCCTGGCACCATGAGGAAAAGCCACACAACAATAACAAGACACCATGAAGACAAAAAAGTAAGGCATTCAGCTCTCTCTTCCCAATCAAGATGATTGGCAACTAGAAGGGACTAAACATTGAACAATTACAGAACCCACAATGACAGTAACAATCAACAACGAATCAACAACAACAGAACCACCGCCTTAGAATTGACAGCAGCATTAGCCACTGGTTGGGTTTGTTTTAATGCATTTTACTGGTTCCAAATATTTGCCCAATATTCTGCTGTTGTTAAAGCACAAAAATGTTACAATCAATTCAGCCTGCTCAGCTACTAAGACTGGGTAGAGGACCGATATTTTGCGCGTTCCAAGCAGGTTTCGATTTTCAAAATTTCTAGAAAAAGAAAAACAAAACTTTCCAGATACACAGGTTGGCCTGCGCCTTTAATGTCCAAACTCAACAATGTTTAGCTAACTCTCTTTTGTGTGATTTAATTATTTGGTCCTAGTATTTCTCGATATATTATAAATGTTCATTTTTAGTTTGGAAAGAAATGGCATATGTGATGTAGGTTGTTAAGGGTGTATATTATACCCAGTAAAGGTCACCTACATTTTATAGAAGTCTGAATCACACGACCACCGTTTTTGTATCCCAGCTCTCGTGATTATCAGTTTGTTTTTATGTTTTACGTCACAATCAGCAATTTTTCAGTAAGTTTTGGACGCTTCCTGTGTTGAACATGCATTAAGCAGAGTATAATGTGTATTGCTCAAAGACAAAATACAGAGCCCCAAAAGAGGCTCGAACAAGAAACCCATCTTTTTTAAGCTGAACACTCTACCACTGAGAGACTCTGCTTCTCTAAAATATCCAGCATTGTAAGGACTAAGCAGTTGAACAGAATGGTTTACACCCAAGCCGGTTTCAACCCCTGAAGACTGTTGTGAATTTGAATCAACTGAACGTGTATTCCAAGCAACAGAGCAGTGAAGTTAAACAAATCAGGGAGTGGCCTATCGTACTTCTGATTTATGTCAAATGTTCTTCCAGGACGCATAGGGTCTCTTTTAAGAGTTCCTCCCTGAGAGCAAGTCTCCCTGAATATTTTATCAACTTGTAAATATAAAAACAGGAAGTGAGCATGATCAGGAACTGCTTCTTTCACACACTGCAGACTAGCCTAAGGGACCATGAGAAAGAGTCACAGAACACTAACAGTCAAAAGACAGCAGCAAAATAATTAAAGTAACCCAGCTCACTGTTCTCCATCAAGATGAGTGCAAAACTAGAAGGACACAAAGTAGTTCAAACACTGAAACCCAATAGATAATGGGAGCACCCAAAACAATGAATCAAAGACAAAAGAGCCACCACCAAAAATGGAGAACATGAATAGTTACCAAGCATGCGAAAACTGCAGAACCTGCTATAAATATCAAGTGCAAATTAAAATCTGACTATAGTTGCAATAACGACATTAAATTCTGGTCAGTGACTGGAGCGAAATGAGCTAATTTATCTCCTTTTAAATGAAACTGCAAAAAGGTTGAACATTTCTCTGGAATGTTTGCAGCACGCCAGTTTATTTATCTCCTTTAAAATTAGGCTTGTGTTCCAATGGCATGGACAGAGGAACACGTCACATTCAAAGCTGTCTTTTGCTCCACTCACCTACAAATGTAAGCATGCATGACTGTTGTATCCGGCGTTACCTTTAATTTCGTGGATTGTGCCTCTGTCCTTGCTTTCTGGGTAGAAAAATCTAAGCAATGGTCAGTTCATGATACAAGGTCAGTTTCAAATACATTTTCATTCATCACTGATCAATTATTTCAAAAATATATAAAAAAAAAGTACGAGCCTTCCAAGTACGAAAGCTCTCATAGTACATGGTACGAACCTGAACACCAATTTTCTTTTGAATTGATTGACAATTTCAGCAAAATTTATGTTTCAGTTGAAGATTTAGCAGTTAGAAAATGCATGTAGATCCGGATAGGCTACTTTTCATGTTCGATGAACGTATCCTAATCTTTTTTTAAAAGTGATAGTTTCTACCTACCGTCCGTCAAAACACCAAAAATGACGGTGAATCCATTGAAAAAAGACAAATATTCGGCGTGAAATGACCGAGGCTCCAGCGTTTCGACCGTTCTTCCAGCGTTACGGTTGGACGCTGTGTATTAGGTGCCTTCAATCTGGGCGAGATTACTACAGTGAAGACAGGGGATGATGGATGGTACATTTCGTCATGATGAAGTTGGCGTGACGATCGTGCTAGAGGCAGCTAAGTCTGGTCAAAGTGTGATCTGCATACTTAGTGATGACACAGATGTGTTTGTTCTACTCGTGTATTGTGTGAAGCGGGCAGACATACAGTGCAAGGTACTGATGGAGCTGGGATGGATCTGTACTTGACATATATGCCACCTGTGCTGATCTTGGTCAGAAATGCTTGCAGCTACCAGGTATGCTTACACTCAACCGTTGTGATACAACTTTATGGCAAGCCAAGTGCACATTAATTATTTAAACCTAAGTTTGAAAATCTTAAACCTAGGTTTGAAAACATTAAACCTAGGTTTGAAAGAAAAAGTGCACATTAGTTATTCAAACCAGGGTTTAAAGTAACACTAATTACAAAGCCATAATGCTATTTCATGGTAACATTAATTGCAAAGCTTTTGACAGTAAGTGAATCTTTCTTTTAAAGTCCATTTTAGGAGTTACTCTTAAGCTTTAATCGTAAACAAGACTCACCAAAATTCAGCAACATGGATTGAATCTCTGAAACTCACAGGTTAAATTGTTAAGTGTGCTTCTGTTGAAAAAGTAGTGTCACGACAAACGCGCAGCTATTTACTTTCTTACATTGTTTACAAGGTAGTGTTTTGCATTTTTTTTGCACAGTCGTACTATATTGATCTATTTGTAACACTGATACATGTTTACACATGGTCTATGAAATGAGAAGTTTGAGACTTATGTTTCAAAGATGGACTGAGTAGACATATTGTATGCAAATTCATCCGTAAATGTGAACAATACTGCAGGCAACAGCTTGTAAACAGCATTTTAGTCATTAACGGACTCATTCTTGTACCAATTTGTTAAAACTGACATTGTTTGAGGGCCGTCTTGCCTACAGTATAAGGAAATGATTTTCAGTATAATTTTAATTGTAATGCCATATTAAGATTTCAAATTTTGAGTATGTAGCCATATACAAGTGCTTGCTTATCTCGTATAATACACTGGTAATAAATTACGCGTAATAAATGACTGTAATGTACAGACCAGCATTATATGCAACAAATCACTATTTCAGCAAACTGACATGGTTATAAACCAGATTCATTATATACAGTCAGACATAAGTTAAGCATCGCCTCAATAGTTTCCTAGAAGACGAAGAAAGCTTTCCAGTCATTAATATTTTCTTGTTTTATTTATGAAAATAGATAAAGTGGTGACAATTTACAGCAAATTTGGATTCGATTATCACAAAGGTAAACAACCAGGCATGGTAAATGCACACTTACCCCTAAAAATATCCCTATTCTCTAACCCATTATGGTATTTTCAAAACGCTTAGACATGTAAAATGTTAGTTTCATATTGTTACAATATCAAAGACAAGTTCTGACTGAAAATTTCAGATTCATATCTCTATAAGAATAAACGTTATGGATGTGTAAAGAATGGCATGTTATATATTGCAAATGCAAAACTTATAAACACGCGATTAACTTTCTCTATGATCCTCTATAACTGACATGAAACATCGAGTTCGACAGAATCAGTTTGGCACTAGTTTGAAAAATATGTCTAGATTATTTCTGCGTTTATTTGAATTCAAAGTAAGCACTTTTGGTTAAGCTGTGATACTTTTTAAGGGTACACCCAAAAATAGGGATTGGTATATACAGGACTCCATAGAAATTCAGCAAAATGACCAAATGGCATTCTGATATGTTCAGCAGACTAAACGAAAACTAGGGTAACAAAATATTACAAACGGGTTGTTCTTCTGAAGTATTTTGTACACGAAAAGCGTCTCTGAAATAGTGTTTGGGTGATGCTTAACTAAAGTCTAACTGTATATGTCACTACATAAAGCAAATCAGACATATTAAACCAATTAATTATGCTTGTAAATTTATATTAGATTAACATATCATGGCATAATTTCTCCAAGCATTAGACGTTACCTCTAACTAACTTATGGAATACTGAGTTTACACTCAAGCTATCAGCTGCTCAAATACAGTGAATGACAGCTTCCTGCGTAGCATGCACATATCACTGAATAACCTTGTTAAGAGTCTTTGTTACAAAAATGCCAACCAAGACACACGTACCTAATAGGATATTTTCCAATAGTGTCAATGAACTAATTTAAGCTTTAAATGTTCGACCTAGACATAAACATCAATTGCAGACATCTGTGAGATAATTTTCAGCTCGCCAACATTATTTATGTTATGTTATTGCAAAATAACGGATAATAACTTTTCGATTGCATATAAGAATAAAACAGGTTCTCCAACCTTAAATCTCATAATGTAGATCTCTGTTCAAATGGTAAATTTCCATTTTCACATATGTTGAAGCTATTCATAACTTGTAACTGTAGTGAAATACATATTTAAATATGCTTATTAGCATGCCTTTTGTACTGGCTTACATAATTTATATCTTGCTTTTATACGGTAATGTAATTTACAGTCCTATTGTGAAAATTTGACAACAGAAAACGTAGTAAAACATTCAGCCCAGCATTTGAATCTTAAATTAGATATCATGTATATCGTTATAAACTTTGCAGACGGTCTCATATTAAAGTAACATAATCAATTCAAGTTGCAAATCTCTCTTAGGCTTTATTTGGAATAATGTGGCTATAACTGAAGTTTTTTAAGAGTGAGTGGAGGGTATACTCAATTATAACCTTGTCGTCATGTTATGTCGTCAAGCTTAGGGAAAATTTGAGTCTTCTTTCCACATCTTTTAGTATTTCTATCCATTTATGCAAGGGCCAATGTTGTTACCTACGTTACCTTATTTATTTATTTATTAACAGCAACAAACTATCCATCGTAGTTGAATTTGTTTTTATAATAATTATTTGTTTTCACTCTGAAAGAGATGAAAAACCGTGTACATTTCAATGCAATGAAAATGGTCAGATTGAAAATATGTATGCCATCAGTTGAATTTACATGCTAATAAGCATGCTTAAATCTTTATTTTACTACCTCAATTGCTAGTTACATGATATAAATAGTTTCGATATGTAAAAATGGAAACTCATCATTAGAACAGGTACCTTTATCACACATTTAAGGTTGGCTAACATTGTTTATTCTAATATGCAATCTAAAAAGTATTTATCGCCCCCTTAGCGGCAGAAGGGGCTATGTGCACTTTTCATACTTTTTAGAAAAACGCATTTAAGATTTGCAGTCTCCTGAAAAATCAGGTTTCAACTTCAACAACAGCAGAATCTAGGGCGAAGATTTGGTACCAGTAAAATGCATTTAAGCCCCCCGGTGGCTTAGGCTGCTGTCCGTTCTATGGCGGTGGTTCTGTTGTTGTTGACTTTTTGTTTATTGTTACTCCCATTGTGGGAGTCTGTAATTGTTCTATGTTTTGTTGTACGTTACTTTATATCCATTCTAGTATTGCAATCATCTTGATGGGGAAGAGAAAGCTGATTGCTTTGCTTAATTTGTCTTCCTGGTGCCTCGTGATGGTTGAGCGGCTCTTCCTCGCGATGCCACAGGGTTGTTTGCAGTTTGTGATTGTGGTATTTCCTGATCATACTCACTTACTATTTTTGCAATATAAATGTTTGGTGTTGATATTGAAAATAGTGTATGAGTGTATAGTTTCAAATGAAACTAGTTTAAAACAAATTAGTTTATAAATAAAGAGTTATTCCCCCTTTTTGGAGATAACTTTTTTTACCGTACGGCAAATTCTCAAGTCTTTTGGATGAAAAGGTGTCTTATGTCACATAGCACCTTTTGTAACCAATGGAATTTGGGTCTAGTGTTGATTGAAAAGGTGCTATTTGACAAATGTCACCTTTTGTCAAAACTAAGTTATATTCTATCTTTAAAGAAAAAGGTGCTATCTGTCAAATGGTACCTTTTGTCACCAAATAATATATTGCTCTAATCATTTTGGCTAAAGCAAAAGAAGCTATTTGTTAGTTATGTGAGATTGTGACATATGTGTAATGTGTCATCTATATATACGAATATGTAAATATATGAAATTTCAAAGTAAGAATATTACATTCTATATGTAAGAATGCGACATTTTCAATGTAAAATGAGACATATCTATGAAAGAATGTGCAGCTATCTCTATATAAGAATGTACTATCTTTATGCACGAATATGACATCTCTGAGTAAGAATGTGACACCTCTTTTTAAAATTTTATGCCTCTATGTAAAAATGAAACACAACTTAAAATATGACAACCCTTTGTAAGAATTAGACATCTTTATGTAAGGAAGTGACATCACTATTTACCATATGACATCTCTAGGTAAGAATGTTAATCGCTGGGTGAGAATGCAAACATCTCTATTTAAGAATGTAAAACTCTCTTTATCAGAGTTTGACATGTTAATGTAATAATGTAAATGTATATGTAAAATAGTAAGTGAGTGTGATCAGGAAATACCACACTCGCAAACTGCAGACGAACCCATGGCACCGCAAAAAGAGACACACAACAATCATGAGACACCAGGAAGACAAACTAAGCCAAGCAACCAGCTCTCTCTTCCCCATCAAGATGATTGCAAAACTAGAATGGACAAAAAGTAGCGTACAACAAAACATATAACAAATACATACTCCCACAATGGGAGTAACAATAAACAACGAATCAAAAACAACAGAACCACTGCCTTAGGACAGCAGCCTAAGCCACGATGCGTGGGGCGTTTAAATGCATTTTACTGGTACCAAATCTTCGCCCTAGATTCTGCTGTTGTTGAAGTATAAGAAATGTTCAGCTCGCAAGTATCATCTTTATGTATGAATGTTTCATCTTTATGTAAGAATGTGTCATCTTTATATAAGATTGTGTCATCTGTATGTTAGATCATATTGCATCACTACAGGTATATGACAATGTGTTATCACTGCATTTAAGAATGCAACATCTCTATAAAATTGTGACAAGTATATGTAAGAATGTAACATGTCTATGAAAGAATGTGACAATTATCTACAAATGTAACATAAGATGTATGTAAAAATGTGACATTTGTACATATGAAAATGACATCTCTAAGTAAGAATAACTGTAATATTTGCATGCAGGAGTGTGAAATCACATTGCAATAATGTGGCATATCTATATAAGAAAGTGACAATGCCACATCTGTATGTAAGAATATGACAGCTCGTTTTAGAATTTGACATCTATACGTAGGAATAAAACATCTGTATGTAAGAATGTGGTATTTCTTTGTAAGACTATGATATTTTTTTAATTTCTTGATTTCATAATTTGATTTTTTGATGAGTAAAGGTATTAAATGCAGTTCGTTACTAAACTCAAAGGTTATTAAAGCCAGTTATTGAAAAAAATATTTTTTCGGCAGTAATGAAAACAGTTTTAAAATAAAAATGGAGAAAATAAAGCATAGTTATTTAACAAAACAATTAAGGTATTCCTTCAAATCCAAGGTGGACACAACTATGCATTCCTATCTACCTTGACAAGTCCTCATGTTAACCGCAGAAGAACATTTCAGTTTTCTTAGAATGTGATACCCCTATGGAAGAATGTGACATCTGTATGTAAGAATGTGACATCTCTATGAAAGATGATATGACATCACTATATATGAATGTGACATCTCTCTATTTAAGAATGCGATATCTCTATGTAAGAATACAACATATGTATGTCAGAATGTGACATATATATTATGCAGGAATCTCTTATTTCTCTGTAAGGACGTGACTTCGTTATGTAAACGTGTGACATCTGTATGTAATAATATTACACCTGTAATGTAAGAATGTAACGTGTATGTAAATTTGCAACATATCTTTATAAGAATATTACATCTCTATGAAAGGATGTGACATCTGTATGTAAGAATGTTACAGATATGTGTACCAAATCGACATTTTTGTACAAGAATAAGTTATTTGTTAAATGAAAAAGGTGCTATTTGACACCTTTTTCAAAACAAAGAAAAAGGCGCTATCTGTCAAAAGGTACGTTTTGTCACCAAATACTGTATTGTTGTTATCATTTTGGTAAATGCAAAAGGTGTTATTTGTCATGTAACACCTTTTAAATCTAATTCACTTTAACAAAAGAAGCACTTTTCTTCCTACTAAAAGGTGTTATGTGACACATTGCACCTTCTGCTGCAAAAGTGACAGCAAATAACTCTTTTTGCCGCTAACAAAATCATCGATATGCACATAACCCCAAATGGAATTTTGTTACCATAATTTGTGTTCAAGGAATACAGCCACGATAATTTGTGAGATGATAGATACTATGTTAAGAATCGTAACAACTAAAATAACTCCATTTGGTTGAAAATGTTAGATAGCACCTTCTACCACTAAGGGGCGTTATCTGCAATTTCTTTAAAAATGTAACGCAAGTAACTCTGGCGAGCTAAAATACATCCCACAAATGTCCGCAATTGATGTTTTATGCCTAGCTCAAACATGTCAAGCTCAAATAATTTCATTAATACTGTTGAAAATATCCTATGTCTTTTATTTTGTGTACTTCTATATTCAATTTATGTAGGGTAACATTGATAACAGGCCATTTACAGAAAATTGACCCAAGAAAACTTAATAAAACACGGTTCCTAAGACCCCAAGACATGTCCCTGTCTGAAAATAGTAACCAAGTTTTTCTTACTGAGGTTGGGAATCATGGTTCACCCTTACATGCAATCTATAGAGTCATTATATCTGCAATTTCGTAAAAAATGTAACATACGTAATGCTGAAGAGCAGAAATACATCTCACTGCTATCTGCTATTGATGTTTATGACTAGATCAAACATTTAAAGCTGGAATAATTTTATTGCTACTATTGTAAAACATATTTTTTGTCTTGTATTTTGTGTCCTGCTATCTACAATGTTAGTAGGGTAACGTTGATTACAGGCCATTTACAGAAAATTGACCAAAGAAACTTAGTAAAACATGGGTTTCTAAGGCCTCAAGACATGTCCCTGACGGAAAATAGTGCCAAGTTTTTTCTTCCTGGGGGTGCAACAGAACTCAAAATTTGAGATTTGTCCCCTATAGACCATTACGTTACTTTAAAATGCGATACTAATACTAAATTTCATGATTTTATTCTCTTGTTTAATGCGAGCAGCGAAAGCTCGGGCGAGGCTGCGCATTGGAATAAACTTGACCTCTTTGCGGCATAAGTACCAAATTTCCCGTTTTTCTCCCATTTAGCATCGAAATGCTGTCTGCTGGCAGAAGGCTCTGGTGAGGTTGTTCATTTGCGCAGGCTCGTCAGTGATCCATCGTTGCTTGACTGGTTAAATTCGTCACATTTGGTCCAGGGTAGATTCTCACTTAGAAACGGAAACTTCATTCCAGAAATGGTATTTTTGAATTACTTTTCAAATGTCTATACAGATAACGTGACGATTTAGGTCCGGGCAGAATTTCTCGTAGAGTTGTAATAAACTAAGATTCTTAATTATTTGCATATTCATAACCTTTGATATCACTATGAATGAAAATATGTCAAAAGATAAGTATCTAAAATGTTTCTGTATGCTAAAATGAAAGTCCCTTAACATCGTCATTACCGCAATAGAAAATTTAATGACGATTCTGGTCCCGGGTTGATTATTCCTTAGAATATTCGGTGAATTCAAACATTTTTTATGATTTTTATATTCTTTGGGATCTCTGTAGCTGACAAAATGAAAAAGTTGGGATCAAAAACGATTCTCTAGTGAAAATTTTGAATATACGTGAGGGATTGGGTTGGGTATAATGATTAGTGAGTAATGGCCCTTTTTATAATGAATAGTGAATAATGCGCCAAAAAATTATGAAAAGTGAAAAATGAGGGCCTAAAAATTAATGAATAATCCTATTTTTTTAATGAATTGAAGAAAAATTAATGAATAGTGAATAATCAGATTTCTTTGCCGCCTTTCTTACTTTTAATGAATAATTGGTCTTATTTTAGTGAATAACCCAAAATTTTAATGAGATGAATAATGGGCTAAATTTTTAATGAATAGTGAATACCAGACCCCCCCCCCCTCCCCATCCAGACCCTCAAACCTGACAGCGTCAATACCGCAAAACTGGTCCCGGATCAAGAGTCGTAAAAATATTTTTATCCATCTTTAAGAAGACTCTGTAATGAAAATTTATGCTTATATTTGTATGTTAACCCTTAAAGCGCCAAGAAAAAATGCATCTGAAAATGTCGTCTGCTGAAGTCGTCTGCTGCAAATAATTGCCTAGCATGAGGGTCTGGATGGGGGGGTCTGGTATTCACTATTCATTAAAAATTTAGCCCATTATTCATCTCATTAAAATTTTGGGTTATTCATTAAAATAAGACCAATTATTCATTAACAGTAAAAAAGGTGGCAGAGAAATCTGATTATTCACTATTCATTAATTTTTTCTTCAATTCATTAAAAAAATAGGATTATTCATTATTCTTTAGGCCCTCAATATTCACTATTCATTATTTTTTTGTCTCATTATTCACTATTCATTATAAAATAGGGCCATTATTCACTAATCATTATACCCCATCTAGACCCTCTAGCATTACTGATGAATTGTATGTATATAAGTAAACAGCGTGAACCCAGAACAGACTCCTCGGAGCAGTCTTGTCTGGGTCCACACTGTTTGACATAGAGGCTTCTTAAATATTTCAGCAGACGAGATAAGCAGACGACTTTTGTTGCGATTGGCGCATTAAGGGTTAAACATCAAACTTTGGTAACGAGAAGTGGTCCGGGTCCATGGCTTTGGTCCCGGATTTTATACTTTTCCGTTCTATTCTATTCTACCCCATCTCCAACTGCAAAGCGTTTGTTTGATTCAGAAGCTGGTCAAAGAAGCTACCAAATATTTTACATTTCAGAGGGATTTTACTGTCATTTTCAAAATGTAAGTAGATGGAAATATCTCATTTTGTATCTTGCAAAACTCAGTAGTTCTTACAGGAGACAACGAATCCGGAATTTTGATGCAAACCATCTCGTATCGATTATTAGATTCATAGCAAGTATTAGCTTTTTCAAAAGGTAGTGGCTTTAGGAACGGTGTGCCATGTATACAGAGCTCTCGGAAACGCAGAATTACGCGTATTGGTACGCACGTTTTTTCCCTGGGACGCATGATTTTCGCTAGGCGGGAGTCCCGCGTACGCATGTTTTTTTTAGTCGGCACACGCTAAAAATCCAGTAGCTGTGAGGTAAATACACACTGGGAGATCAAAAGCCCTTTGATAATATCGATCGCGACACGCTCTCCTGTCTCTGTTGACCAATCGTATGACTCGGACTGTAGTGCAGCAATTCTGACAGGTGATTGACAGGATTACCGATGCGGGACAGTGTGATTATTACAAGGTGATTATTAAAATAATTAAGCAAGGATTATCAGGTAATTGTTTGAAGATTTACTGTTAATTAAAGGGACAAAAACTAATAGGGTATTGTAAACAACATCCTACTACTGACTTCCGAATTCGACTGATTAGGGATGAAAGAGAAAACATATTTAATTGCACTCGTTTACGATTTGAGCTACATAAACATGGAGAAAAAAAACAATAATTTTACGGATTTGCATTTCTCCATTCGTTTATTGTTGGGGAAAAAAACGGTACAGTTGTAAGCCGAATGCGGTAACGTCCGACTGACAAAAGTTCCAAATGAAGCTACACCACGAGCCGTGCGATGAAATTTTTCATCGGTTCAAGCCGAGTGTCTAGATTAATAAACTTTCAGCAAGTAAAATCGTTCATTCTGAATCATGAAAGTCATGTTAAATGGCTAAGTAATGTCAGTCTATTCATTGCAATCGCCGTAGACACTAGCGAGATGTGTTTTTAAGAAGAAAAAACTCTTCCATCTGCATAAGATTATACAAAACAGAGGACTGCTGTCTGTCTGCCTGCCTGCGTGCCTTTCTGTCTGTCTGTCTGTCTGCTTTCCTTTCTGTCTGTCTGTCTGTCTGTCTGTCTGTCTGTCTGTCTGTCTTGTTAATGAATAAAACAAGTACCAACAGTTTAATCTTTTATTTTGATAAGGCCACACAAAAAAATGTGTGTTCAGGTTACATGAAAAAATATAGTACCAAAATATTTTGTTTTTGTTAAGTAGGAACAATCAATTAATGCTTAAAGGGTTAAAATCAGTCAATCTAAAAATTATTCAAATTTTTCACTTCCGGCTAAAATGGAAAAGATATACGGTATGCACAAATTGGTGGGACTCCAACTTTTTTGGAGTAGGACTCCCACTTTTTCCAGTGGGACTCCTACTTTTTGCCAGATGGGAGTCCTGAACTCCTGTTTTCAAAATCCTAGTGAGAGCTCTGGTATGTGTATCATTTTTTCATTAGGTCAGGTTAGAGGTAGTATTCTCGTGACTGCTTTTCCGGTTAGTAACAGTCATCAAGGGCCGCCAAATATGAAAATCACATTTTATCGATATTGCGATTTTTGCGTTTCCCGCAAGATAACCTTTAATAATGGCAAAATTGTGGTTTGCGGTAGGTTGCAACAATCATAACATTATGAAAGACAAGAAAATACAGAGTTTTAGCTTCCCAAATTATAATGACAAATACTTAGAAATATCGGTCTTTGCAGTCACTTTATGGGGATCCGCTGCAGTTTAGCAACAAGACAACAAAAGAACATTTCAGTGCTCATATGTTAATCACGCATAGAAAATAAAGCATGAACAATTAATCTGAATAATAATGACAACCAAAAAAACTATCATATGAGAGTGTTGCAGTCCACATTGATAGATAGATAGATAGATAGATAGATAGATAGATAGATAGATAGATAGATAGATAGATAGATAGATAGATAGATAGATAGATAGATAGATAGATAGATAGATAGATAGATAGATAGATAGATAGATAGATAGATAGATAGATAGATAGATAGATAGATAGATAGATAGATAGATAGATAGATAGATAGATAGATAGATAGATAGATAGATAGATAGATAGATAGATAGATAGATAGATAGATAGATAGATAGATAGATAGATAGATAGATAGATAGATAGATAGATAGATAGATAGATAGATAGATAGATAGATAGATAGATAGATAGAACAGAATATTGGTTACTGAAATGACCTGAACTTTCAGTTCAAAGTGAGTACATTAATTCTCAGCAGACTGCCCTCTGTAGATATAGCCGGAAATGGATGTATCCCATTATACTCAGCAGGCTGCTCTCTGTAGATAGACTTGCAAACCTGTTTATCATGTTTCATCTCAGCAGACTGCTCTCTGTAGATAGAGTTACAAACCTGTGTAACAAGTTTCTTCTCAGCAGAATTATCATGTTTGCAAATGATAAAAGCAGATGACACTTTCAGCAGGGGTGTGGAAATAATAACATTTTCTACTTGTCCAAGGACAAGTAAATGGCCATAATGTACTTGTCCAAAGAAAATTTTACTTGTCCGATAGTACAGATTAGCTTATACCTTTCTGTGCTTCAACAATTTACACTTTCTAAACAAGTATGAAAACCATGCAGTTATCAACTCTCCTATAAACAGTGTTACTGTGTAGATCCAGATCAGCTGGCTTCTGAAGAAGCCAGCTGATCAGGATCCACACTGTTTTCAATGCAACATGTGAACTCAAAATAATTAATCAAAATATGAAATCCAAAATTTATTAACTTTATACAAATTTTACACTTAAATAATTGTCCAAGGACAAGTAAAGTGAAATTTTCAACTTGTCCTGTTCAATGAAATGGGACCAGGTCGGACAAGTTGGGCATAGTATTACCACAGCCCTGTTTTCAGGTAATGATTCAATGCAGAGGAGAAATACCTGGGTTCAACTTAAACTTGTCATAAGCACAAAAGTATCAAACAGTTTGGACCAGATCAGGACCAACATTCTCAAGCCGGACAGAATGTTAAGCCTGATCTAGGTCCATACTGGTTGCAAAGATAATGTAAGCAAACTCTTTCAGGTTCAATGCAAAGTTAAAATACATTGGTTCAATTTCAACTTGTTATAACCCCTAAAGTATCGAACAGTTTGGACCTGTCAGGTAGAACAAAATGTTTTTGGGTCCAAACTGTAAGAAAGGGTTATCAGCAGATGACAATGTCAGTTAAGATTCAATGCAAAGGTAAAATACATTGGTTCAACTTCAAGTTATCATAAACCCTAAAGTGTCAAACAGTTTGGACCCAAATCAGGCCAGACATTCTCAGGCCCGACAGAATGTCCGGTCTGGTTTGGGTCCAAATTGTTTGAAAAGGTTATCAGCAGGTTTGACGCAAAGTTTAAATATATTGGCTTAACGTCAGCTTGTCATAACCTCTAAAGTGTTAAACAGTTTGGACCCCAATAAGGCCTGGACAGAATGTTGGGCCTGATCTGGGTCCAAACTGTTTGCAAAGGGTTATCAGCAGATGACAATGTCATATAAATGTTTAACGTAAAATTAAAATATATATATAAATGTTTAACGTAAAATTAAAATATATGGCTTCAACTTCAGCTCGTTATAACCTTTAAAGTGTCAAACAGTCTGAACCCTAATAAGGCCCGGACAGAATGTTGGGCCTAATCTGGGTCCAGACTGTTTGCAAGGGTATCTGCAGATGACAATGTCATGTAAATGTTTAATAAGTTAAAAAGTTAAAATATATCGGTTCAACTTCAGCTTGTTATAACCTTTAAAGTGTCAAACAGTCTGGACCCCGATAAGGCCCGGACAGAATGTCGAGCCTGATCTGGGTCCAAACTGTTTGCAAAGGGTTATCAGCAGATGACAATGTCATGTAAATGTTTAAACGCAAACTTAAAATATATCGGTTCAACTTCACCTTGTCATAACCTTTAAAGTGTCAAACAGTCTGGACCCTGATAAGGCCCGGACAGAATGTCAGGCCTGATCTGGGTCCAAACTTTTACAAAGGTTATCAGCAGATGACATGTTTTTAAGTTTAAATGCAAAAGGTAAAATACAATGATTTACCTAGTTATCATTACCCTTCTGAAGTGATAAATAATTTGGATTCTGATCAGGCCTCTATTGTTGTTTTCCCAGACATCATGTATACATGTATATAGGGACACTCAGGGAGGTTCAAAATTGAAAACTTTTTCTAAATATCTAACTTTTGTCACAGCATCCAGTTGATCCAAATATTACATGCGCTGATTCAGAGGAGAGACAAGGGGTCCAGATCCCCCGGCCTGGAAAAACACAAGTTATATGGGTTTCTTTGTGGAATAAGCAATTGGACCCCCCTCCCCTGGAAAAAAGTTGGACACCCCAGCCCCCCTAAAAAAAGTTTGGACCCCCTCTGCAACATTGGAAAATTATCAATTTTCTTTGAAATAAACCATTGGACTTCTGTAAAATAAGTTGACTAAAATACAAACAAAAAACAACAAACAAAAATTTATCAGAGACTTTTTATGATAGATGGCTATTTATCTATCTAGAGCTTGATAATATCTCGGTGTATATGAAATTTAAAGTCCCTTGTATTGTTCTAAAAGCTCTTAAGACATAAGAGATCACGTCTAACATGTCTAAATAATCGCAAACCTGGATGGCCGTTCACCCCTCCCACACCCGAGTTTTTTTTCAATAAATTGTGAAAAATGGCTGCTATTTATAATCAAAATCATCATGGAGGGACAAAAGACAATGATGTCCTTCGAAATAAGGGCAAACTGATGAAGAAATCAGAGAATTAGAATAAATACGGCCCGTTTTTCATCATTTTCCCGTTGCCCGTAATGTAACACTTCACCACCCAATTCACCGCGGTACAACTGTTTACCTGTGACGCTAAGGCTGTGACGTCACGGCGGTCCCGAGAATGAGTTGATCTGGACTTATGGTCGATGGATAAGACAGTTTTGTATTCAAAGACTAATAAATCCTTTCTGTTATCAGGGACCCTATTTATAAGGTTGGGCTGACGTCACAGCTGCATATTGTTTCATCTGTGAGGTGAAAAGGTCAGAGCACCTTGGTTTTTAGCACAGGATTTAATCATATTTGAAAACGTTGATTGACAATATATAAAAAAAAAACAGCCGAGAAAACTCGCAAACAGCGGGAATATGTTGTTGGAAGCAATTTTTTCTAATATGAAAGTTGGCATCTTTCAACAATAAAAGACCAAAGCTAGTGCCTCCAACTAACGGCACTAGGTGGCACATTAGATAACTGTTTGTGGTTTCAACAATTTTTGGCATTTTAACATTTATGTGTAGAAAAATTTCATAGCCTCGGGGCCTGAGCAGGGGTGTATTTTTTGTACTTTTGTGATACTTATCTCATGAGCTGGCACAATGTAGATTTTGTAAGCCTTTTCAAACAGTGAAACTGAATTTTGGAATAATTGGTGTAAAGTTGAACTGAACATGAACATAAATTACTAAAATTTAGCCATATCTATCTCTCCATTACCCTTAGTTTGAACATTATTAAACATGCTTTTGAATAATTTACAGGTACATGTATGTCTAAAGAAACGGAAAATATTGCAAAAATCGTAGGTTGAAAATGTGACTTCACAAATGACTTTTGGGGAGATTTTATGCCTTAAATTAAGAGTATATGTGCTTACCTCACGTATGGACACTTACCAAGAAATGAAATCTTCTTTATATGACTATAAAGAAGATTTCACTCATAACTTAACCATTAATTGTATATTTTATGGGTCAGTGTTTGATGTTTTATTTGGGTCCTTAGATTTATAATGTATATTAAAGTTTTGGAAAAGCGTTCACAATCTGGACTTCGAGGATAAAGCTAAGACAGTTATTGATATTGATTGTATGTGAAGTATTTCTCTTTTTAGCTCACCTGAGCCATTGGTTCTGACTGTTCTGGCTCATGGTGAGCTATTGTGATCAATGGATGTCCGTCATCCGTCCAACAATTGCTTCAAAGGACCTCTCCTAAACTACTGGCTGGAATTTAACCAAACTTGGCAGGAATGATCTTTATATAGCCCTCTTTAATAATTGTTCAAATAGTAATGGTCGAATGCATATCTAGCTCACACAGGCTAAAAATAGATTTTCGAAATGAAAACTTTAAAAATCTAGCGCGATGGCAAAGGTGATACTGCGCCTGTAAACTTTGGTATTTATTCCTTCATAGAACATGATCGGTTCGATATTTTTACATCCGAAGAATGAATAAGGGCTGTCATGTACATGCCATGTGTAAAATGCTCTTGTTCTGAGCTAAAACTGGCAAAACATCTGCATGCTTTCTTCGTTTTGACATCAAATTGAAGAAATCCCGTTCCGTGTTCGATTTGGTTACGGTTCTCATCTCAAACCAAAGCTTTTTCAACATCGCATTTGGCCTGTTTAGCATGGTAAATCATATCTACATGGAATAGCATTGCCGGATTTTTACATAGTTAGCTCATTCTGATACAAAAAATCAAAATAGGTGAGCGTACCTACCTTTGTTTGGCTTTTCGGTGACGATTCCACTACCGCGAAAGGTCCCAAATGTGACGAAGGAACAAATTTACGTTTAGGCGATTTCGCGGTAGTTCCGCTGATGCCCATCCGTGGTATAGGGAGCTTCTTCTATGTTGCCCCTTGTGCTGCCTTAGCGAGGATAGTGATCTCAACCTTACAGGAGACATCATTTAGTTGTTTACACAATTTTTTCCTTAACCAAGTCACCCACTTTGAACAACAACAACAGCAAAAACAGTGGTATGCTACTATTGCATCCCTTTCGTGGTCTGCAAAAGGCGATTTCAAGCTCATTTGATGGAGCTGAACTTTAGTAATTTTAATCTACTGTAAAATTAAAAAAATTTGCGAGGATTTTATTTTTGCAAAATGGCCAAATTGCGCTACCATCTACCAGGTGAAGGACTGAAGGTAAATTATGCTGTAGTCACAAATGTTTTATGTTGCAAATATGTCTCATTGTATAGCGATTTTTTATTATACCCCCCGCAAACTTTGTTTGTGGTGGGTATACTGTTTTCACGTTGTCCGTGCGTGCGTGTGTGTGTGCGTCCGTCCGTCCGTCCGTAACGTTTTGTTTCCTTAATATCTTGAAGAGTCTTTGCTGGATTTTCATCAAACCTTGCAAACATGTTCATATATGCAAGACAAATACTTTAGACAAAAAAGTAAGGGCTAGGGGCCAATTCTATTAGAGTTATTTCCCTTTGTAGTTCTAAATGGCTTTTAATATAGGGTTTTATGCTTATGCTATTTTAGGCCATACACGGGCCGATCAACTCCTACAACAGCTTTTAATGGAACAATTTGCTACTTTTCCTATACAATGTAGACACATTGAACACATGGATGAAGGAGTTTGGTTCAGAAAAAATTTTTTTTGACAAAATGACAGCAGTGAGAACTTAGACAATTTTTCCCTAATAGGGCTTTTGTATATGCATAGATGGTGCCTTCATGGTCCGATCAACTCCTACCACACCTTTTGATGGAGCATTTGATACTTTGCCTATACAATTAAGACACATTGAACATATGCATGAAGCAGTTTGATTTAGAAAAAATAATTTTTGACAAAATGACAGCTGTGAGAACTTAGACAATTTTTCCCTAATAAGGTGTTTGTATATGCATAGATGGTGCCTTCATGGGCCGATCAACTCCTGCCACAGCTTTTGATAGAGCAATTTGATACTTTGCCTATACAATGTAGACACATTGAACATATGTATGAAGGAGTTTTGTTTGCACAGATTCTACTGAAATCTTCTTTTCAAAACTAAGGTCAGCTGGTTTGAACTATAACTTGCCAAGTTTTTTCACTGACTCTTACTGTGCGGGGGGTATCTAATAAGCATTGCTTATTGACTTTTTTCATTGAATTTACAGTCTCTAAAGTAAAGCTTGTTTTGACTAAAGTCTCTCTTGTTGATCAATGCTAAGTTGCTTACGCTTTAAAGTATTTGAAAAAGTAATTAATGTTTGCAACGACAATATAATGTTTTTTGGCCAGGAGGTAAACATAATACTTTTTCATGGTTAACTCAAATGAACATGCAAATTATCCATCATCCATGGGATTCTCATAAATAATAAAATGGCAATAATTGCTAGCATTTTAACATTTTTGCAGGAAAATACTGGCAATGGCATTTTAACATTTATTAGCAGGACGAATACAACATCTGAGAGTTTGAAAGCAAGACAAACAAGTCTTTATTTTTCTTAATTGTTATTTTATGAGCAATTGAAATTTCATGCTCAGTTGAACCTCGAGCTCTGATCAACATGAACTGCTCATACAGTTCATAAGTGTGTGACTAACCATTCTTTAGTTTTATGTGTGACCCTTACCACACTATTTAAAGAATATGGTGGGAAAGTATGACCTTAAATATTTCTCTATAAAAATGGGCTTCCAACAGCATTCAGTAATTAAACAAGTTTGTCTTCATATATAAGCGTTTTTTATTTTTTGAGCATGAACCTTTAGTTTTAATTATTTACCACTTTTGGGGTGGGGGGCAATAAAATGATTTAGATGTTCCTGAATGATGTCACCTGAGCAGTTATTCAGCTAAAAATACTCTGTTCAATATAGGAATATAGTAAGAGACAGCAGAGATCCATTTGTACAGCAGACAAATGAGATTATGCCATCGATATGATTTTGACAAACTCTTCTGGTTGAAATTCATGTCAGGACGAAAGTTATAGTGGGTGTCCAAGCATTTGCTTTTACCATATTACAGAACAAACAGTGCATTTGTTATGATAGATATGAGTAGCAAACATTCACACTTCAATGCAGTTTTGTTCATTATGAACAAAACTGCATTGAAGTATGAATGTTTGCTAATCATATCTTGCTAACCTCTTGAATAGACCCAGCTCTGATGATAATTATACTGTCGAAGTGGTGAAAATCTTTGAAATGACTACGCCCACAAAGTTGATACAATATGACATCATTCTCGCGAGACCTGACGATACCTCATCTAGATCTCTCGCATTTCGCCCTTTGCATCATGGGTAACTAGCGATATTTGGCTATAGTCCCGTTCAATTCTCGCACTGCTTTAATGACAGAATTTATTGTTAAAAATAGCAAAAAGTTAATTTTTTGACAGTTTATCATTTCTCTTCCAGTCAATATTTTCTGGATGTAAAGCTCCAAGTCATGCAAGCAGTGATCGCATACTATATTTTTTATAAAAATTGCGGCTCAATCCCAGTGTGCACCGAGCGAAAGGCGACAGGTTTGTTCGTGCTAGCGAGCTTCCTGTTTGCGACAATGAATATGACATCATAAATCATGTGTTCCTTCCCTCTTGATATACATAGATATACATGTACTTCAATAATGGGCATGAAAACAACTAAGGACCCTCATGGAAATTTCATGTCTGAACCTGTATGAATCTCCTTCTGAATATTCACTTAAACATTTCTGATTTGGTCTGAATCATTCCATTATCCCCTTTTCTGAATCTTTGCTGCTTTTCGGACCTTTAAGCCATTATTCAGACCGTGTCAAGATTGATTCAGATCAGAAATTTATGAAAATCCATTGTGATTCAGATATTATCTGCAATGATTCAGAAGCATTCAGATGTAGTTCAGAAAAATTCAGAAAAGGTCCTGAAGCATTTAGCCATGATTCAGAAATACTCAGAAGCATTCAGACATGATTACGAAGTATTCAGACATATCTAGTAATGATTCAGAAATAGTGCAGCTTGATTCAGAAATATTTAGCTATGATTCTGATATATTTAGTCATGATTCGGCAATATTCAGGCACAATTCAGTCAGAATTCAGAAATGTTCAGTTTAAATTCAGAAAGATTCAGCTTAAATTCAGAATATTTCAGCACCACCCGACCCCCTCCCTGATGGGCTCCCTCTACTGGCCCCACCTAAGACTTGATATGCCCAATGTGTTATCATTTCTACCATCTAAATTGTATATAATCATTAAGTTTGTAGTTTGATCCTTGTCTACATAGCCTTTCAAAAGAGACTGAGAGGACTATATACGTAATTTGGAGTGGGTGGGGTAACTGAATTAGCTATGGGGATGAGTTGCAAGAATAACATAAACAAAATGTAAACATACAAATAGTAACTTAATACTTAATGCCTTCTGAACATGCTTCATTCATCTTTCTTCACTGATATTTCTTGAAATTAAGTAAAAACTTACTAAATATTGATTTCTGCTGTGTGTCACCTTTGCTTTCTGCTGCAGACTACATTTAAAAAGGAAGTATCCACTGAGCATGCACCATTTTATCACATGACTTCCTTCTGAATAATTCAGACACATTCAGACCGATTCAGGTCTTTATCATTCGGAAAAGTTCAGCAATGATTCAGAAAGATTCAGACAGACATGTTTCAGTTTGATACCTATCTGTCTGTCTGTCTGTCTGTCTGTCTGTCTGTCTGTCTAGCTATCTAGCTATCTATCTTTCCATATTTATCTATCCATCCATTCATCCTTCAATCTATATCCATTCATCGATCCATCTATCAATCTATCCATCCATCCATCCCCCTCTCTCTTTCTCTCTCTCTGTTCCATCCATCCATCCATCCATCCATCCATCCATCCATCCATCCATCCATCCATCCATCCATCCATCCATCCATCCATCCATCCATCCATCCATCCATCCATCCATCCATCCATCCATCCCTCCCTCCCTCCCTCCCTCCCTCCCTCCCTCCCTCCCTCCCTCCCTCCCTCCCTCCCTCCCTCCCTCCCTCCCTCCCTCCCTCCCTCCCTCCCTCCCTCCCTCCCTCCCTCCCTCCCTCCCTATCTATCTATCTATCTATCTATCTATCTATCTATCTATCTATCTATCTATCTATCTATCTATCTATCTATCTATCTATCTATCTATCTATCTATCTATCTATCTATCTATCTATCTATCTATCTATCTATCTATCTATCTATCTATCTATCTATCTATCTATCTATCTATCTATCTATCTATCTATCTATCTATCTATCTATCTCTATCTACCTATCTATCCAGCTATCTTTCCATATTGATCTATCCAGCCATCCATTCATCCATCAATCTCCATATCCATCCATCCATCCATCCATCCATCCATCCATCCATCCATCCATCCATCCATCAACCTATATCAATCCATCCCTCCTCTCTTTCTTGCTTCTCTCTCTCTCTCTCTGTTCCATCCGTCCATCCATCCATCTGTCCCTTCCTCCCTCAATCTCTCTCTCTCATTCTCTCTCTCTACCAACTAAAATAAAATTATATTCTCATTCTGTACATTTACCTTAAAAATCAGACCCTAAAATAACCCCCAAAAGAAGTAGCCCATCTTGCCCCTTTACTGTTAGATATCAATTTCTCAACCAATCCTTTCATATTGATATAAGTAAATAAATATATAACATGCAACATTTTAATTTAATACTCATAGAAAAAACCTCCAATAAGTATATATTGATAGTTTATTACTCAGATAGGGAGTGCAGTGGCTCAGTGGTAGAGTGCTTGACTCGAGACCGAAAGGCCCCAGGTTAGAGCCTCGACAGCGTCACTACGTTGTGGTCCTTGAGCAAGACACATTTATCCTAGCTTAGTACTGGTTCAACCTAAGAAAACTTGTCCCTTTATAACTGAAATATTGTTGATGGGACGTAAAGAATCAAATCAATCAATTTATTACTCAGGAAAAAATCTTTTGCTGAATGATTCAGATAATAGACCCATACTAAATTTAGTAGAAACTAAAATCTGAATACTTAATCAGATAATGTTCCAACTTTAAATATTGGTAGAAAATAATTCCGACTCATTCAGATATAATTCAGATAGATTCAGAGGTTAAATATTGGTAGAAACTAAGACTGAATCGTTAAGATGTGATTCAGATGGATTCTTACATTAAGGATTAGTAAAAAATAAGTCTGAATCATTCAGATGTGTAATTCAAAAAGATTCAGACTTTGAAAAATGGTAAAACTCATTCTGAATGATTCAGATGGGATTCAGATAGATTCAGAGTTGGAAAAATCGGTAGAATAAAGTTCTGAATGATTCAGATGTTATTGAGATAGATTCAGACTTTATTTTGCAATGTGGAGTGATTCAGACTTATTCAGTTGTCTCAATTCTTCTGATTCAACAATGGATCAATACTGAATTGGATTCATAATATTTCAGAAATGATTTAGAATGATTCCAACTGATTCAGAAAGAATTAGAAAACATTTATTTGGATTCATATTGATTCAGACTGCATTCTATGGATTCAGATGAATCCAGCTTTGCTTCAGAAAGGCTCAAACTGATTCAGGACTGATTCAGAAATTAAGGATCATGAGGGGAGTAATGGTCCTATGAAATATCAGATACATTGTACCATCACATTCATGGCCAGCCGTTACGTTCATCTTCTTTTAATGGTATTTTCATGGTAGATTACTATACTTTAACATAAATTAAATAATTAAAATTAACACTGTGAACAATTTATAAATAGGGAAAAATGGAAATCTTTCAAAGGTTTAGTGTTTTAGCGAGCTATAAATGTGATTTCATGGTATTTTAATGGCTTGCCTTTGCAGTGTAGTCAGACATCAAAATGTAAGAACAATTAACATGTAGATTACAGTCTAATTTGCCTTAGACAGTCTGATGAGTTGGGAATTTTCTGAGTTCTCATATTTTCAAATTAAACCAAAGTTCAAAATTTTAGGCTCATTTAAGTACATAATTTGTAACTAAAATTTTCAATGTCTTGATGTTGTTAATTTTACAGAAAGTAAAGCCAATTTTTTACGCATTTTGACATGTATAAAATTTTCTTACTCATTTAATTGCATAGAATTTTACACATCTTTACATGTAATCTGTAGTAATTCTCATTTTATGTATAAAATAATCTTACGCACATGCAGGGCTTACCCTGGCCCAGAATTTGTTGTAGCCAACACTTTAGCCAAATGAAAAAAGTTGGAGCCAAATGAAATTGACTTTAGCCAAGGTTTTAGCCAGAAAGTAGTATCTAGAAGTTGTTCTTTATTTTATTACAAGCAGTGAATTCAACGCATATCAAATGTGAGTAAGATTGGTATTTTTCTACAGTGAAAAAATATCGTATTTTTTCACTAGTGACTGATACGATTTATATTTTCACTGTAGAATAGAATAGAACTGTAGCAAAACAAGGCTTTCTTGGCAATTTTGTTACTGGGAATTTTTAACAAGGTTTTGAGTGAAGTATATTTGTCAAAAATAACGCTATGCATGTTGTGACGTCAACATCAAGCAGCAACTTTTGTCATCTACTGATAACCTTTGCAAACAGTTTGGATCCAGATCAGGCCCAACATAATGTTGGGCCTGATCTGGATCCAAACTGTTTGACACCCTGATGGTATTGAAAAATTCCAGCATTCAAAGAGTTAAATATGGCACGATAATAAAGTGTGAAGGAATAATTAAAGCAATATTGAAAAATCTAAACGCTGATCAAAATACACTTTTTCGCAGATAAGTATTTTTTGAACCAACAAGAGTGTACTTTTAGCCAATGACTTATACTTGTAGCCACTCTACATTTTTAGTAGCAAATGGCTACACTGGCTAATGGCAGGGTGAGCCTTGCACATGTCAAATCAGCAATTACTTTTCACTTTTCATTTTACATGTGGTTATGTGTGAACTGAATATGGCATGTTATTCTGAGAGAAGGAATATATTACAGATGTACCAAATAACAATAAAGCTCTGTCATCCCTGGTGACTTAGTTCTGTCAATTGATTTTAGTTTTCAGATACCAATTTTGTCTTGATGTTACAAAATATAAGCTCCCCAGAGAAGCAATGAGATCATTTAACCCTTAATGCGCCAATCGCAACAAAAGTCGTCTGCTATTCTCGTCTGCTGAAATGTTAAAGAAGCCTCTATGGCAAACAGTGTTGACCCAGATCAGACTGCTCCTATAGGAGCAGTCTGTTCTGGGTCCACACTGTTTGCTTCTATACTAAATTTGTCAGTAATTTTAGGCAATTATTTGCAGCAGACGACTTCAGCAGACGACATTTTCAGATGCATTTTTTTCTTGGCGCTTTAAGGGTTAAAATGATGAGAACTATGGTCTGTAGTCTGAACTTTACAGAAGTATTATTATTCAGCACAGGTCAAGAGTGGTAGTCAACTCACTGTGTTTAGACCCTCTCAGGAGCTGATAGTGGGGGATGTGGGGCCCACCATTTAGTTTGTTCAAATGATGATTGAATGCATCTTATCAAAAGAAATAACATTATGTATGGTTTAGGGGTGGGGATCTGAATGGTTTCTGAGTTATTCAGCCCTTTTTGAAGTGAAGAGGGTGGTGCATACTCGAGCACACCCAATGGGGGTATCCTATAGTAAGTGTTATTGAATGCGTCTTATCATACCAAATAACATTATATTTGGGATCTGAGGTGGGATCCATGGTAACAGTTTTTTAGATATTTAGTCTAAATATGAAGTTTTCCGAGATATCAAGCTTTTAATGAAGGCTGACAGAAGTGAACAGGGTGGGCCATGCACGCCCCGGGGACTTCCTGGTCAGTGTTATTAAATGTGTCATGAGAAACATGCATATATATGGTTTTAGGGAGGTGATCTGAATGTTTTTTTAATTATTAGGACTTTAAGACTTGGTTGGGCTGGGCATGTCTCCGGGTCAACCTTTGAGTCCGAAATTTCACATTTTTAAACATCTGTTTATAAATTGTTCGTTAACTCTTTGCCCACTGGGTAATTTTGCATGTTTTTTTGGTCATCTGCTGATTGTTTTCTAAATCAACTTTTTTGAAAAATTCTTTGGAAATACCATCAGAGTGTCAAACAGTTGGGATCCAGATCAGACCCGACGTTTTGTTGGGCCTGATCTGGGTCTAAACTGTTTGCAAAGGTTATCAGCAGACAACACTCTTTAGGCAATGAGTTAACAATTCTAGATTTGTCCGCTGTTCTGTGAGAAGAGAAAGTATATCATGTTGTATCTTTCGTTATAGAACCTATACTGTTGATAGAGGTCACTGCAATATACAGAAAGAAGCAAGAAGACTGTTGTTAGAGGTCGCTGCTACACACAGAAGCAAGAAGACTGTTGCTAGAGGTCACTGCTACACACAGATAGAAGCAAGAAGACTGTTGTTAGAGGTCGCTATTACACACAGAAGCAAGAAGACTGTTGTTAGAGGTCACTGCTACACACAGAAGCAAGAAAACTGTAACAGTTGTAAGAGGTCACTGCTACACACAGAAGCAAGAAGACTGTTGTTAGAGGTCACTGCTACACACAGAAGCAAGAAGACTGTTGTTAGAGTCACTACTACACACAGTTAGAAGCAAGAAAATATGAATGGTAAGCCTAATCTAACAGATATATATATATATATATATATATATATATATATATATATATATATATATATATATATATATATATATATATATATATATATATAAAAGGATTTAAATCAAAAAACAGTGCTAAATTTTTTTGAAACTAAGCGCTTTCGGCTTTCGCCTTCATCAGAGTTTCAAGACACAATAGATTAGGTGAGTAGTTAACAAAATATAACTATATACATGAATTATGTGATCATTTAAGCCCTAAAAAGGGCCCAGCTGTTGTACCTGTTGTACCTGTATTTTCGCAAATATGACTGCACAATATTAATGAATTAAATACAGCGTACAAAATTGGCGTTCTGGCAAGAAATGTCTTGTACGAAAATTTGTGTAGAACAGAAGTCTAATACATGCCTAGGCTTCTAAAAGATCGTCTTCAACAACACAGCACACCAAGTGTTCTACTATATGACCAGATAGAGTCAGTCACCCTTGTTGATGCCAAATGGACACAGGGTGTTCAGACGCCGGAATTCCCAAGCTCTTCAGTTTCTTGGAACGCTTAGCGTGTAAGCGATTGTACAGCTTACTTTTGTGCTGGTTGGCCTCTGATGATAAATAATTCAGATGAGTGAGATGACAAAGGGATCTGGGCACAAAGAAAATTAGTCTTGTTGCAAAGACAGCTAGAGAGTTAAGATAAATTTGGAAAAGACAGGTCATAGTTTTAAGCAGAGAAACTTGAGAAAAACAAAAATGTTACTTTATTGATTATTAAGAAACTGCAATAATTTAACCTCGGACTACCGATGAATCGCTACACTTTCGTTCTTCCTTCAGAAAACAAAAACGCTTTCGCTTGCTCTCCATCTGCGCAAATGCCGTTTATAATGTAATACAGTCACTCAAGGACATCTCGTCGATCAGAATCTTTTGCAAAGATACTGTATACACGAAGCTTTGAAATACGTAGACGAGTTCTCTGAGTTAAAAAAAATGACGAAATTCAAAAAGAACACACCTCTCTCTCTCTCTCTCTCTCTACTTGTCGATCTGTCTATTCACTTTGATTTTCCCGAAATGATGTGCATGTACCAGTCTCTCTCTCTTTCTCTCTCTATCTACATTTGCAAAAACGTTTTGGGTCCAGATCAGACCCGAATGGAATTCAAGAAAGAATGTTTCATCAATTTAAAAATTTGTGCATGCGATAGAAGGTATGCAAAGTGTCGTACAAAAGCCGATGCGCACGATAAAATGGATTTTCAGTATATCTCAACAAGTGTATACATTGTCCAGTCCCATGCGCGGATCCAGAGGGGGGACAGGGGGTCCGGACCCCTTAGTAATACTAGATCGAATCCCCTGAAATTCTCAGAACAACCAAGCCAGCATTCAACGTTGGGCCATCATCGGCACGCCAGAGAAACGCCATTAAAAGGCGTTTCGCTGGCGGGCCGATGATGGCCCGCTTTTAGTGATATTTGGATCCTCTCTCCCTTAAAAAAGAAAAAAAAACGTTGTCAGAGTTCGGATCCAGATTAGATCCGAATGGAATTCAGGAAAGAATGTTTCGTCAATTTAAACATTTGGGAATGCGATAGAAAGCATACAAAGCATCAATACCGTCGAATATCCGACTTTGTCGTGCAAAAGCCGATGCACACGAGAAGCTTTTCAGCACCCATTCATGATATTTTTCGAGATTACAAGAGATTCGTATGCAAGCGCTCGTCATTCTCTCTCTCTCTCTCTCTCTCTCTCTCTCTCTCTCTCTCTCTCTCTCTCTCTCTCTCTCTCTCTCTCTCTCTCTCACCTGCTTTCAAAGTTTGAAAATAGTTTGGATCCAGAAGATCTCCGAGGTCTTGCCAAACCAAATCATGGGCAAGAATCTCGGACCCAATAAACATACTGGGTCCGAGCAAGAATTAATGTCCGACTTTGCGTCCGATGCCTCGAAAGAATATAATTGAGCCGTGACATGAGATTTCCAACAATCAGCAAAGCCCCAGATCAGCCTGCGCATATGCACAGTCTGATAAGAGCCTTTGCTAGTCGCTTGAATATTCTATGAGTGTTAAGCTACTGACTGAACATCGCTTGGAGTTTGTGAGCTTAAAAGGAGGCTGCACAGGCTCGTCTGAGTCTACACACGTCAGAATGCCACACTGTGTCGCGGCTCAATTTATGATATATTGGCTTCGAGCCGATGCGTACGATACGCTGGGTACTTTCATATCTCAAAGAGAAGGAAAATAACAGACAAGTACCACAAATCTAGTTTTTCATGCAAGCAGTGCGCCGTTCATGCTCGAGTTCATTGTAATTGTTTTTTTTTTTTCATGCAAACCTTATGTTTGGTGTGCTAAGTCCGTTTTCGTGCGCCAATTCCCACCGCGTGCTACCCGAGTCTTAAAACAACAACAACACGTGGTCTGATAGTCGGTATGTTTGATCTCAAACCATGTCCGTGAACCATTACCCTGTCCCTTTGTCTGCGGCTGATACTATTAGCAGTACCGGGCCCAGCCCCCCCCAAAGAGGCTGTGACAAACTAATTTAGCAGACAGTTGGGCCGAGATCTGGCCCGACAAAATGTTTAATGTTTTGTTCTAGAAACAAACGTGCTGATAAGGCTGTGCGGTGCGCAGACTGATCTCCGCATGTAACAAAGTCGGGGTACATACATCTACAGACGTGTGGTAAACAAAGCGAATTCCGAGATGTTCCCATCATCTCAAGGGCTTTACTGATTTTAAATTCACAGCCACGGCATGCATTTCTTCTATGTGTTTGTGGGCAGGCGATTTTCAGTGGGTGCGCAGGCTCGTCTGAGCCATCGCTGCTCGCATAGCTGGCTAATTTCATGAAATTAAATATGTAAATATTAAAATCATCAATATGCAGAATCATGCTACAATCAATTTATTTCTTGGTACATGTACGAGGGGTGATCAGAAAGTTCACGGAAAAGTGCTATTAAATCGCATTGCTTTTATCAATTGCAACGAAAATTCATAGATATAAACTACCATTCATCACAGGTTGGCTGAAATTGAAATTTTGAAAATGTGACGTCAGACGTATGAGCGCGAGGCGCCACTGTGACGTCACTTCGGTGGAACCGGCCCATACGTACCCCTGGGCTGCTTCTCGGGGCTAAAACTCATAGTTGTGTTTGAATTGATTGGTATTTTTAACGGAAAGTAATGTTCCGTCTTTCTTCGAACATAATATAAGGTTTTTATGTTATTCCGCTGAGCTATGTATTCATATTATTGGTTTCAGTCCGAAGGGCAGGCCTAAAATGCGTCAATTTTTCGAGTTTTTGTAAATTTTAAATAAAAAACTTATTTCATTGCCAGTGTTCATCACAATAATTATAATATCAGGTTTAACTATCAATATTAGATCTACTGTTCTGAAAAGGGGTGTTTTTCGACGTGTGTAAATAGTTTATTTTAAAGAATTGACATGCCAAAACAGGCGATGGGTTCATAGAAGTTGAATGCTTTGCCTTTTGACAGCACTGTTATTCATTTCGATTTAGAACACCATCCGTTAGATATATATCTTTGAAAGTTTGCACAGAGGAGGAGTAAATATGTCGTTAAATATGCATTGAACGCAATATGGGCTACCACAGCATAACAAAATTTTACAAAACGTTGAATTTTAATTGGTTGTGTAGTAAAACGTCAAAATGCAGCGTAAAATGGGCCTGTTCGCGCAATATAGCGTTGCCTTGACGACAACTGTTTCGCACGTAGACGACTAACATTAAACATGTTGTAACCGATCAACTGCAGATGTGTTGTAGTATTATGTGCTGTAATTCCAGCTCTTTTGATCAAACGATGTAGAAATGGCAACTATTTTCCGCGAACTTTCTGATCACCCCTCGTATGTGCGTCTGTGCGTACATTATACCGGTACTGCACTCGTAGAACCTTCAATGTGCAGTTTCATGAGGACAAACAGACGCCGCGATCGGCTCAACAGTTTGTTGAAACGTTTCAATTAAAAACGCTGACAAGTAGTTTAAAGATGTCTTGAATTCTTATTTGGCTAGTCTTCATCCACTTTAAACTTTGTTAGTGAGCGAGACCCTGACAAGATTGTGCAAACACACATGCTCTCCTGAGCCTTCGCTGATCACATCTGTCATAAGTACCAGCAGGGTCTTTACAAGCTCATATGGGGCTCCGCACAAATTGATTTCATGCTCGGGTCCAAGCTGTGTTCAAGAAAAGACCCACGCATAGAATTAGAATGACAGAAATATTGCTGAACTGGGAATTCCTTTAAAATGCTTAAAAGGGAGGGTCCGTCGGATAACCTGAGAATCACACATATTTAAGCCTTAAGTTGGTAAAAATGAGATGATGACCAAGTGCGAGTTCTTGCAGGCATGTCGGTAAATATTAAATATACTGTACGATGGCTTTATTTTCCGCATTGGATGTCTCGGTGAGAAAAAAACATGCGACTTGTACGATTTTCTCTGCATTTTGCACGAAACCGAATGACTCCTTGTGTTCCAAACGTCCACGGCAATCACTATACATCAACTTATTTCATTCTCCTAAGTGATCGTCTCATTTTCCGCAACTCTCTCTCTTTAGAAAAAAAACGAGTATGTGTCACAGCACACTATGCGTGTGTCAACGTGCATATTTCACGTACAATTAGCTGAATCGCGACCTCTGGTCATAAATAATGATCTCAGCCATTTGGGTGGATACATATACTCAATAGGGTTAGTCAAAGCAGTTTCAGAATCGTTGCAGGAACTTGTCCGTGCATCAAGTTCGTCAATGCTGGTGACCTTGAACAATGTATAACGTCGCGCGCTGGCATGCGAAATAGAACGTCACGTGCCAGATTACCCATCTAAGTAGAATGGAACCTTCCAAATGTCGATATCGCTCACGTGCTGTACGGTAGAGGTATACCGAACACAGATGGGACAAACAGATAAACGGACATCGATTTCTGCCGAAATTAACGTGTGTTCGTAATTTTAGAAATTCACTTTTCCGAAAAAGGGCAGTGTTCGATTTTTTAGGATGTTTTAAAAATTATTTTCGGTGATAATTTTAGGTGTTCGTAATTTTAGGGTGTTCGAAATTTTAGAACATTTACCGTATTTTTTGAAATTGTTTGCCAGATCAAGCTAGAATTTTAGCTAACCTTCGTTTAGTCTTCAGGGGTGCAAAATTCTTCAAACTTCTACTCGTTATACATCACCATATGTATTGGTAAATTCAATAATTTACTTTTGAAACAGTCATAATATCTACTCGTCCTACAGCATAAGGCACTCAGCATTAAGAGCGGAGGAGTGGATTTTTCCAGCCCTGGTCTAGATGGTAGTGCTATGTACACCAGGTTTCTTTCAGTTTCAGTGCCTATAATTGCCTTACGCTATTAAAGCTATTATACAATGTTTATCATTATATTATCACACATGCATATAAATACAACACACATATAACCTTGTCTCAGGGCAGGACAGGGAACATCTACGAAAATATTTTCGTTTATATGATAGAGCTACACTGTAACAGAGATACTATCTATATTACATTATAAAAGCTGCTTAGGCCAGAATTTTTTTATTAGTTGATTTACGGGAAAAAAATTTCAGATTTAGGGTCGTGGGGACGATTAAAAAATAAATAAAAAAGCTCTGAAAATGACCAGTTGACTGGTCATTTTCAGAGCTTTTTTTTTTTTTTTTTTTTCAGAGCTTTTTTTTCTTTTTTTCTTTAATATCTCCAGAAAAACAGTAAAACTAGTAAGGTAATCTTGAAATATTTCATCATTTTCCTTAAAATCTGGACAGGACAATCACTTTTAACAGTGTCATTCTCAAAAAAGTGCACAGACAGAACCTCAAAAAAGTATTATTTTTTTCAACCAAACAAATTATATTTAGAGTCGGCGGATAAAATAAAATTTTTTTTTAGAAATTAAATTTTATTTTTTTCCTACTTTCCGGAAAATTACAGTAGGAGGGTTCGTAAATCAACTAATAAAAAAATTCTGGCCTTATAATACTGGATTAGCAAGATAGAGAAGGGTTGTTATATTTATTGATTGTGGCTGCAGAATATATTCTTCTGTATTCTGTGTAGATCAATACTTGCAGTGATCCAGAATGCTGCGATTTGTTTACATTGCCATATTGGATATCAGCATGATGTACAATGCAATTAATCCAGGCTTATAAATAGCATCATGTATTGTTAACTTGTAATAACAGCTTTCTTGGATGGATCCCTTTTTCTCTTATTCGTTTTAAAACTGATTTTTTTGTGTGTTTTACTTATATGGGCCGCAATACGATAAAACCTGTCATCAGTGTTTCTGATCAGATCATTACCAGACCAGCCTACTCAGCTACAGAGACTAGGTAGAAAATTGAAATTTGGCTTCTCGCAAATTTAGATATGATATTTTTTAAAAAAACGAATAAAAAAGGTGCATTATTGCAGCTGGTCTCATTGGTCTGCACCTTTGTTGACCGCGAACCCCATACAAAAATTTGGATGTTTTGAATGCCAGAAACAAGAAATGAGCCAGTGCATGAGATTTCCAACAATGTGGTAAGTGGGACCAGCAAAGCCTAAGATCAGCCTGCGCATACATGCAGTCTGATCAGAGCCTTTGCTAGTCGCTTGAGTATTCTATGATTGTTAAGCTACTGACTGAATACCATTTGCAGTTTCTAAGCTTAAAAGGAGACTGCAGAGGCTCGTCTGAGTCTACACTTGTCAAAATGTCAAATTGTTGGAAATCTCATGCTGCGGCTCAAATGCATAATAGATTGTTTGCAAAGTAGTCCCCGCAGTCTGATAAGGGACTTTTTGTTTGCTTTCTTTGGAAAAATTATTTGTCAGTTCACCTGAGCCAAAGTCTCCAGGTGAGCTTTTGTGACTATAGGATGGCTGCCATCCATCATTTATCTGTCAACAATTGCTTCAAACAACATCTCTTAAACCACTGAATGGAATTTCTCCAAACTTCACTGTGGAAAGATCTTTGGGTGGTCCGCTTTCAAAGTTGTTCAAAGATTTCTATTCCATGCTTAACTTGGGTTGCCACGGCAACCAAATGGAAAACTTTAAGAATAATGTCATCAAGAACTATTGGGCTGATTTAAAAATAGTATTGTACAAATAGTTCTTGGGTGACCCTCTACCAAGAACCAAGATTGTTAATCCACCCCTGCAAAGCAGAGAGAGGATTACAGGAATGCCCTTTGTCTGTAAAAATAGTGAGTATGATCAGGAAATACCACAATCACAAATCGCAGACAACCCCATGGCACCGCAAGGAAGAGCCGCTAAACCATCACGAGACACCAGGAAGACAAATTAAGCAAAGCAACCAGCTCTCTCTTCCGCATCAAGATGATTGCAATACTAGAATGGACATAAAGTAACGTACAACAAAACATAGAACAGTTACAGACTCCCACTATGGGAGTAACAATAAACAAAAAGTCAACAACAACAGAACCACCGCCTTAGAACGGACAGCAGCCTAAGCCACAGGGGGGCTTAAATGCATTTTACTGGTACCAAATCTTCGCCCTAGATTCTGCTGTTGTTGAAGTACAAGAAATGTTCAGCTGGCATGGAGGCTGTGTAACTTTCTCGTCTGCTCTATATCTCCTGCAACCTTTGGAAAGATTTTCATTAAACATTGTTCATCTTAGTGAGACGGTGTGAAGAACCCAAGACTCAGCTACACAGACTCAAGGAATGATCACAGTTAAAAGTCATGGGATTTAGCCTTGAGTTGCGTGTAAGCTCCATATCTCCTGAATCCTTTGAGAGATTTTTCATTAAACTTTGGTCAAATGTTCATCTCAGTGAGATGGTGTACTGAGATGGTGTGCAGAACCCATAACTCAGCTACACATACTCAAGGTCAAGGTCACACCCTTAGAAAATGTCTCTGGAATTGCCAGTGGTATGCCAGTGGAAATGGGCAGTATTTGGTGGTATTACCACTGGTAAAACAGTGGATATCAGTGGAAAAACAGTGGTAATGCTAATGATTTCCATTGTTGTTAACTGGATAACAGCTAATAATATCACCAAATTTTATCACTGATTTCCACTGGTAAAAATTACCACCAATATTCTACTGGTATACCACTGGTAATTCCACCAAATTTTACCACTCATTTCCACTGGAAGATAAGTAGTGTAGGGTTTGTAGGGAAGGGTAGGGTAGGTGGATTGGGTGTGTAGGGTTGGGCTGGGCAGGGTGGGGTGGGGTGGGGTAGGTTAGACGAGGTTAGGTGGTAGGGTAGGGTAGATGAGGTTAGGTGGTAAGGTAGATTAGGTTGTAATAGGCTAGACTATAGGTTAGGTTGAGTTTGGTTAGGATAGGTTAGATTAGATAAGATAAGATTGTTTGCTAAAACGAGAAAGAAATAATTTGGGGTGGGGGAGGGGAATAACAACCTGTGACCCGTCATTATATACAATGGACTATCCTGACTTATCTGTATCAAACTTTATGGGAAGTTTCATTGCTAAAAAGGGTAATTAGCCACTTATTCACCTAGGACTTGCATTTTAACTTGTGTTTTCTAGTGGTATTGTTTCATCATCGATCTATTAAATCCATTTTTCTTTCCCAACAAACAAACCATTCCATTAGTGGGATAGCAAACATTATTTCTCTCCATGTTGCAATGGATTTTGTGCAAAATATCTTGAATCAATACAAACAGATCAAGCAAATAAAGCCAGTGCCTCTTGACGAAGGCTATGTTTAATAATGACCTATAGGCCTAAGAAGTGATAGATGCTTCTCCAGATGTGTTGGTGCTAGAGCTAGTATTTGTATCTCCTGAGAGAGTCTCCATTCCTTTAGAGTTTAAGGTTTAGGGTTAAAGCCCTTCAGTAAAATATTTAACTGACCATTCCACGGCGGTACTTCTTTCATGGATCTTTTATGTTTTTTCTGTCTTGTGTTTGCTATGCCTCTGTGTGCGTCTGTTTATATGTGCTCTGTGGTCACCTGCTGGGAAAGGGCTGACCTCTTGGCTCTTGTTTGTGGTGTCTAACTGTGAGTTTGTCACTTTCCCATTGGTATCCTGGGTTAGGTGTGGTACTTGATTGTATAGATTCCTGATCTTTGCACCCTCACTAACTTTGAATCATCAAAATTGAGAAATTTAATGCAGTCTAAAAGAAGTGAACAGCCATTTTAAATGGATAAGAAATTAGTTTCTTGAATTGCCCTTCATAAAAGCTCATGAAAATTTTCATAAAAATGTGAATGAAAACACATTTTCATTCACATTTTTATGCATCTGTAACTGCTTTTTTGTTCAGATTTTTATGAAATTTTCACCAAAATGTAGAACAGAATGATATACACTATTTTGGAAGTTTTTGCTCATTTTTGAATTGGGAAGCCTCTGAAGGATATTGGCCACAAATCAGGCCTAGGAAATTCCCTGGAATTCTCTTATTCAGTTTTAATGGTACTTTTATGTCAGCTGATAATTTGTAATGGGCATTACAATAAATAAATAGAGTTATGCCACTGTTGTGATTCTAACTGTATGGTGTTTGTTATATGGCTATAGTAGTGCATACTTTGTGAATGTATCATTTCAATACTTTGCATTTATGTTACAGACATATTGAAGCTGTTCATGTGGAAGTTTAATGATGAAAAAAAAAATTGTTAACTTTACAGCAATTTTAACTTAGCCGATTGTCAACCACTGCACATATTTCAAGTAATTGCTGATAGTGCATACTTTGTGAAATCAACTCCTCCTAGAGTCTTCAGTGTATCATTAGCTCATCTGAGCCGAAGGCTCAATGTGAACTATTGTGATCGGTCTTTGTCCATCATCCATCCTTCCATAGTGTCATTCCGCAAACTTTTTCTTTAAACGACCAAATGTTCAGACACAATTCAGCCAGGATTCAGAAAGGTTCAGAAATATTCAGACAAGATTCAGAAATATTCAGACACAATTCAGTCAGAATTCAGAAATTTTAAGCTTAAATTCGGAATTCAGAAAGATTCTGCTTAAATTCAGCCTCATAGAAAAAACAACAACAGCTAGTACATATATATGAACATTACTTTATTACTCAGAATCAGAAAATCATTTGCTGAATGATTCAGATGTGATTCTAACTTAAGAAATTGGTAGAAAATAATTCTGAATCATTCAGATGTGATTCAGACAGATTCTGACAGAAAATTGGCAGAAATTAATTCTGAATTGGCAGAAATTAATTCTGAATCATTCAGATATGCTTCAGAGAAATTCAGAATTTAAGAATTGGTAGAAAATAATTCTGAATCATTCAGATGTGGTTCAGATTGATTCAGAATTTTTGAATTAGTCTAAAATCATTCGGAATTATTTAGATAATATTCAGATAGATTCAGAATTTATTTTGTAGTACAGAGTGGTTCAGACATTTTCAGAAGTCTGAATTCTTCTGAATCAACACTGAATCAGTGCTGAATTAATTCAGAAGATTCCAGATTTATTCAGACTGATTCAGAAATATTTTGAAATCATTTATTTGGATTCATATTAATTCAGACTCCATACAATGGATTCAGACAGATTCAGCTATGCTTCAGAAAGATTCAAAATGATTTTGGAATAATTCAGAAATTAAGTTTCATGAGGGCTCAATCGGTCCAAAGTGCTTCTCCAGGGAGATTATTGGTACAGCCCACATGAAATATGTTGATGACAAAAAAAAAACCTTTTCAGGCCGGCCTTAATGAAATTTTCGGGATCCACGCATGTTTATGATTAATTTGAGATTATGACCAATGCACTGTATGTTGTAATTACCATCCATTCACACACAAATGGAAATTCTAAGATAGAGGAGATTAGTTTGAAATTGTCAATTTAACAAAAAAGCTATAATGTGTTTCTCGACTGATATCTTTCTTAGTGCACAGTTATTGAGTGATGTCAGATATGACATTAAATTTTTCTTCAACTCTACATTAACAAAGTAAGAAAGAGGGCAAAGATCAGGAAACGATATAACCAAGCACCACACTCGACCCAGGACACCACATGGGAAAGTAACAAAAACACAATTTAACACCACAAACGAGAGCCAAGAGGTCAGCCCTTTACCAGCTGGTGACCACAAGGCAGCAAAGAACACCTAACCCTTTCGGGTCGAAAGCACGACAAACATAAGACAGAAATAACACAAATGACCAACAAAAGAAGTACCGTCTTGGAACGGTCAGTAAAAATATTCCACTGGAGGGCTTAAACCAGTTTCACGGCGCCAACAAACAATTTTTGATGAGTTGATAATTTGTCATTACATGTATTTGTTTGTTCTTAATCTGGAACTGTATGAAGAGTTTTGTCAGTTTTATATCCTTGAAGTTATAGAAGACTAAAATTTTGATAAAAAAGTTTAGCTCCCCTGATCATAAGCCACATGCTTACCCATAAAGCGCCACCTATAATTTGCAGCAGACGACTATTTCAAATTTTGCCCCTTTTTCAAAAATACAAATAAGGCATGAATATTTCTCATGAGAATCGTCTACTGTCAGACAATTCTCATGAAATATCATACCTTATTTTTTGGTAAAATTAGGAAAAATGTCGCAAAATTTGTCGTCTGCTTCAATTGTGATTGGCACTTTAAGGACATATGCTACTAAATACTTCCCATATTGAAATATTTTCAAAACTTTGCATACAGTTTGTTTTATGCATGGGCTATACATTTATGAAATAAAAAGGATATATCACCGTGCTTATTTTTTCAGAATCTCATATTGAAGTTTTCAGCATTTGACCAATTTTCTAAAAATATAAAATAATAAGACTAGTCCTAATCATCGAGCTAAAACGGTTGTAATCTTCAGCCAGCTTCTTTCTTTTAACTTAAATTACTGCCCATGACCTCAAACTTTTAAGAGAATGTGCAAGTTTACTTGTTATCCTATGCTGTGACAAGATACTGCATGATATATTTTGGCAATTCGTCGAAAATTGGAATTTGTTTTTAAAATAAATCATGTATTAAAAAATCTGATATTGAAAATCTTAAAATTTTATTTTTAATTCATGGACTATTATAATACCTTTCAGAAAAAAGAATAAAAATCTAGGGTCACCGAACTAATTCTCTTTCTAGAGGGCCAAATTTAACCCCACCCCCATAGGTTTCATGCGTAATTCAATATAAAAAGTTCAGGGATGACCATTTCGGTCGTTTCAATGATACCATTTTACTATTATATGAAGTAATTTAGCATTAAAATGTTAAAAAAGAAAGAAAAAACACACTGAAAATATGTGCGCATCCGGGAATCGATCCTGGTCCTCTGGCTTTGTAGCCAGACCCGCTAACCACTAGGCCACGAGGTCAGGTCGTGCGCCGCTCTAAATAACCATACAAAAATTATAGACTCGGCCACTATCGTATTCGTAACCAGGGTAATTGTGTACGTCGTTTGATTTCGACTGAGCTACAATTTTATATGTCTTTAGTGCTGAGACGATCAGTTCTAAAAAGATGTCAATAGATATTTTGGGCACTCTTTAATTACTTTATTTTGTCAAGAAAATGTCGGAACATCGATATGACATAAGAATATCGGAAGCTGTGTTGATCCGAATTCGTTAATGGTCGAAAGACAGGACCCAGACAACTTTCTCCGTTTGCAGACGCGGGAAAGGTGCGCATTGGAAATAGCCGCATATGTCTTTAAGGGTTAGTTTTCCAACTTTATTGGAATTTAGCTAGAAGTTTAAATTCAAATTTCTCCCCTTTTAAATAACTAGAGTAATGACTGGAGTATTATGACTAGTCAACTAGCTTTTAAGAGGGAAGATGGAAATATTAACTTAGAATCTCTATGAAACTAGAATTATGATTGCATGGAGCATAGTGTCTTCTATTTGCTCACCTGATCTAAGGCTCAATGTGAGCTATGTGATCATTATAGGCACGGGCATAGTCATTGTGTTGTTTCCTTGAGCAAGACACTTTATCAGCTGCTTAGTACTGATTTAGGAAATCATCCCAACATGACTGAAAAATTGCTGACTTGCGAGATAAAGCATAAGAACAAAAGCAAACCATCTTAACTTGAAATTGTTAATTTTCACAGTAGGCATACTGCAAGTTTTAAGATTGAATTTCAAATGTTCCATGAGTCCAGGATTTCAGAAATTTTGCACTTTCATTTATGATATGATTGCCTGTGAAAACAGATTGTTAATGATATGGTCGCCAGTGAACACAGATTGTTTATGATATGGGTTGCCAGTGGTCAAAATTTGCAAAGAAAATGTGCGTGGTTTTGTGTTAATTTAAATTTTGTTGTAAGATTATTGAAACGTTGTTATAACTGGCCAGAGTGCCTGGTATCTGTAAATTACAGTGCCTCCCATCTTAGAGGGAAATAAGAAATGCCCCCATTAACTCTAACTTAGGTGCCTTGAGCCTGATAACTATCTTCATCAGTCTATTCTACTAGGTTTAGAGAGAAGAAAGTGGCGATGAACACACATAGCTGGAATTATTCAGTATAAATATTGACAATTGGGGAAAAAAATCAATGGGAAACTATTGGTTTGTGAACTTCTCACAAGCAGACCAGTTTCAGAGGCTGCTTAGTTCTATAGTGATAATTACATTGGATAGGAGTTGAGTGAAGCTACTTCCTCATATAAACCTCAATAAAGGTAGGAATAGTAGGGAAAAAAATACAGTAAAACCTGTGTAAAACGGCCACTCAAAAATAGACAAAACAAAGATCTTAATAACAATTGGTAGTTTAATGAAGGTCGAAAGTATTGCATAATGCTCCCCTTGGAGCATTCTGCAATACTTTTGATCTGCATTAAGCCATAATTGGTCTTGAAAACAATTTTTGGCCTTTTTCAGAGTGGCTGTTTTAAACAGGTTTTACTGTAGCTTTAAAAGTCACAATTCTTCCAAATTTTCAATGAGAACATTATTTTGTTGTGATGCATTATTAGAAGTGTCCTCATGAGTTACCTATTACATAAGCTTGTTATTGAGACTCATGAGTTACCTATTACAAAAGCTTGTTATTGAGAGTACGAAAACTAGGGTCCTTGATGTGACCCCTCATATCAAGGGTTTTAGCTACCATATTTGACTAGTAAGTGCACATGCTGGTAAAGCACTACTCATTTAGTACTTTATGGGTAGCTTAGAATATATGAACTGATTTCAATATCAACCTGGATTCATTATGGTGATGAAAAACAGTGTGGACCCTCATCAGCTGGCTTCATAAGAAGCTTTATTAGAAGCCAGCTGATCTGAATCTACACTGTTTTCCTAAAACGATATAGACTTTTGAAAAAGTTACAGGCACTGTGAACTTAAATAGGTCCAATACAAGGAGATTCTGACTGTGAGGTCATAATTTGTTTTGGTACTTAATTTAATTATCAGTAGAACTTAATTACACCTATTGAAAATGATATCGATTTTGGGATATACTTCATGTCACTGTCATAAACAATTCGTGGAAAAGTATAAAAGAATCATTAATTGTTCGAGATAGCACCTTTATTTCAGAGTGAGTTAAGAAATAATCAGCACCTGACTGTCTGTTCAAAGATAGATGAGAATCGTTGTAAACAAAAAATATAAACTAATCCAGGTAATGTGTGCTTTATACAAGTATAAATCCTGTACTGCCTTTACCTGCAATAATATATCTACCATTATTTTCCTGTTTCTATGAAAACTGGTAGAGTCCTATTATCATGCATCTTTGAACTGACAGTATTGTGGATATATTTCATAGAGGATCTTACATGAGTGCTCATGTTTTATTGAATTTATTAAATGAGTTGAGGAAAATAGATAAAATGCGAGGCTTGCAGAGTATTTTATCTCTTTTTGGCAACAAGTTTAATAAATTCAATAATACAGAAGCATGAATGTTAGATTCTATATATCGTATGACATTAAAATTATTGTAAATTATATTTTTGGCATGAAAACGTTAGGGTTTTGCCATGTGCGTGATGTTAAAAGCGTAATTTTATAACGTTTCCCGAAAATCTGTAAAACACTAGTGGTTTATCTATTTTAATGCATGGCGTTATTTCACTCTCAGACGTGACGTCATATGTTAAAAAGCTATATTATACTGGCCATATTTTGTAAATAACAACCAAACTCCAGCAGGTACAGATTTGGACAATTAACTCTCATTCTTTAGATGAATTCATTAATTAACTGGAGTTATCAAATGACAATGTGTTTAGAAGCATAAATCATGCATGTATTAAAAAGGATAATACACTAGTGAATCATATATACAAATTATTATCCCCAAGCTTTTTTTAAAAAAGCGAAGGGGATATTGTTATCGCCTCCGTCCGTCCGTCCGTCCGCTATGCTATGTCCTCCTAAACCATAGGACAAAATTCAACCAAATTTGGTGTGTGAGTTACTCACATGAATGGGGCGCGCAACGTAAAAGTTTCTTTTGGCCCCGCCCCCTGGGGCCCTGGGGAGGGGTCAAAAGGTCAAATATCATTTAATTTCAATTACAAAGTCAATTTCAAAGATTTTTATTCCAAACTTTGTGTGTGTTCTCACAAATGAAAGATACAAAACATATCAGATGGGTTTTTTATTCTGTCGCCTGGGTCATGCCCTAGGGGTGGGACTTGGGGGTACTTAGGGGCGAAAATCGAATTCCGACCTGCTGTCTGTCAGTTATGCTATCTCCTCCTATACCATTGGACGAAATTCAACCAAATTTGGTGTGTGAGTTACTCACATGAATGGGGCGGGCAACGTAAATTCATTTTTGGCTCCGCCCCCTGGGGCCCTGGGGAGAGGTCAAAAGTTCAAATATCATTTAATTTCAATTACAAAGTCAATTTTAAAGATTTTTATTCCAAACGTTGTGTATGTTCTCACAAATTAAAGATACAGAACATATCAGACAGGTTTTTTATTCTGTCGCCTGGGTCATGCCCTAGGGGTGGGACTTGGGGGTACTTAGGGGTGAAAATCGAATTCCGACCTGCTGTCTGTCAGTTATGCTATCTCCTCCTTAACCATTGGACGAAATTCAACCAAATTTGGTGTGTGAGTTACTCACATGAATGGGGCGGGCAACGTAAATTCATTTTTGGCTCCGCCCCCTGGGGCCCTGGGGAGGGGTCAAAAGGTCAAATATCATTTAATTTCAATTACAAAGTCAATTTCAAAGATTTTTATTCCAAACTTTGTGTGTGTTCTCACAAATGAAAGATACAAAACATATCAGACAGGATTTTCATTATGTAGCCTGGGTTATGCCCCAGGGGTGGGACTTAGGGGCTCTGGGGGTGCCCAGGTGGTCAAAAAAAGTACTTTTCAAACATGGTCATGTGGCATATCAAATCGACGAGGATGACGAGCAGAACAGAATGCAAGTAAAATTGTTCATCCTAGGGTCAAACTGGTGAATTTGGGGTGAGATCAAAGGTCAAATATTTTTAAATTCCGGTTACCATGTCAATTTCAAAGATTTTTATACCAAACTTTGTGAGTGTTCTCACAAATGAAAGATACAAAACATATCAGACGGGATTTTTATTCTGTCGCCTGGGTCATGCCCCAGGGGTGGGACTTTGAGGTACTGGGGGTGACCAGGGGGTCAATTTTTTTTTCAAACATGGTCATGTGGCATACAAAATGGACGGGGATGCATGACGAGCAGAACAGAATGCAAGTAACATTTTCATCCTAGGGTCAAACTGGTGACCTTGGGGCGAGGTCAAAAGTCAGATATCATTAAGATGTCAATTTCAAAGCTCTTTGTGTGTGTTCCCACAAATAAAAGATAGAAAACATATTGAACAGAATTTTCATTCTGTTGCCAGGGTCATGCCTCGGGGTGGGACTTGTGGGAGCTGGGGGGAGTCAAAAACGTTAGCGTGGAGATTTGCGATGGCGCCCCATCGACTGCGCGCTCTAGTTTAATTATAAATTGATTTTAAGTTATGCAATGATGCCCATTGAGGCATGTTAGTCCTTAAAGCGCCAATCGCAACAAAAGTTGTCTGCTTTTCTTGTCTGCTGAAATGTTTAAGAAGCCTCTATGGCAAACAGTGTGGACCCAGATCAGACTGCTCCTATAGGAGCAGTCTGTTCTTGGTCCAAGCTGTTTGCTTCTATACTTAATTCGTCAGTAATGCTAGGCAATTATTTGCAGCAGACGACTTCAGCAGACGACATTTTCAGATGCATTTTTTTTCTTGGCGCTTTAAGGGTTAGATATAAAATTGCATCTGGGAGTTATGGGCCGGGCCTTGTAGGGAGACTAATTGCTGATTCAGGACCATCATGAATTCAATCCCGGCCGGGCCCATACTTCAGTGGAGATAGACCATGAAATGCTTTCTATGGTCTTTCTCCTTCCACTGATTTAAGAAGGACTGTTTTTCAACAGAATCGCGCTAAAGTTGGGGGAATCGAAAATTTAACGGGATCTAGTGCACATTCCTAGGACTTCTCCAACCATCAGAGAAGATAATAACCATTTTTAACTGACAATCGATCATATTCTGTTTATAAATCATTACTATATAAACGGTATTTTCATTGGACTAATAAAACATGCATCGAAGTATAATTATTTAGGGTAAAACAAGCCCATTATGGTTTTGATCACGTGCACTAACAAGGAAACATGCGATCTCGTGCACTGATAGGAAAATACATGATCTCGTACACTGGCAATTTCGTTTTGCACGTTAAACATAAAAATACTGATATGTTTATTCACCATTTCTATATTAATTGCTGGTTTCCAGGCTACAGGTGATCAGTAATGTAGATAAAGGTAACCAGAGCCCCCCCCCCCCCCCCCCCCCCATTTCCAGGTATTGAAGATACTGGTTACCTGTTTATCCATCACTGTCGTTAATTACGTTACCTTCATTTCTTAAAACAAAAATATGTAAATACGTCTGTCTAGGTAGTAGATGAAAGTTTTAATGAACAAAACAGTTATGCAATCTGTAGGAACATGATATTTTCCATATATATTGATGATTGTAAATGAGTTGGTTTGAGCCATTGTTTTCTTATTTAATTCTTGAAGCCCTTTCCTGTTCAGTGACATTTCCTTGTCATATTATCTTTTAGAAAGCATATATTTGCTGGCAATCCAGATAGCATCAAACCTTTAATATTTGAAGTAAAATGATGTATATGTTACATAACATGTGTCTGTAATCATTTATACCTTAAAACGTGGCTTTTGCTAAAGCAATGTAAACCTTAAAAGTGAATTGGTTATCTAAAATGAAACATTTCCCTTAAACTAATGGGTAGTGGAAATCATTAATAAGGGTGGATATTACATGGCAATGCATTGATCACAAATGATGCAATCATATCCTAGGAATCATTTCAATTGTTATTTACGCTACCATTTAAATTTATAATTGCATTCAAATTACTGTTAAATATATTTTACAAGTATTTTTAGAGTGTTGGGGGATGTAAGAGTAAAAAGTGCAGTCAAAAGATCATACTAAGTTTAAGTAAATATATAGCAATGTTGATTTCTGCCATAGTGACATTGCAGTAGGAGAGTCCCATTTTGAACAATTTGTTGCTCGAGTCCTGTTAATTGATTCCCTAATAAAGCTGCGTTTCACTGATGAGGCCTTAATGGCCGAAACTAGCTTGTCTGGCCCAGAAAACTTGCACACTCTAGTTTCAGTTCTTCGGTGTATTCTTTGCTTCCAAAGGATAACCTTTTTAAGAACATATACCATGTACATTAAATAATAGATGAATGTAAAACAACAGGATATAGAGACAAAAGGCATATCAACCGTTAAAACAAAACTTAATAATTACATGGAAGCAAAGTAAAGAAGACACTCTATTTAGTATTATAACCATCACCAACAATAAACTTACATAATATGCCAAGAAAGTATGCATACACTTAACAACAATAATAATGTATATATGTTTAATTCATCTGCCATTCTCTTTATATAAATAGTCTCCATAAGATATCATATTTCTTTTGCTTTGAAAGAATCATGATGCATCTCAGATAGTGATATAACATTTCTTTGTTTTCAATTGCGCTATATGTAAGTATAATACAGTATATAACATTTTTTAAATAGCATATCATTCGTTGAATATGCTATCTAAATGTAGGGAGTGCAGTGGTAGAGTGCTTGTCTCGAGATTGAGGGGTTGTGGTTTCGAGCCTCGCCAGAATCACTGCATTGTGTCCTTGAGAAAACACATTGATCCTTGCTTAATACTGGTTAAACCTAATAAGACCTGTCCAGACAAAACTAAACTTATTGATTGGAATGTACAGAATCAAATCAAACAAACAAACAAACGATCTAAAAGTGTTATTTGACAGTAGCATAAGTATGAATTTTGCTTTTATTAGTTGAACTGTTAATATACCAGACATTTAGTATCATTTAACAAATTGGTACATGTTTATGAGAACTACTTGGATCTAAGGGCTGGATGGCAGTTGCCATGAGTACTTATTATTGGCGTAAAACTTGATAGTGCTTTACTAAAATAAAGATATCCAAGCAGATTATATCAAATATGATGATAAGCTCTATAGCCAAAAAGCAAAGACCTGCAAATACTTTCGGGCCATTCTGACATATATGTTCAATCAATCCTGTACTAGAAAATTGCTAGCTCAAGGTACTGATTATTGAAGTATTTGCATTTAGAAATTTCTACTATACTAACCATACATTGGAGATTTTCCAACTAATAAACAGACCTGTATCTGTTCAAATTTATTAAAATGCACATTTAGAATAATTGCAGCCCTGTTTCATTGTTTTGCAAAATTGTAGAGCCAGGCAAAACAATGATAAAGTAGTTTTCTCTATATACATCAGCAACATAAATTACATTTGTTATTACCAAACTGGTTACTCTGTAGATACTAAAATACTAGGACTACAAGGATATGCATGGTGGGTGCTAATTGTAAAACAGAACCATTACGACTTCCACAAAACTTCATTTTTATATTATTTTGAGGAATTATTATTTAATGTTCTACTTCTTGGTTTAAGCCCTCCAGTAAAATATCTTACTGACCGTTCCAAGGCGGTACTTCTTTTGTGGATCTTTTATGTTTTTGTTCTGTCTTGTGTTTGCTATGTCTTTGTGTGCGTTTGTTTATATGTGCGTTGTGGTCACCTGTTGGGAAAGGGCTGACCTCTTGGCTCTCGTTTGTGGTGTCTGCTGTGAGTTTGTCACTTTCCCGTTGGTATCCTGGGTCAGGTGTGGTACTTGATTGTATCGATTCCTGATCTTTGCACCCTTACTTACTTTTATACTTGGATTGGCTTACAGTTCTTAGAGTTTTAAGTTAGCTTTTGTGACGTGTTGTTATGAACAAAGCTGATGTAGTCAATAGATGATTATAAATGCCAAACAAATGAAAGCTCATAAAATTGTTCATGGGCCCTATTGATATATTTCTTCTTGCTTTTTATTTATTTCATCTGAATTGAGCTGCTGGCAGTGAAGGGAAATGTCTTGTAGATGTCATTCAATAGATAATAAAAAAACAAATACACAGTAGTGGCAGAGATTAAAGAATCATTTTATCTTTTTTTTAAACATAAATTGATTATGAAAAATAAAAAGGTATTAAAATCCAATGGAAACGATTCTGAAAAAAATAGCAACATTTTTATGTGCTTTAAGAGTTAGCTTTCCCTTTTGAAAGCAACTATACTTTTGTTTAAGTTGAATCTCATTCATAGGATATGTTTAAATATTGGATACTCACAATAAATGTATTTTTGAGCACTAATTGGTAGTCAATTTCATTTTCACCCACTAAGTGTATGAACTCATATAGTCCTAACATTGTACAAAATATATTAAAAGGTAACGGATATAACAGAAATACCAAGAACCTAAGCTAATAATTATCAATCTGCTAGTAAGCTGTATTCAAATCAAAGATCATGATGATACGTAAAAAACGAAACAAATGATAATAACACTATAATAGGAGTTCCACTATTATTTAATTGTAACGTATTTGATTCGACTGTTGCATTGTAATGTATCTATTTATAAGGAGCCACTATACATTAGATTTTTCATACACAATGTGGTTGACAGAAATTTAATGCACAAATTACCCTTTACACAAGTCTTTAGGCAGCATGTTGTCAAATAAACAATAGAAATATATATTAAAATAAGTAACATATATAACAGTTATCATGGGCATAAATAATTTTTACCTTAATGGTAGTTTTATCGGTAAAATCAAGTGTTTAACAAACTGACCAAAATGATACACGTATATATAGCGTCATGTTTGTGATATTGATGAATGTGGAAAAAATAATTAAAAGTTGCCTTGTGTAAACTGGGGCTTTGTATTCAAAGAGCTGTTGCTTACAAACAAATTCAGATAGAATTCTCAACTGGTTTTATTTAAAACAGCTTTAAATCTTTTATGAAATTAAATTGATTAAAACTACAAAGGGGAACATTGACAGCAATCAACAACAGTCAATATTATGATTTTTAGAGAGAAATGTTAAATAAGTAATGCATGAAACACCTGGGGACATCAGAATGTCGTTTTAAAAGCTTTCATTTTTAACGCATAAACTGAATGTATGAAAATATTAACAGTTGAAAATCTTAGATGCAATTAAACCCAAGATAGGTATGTTTTTCACTCAGTTCTATATAGTTCAAAATTTTAGTGGCCATCTTAATGACGGCCATTTTGAAGACTTTTGCCAGCCTAATTTTATATACATCTACCTGGACTGTAGACTAATAACATATACCTACCCATAGCAAGCATCAAAAACTTCTTGGCAAGAACATAAAGGGTAAACCAAAATTGTGACGTTTCCTGAAATCTGGATTCCTGACTATAATTGCCAAGACGAGTGGACTTACATGTCAAGTCAGAAACGGGACTGAGCTGGAAGCATATATTTGCATCTAATGAAGCACGAGCATCTGAGCAAATTCAGCCCATTAAACGGACATGCACATATATGACAGCAAGGGTGCGTCTGTATCCACGTGAGTCATATAGTGTTGGTTCTATTAGTAGGATATATGTCTGTTTAATATGTATAACGCCAGTATAGACCAGACCCATGGCAAAATGAATAAACCATAGAATGAAATTCATATGAAATGACCACTTACATGAGTCATATGCAATAAAACAACTGGATTCTGAAGCATTTTTAAAATAGCAGTGTACGATATCACTGAATCTGGAGCGTTTTCGAAATAGCAGTGTACGATAGCATCGACCTACTGACAAGTGCACGAGATCATTTTCTTACAAAACTACAAATAACCAAGATAATGCATTTTTGGGTTCGATTTCACTCCAGGAATAAACATAATAATGAAAAATGATATTTTCAAATAGATATGGTTTAGATGTGTTGTGTTTTGTCGTGCAAATTGTATACGTTTGTAACAAAGTTGGCGAACAGTGCACTAGATCGCCGCGAGTTTCAACTTTTCACAACTTCAAAGCGATTAAACACTGAAATTGCAAATATTTAAGGTGCAACTAAAAAGGTATCAGCGACTATTCATTTTTCTTTGTCCTCTGTGCTACGTTTAGACACACGACAAGACAAGATGCAGGTATTATAATATAAAACGTACCTTGAAGTGAAGCGTTTTTCACATTTGAAGCCATTTTTTGTGACGTGTGAAACCACGTGATCCTACACCCTGGTTGTCTGCATTGCAAGAAAAGTATGTGTACTGAGTACTGGTTAATTGCTTAGTTTAAGTTTGCCCAGGAAAGAGTTTGGTTAGAATAACTGACCTTCTGGGCAATGACCGTTGCTGTTGACTGGGATGTAAAAAACAAAAACATTTATTAAAATCCATAATTATACCACTAGTGATTTACATATTTAGAAACCTTATGTGATGTCCACTATAACAGTTGAATCTTAGCGTTTTCACACCAAAAAAGCAAGTTCAAAGTTATTTTAGATCTAACATTAGTACTCCTGTTTTATTGTATGTATTTAACTCATTGCAAAAAAGGCAATAAAATGCTCAACAAAGCCTCATTTTACCGCTTTTCCTCAACTCATTAAATGAACTCAATAAAACATGAGCACTCATGTTAGAAAAAAATCCTCTATATAATTGTCATCCAATTTACATGATTCTGTGTCATCTGGATGTACATTGATTTGGTCACATTGACTAATTACTATACATTTTTATTGATCTGTCAGTGACTATTGATCAATGTACATCCAGATGAGACATAATCATCATTATTGGTTTTTGACCATTATGTCAATTGCTAATATGTTCATATTTTATACAATACTTTAAGGCTGTGAGCAAATATTACCTTAATACAAAACATGCATCCTTTTAAAATGAAAAGAAAACTTCAATGTTTTCAGTGAGTATGATATGAAGTTTTATAATACTTATCTGGAACACTGATATAGGTTTTCTTTAAGGTTTACTTATTTGATCAAAAGGTGGAATGGCAATTGTGAGTCTGAAGTTTATATTCCAACAGGAATTTTGCATGTCAAATAACTTATAATGCATGCACAGATTTAGAATTTTACGTCATGGGGGTAGTGGGGGTGTCCTGGCTGAGCTTCAACTGAAAAAGTTTGGACAATGTTTCTTTTTTTCTTCTTTTTTTGTAGTTATCATCTTATTTTATTGCTGCTCCCATCTCGAGGAGGGGGGGCCATACATTAGTATGGCTATGGAAACATATAGCACTTGTGATTCCCCTCCCCCTGCCCCACCCTCTGGATCTGCACATGTAATGATAACTATAAGTTTTTAGAAAACAAGTACTGGTACAATGTGGATGCAGATAGATCTTATTAATGAGAAGTGCTGCTGAGTGAGTGAGTGCACAACAGGGGACAAAAATTCCACACGTCCGCTCGTAATTACAAGTGAAATTTAGAAAGGATGATCAAGTAATTCTTCCCAAGCACTCATCCTATAGGACGAGTGCTTTTGGAAGAGTTACTCAAGGAAGTCATATTACATATTACTCCCTGCGCAGACTGGTCCACCGTCCAGGATTTTACTGATGATTCAAAGATGCATAAAAATAGGACTATGCTATTTATCATAGAAACAGGTAAATAACGGAAAATATCTTGCTGCAGTCAGAGGCAATTTATGATATATAGTGTATGAATTACCCAATACCAGGATTAGTTCATATTTTTTTAATCAACAGTAGTATATCATATGCAAGCATTATAGTAATTTTCAAAACTTAGGGTGTTAATTTCTGGCCGGTGAAATCAGTGATGATACAAGAATTTTATAAGAAGGAACCCCTGGGTTTGTGTGTTGACTATGACTATTTCTGCATTATAAAATATAACCCTCTGTATACTAATGGATTCTCCATTTTATTATCTATGCCCGTCAGGTTATAATTTTCACAAAATATTGTATTCTTTTGTGTCGGAAGATCTTTTTGACCTTAAAAAACAGTGTATACCCCGATGAAATGGAGCATTATGCTGCATTTCATCTGGGTCTTCACTGTTTGCAAAAGTTCTCAAAATACAAATGGTTAGAGCATGACTTGTGTGCTGAGTATGGTGTTTCTACATTATAATTAAAGAATTGGTTTGTCACAGAATTCCTGTTTATATCTGTAATGGAAGTTCAAGATCTTGAACATTTCTAGGTCTTAAACTGAATTATGCATGGTCTGACTGTTTCAATTGTTTTGTGTTAGTATTGATCTTTGGACTGGAAGTGATAAGCGGTGTCAGGAAACAGACTTAATTAACCTTCTTCTTTCTTCCTATATTTTACTCCCATGTGCTTTGCCTTCCAGGAAAAAAGATTGAGCATTTCATTTCATAGTTCACAGTAAGTACATGACTATAATATAAGGAAACAAATGGAGGACATTGTCAGATCTAAACATATGATTTTAGTTAGTATTTGGTCTGTCTGAGGGGTTGCATGTTCGGGCCTCTTTGGAGGCACTGCCTTGTGTCTTTGAGCAATTTAAGGCACTTTATTCTCTGCTTAGTCCTGGTTCAACTCAGATAGACCCGTCCTGACATGACTGAAAAATTGTTAACTGGGATGTAAAAAATTAAAACAAAAAATATGATCTGTCTGTCTTATCTCTGCATGAGGGCAAACATTCAGGGTATTTAGAGAGTGTTTAAGATATCATAAGAATACATTACTAAATTAGCTTTAAAACCCATCTGACAAGCCCTTACAGTTAAATAAATATGGGATTTTAACATTGGAATAACCATGAATAAACCCAAAGTGCTAGAAATTGGCTGTCTGCAGTTGTGGGTACAAGTCATTAATATCATATGAGCCGTGACACGTGATTTCCAACAATGTGGCATTTTGACAAGTGTAGACTCGGACGAGCCTCTGCAGCCTCCTTTTAAGCTTAGAAACTCCAAATGGTGTTCAGTCAGTAGCTGAACAATCATAGAATACTCAAGCCACTAGCAAAGGCTGTGATCAGACTGCGCATATGCACAGGCTGATCTGAGGCTTTGCTGGTCGCACATACCACATTGTTGGAAATCTAATGCACTGGCTCATATCTCATTATGCCCAGAACTTTGCTATTGGCTTGTCTGTCCATTTTTCCATCCATCTGTTCTCACAAATTGGGTTTGTGTGGCTTTGTATTGGTACAGAAAGGTGGCAAAATGGGTTTGTGAATTGCTAGCCTTAAAACTTAACCAAATTCCAATTTCAGCATAATTTACACATTTGCTTTGCATGTTCAGCCATCCACTGAAATTGCTCGAGCTGTTAGCTCAAGTCAGCAAAATGGCTGATATTGCCAAAAATAGAAAAAGAATAAAATGACATATTTCAAACCACAGGTCAAATGCCATAAAATGTTCCCCATGTTGCCTTCTACCAAAATAGCTGAAACAACATATCTCTTTTGAAAGAATGGCATTTTTTTCTTGGTCAAGCCTGTGAATGTTCAAAATAATTTCATATAAGTAATCGCCATATTTATATTGCCCCTTTTTACCAAAATTGCTCTTCTAAAAAGTTTGGCCCCAGTTTCAAATAATTCACTCAGCATAAAATGTTGCTCACCAAAACCACTCAACTGATCAAGCAAAGTGACCACCATGCCAATATATCCGAAAACCCTTCTTAGAAAATGGTTGGATTTTGAAATAATTAAGGAGGATCATCATATGCCAAAATGTGTAATATGTCCAGGAGACTCAGGGGAGCACTGTTAGTGCCAATAATGCTATAATGCTCCTTCTCCCTGACCCTAGAATTATGTAAATTCTGCCATCATCAAAGTGGTTCTTATATAGTAAATTTATCATTCATAGATTTTTTGTTATGCCCCCACCATGCCTTTAACCCCTTCACTGCCCTATATAAGTGCACGCTATATGCCAGAGGAAAATAAGGCTATTTTGATGTTATTATGGTGTTACATATTATTTCATACAAAATCATAACCAATGTAGAGATTGACACCAAATTTTTCCTGCTTGTTTGAGACATTTGACTCTATGCCTGAAATAATGTTTCCTATTGATAGCATATCATAATTTTTTTCCAACAGCTGAAAAAACATGAAAGTCTACTTTAGTTTTCAACATTATTGTTTTGGAACTTGGTTGGAAAACAATGGTCCAAAAATGTAAGAATGACAGTCATTTTCCTCATTTACCATTTCTGATTCCAATTAATATCAATTGTCATCCATACACACGCCATTTTGGACTTCCAAAATAACCTCTACTTCCAAGAAACATAACAAATTAATGCCACTATCAGCTGCCATCTTTGAAAAAAAAAAACAAGTTCTTCATCAAAAGGGCTATTTCCCTGTAAAAAGCAAGCTACAGAAGCCATTTTGGCCGCAGAGTTATGGGATAAATCTTGATGAAAAAATAATCTCTTTCATTCTAGAACAGGTTAGGATAATTGAGTTTTGTCCCTTTGACCATTAATTTTGCTTTAAACTATGACATATTCATCATGAGCAGTACTCATGGTATTGGCATATGATAATGAGCAGCACTCGTGGTAAGGCAGTGAAGGGGTTATGTCTAACGGAATATCAGTACCTATATGTCCCACGTGAATGATGTCCACTTTCCTACTTGAGTAATTTTTTACCAGAGTCATATGAATCTTATTCACAATATTTAGTACAAAAATATCTTCTTCCAGTTTGATATTAGTCCATATCGCCATATTAAGCCTTCAGATTTAATGCCCTTTGTTTGTGAAACTTCTCCATTTTTGACAACGACCGGTCTCTTAATCTAGTAATTTTGATCATAGCCTTATGAAACTTGCCCACAATATTTTAGCACAAAAAGTTCCTCCTAGAGTTTAATTATGGGCGATATCTCCATATGCTTTAGGAGTTATTGCCCTTTGTTTGTGAAATAAATCCATTTTTTGTGATATCCAATTTCTAACTTGAGTAATTTCCATAGGAAATTTCCTCGCGGTGCCACAGGGTTGTCTGCAGTTTGTGATTGTGGTATTTCCTGATCATACTCACTTACTATTTTTGGACACAATGCTTTAAACACCAAAGTGTGTAGCTCAAGTTCCATAATGATTCATATCCTGGCTCCAACCGTTATATAATTGTCCTTTATGAAAATATGCCATTTTTTATGACAGAATATCAGGGGCATCCATGTACCTTGGACACATTTCTAGTTTGTAAAAGGCCTGTTCATTTAGCTTTATTCCAGTTGGCTGGCTTCTAGTGTATTTCCATATCTTGATGGCACTATTACTTGATTGATAGCCCTATCATCTTTACTCTTTGCATGATGTTTAATTCTGCATGCTTTTTATCACCTGCAGATTTTATTAAAATTCACTCTTTTTTGAAAAAACTCACACAATACCATCAGAGTGTCAAACAGTTTTCAATCAGATCGGGCAAAACATTTTGTCTGGCCTGAGATTTGCAAACATTATCAGCAGACAACAAAAAGTCACCACTAGCGGGGAAACAGTTAATTTCATGCATTATTCAGATGTTCTGCTACAAAGACAATCAATGATAAATGACAGAAGTTTAAAAAAAATCATGTACAATTCTGATTCACATATGTAACAAGACTGACCTCTTACCAGAGTTGATGAATTTGTTAAGGATCAGATGAATGAAACATTTCTCAGAAGTGCCTGGTTCAGTGAGTTGATGAATTTGCTGAGGATCATAATAATGAAACATTTCTCAGAAGTGCCTAGTTTAAAGACTTGATGGGTTTGCTGAGGATCATAATAATGGAACATTTCTCAGAAGTGTCTAGTTTAAAGACTTGATGGGTTTGCTGAGGATCATAATAATGGAACATTTCTCAGAAGTGCCCAGTTTAAAGAGTTGATGAATTTGCTGAGGATCATAGTAATAAAACATTTCGCAGAAGTGCCCAGTTTAAAGAGTTGATGAATTTGCTGCGGATCATAATAATAAAACATTTCTTAGATGTGCCTGGTTCAGAGAGTTGATGAATTTGCTGAGGATCATAATAATGAAACATTTCTCAGAAGTGTCTGGTTTAGAGAGTTGATGAATTTGCTGAGGATCATAATAATAAAACATTTCTCAGAAGTGCCCAGTTTAAAGAGTTGATGAATTTGCTGAGGATCATAATAATGAAACATTTCTCAGAGGTGCCTGGTTTAGAAAGTTGATGAATTTGCTGAGGATCATAATAATAAAACATTTCTTAGATGTGCCTGGTTCAGAGAGTTGATGAATTTGCTGAGGATCATAATAATGAAACATTTCACAGAAGTGTCTGGTTTAGAGTTGATGAATTTGCTGAGGATCATAATAATAAAACATTTCTTAGATGTGCCTGGTTCAGAGAGTTGATGAATTTGCTGAGGATCATAATAATGAAACATTTCTCAGAAGTGTCTGGTTTAGAGTTGATGAATTTGCTGAGGATCATAATAATAAAACATTTCTCAGAAGTGCCCAGTTTAAAGAGTTGATGAATTTTCTGAGGATAATAATAATGAAACATTTCTCAGAAGTGTCTGGTTTAGAGAGTTGATGAATTTGCTGAGGATCATAATAATGAAACATTTCTCAAAAGTGCCCAGTTTAAAGAGTTGATGGGTTTGCTGAGGATAATAATAACTAGAGCGTGCAGTCGATGGGGCGCCATCGCAAATCCCCACGCTAAAGTTTTTGACTCCCCCCAGCACCCACAAGTCCCACCCTGGGGCATGACTCTGGCAACAGAATGAAATTTCTGTTCAATAAGTTTTCTATCTTTTATTTGTGCGAACACACACAAAGAGTTTGGTATAAAAATCTTTGAAATTGACATGTTAATGATATTTGACCTTTTGACCTCGCCCCAAGGTCACCAGTTTGACCCTAGGATGAAAATGTTACTTGCATTCTGTTCTGCTTGTCATCCCCGTCGATTTGATATGCCACATGACCATGTTTGAAAAAAAAAAGTTTTGAACCCCTGGGCACCCCCAGTGTCCCAAAGTCTCACCCCTGGGCCATGACCCAGGTGACAGAATAAAAATCCCGTCTGATATGTTTTGTATCTTTCATTTGTGAGAACACACACAAAGTTTGGAATAAAAATCTTTGAAATTGACTTTGTAATTGAAATTAAGTGATATTTGACCTTTTGACCCCTCCCCAGGGCCCCAGGGGGCGGGGCAAAAAAAAAATAATTACGCTGCGTGCCCTATACATATGAGTAACTCACACACCAAATTTGGTTGAATTTCGTTTAATGGTTTAGGAGGAGATAGCATAACGGACAGACAGCAGGACGGAATTTGATTTTGGCCCCTAAGTACCCCCAAGTCCCACCCCTAGGGCATGACCCAGGCGACAGAATAAAAAAACCCGTCTGATATGTTTTGTATCTTTCATTTGTGAGAACACACACAAAGTTTGGAATAAAAATCTTTGAAATTGACTTTGTAATTGAAATTAAATGATATTTGACCTTTTGACCCCTCCGCAGGGCCCGAGGGGGCGCGGCCAAAAAAATTTTTTTATGTTGCACGCCCCATTCATGTGAGTAACTCACACACCAAATTTGGTTGAATTTCGTCCAATGGTTTAGGAGGAGATAGCATAACGGACAGACGAACAGACGGACAGATGGACGGACGGACGGAGGCGATAGCAATATCCCCTTCGCTTTTTTAAAAAAGCGTGGGGATAATGAAACATTTCTCAGAAGTGCCTAGTTCAGAGAGTTGATGAATATGCTGAGGATCATAATAATGAAACATTTCTCAGAAGTGCCCAGTTTAAAGAGTTGATGAATTTGCTGAGGATCATAATAATGAAACATTTCTCAGAAGTGCCTAGTTCAGAGAGTTGATGAATTCGCTGAGGATCATAATATTGAAACATTTCTCAGAGGTGTCTGGTTTAGAGAGTTGATGAATTTGCTGAGGATCATAATAATAAAACTTTTCTCAGAAGTGCCCAGTTTAAAGAGTTGATGAATTTACTAAGGATCATAATAATGAAAAATTTCTCAGAAGTACCTGGTTCAGAGTGTTGATGAATTTGCTGGGGATCATAAGAATAAAACATTTCTTAGAAGTACCTGGTATAGAGTGTGGATGAATTTGTCAAGGTTTATATGAATGAAACATTGATCAGAGGCACCAGGTATCTAAGTGTTTGCTGTTGTTGGTCTTGACATGCACTTAGACATTAATGTTTTCTGGCTGGTAATTTGTAGCTGGAAGAATAAGCTGTAGGAATGACATGATTTCCTGGAACAAGATATTGAATTGCTATTTTGCATGTTTTCAGAGTGTTAACCCTTGTCATATCGAATAGTTTAATGTACTACACTTTTCTCCAATTTTTATCCCGTTGACCTGCAGCATTCTGGTTGTTAGCATGTATTTACAATCAGAGTGGAAAACAATGTTGAACCTGATCAGAACGCTTCATGGGAAGCCAGCTGATCTATATCTTCAATGTTTTCAAAAAGGATAAATCTGGGCTCAGCTTTACTGGGGTTAATTTTGAAGTTTTATGAAGACTTAGTGAATTCTCTCATCTCATATTGGATCTTCAAAGGTTTCATTCATTTTGACAGTGACACTAATCACTCTGATCTGCTTTTCTGCTAATTTTAGCTTCTCTGTAAATCAGCTCAGTCAGGAAAGAGTGAGAAGCATGTTACCACATTGCTATTTCAAGTCTCCATAATCACCACAGTGCTATGGTGTATGTCAACTCCATAATAACCACAGTGCTATGGTGTATGTCAACTCCATAATAACCACAGTGCTATGGTGTATGTCAACTCCATAATAACCACAGTGCTATGGTGTATTCCAACTCCATAATAACCACAGTGCTATGGTGTATGTCAACTCCATAATAACCACAGTGCTTACTGGTGTATGTCAACTCCATAATGACCACAGTGCTATGGTGTATGTCAACTCCATAATAACCACAGTGCTATGGTGTATGTCAACTCCATAATAACCACAGTGCTTACTGGTGTATGTCAACTCCATAATAACCACAGTGCTATGGTGTATGTCAACTCCATAATAACCACAGTGCTATGGTGTATGTCAACTCCATAATAACCACAGTGCTATGGTGTATGTCACCTACATATTAACCACAGTGCTATGGTGTATGTCAACTCCATAGTTACCACAGTGCTATGGTGTATGTCAACTACATAATAACCACAGTGCTATGGTGTATGTCAACTCCATAATAACCACAGTGCTTCTTATCGTCTGTAAATGCCACAATGATTCCTCTCACATCCCCAAGCAATATTTTGCAGTAAATAGGGACAGCTGAAACAGTCAAATAACAAAAGTATTGCATGAATTGCATTTCACTAACACATTTCATGACCAAAATTTGTACATTTTTGCTTTCAAAATGCTCCTTACCAGATCATCTGATATGTCAAACTTAGAGGGAACATTGGTCTAAAAAGTCTGAAAAACTTAGCCCTTTCCTATCCGCTGTTTGTACATAGCATCAAAGTTAGGCATTTTGCATACTGAGGGTTGACTCAGAAAACCTGTTCTTTTTAGTCAATGAATATCACAGTTTTGAAATACAAAATTTCGATTTTCGACTCAAAATAAGTATGATAGACTTATGTAAAAAGCATTTTATGTTAGACCATCAGAATTTATTATTTTTGGTCATTTAATGGAAGTACAATATGCTTAACTTTATGTCAATGGTATAGGTGTTACAATGACTTCTACTGTTCTAAGTTTAGGTTGGCTTCTCTTGATAGATGTGTTTGTTGATCTATCTGTCTGTCAGTGCAAAGAAAATAGGTGTTGCACGACTTCTACTGTTCTTTGAAGTGATTGTGCTGTATTAATTTAATTAGCAGGATAGGGGTTAAATAACCATTAAATCCAGAAAATATACTGAACAAAAGGGAAAATGCTACACCTGAATTGTTTGCCATTTATATACAAATTGATGCACACCAGTAAAGCAAATGACAGTGTATCTGAATGTTCAAAGGCTGGGTTATGCATAACAGTAAAAGTTTAACAGATGTTGTCACAAATTAGGAAAGACATGAAAGCCATTTAAATGTGACAGGGGTCCATTTTTTCAAGTAACAAATTTAAACAGAAATCTCACACAGTTTAGGCCTTCAGAAATACACTACCAACCAAGTCTGACTGCACGAAATGGTAGAGTCTGGACATGTGACAACCAGAATTGTCAAGGACTTATCACAAGTGTGTTTTGATTGTTTATAAAATCAATTTTGAAAAGCGGGTTTTTCATCAAATTGCCAAGCTTGAAATTTTATCACTGAAATCTCCATAGGAAAATCAATGCGTTGTTGCATCTTTATCTGAGGACATTACTAGTCGAGAAATGGTAGGAACAATGTGCTGATAGGTCTAACTGATTTTGCAAAAGAAAGCTATCGAAAATCGTGATAAATCGAATATTACCAAACATTTAATATTCCCTATTTGTTTTTGTCAAAGGGAGACAATTTACAAATTTGATAAATTCGAAATTGATTTCTGAGCTGGTTTCAAGTGATAAGTCAGTTTAATTGTGTTTTAATGCAACACAAGTATGACCCATTCTGCTAAGCAAAACAATCTTTTTTGGGGCATGCACAATTGCAAAAATCAGTGAATAAAGCTTAAAACACAAAAAGGAACATAACTCAGGCATCAGAGACAAATTGATGGTGTTCCAACGTTTGCTGGATGTCTGTAAACATTATAAAGTTTTAGTAGATTACAGTAAATTTTCATCCAATACTTTTTCACAAAAATTAAATATTTTAGTGTATCACTTTCACTTTTGCTCAGTATAAAAAAAAGATTTTAGAATCTTAAGACTGTGGTGTCACTTTACCACCAGAAAAAGTTGCATCATTTTCCTTAGTTCTCTCAACAAAAACATGTTTTAGGTACTCAAAAGAACCATATCAGTGCCAGATAGCTCTTGAGCACATGAAAAACATGTAATAAAATAATTACAATTTTACTCTCAAACATTTGGCTACATGGACTTATTGCAATCTAGTTTCTCACATATAGAGCTAATATATAATTTCAGGTTTGAAGGCAGACTTCCAATGGTTTAAAAGTTGACAGATAAAAGAAGTAAATAGACACAGTGTAACAGCTAGGCCATCTGTACAAGATGGCTGGCTTTATAGCCAAGCAGATGGTGGGTAACCAGCTGAAGTCAGTTAAAGGTAATTGTGCTAGGTCATCTGTACAAGATTGCTGGCTTTATAGCCAAGCCAATTGAAGTCAGTTAAAGGTAATTGTGCTAGGCCATCTGTACAAGATTGCTGGCTTTATAGCCAAGCAGATGGTGGGTAACCAGCTGAAGTCAGTTAAAGGTAATTGTGCTAGGTCATCTGTACAAGATTGCTGGCTTTATAGCCAAGCCAGCTGAAGTCAGTTAAAGGTAATTGTGCTAGGCCATCTGTACAAGATTGCTGGCTTTATAGCCAAGCAGATGGTGGGTAAACAGCTGAAGTCAGTTAAAGGTAATTGTGCTAGGTCATCTGTACAAGATGGCTGGCTTTATAGCCAAACAGATGGTGGGTAACCAGCTGGGGTCAGTTAAAGGTAATTGTGCCTTGCCATCTGTACAAGATGGATGGCTTTATAGCCAAGCAGATGGTGGGTAACCAGCTGAAGTCAGTTAAAGGTAATTGTGCTAGGTCATCTGTACAAGATTGCTGGCTTTATAGCCAAGCCAGCTGAAGTCAGTTAAAGGTAATTGTGCTAAGCCATCTGTACAAGATGGCTGGCTTTATAGCCAAGCAGATGGTGGGTAACAAGCTGGTCAAAGTCAGTTAAAGGTAATTGTGCTAGGCCATATGTACAAGATGGCTGGCTTTATAGCCAAGCAGATGGTGGGCAACCAGCTGAAGTCAGTTAAAGGTAATTGTGCTAGGTCATCTGTACAAGATTGCTGGCTTTATAGCCAAGCAGATGGTGGGTAACCAGCTGAAGTCAGTTAAAGGTAATTGTGCTAGGTCATCTGTACAAGATTGCTGGCTTTATAGCCAAGCCAGCTGAAGTCAGTTAAAGGTAATTGTGCCTTGCCATCTGTACAAGATTGCTGGCTTTATAGCCAAGCCAGCTGAAGTCAGTTAAAGGTAATTGTGCTAAGTCATCTGTACAAGATGGCTGGCTTTATAGCCAAGTAGATGGTGGGCAACCAGCTGAAGTCAGTTAAAGGTAATTGTGTTTCAAAGACTGAGTCTACAGCTTGATTTATTGTTTGCATGGCTATTACATGCATATCTGGACTAATCACGTCTGGTTAAGGTCTTTGTTCATCTATTTGCAGATTGCAATACCTTATAAAATATTTGAAACTTCATCCAGGTTCAGGTCTTTAGTTAAAAATGGGTAACAGAAAAATATTTTTTTTATTTCTCAACCAAAACATATGTTGTGGGTACTCAAAAGAACTGTCTCGATGAGACGGTTCTTTTGAGCACCCAAAACATTGTAAAAAATTATAGGTAAGAAAATATTTACAATTTTACCCTGAAAAAAATGTTTATCTAAACCTGTGCAGGTTACTTCAAAAAAGTTGATTGGATAAAAAGAAGGGAGGAGTGTTGTACAGAAAACCATCCAGTAAGGTAAGGGTATAAATATGGTCATGTATGGAGATTGATTTGAATGATCCAGCTGTGCGAGAAGAAGTTAATAAAAGCTTTTAGAAAGCTTTTTAGAGTTGGATGCATGTAAGGTTTCTCAGACAAAACAACTTGTCTGTGCTGTTTCCGGCTTCTTTCCATTCACAGCAGTGGGGTTTCCCTTACCATCAATTAACCATTATCCTGTTGAACTGAACTATATGTCATAACCACATCTCACTGTTAGCCTGAGTCTAATCCCAGGGTCTAACCAGTTCTTGACGGATACAGTCTCCTATCAACCTTCAAACAGTACAGTTTGGATGGTCTATTATATGTTTTGAGGGTCACAGGTTAGAATTGTCTAATTACTATACATGTATCATAGGTTTAGATAAACACAATTTTTGAGCGTAAAATTGTAAATATTTTCTTACCCATCAGATTTAACGTATGTTTTGGGCGCTCAAAAGAACTGTCACATTGAGACCATTCTTTTGAGTACCCACATCATATGTTTTGGCCGAGAAAAAAGAAAATTAATTTTTTGGTATGCACTCTTAAAGAGACTAGGTCTGTAACTATGAACGGTTTTCGAAAAAAAAATATTTTCTTTTTAAATCAATTGAAAAAATAGAATTAAGTTATGTTTTTACAATAAATATGTTCAGTGCAGCTGAAAACTGCAAGGAAAAGTGAATTATCTTATTAAAATAGGTGTTTTTCTCTTATTGGTAATTATAAACGTCCTCCAATAATTCTAGACAGTTGATTTTTAACATAAATGCTGTTGTTTTGATAGTGATAATGTGTTAGGATTTACGAAAATGGTAAATTGTTTACCTGAATTTGGGTATTTTTACTGTATTCTTGAAAAATAGAAACTTTATTTCTAAAATTAAAAGATCAAAAGTTACAGACTATGCAGCTTTAACTAAAGGCCTGATGTATAATTCTGTTTTTGACTTAGTACAAGCAGTGCAGACACTGATGAAATATAGCATTTTCCAGCATTTCAACTGGGTCAGGTTGACATGTCTGTAGCTAAAAATGAATAGTCACCCTAAAACCACTCTGATCATATACAGATCTTGAAAGGTTGCGGGTTTGAGCCTCACCGGAAGCACTGCATTGTGTTCTTGAGCAAGACACTTTATCCTCTGCTTAGTACTGGTTCAACCTACGAAGACCCGTCCCAACATGACTAAAAATCTTTGACTGGGACATAAAGTGTCAAAACAAACAAATTTAGCACAAGCCACTGAATGGGTATTTAGAGTACAGAATTATCCAAAATTTTGAACAGGTAGTCAAGGCATGGTAAATCTGGGAGGACATGCACATTACCCTTCCAGTACTGCTAAAAAAACTGACAGAGTAGTTCTGCTTTGGGGTTTGAAACTTTTTAGTATGTAAACAGACACAAAAAAGTTTTTTAACAGCTTTTTCCAGTTTTTTTTAGCTCACCTAGCTGAGCCTTAGACTCAAGGTGAGCTATTGTGGTTGTCCATTGTCTGTCGCCAACAACTTATTCAAAGGACATCTCCTCCTAAACTACTGGTTGGATTTTGACCAAACTTGGCATGAATTATGTTATGGCCCACTTCATTTGTTCAAATGGTTCCAGTCTGTTGCATGTCTAGGTCACTTGGGCTAAAAATAGATTTTTGAGATGAGAAATTCAAAATTCTTCTTGTCTGAAACCACAAGTCTTGATATTTGGTATGTAGCATCATCTAGTAGTACTTTACTAAGTTTTTTTCTAAATATGCCCCTGGAGTCAAAAATGGCCCGGCCCGGGGGGTCACATTTTACAAAGGTTTATAGGGAAAACATGAAAAAATCATCTTGTCTGAAACCGTGAGGACTAGGATCTTGATATTTGGTATGTAGCATCATCTAGTAGACCTGTAACAAATTTGTTAAAATTTTGCCCCTGGGGCCTAAATGAGCCTGCCCAGGGGGTCATATTTTACATCGGCTTATATTGGGATAACTTGAAAAAATCTTCTGGTCTAAAACCAAAGGTCTACAGCCTTGATATTTGGTATGCATCATCAAGTAGAGTTGGACCAAAAATGGCCCCACAGCAGGGGTCACATGTTTTGTATAGGCTTATATTGGGAAAGCATGAAAAAATCTTCTTGTCTGGAACCCCTCCCCGGGTGTCACTTGTTTGACATTAAGCTTATATAAGGAAAACAGTGTTCAGAACCCATGACTCAGCTATATATATATGCAGAATCGTGGTCAGGGTCACACTTCAAGGTCTTGGGATTTACCTTTCACTTTTGTGTCTGCTCTATATCTCCTGAACCCTTTGAAAGATTTTCATTAAACTTCACTCAAATGACATTTAGCCAATGATTCCGCCACTCTGACTCAGTCATTCTGCGGTGGGGCATTAATCTGTCCTTCAGGCTGATTTCTTGTTTTAAATTGCATCTAGAGCTCTGAGTATTGGATGTGGTTCTACAAAGTATTTGAGCGAAATTGCACTGCTTATAACCTTTGCAAACAGACTGGACCCAGATCAGGAACTATAAAATGCCGGGCCTGGTCTGGATCGAACCTGTTTGACACTCAGATGGTATTCCTGAAAGAATTTTTTGAAAAAGTTGATTTTGAAAAAAAAATCAGCAGACGACAAAAGAGCATGAAAAATTTCCCAGTGGGCAATGAGTTAAATGAGTCTATGTGATTATTCATTCTTCCACTAGGATAATCTTTCTCAACCAATTTGCACCTGCAAGGAGCATCCATCAGTGTTAGCAATTTTCTTTTTAGACATTGGCGTAGCTCCCATTATGCAGTTACGCACGTGCGTAATAAAAATAGGAACCATCAAGGGAGGTCACTTAATGTTTTAAAAGTGATTTTCTATACCATAAGGAACTGCTCTTAAAGGAAAGAATTCGCTCCCTCTGGGAGCAAATTCTTTCCTTTAAGAGAAGTTCCTATTATAAAAGTGCTGCAATTGAAGTAAATCACTTCCTGATCCAGTAGTCTCCCTTTGATGTGCTTAACTTTTTAAGCGTTCTTGCTACGCCATTGTTAGAGGTTACTTTTTCAAATAAATCAGCTTTGATGGCCTTGGCTTTATTCTCAAGGTCACAGGACTAAGACTGTCTCATGAACCAATTAAGAGACCAATTACAAAAACTTACATTGATACTTCTCAAGCTGTTTAGGAGTAGATAACTGACATAAAGGCTATATCTTATGAAAGAACGAACATTTAAGCCAAAATTGCATCTGTTCAGGTGAGCGATACAGACTCTTATACACCCTTTACCTTAGCATACTTGGTGGGACAAATTGCAACCTGTGCACACTCAGATCAGATGCCAGAGCTAGTATCTGATCTAGGTTTTCATTGTTTGCCTACAGAATGTTCTATTAGAACTTGAAGGAAAATTAGAAATTATAATCCACCCAACAACCCTAATATTGGAAATGGACTCGTCCATCTGATTTTTAAGGAAGAGAAAACCTATTTAGCTTATTCCCATATATAAGCCTTGCGTCCTTTTTTATGGACATGGGCAAACGGTGCAAAACAAGATCAGACACCGAAAAACGTGGTGTCTGATCAGGTTTTCCACTGTTTGCGTACAGAAGTTTCTTTTGAAATTTGAATAAAAATGAAAAATATCACCCAACAATCCTAAAATTGGAAATGGACTTGTCCAATTGATAAGGATTTGAAAATACATTCAGCATAAATGAGTTAAGTGGGTTAATGGCCTCTTTGTTGTGTGTTTAATGGCATATCTTCATTACAGATTCTCTAGTTAAAGGTAATCTCATGAATTTGTTAACTTTACAAGAATCTTTCTTAGCTTATAAAGAATGGATACTCATGATAACACTAAATAATCTGGAAAAACGGATCCCTCAGAAATAGAGAGAACCTACAATAGCTAACTCTGGTTTACTCACAGTGCTTCCAAGATTTCAGTGGACATCCTCTTTTGGCAATAAATTTATATTGTGCTACGCCACAGTAACAGTGCAGTTTGATGGCTCTCTGGGATTTCACAATTGAATACCTGTATACAGAGCCCCATATCATACATACAGGTGCAGCCGGGCATCATCCACATCAGTGGGCCCCCTTCCAGGTAGCTGGCTAGCTGCATGCATAGCAGATCTCACACCTGATCTCCAGATACTCCTTCCTTGAAGGTTGATAATGTCATGAGCTTCCCCTCACAGCAGTGGTTCTCCATCAATTCTTCCATTTCATCTTGGGTCTTCCTGGCCACTGCCTTTTTCTCCAATCATAAATACTAACCCTTAATTAGCCAATCGCAACAAAAGTCGTCTGCTTTTCTCCTCTGCTGAAATGTTTAAGAAGCCTCTATGACAAACAGTGTGTTTGTTTTATGCTTAAATTAGTCAGTAATTTTAGTCAATTATTTGCAGCAGACAATTTCAGCAGACAACATTTTCAGATGCATTTTTTTCTTGGCACTTTAAGGGCTAAAATTTGCAAATTATTAGGCGATGTTTTATTGTATGCAAAAGTTCAGTCTTTTAATCATTAAAGGCGTTATAAACAAGAAATATCTACAAAAAAGATATTCAGTGGCTTTCAAATATTGACACAATTTGAACATAAACAGTATTTTAAAATCTCTACCATTAAAATCAAATCTTATGTCTGGAGATTTTTTTAATGATGGATACTAGATCTACCAAAGTTTGCTTTTTATTTAGCTCACCTGAAACATTGGCTCCATGTGAGCTTTTGTGATTCTCTGATGTCCAAACAATTGGCTTTTAACAACATCTCCTAAACTACTGCATGGAATTTCATTAAACTTCATAGGATTATGCATGATCCTTGGATGGTCATCTTTCAAAGATGTCCCAAGATTTTAATTCCATGCAGAATTTTGGTTGCCATGACAACCACACCAAAAAGAACAAAAATAAAAATCTTCTTGTCAAAAACTACAGGTCAGATTTCAAAATAAATAGGCACAAATAGTCTGGTGACCCTCTACCAAAGTTGTATAAATTAATTTGATTGGTTGAAAAACCAGGCCCTCAGGGGCCTGGGCCAGTTTTTTGTATGTTAATATTCGGAAACTTTTAAACTTTTCTTGTCTGAAACTGCAGCGAGGCCTAGAGCCTTGATAATTGGAATGTAGCATCATCTAGTGGATCTCTACCAATTTTGTTCAAATTATGCCCCTTGGGCCAAAATGGCCTCACCGTGGGGTCAGTTGTTTTACATAGGCTTGTATTATATTAGGGAATACACACAAAATAATCATGTCTGAAACCACAAGGCCTAGAGTTTTGGTATTTGGTATGTAGCAACAAATTATGCACTTTCAGCAAAAAAATGACTCCACCCTAGGGTCACAGGCTTATATAGGGAAAACAAAAAATCTTCTTGTCTGAATCTACTTGGCCTAGAGCCTTGATATTTGGTATGTAGCATTATCTAGTGGACTCTACCCAGTTTGTTCAAATTATGCCCCTGGTGCCAAAAATGACCAGGCCCCTGTGTTTTCTGTAAATTTCATCAACTTTTCCATGTATAGTCTTAATGTAACTTGATCTGTTCATAGCTGGTCGTTTTGGAGGAGCTATGCTTTCCTATACCCTTATAAACAGTCATTCTCAGGTGAGGGACCAAGGGCCAAAGGGCCCTGGTGTTATAATAGCAGACAATTATATGTTGTATATTTGTCAGCCAATGAAAAAGAAAAAGGAAGTCCACTGAAATATTGGATACCCAGTAGTACACTAACAATGCCTGTATATAAACTTGATTTCTGAGTTCCTACATAATCCCTGAATATCACTTATCACTTATAATAGCACTGTCTGTATCTGGTCCTGGGTAATCTGATGTACATTGTCTATATTTATAGATTCTTATCTGAAACTAACAGTAGATGTCTGTAGCCACTAACTAGAAATATAATGATAAATGATGAAAAGATTATCAATCAGCCTGGTGTCCATTCGACAAAAACTTGTTCCCTCCATAACTTTTTTACACTTTGAGATATTTTGATTACATATGATAGGCATATATATCAGGTCAAGACAATATGTCCCGTACGAGAATGGTTGCTCTCCCTTGCATTGTTTTGAAGTTATCTCCCTTGAATGAATTTAAAGGGAAAACGTTCACCCAATAACTTCTTCATTGACCGTTCTAGTTGGCCAAAAAAGGATTGACTCTGGCCATCCTGCATGCTTTTTTGTCATCTGATTTTTTTCAAAATTAATGTTTTCTTAAAAATGTTTCAGGAGTAACCACCAGAGTGTCAGCTTGGCCCCAGATCAGGCCAAACATTTAACCTTAGCCTGATCTGGGTCCAAACTGTTTGCAAAAGTCATCAGCAGACCAGACTAGACAAAGAGTTAGACATTTGTTGTTTTTTCAGTTGTGATGACAGAGCAGTCACTGTCATCACAACTGAAATAACAAATGTCATTGTAAGACTTAAAGCAGTGTCCCCACAGATCGCAGCCATATTTAGCGCCCAAGCTTAATAGACATCAATTTGTATAGTAAACTAAAATTAGGAGCCAGTTGGTATTTATACCATATGCAAACAGTGATGTCTCAGACAATCCTGCTGATCCATGTAGTCTCACACATTTAAAAAGAAACTTTTTGAGCGTAAAATTGTAATTATTTTCTTACCCATCAATTTAAACATGTGTTTTGGGTGCTCAAAAGAACCGTCGCTATGAGAACCGTCTTTTTAGCACCCACAACATATATTTTGGTTGAGAAATAAGCAGACTGATTCTCAGGTACGCAGTCTTATTTGGAGGCCTGCTCAAAATAGGGATATGGCAGGCCAAAAGTTAGGCTTCTAGCCCCTAGTGCATGCATGTTTAAAGAATATAAGATATGGGGCCCACAATAAGTACCAAAAAATCATGAACTGGCTCATGTCAGATTTTGATGGATTTGCTACATAAATTTTTAATGTTAATGATTTGAGATTATAAGTATACACATTGAGACTGTCAACTATGCCTCGAAAATTTGAACTTTGATTTTTCGAAATACACGCTAATTTGAAATAAATTTTAGGACACACTGTATTCAGAGAATAGGACTTATTCATTATCTATTTTAGTAACTGTCTATGACGACATAATATTGTAATGGGTGCGTAAAAGAAATGTCTCATTGAGACAGAAAAAAGCATGATAAGAATCATTTTAATGACTACCTCCCTATACTTCAAACTACTGATAATTCGAAATAAACCTCCAGTGTGGAGGACATCAAATTTACGAGATTAGAGTGTATATGAGAATGTTTGTAGGTGCTCTTGGTGATGATGAGAAGAAAGATGATGATGCTGCTGCTGATGGAGAAGACCCTGAGGTGGTGGAGGCAAGGAGGGAAGCTGAAGAGAAAAGAGTAGAGAAACATAGAAAGATGGAAGAAGAGAGAGAAAATGTTAGGCAATCAATAAGAGATAAGGTAGGTTGTAATTATTAGCTCACCAAAGGCTCAAGGTGAGCTATTGTGATTGGTCTTTGTCAGTTGTGTGTCCGTAATTTTTTTCTTAAAACAACATCTCCTCCTGAACCACTGGTTCAAATTTAAAATAATTTCACATGAATGTTTCCCATAACGCCCTCTACCAAAATTGCATAAATGGTCCGGTCCACTGAACATGAGAGCCACCAGAGCTCTAGATAAGAAATCTTTTAGACAACGTCTCCCCCTGAACCACTGGTCCAAATTCAAAATATTTTCACAGAAATGTTCCTAATGATGCCCTCTACCAAAATTGCACAAATGGTTCCACTCCACTGAAGTAAAGGGCTTCCAGAGCTTTAGATAAGTAATTACTTTAAATGACACCTGAACCACGGGTCAAAATTCAAAATAACTTCTGCACAAATTGTTTCCCTCCCTCAAACAAAAGTGCACCAGAACTCTAGATAAGAAATATCTTTAAACGATATTCACTGGTCCAAATTTTAAACAATTTTACAGAAATATCTTAAAACAACATCTTCTCTGAGCCACTGCCACATGCCAAAAATCATGATTTCATGTACTTATAGTGTCAAATGATTAAAAATAAGCGGCAACATATGATTTCCAACATATGGAATTTTGACAAGTGTAGACTCAGACAAGCCTGTGCAGCCCCCTTTTAAGCGTAGAAACTCCAAATGCTGTTTGGTCAGTAGCTTAACAGTCATAGAATATTCAAGCGAGTAGCAAAGGCTCTGATCAGTCTGCGCATATGCGCAGGCTGATCAGAGGCTTTGCTGGTCACACCTACCACATTGTTGGAAATCTCATGTTGCGGCTCAAATAGAATCAAACATAAGTGCTTCTCTATTATTGAATTCATTAAACTCGTTGAAAAGCGATTGAATGCATGGCAAGCCTCACATTTTAACTTTTTTGCCACAACATGTTTAATAAATTCAATAATACACAAGCACTCCTGTAAGATCCTCTATGTAGACTGATGGAAGACTCCATAAAGTATGATCAATTTAAGATAAGACCATCCATTGTATAAATTGAAATGTCACAGGTTGTAACTTCCAAATAATATTGAATTTCTTTCTCTGAAGATTGTTTTTGTCATAGCAAACAGTGCAGACCCTGATAAAATGCCACATTCTGCAGCATTTCATCAGGGTCTTCACTGTTTGCTAAAGTAACAGTTTCCAGGCTACAAAGGGTAAAAGATAGAAAATAAGCTCAAAGAACTATTTAACTCCTTATAATACACAGTACAATTAGTTAAATGACCGGTAAAGATTACAAGGCCTAAAACTTAAAAAAGATAATATTGCCTTTTTTGAAATAATAGGATTAGACTACATCTGGAACAGCACAAGTTTTTTGCACAAAGGATTTTCTGTCTACAGAATAAGACATATTGCCTTAATTGTGTCTTATAAATAATTAAGTGTTTTAGATCTGTCTTGTGACCATATTGATAATGTTGTATTGGGTAACATTATAGATCTAATTAAGCATTTATTTTACATCTGTCTTAAAGCACACATATTGGATTTGACTCAAGAACATTGAACTACCATATTTAACATAAAAGGCTTTGGATTCATTAAATTTATATGGAATACAAAATGACACCTATTTTTCCCTTGTCACATGTTAGGCAGTATTTCTTTTAAGGAATAACATCTTAGGCAATACAAGGGTCATTTTTTATGTTCGTAGAATCGGGCTGTATCTGTACAACTATAGAATTTATGGTACCATAAGTATGTATATTTTTAAAGGTCTAGATTCTGTCTATCAACTGATATAAATTTTACATCATTAGCACTTAGTTCGGTCAAGATATATAGCTTTGAATAGGGCATAGTTAAAAGGACACTGGCCGAAATCCATGTCATTTTAACCACGCAGCCATTAGGAAACTAGACGCTGTTAAGTTCATTTCGCTATGGTGATATAAGCATTTGTCAAGCCGATTTTTCTTTTGCACCATCAAAATCAATTATTCAAACGCTAATCGTAGACAAGTGCAGCAAAGCTATGGACATGTTTTTTGCTCTTCTATAACAATTTTAAAACACTCATCAATATACCAAAATAAGTCAAGTGCTAGTTATTATATCTGTTAAATTTACGATTATGAACATTTTTTAAAATTTCGTCTGGTTTTGCATAGCGCATTATATACTCAATCATTCTTCAGCAGTTATATTGATGTATCCATTAAAGTGTGTACCTGGCAACTTCCGGAACTGTCATACCCCCATGATATAAAAAGTGGGTGAGGTAAATCATCCCTGCGTAGAAAAAACAATAACAATCAGGTCTGAATAATTTTCTTATTTCAGTAATTTGAACACCTGTTAAGAGGCACAAAACAGTTTAATATATTATTTTCTAAATAAAGTAGCCCCCCCATGACGTCATTTATGTACAAAACGAGGGATTTTCGCACTCCCTAAGCTAATTATGTTGCAGTTCATTTCTAATAAAACAAAAGTATTAACTTTGATTTTAGATGAAAATTACCATAACACTTCCATCTACCATATAAACAAGAAAAATTAAAATAGTACTTTACAGCTAACACATTAAGCCACATTCAAAAGCCTGTATCCAACTTCCACTTATGTCAACTTTTTACAATAAAAGTTTATATGCCTACTGTACAATTGTCTGAGGTTCCAAATAAATCTTCCATATCAAATTATTGTTGCGTATATGCTATAATGGTCATGTAATATTGTAGCACTTAGTGTCCTTTATCTGCAGCAGAATTTTCAGAAGCTGTGTATGGCTATGGACCCATTTTCATGCAATTTTTACTAAGGTTCGGTCAGAGACTAAGTCCATCAATGTCATATTTCTACCATAATCCAGTGTCAGATATATTGGTAAGTCTTTGCCTCTCGGAAGTCATTAAAAGTAATGCATTTTGAAATAATTTAAGTTGCATGTATAGATAAAAGCTCAATCTTTCCAAATATATACATGATGTATGCATTTACTTTTGCTGTTTTCATTAAATCTACGACTCTATGAACATAAAAAAACGTCCCTCGTAAGAGAAAATGTAAGTTTAAAATGTGAAAAAATATAGGTTGTTACTTAAGATGTAAGGCAGGCTATAATGCAGCAAAATGGAAGGCAATCAATAAGAGGTGTGTTGTGTTAGAATGTTGGAAAATGGTAGGCTGTCAATAAGAGGTAACATCATAGCTCCAGATAAGGCTGCGTATTGCGTATTTACGCAATTTCGTGGACCTAAAAACGCAATTAAATTAATTTCTGTGCGTACAAAAACGCAATAAAAATCCTTGATACCCAATTCCGAACTTTTTCGTAGCGTATGACACTATTGTATTCTGTTTGCGATTGTCGTTTTTCGCATCACAAGCTGTTGTCGGGTACAAATTTATACACGGCGTCGCGCTGAATCTAGTTTATTTCATTGTAAACCAGTCCAGGAACATTATTATCGCTGTTTAGCTATACCCAATATTTACACGATTACGACATTCGTCTCGCTTTACAATAACAATGGCGTAACGTGGGCGAAAAAGCCCCAAAGAAATTGAATGATATCATATCGTAACTAACTCTAATACCGTGTTGGTGGTTCAAAGAATCAAGGATGACTTGATAGATATGTTGGATTTTCGAAGTTAGTTGGAAATAGCGATCTCAGATATACTAATATTGCCAGTGTGCTTTCCTAAAGTGAAACCGAAAGTAAACAAAAAATCAGGAGAAACAAGGTCCGGTTTCATTGCTTATTTGCTTTCAGATGGATACCCAATACAAAAACTTTAAATACCCAATTTAAAATTTGAAAAACCCAATTAAGTCAAAAAGAGGTGGGTAAATACCCAATTGCCTCCAATCCTTATCTGGAGCTATGAACATGAATTTTATAATGTAGGAAAATGGTAGGTTGTCAAATAAAGATATGGTGTATTTTGATGTTGGAAAATGGTAGGCTATTAGTAAGTGGTGAGTTGTGTTTTAATGTAGGAAAATGGTAGGCTATCAATAAGAGGTAATGTGGGTCTTATAATATAGGAAAATGCATGGTTGACTATCAATAGGAGGTCAGGTGGGTTATAGTGAAGGGAAATGGTAGGCTATCAGTTAAAGATAAGTTGTTTTTAAATGCAGAAATATGATGGGCTATCAATTAAAGGTAATTTGTGTTTTAATGCAGAAAATTGGTAGTCAATCAATAAGAAATAATATGATTTTAACACAGGAAAATGCTAGGCTATCAGTGAGAGGTAAGATGGATTTTAATGCAGGAAAATGGTAGGATCTCAGTAAGAGGTAAGGTGGGTTTTAGGGCAACAAAATGGTAGGCTGTCAGTACATGTAATAGGCAATTTGGGTTTTAATACAGGAAAATTGTAGGATATCAATAGTGTGTAAAGTGGATTTAACACAGAAATATTGTAGAGCTAGGATGGGTTTTAATGTGATAAAATGATAGGCCATCAGTAAGAGGTAACATATGCATGAAAATGGTAGACTGTCAGGAAGAGGTAAAATTGGTACTTCTTTTGTGGATTTTTTATGTTTTTGTTCTGTCTTGTGTTTGCTATGTCTTTGTGCCCGTCTGTTTATATGTGCTTTGTGGTCACCTGCTGGGAAAGGGCTGACCTCTTGGCTCTCGTTTGTGGTGTCTACTGTGAGTTTGCCACTTTCCCATTGGTATCCTGGGTCAGGTGTGGTACTTGATTGTATCGATTCCTGATCTTTGCACCCTTACTTACTTTAATGGAAGAAGATGGTAGGCTATCAGTAAGAGGTGGGATGGGTTTTAATGGAGGAAGATGGTAGGTTGTCAGTAAGAGGTGGGATGGGTTTTAATGGAGGAAAATGGTAGTTTGCCAGTAAGAGGTATGATGGGTTATAATGGAGGAAGATGGTAGGCTGTCAGTAAGCGATTGGATGGGTTTTAATGGAGGAAGATGGTAGGTTGTCAGCAAGAGGTAAGATGGGTTTAAATGGAGGAAGATGGTAGGCTGTCAATAAGAGGTGGGATGAGTTTTAATGGAGGAAATGGTAGGTTGTCAGTAAGAGGTGGGATGGGTTTTAATGGAGGAAGATGGTAGACTATCAGTAAGAAGTAAGATGGGTTTTAATGGAGGAAGATAGTAGGCTGTCAGTAAGAGGTTGAATGGGTTTTAATGGAGGAAGATGGAAGACTATCAGTAAGAGGTAGGATGGGTTATAATGGGGGAAGATGGTAGGCTGTCAGTAAGAAGTGGGATGGGTTTTAATAGAGGAAGATGGTAGGCTGACAGTAAGAGGTAGGATAGGTTTTGATGGAAGAAGATGGTAGGTTGTTAGTAAGAGGCGGGATGGGTTCTAATGGAGGAAGATGGTAGTTAGTCAGTAAGAGGTAGGATGGGTTTTAATGGAGTAAGATGGTAGGCAGTCAGTAAGAGGTTGGAAGAGTTTTAATTGAGGAAGACGGTAGTTTGTCAGTAAGAGGTGGGATGGGTTTTAATGGAAGAAGATGGTAGGTTGTCAGTAAGAGGTTGGATGGGTTTTAATGGAGGAAAATGGTAGACTATGGCGTAAGAAGTAGGATGGGTTGTAATGGTGGAAGATGGAAGGCTGTCAGTAAGAGGTAGGATGGGTTTTAATTGAGGAAGATGGTAGGTTGTCAATAAGAGGTAAGATTGGTTCAAATGGAGGAAGATGGTAGGCTGTCAGTAAGAGGTAAGATGGGTTTTAATGGAGGAAGATGGTAGGTTGTCAGTAAGAGGTAAGATTGGTTTAAATGGGGGAAGATGGTAGGCTGTCAGTAAGGGGTTAGATTGGTTTTAATGGAAGAAGATGGTAGGCTGTCAGTAAGAGGTGGGATTGGTTTTAATGGAGGAAGATAGCAGGTTGTCAGTAAGAGGTAAGATGGGTTTTAATGGAAGAAGATGGTAGGCTGTCAGTAAGAGGTGGGATGGGTTTTAATGGAAGAAGATGGTAGGCTGTCAGTAAGAGGTGGGATGGGTTTTAATGGAAGAAGATGGTAGGTTGTTAGCAAGAGGCGGGATGGGTTCTAATGGAGGAAGATGGTAGTTAGTCAGTAACAGGTGGGATGGGTTTTAATGGAGTAAAATGGTAGGCTGTCAGTAAGAAGTGGAAAGGGTTTAAATGGAGGAAGATGGTAGGTAGGTTGTCAGTTAGGGGTGGGATGGGTTTTAATGGAAGAAGATTGTAGGTTGTCAGTAAGAGGTGGGATGGGTTTTAATGGAGGAAGATGGTAGGCTGTCAGTTAGAGGTAGAATGGGTTTTAATGAAGGAAGATGGTAGGCTGTCAGTAAGAGGTAAGATGAGTTTTAATGGAGGAAGATGGTAGGATGTCATTAAGAGGTGGGATTGATTTTAATGGAGGAAAATGGTAGGCTGTCAGTAAAAGATAAGGTGAGTTTTTATGTGCAAATCAATAATTTCTGGCTCAAAAATAAGAAAAAAGTTTGGTCATCAATAGGAGAAAGTTGGGTTTAAGAGTAAGAACCTGCAATGAAAGCCAAAAATATGGGGTTTTAAGTTAGAAAGAAAATATCAGGCAATTAGGAAGAGATAATGTGGATTTTAATGTTAGGTGATCAATATGCAGTAAGGAGGGTAGGGAGTCCCTCATCAGCTTATTTTAAAGGGGCTCTTGCATGGTATGGGAAATTAACAATGGAGTCTGCCCACGCTTGGATTTTGAAAATATTATGTTATTTAATTGTCTGGGGTATAACTTTAATATTTATGGTGCATTTGAGTTTTTATGCAATTCCATTGCTAATTTATGGCGTCATGAATGATATCTCTATAATACCTGAGGTAACCCAGTTATAATAATTTCTTAAATATTTGACATATCATGTAACGGGCGGAGAAATGTTTTATTAAATAGCTATATCATTGATAAGTTCGCTGTTACTTAATATGGCTTTGTATGTATTAGGATATTGGGTGGGCATTCATTTTATAGCATGGTACCCCAATTTTCGACTGTATATTTTGTATTCAGTCAAATTTGGAATTAACATTTTTACAGGTTGCAGTCTTTGTCAAGATACCATTTCAACATATAAACTATCCATATATGTTAAGAATATGTAGACCAAATTTCATGAAATTCAAGGACCGGTAACATATTTTTTTAACTTGATGTAAACACATGGCCCTAATTCATCGAAATGTAAAAAATACAATAATTATGTTTCAGTGTAAAACATACTTGAATACTTGCATCATGCTAGTATGTTTATTGGTAGAAGTTGATATGTTCAGTGTTTTCCCCTTTTATGGATTGGAAAAAGAAAAAAACAATATCCTTTGATATTAAGTGCCACAATTCTTATTTAATGAAGTGCTTACACAATAATATTAGCCAAAATGATACAATATGTTGATACCTGTACTTAACACATCTAGTTTCTAACATGAGAACTACATCTAGCCAATGTTTCACTTAATATGTAACATTATTAAGAATTTCAATTCATACAGAAGAGAAACCTTATGACAAGTCAGTTCATACAGGAGAAGAACCTTATATCTATGATTTTATAATTGTAAGACTCATTAATAAACCTGCTTCACAAAAATAACCCCTGTCAAACTTATTGGTTAAAATTAACCATTTGGTCACAGATAACTCTTGGCTTCAATGATATTGCTAATTTAATGCTTAAATCTTCTCTGTTCATCCTGTTATGTGAAACTGATGCTGATTTCTATCAAATAGCAACATTTATACTTTAGCTGGCTGTATAATCAAGGCATACAGTTTTGTTTCTGGACCTCACTTATTCATGTAGAACACTGTTTTATGATACCTTTGATAAGACTCTGTTAGACGTTATATCGGTCACGGCACCAAAATGTGGTTCCTCTAGTTCAATTGGGATGTAAAGGAAATATTTAGTCTTCTTGTTTTCACATGTTTATTGTTAGGATATTATGTTTCTTAAACAATATCATGCAGGACTTGAGGAAGTGATACACATTGTCTTGACCCCATAGTGCCATGACACAGGGCCATGACCTTCGGCATTTCTGACCATTGTATCATTTAAAATTGCCTAAACATGTCTTTCTTTTAGAAAAGTGGAAGTAGATTAAAAAACAACCTCCTTATGTCGAGTTATTGATTCATTTGAACTAAATAATTAATTTTGCTAAAACTGACCTATACCCATAAGAGGTAGGAAATGACAAAGTTACCGTTTTTGGATTTTCATGATATTTGCTCAGATCAGCAGTAGCAAGACTAGAACATATCCATCTTTTGATTTGAATGTTGAATGTTTTGTAAATTTTTGAAAAAAAATATTGAAATTTTACAATCACTTCTTCTGAAAACGTAAACCATAATTTATCCAAATGGTTTTTGTTGCATTAAAATAATGTCTATGGTATTTTGGATTCAATCTAGATGACAAATCATAGAAATAAACAAAACTATAGATTTAGGACATGAAAATTTAGAGACAGGTCCCACCTCAAAGGTGGAGTACGTCAGGGTTGCTTCCTAAGCCTTATTCTTAACTATCTAATTTGATAAATACATTTTCATAGTTCGTATATAATGAGTTATTAATATGCAAAGTTTGAAGAAAATCCATGCGTGGGCACAGATGAAAGTACCCCTTATTCATATTTCAGTTAATAGGGAGTCCTCATCAGCTGTATATATTGTTTGTGGCCGTGTTCCTTGGCTGTACCAGTACTGGCCGGAAGGGTTTATGATTTTTGTGGTTCTATGCCCATGAACTCCCGAAGGCTCAACCGGCAGTGGTTCTGGTTTTAAAGCGTCTCAGAAGACAGGGCAACGGCTTAAAGTCTCATCCGACATACTGGGAGAAGCCGGGAATTGAACCTGCGACCCCTGGTTTGCAAGACATAGGTTTATCCCCCACACCACGGCGGCTTCTCATCAGCTGTATATAAGATTATTTCCTATTTCAGTTAATAGGGTATTTTAGTCAGCTGTATATTTAATTATTCTTAATTTCAATTAAAAGGGTATTTTCATCTAATTCCCTACTTCAGTATGGTTTAAAGAAAAAAGTGGCTGGTGAAGACAATATGATGCAGGCCCAAGAAGAAGCAGGTCGAATAGGCAGAAAGAAGAAAACTCCCGCTGAGCTCGCAGCAGAAGCTAATGCCGATTCCGATGATGAGGATAACTTAAGTAAATTTTCTTCCTTATGTTGCTGCATGAACTTTGTATAGGGCCTAATTAGCTCCCAGTACTCATTCATTCCTATACACAGGCATAGTGCCAATTACACACAGTACAATGGTGCATAACAAAAAATAAACATACTCAAGGGAGATGACTTGATGTGTACTGTCCTGCCAGCTAAGAGTGACAGTGACTTCATATTTTGTTTACAAAGTTATTAGGAGTTATCAGGGACTTATAATCGATAGATCACATGTGTATTAATCCTATCCTCAGGATAGGATTTATACACAAGTGATCTATCATTTCACCTTTACTCAATTGAAGTGCACACGTTAGTGCTTTACTTAGCAATTGTAAACAAAGTATTACGTCAATGTCACTCTTGGTTGGCACAACAGTAGATAGCATTTTTCCATATCATAACAATATGCTATTAACTCTGCATGCTGGGTAATTTTTCAAAAAATTGTTGTCTGCTGAATCTTTTCAAAATAAATGTTTTTTCAAAAAAAATATTCAGGAATACCATCCATGTGTTTTGAAATAGTTTGGATCCAGACCTGGCCAAATGTTTTGTCTGGCTTTTGATCTAGGTCCAAACTGTTTGTTGAGGCTGTTTGCAAAGGTTATCAGCAGAGGACACTGGCAGGCAGAGAGTTAAAGGAAAGAATTTGCTCCCATAGGGAGCATTCTTTCCTTAAGGGTAGTCTCAACTTACTACAGTAAAACCTGTGTAAAATGACCACTCAAAAATAGACAAAACAAAGTTCATAATGACAAATGGTAGCTTAATGAAGGTCAAAAGTATTGCAGAATGCTCCCCTTAAGCAATAAATGGTCTTGAAAACTAATTTTTGAGAGTGGCCGTTTTACACAGGTTTTATTGTACCCTTCAGTAGTCTCCCTTTGTTCTGAGTAAATATAAAATGGTTCCGGCTATGCCTCTCAAGGGTTGTTAGTTGTTACATGGCTGAGTTAATGTTTGTTTATCAGTCATTTCATACATTTCATTTCGTAGATTGTTTTACAAAGTCATTTCAAGGTGAATATTTCATCATTCATATCATCAAATCATTTTTGTATTGTCAAGCATGCCAAACTAATTGTTGACACTTTTATTAGATGACAGGGATTTTCCTAAGCCAAACCACAGGGGCCAGTCCAGCTTAATAATATGCCATCTGGGATAAAATACTGAAATAGACTATAAACTTATTACTTTGTGGTATACTGTAAACACTGGACTGGCCCCTGTCAGCCTAACTGGTGCCAACCTTCGGTCCCAATCTCCAATTTTGAGAAAAATATTACTTAATTAATAAAGGTTTCCATGAGTTTTTCTTAACTCTGTGCCTGCACTCTGATGGTATTCCTGAAATAATCTTTTGAAAAAGTCAAATTGAAAAAAAAAATCAGCAGATGACAAAAAAGCATGGAAAATTTCCCAGCATATAAAGAGTTAAGGCAGGCACTTGCTCAACTTTTTTCACTACTATTCATGACTTAACCTATGAAGCACCACCTATTATTTGCAGCAGACGACAATTTCAAATTTGCTGCTTTTTCAAAAAAAAACAAATAAGGCAAGATATTTCATGAGAAATGTCTGCTGGCAGACGATTCTCATGAAATATCATACCATATTTTTTTCAAAATGTCGCAAAATTTGTCATCTGCTGCAGTCATGATGGTTAAGCCCTCTGCTTTGATGTTTTCTGTTGTATTCTGAAAGCTTATATAGCACACAGTATGGACTCAGATCAGACTGCTCCATATTGTCTGACCTTAGACCATTCTGTTTGCATGCAATTTAAATTTGATCTATTGTAAAAGCAAAAAATTGCAGCAGATGATAATTTCAGCTGAATTTTAGTTTTAGGTTGAATATGCATTAAAGATGGCAAACTCTTGACGTTTTCATGCCAAAAATGCAATTTTTAAGCAATTTTAATGTCATGTGATAAATAGAATAGATAATAGAATAGATTCGTGCTCCTGTATTATTGAATTTATTAAAACTTGTTGCAAAAAAATAGATAAAATGCATGGCAAGTCTCTCTATTCCTCAACTTGGTTAATAAATTCAATAAAACATGATCCTATATAATAATGGAACATACCAACTATATATGTATTGTATCAGTGCTTTAGTTAAGAGTGTGTACCAAAAAATTCATTTTCCGTAATTAAAATGAGCAGGGTTCTGGTCATGTGTACTTAATTATAATCAGCTGCACATAACCATTCATTTTGTAGGATATCCGTCACTAACGTAGTTGCCATAGCAACGCAAAGTATTGTGTTTATAAAAAATCGAGTAAACCAAAACATATGTTGTGGGTACTCAAAAGAACCGTCTCAATGAGACGGTTCTTTTGAGAACCCAATACATACATTAAAACTGATGGGTTAGAAAATATCTACAATTTTACATTCAAAAATTGTGTTTATCTAAACCTATGTTGTTTGAAAGAAGATGGAAAAATTTATCAGTCTAGAAAGAGTAGTAAGATTACTATATAAAGGATCTTACATGAGTGCTCAAGTTTTATTGAGGAAAAGTGATAAAATGGGAGGCTTGCCAAGCATTTTATTGCTTTTTCACGAGTTGATATATTCAATAATACAAAAGTATGAATGTTAGATTCTGTTTATCATATGACATTTAATTTACTTTAAAATCGCGTTTTTGTTGTGTAAACATTAGGATTATGCCATATTTATGCAACATTGTAATTGGCATCATCTCATAACATTACCAAAATCTGTAAACCACTAGTGGTTTATTGTTTTTAAAACATAGCGTTATATCACTTCCAGATGTGACTTCATATGATAAGAGGCCATAATAAATCAATTGCTAGATTTTCATCCGATCTTAATGCAAAATGGAGGGGATGGGGAATTTATTTTGTTTTCTAGTTTCCCAAGGTGGCAAGATAAATGAACACATCTCTTACATGGTTATTTTATGCCAGAACACTGAACCAGACATGAAATCATTGTATAGATCAAGCAAAATGTTCATAATTTAATTCAAACCAGTCCTATTCAACACCTTTTGCCACAATCTTGGCGATCATCGTGGAAAAACTAAAATCGAAAGTAAGATTTCCAGGACATTTGATTGGCAATTGGGTATTCAATTGGTATCACTGATGTGCATCAAAAACAAGTACCTAGAATAACAGAGAGAACTGGTAGTTACAAGAACAGTGGAACAATAGAAGTACATGATGCATACATGAGTCATATCATCTTTCTTCTGTCCAGAGAGAAATGGAAAATGGAAGTTACTGAGTGGTAAACCATTGGCCGTTCAATAAACAACGCATACTGCGGCCCCCACTAATTTTATTTCTCTGCCAGCGAGGATAAAAATATAGCAGTTTATTTATTATAACCCAAGCATAATCAGATGGTTGTTTGAAAACCTCCTATATTAGTGATAAAATAACAAAATGATCACAATTTTATACTCCAGTTTATGTTTTATTTGAAGCTAAGTTCTCATGATTCCAGATAAGAGAGAGGGTAATTAAAAATATGTTTCTTGTTTTTCTACCCAAACATGTTTAGGGTACTCAATAGTCAGTTCTTTTGAGTACAATAAACATAGAAAAGAAAATAGTCACAATTTTACCTTCATCTTTTTCTTATCTGGACCTACGGCAGATCTGAGTGTTGTAGTCATTTTATTCCTAATGTGATTTTTCTAATGCATAATACAATGAGCATTAATCTAGTATAATGCTTGAGCAATTAAAACATATGGGCCGCTCATAACAAAACCAACAAAGTATCATGTACACCAAACAAAGACTCCAATCAGCATCTGCCCAGGCTAATTTAGAGTCTTTCCTCACTGTAGTTATACCACTACGGCAATTTAGGTCTTGTCACTTATTCCGATGTTAAGGTAACTTTCTCATCATGGTCAATTTCTTCATTTAATCACAGATATTCGTCCCAAAATTCTTGCAGGGACCAAGCTGGCCCAGAATTTTAGGGAGAAGTGACTTCTCCTTGCAGGAAAATTAGGGAGAAGTGACAGTCAGATAGAGAGAAGTTATAGCGCAAAATTACGGCATTTTCTGTCAATTTAGAAGCAAATTAGCCATTACACATTCTATTGCCAGTTAATGGAAGGAGAAAATTGATGCAGTGGTAGTATGTCACCACAGCTTGCATTTGTGTGGATGAGTCTCCCTAAAAAAAAAAAAAAAAAAAATTTTTTTTTTTTTTTTTTTTTAGGGAGACTCCCACTTCTCCCTGGGTCCTATTTAGGGCGAAATTTCGGCCCCTAGGGCGACTATTTTGCCCTAGTCGCCCTCTAGCTTGATCCCTGTCTTGTGTTCTGATTGATTTTTGTTCATCCAATTCACATTCTATCTTTTAGCTTTAAAATTATATGAAAACTTTAACGTTTGATGTCTAGGCATGAAATAACTAATTACGGTTTTGTCATCGTGGATAATTAATCAATGACAAAACCGTATAACTATGACTAAACCGTAATTGACATTTTTTTAAATACAACTGTAAAAAACACATTTAAAATCTGATTTTATATCTGTTTTCGCAAAACAACACAGAGGTTGTTCACTAGACGATGCAATCTCGAAGCAAACATATTCGAAAGTTATCATTTTTGTCAGCCTTTATTTGAAGGTAATTTTACTATAACACCGGAGTGGGTGACAAATCCCAAATTGCCGTAGTAGTATGACCACAGAGTTCCTGTCTGCTGGAAGATTCTATGTGCCCTTAGCTACCCTTAGAGTGCACAGAAATGACTCTGCTCAGGCTTGGCAGATGGCCAGGATGATCAGTCTGAATCTTTAATAGGTGCTTATGCCACTTTGTTTGTTTTGTCACAAGGCAGCTCATATGTACAATTCTGTACATGTACATTTATACTTTGTTGAACTTTTACTGAGGCTACTGTTTGAATGGAGGATAAATGCAGAAACAAGATACAACATCACCTTGAATGCAACATTGGTTATGTTAACAGAAGATACTCTTGGAATAGGTTATGTTAACAAAATATATTCCTGTAATGGATTAACAAAATATATTTCCAGAAATGGGTTATATTAACAAAAGATATCCCAGAAATGGGTTATATTAACAAAAGATATCCCAGAAATGGGTTATATTAACAAGAGACACTCAGGAATAGATTGTATTAACAAAACATTTTCTAGGGTTAGGTTAACAAAAAAGATACAGTAAAACCTGTGTAAAACGGCCACTCAAAAATAGACAAAACAAAGGTCTTAATGACAAATGGTAGCTTAATGAAGGTCAAAAGTATTGCAGAATGCTCCCCTTTGGACCATTCTGCAATACTTTTGACCTGCATTAAGTGATAATCTTAAAAACCAATTTCCTGTCTTTTTGAGAGAGGCCTTGTTACACAGGTCTTACTGTATTACAGAAATATTTTGTGCTAACAAAAGATTCTAGGAATTATAGGTAGCAGACCAGCTATGAATAATTCTAGGAATTATAGGTTACAGACCGGCTATAAATAATACTAGGAAGTATAGGTTGAAGACCAGCCATGAATAATTTTAGGAATTATAGGTTACAGACCAGCCATGAATAATTCTAGGAATTATAGGTTACAGACCAGCTATGAATATTTCTAGGAATAATAGGCTAGAGACCGGTTATGAATAATTCTAGAAATTATAGGTTATGGACCAGCTATGAATAATGTTTCATGACAAAACCTTGCCAAACCAACTGAATAAATCCCTATATTTTATAATATTCCTTTATTCTGTGGCAAATAATAAAATATATCCAATGACCTTGTGAGAAAACAAAGAAAGAAAATATACACGGTAGGCGGTCAGTTTCAGATGCAATGGGAGCACTATGAAAATAGTTTGCAATAAAATTATTGTTAGCATTTGATTCAGACCAAGAAATTCCTAGCTGTTATTTCTAATGTCTATAACTGGTGAACATTGAACAATTATTCATGAGTGGTGTTGTAACTTGGAACTTGAGCAGCATCATCTATTTAGTGATAAAGTTGGGTCAGTTTAGGAACTGTGACTAAGGTTTAATTGTGTTACCTTTTTAATATGTCGATGATTGTGTTTATACGATACAGTAAAACCTCGGAAATTCGAAATTCGATTTTTCAAAATACTCGCTGATTCGAATTAAATTTTGGACACAATGGACTCAGAGGATAGGGCCTATTTATGAACCATTTAATAATGTATCTTTAAAAACATATCTAATGTTTTGTGTGGGTTAAAGTAACGTCTCCTTGAGACGTTTCTTTTACACTCACAAAACATATGTTTGATAGTGATAAAACTGATAATAATCATTTTTGGGGGTTATATATTTCCAAGTTTACCTCCCTATAACTCGAACTACTGATAATAGGAAATAAACACTCTAGTCCCTAAGACTTTGAATTTACAAGATTTTACTGTACATGTATTTATGTTATTTCTTAAGTACCAACAAATATTTTAAGCTGAAGACATTTTAAAAAAAAAGTTTAAGAGCAAGTAAGGTTGATAAATCAAGTGAACCATCTGCTTACAGGAACCATTTTCCCGTCTTTCATAGCATGTTGTCTGCTTTCTCATCTGAGGATGTACTTCCGTAGAATATATAATAAACAATATGGGATTACATCAGATTGCTCACCTTAGGAGCAGTCTGACCAGGGTTCATAGTGTTTGCATCAGCCATAAAAGCTGTCTGGAGTGCATTTGAATGTATGCAGCAGTCATGATAAGTAGACCTATGACACTTTCAGAGCAAATATATATTGGTCAGATACTAAGGACTCAATATTTCAATACTGGAATGATTTTTTCTGATCATTTTACCAGGCAGTGCTAAATTTTCAATTTAGCTTTTTTTTTTAAATAAAATCTCTTGGCCAAGTTTTTTAAGCTATTTCTTAGGGTTCAGTGACAAACTTTTCTTTGGCAATCACAGAAGTAAAGACTATTCCAATGTGGAAAAGTTAAGAGAGAAAAAACAGTAAACTCTGGGCATCAATAATATGTCTGTTTCTACAATAGTGGGCACTTTAAATGACCATCTGGTAACTTACAAGCTGTGGGCAGGGGTAAAGTACTTGTCTGTTTCAATAGACAGCACCACAATGATTCTTGTGGAAGAGAATCAAAAAGAACAGATCCCTATGTGGCTCCAAAGATGGCCATGCAAGGTCATTGAGCATGTCACCAACGCTACTTCTGTTTCCCGATCTCCTGAAGGCCCAGCAGCCTTCGGACTGTCATCCACTGAACTTTCTATATTTAAGCCGTAACGTGTGATTTCCAACAATGTGGCATTTTGACAAGCATAGACTCAGACAAGCCTGTACAGCCCCCCCCCCCCTTTTAAACATAGAAACTCCAAATGATGTTCAGTCAATAGCTTAACAATTATAGAATACTCAGGCGACTATCAAAGGCTCTGATCAGACTGCGCGTATGCGCAGGCTGATCTGAGGCTTTACTGGTCTCACATACCACATTGTTGGAAATCTCATGTTACGGCTCATTTGATAAATCAATTTGGTTAAAAAGAAAGGTGGCATTGTTTTGTTATCTGCAGTAGTCATTGTTGGTGCTTTAAAAGTAAATGATGTCATACAGGTAGCCAACTTCTGGTACCCTGTCTACTGTGGGAACCTAAATATAAGTTGGGTACTAGACTACACCAAAGCATCTCAGAGTCGGTATATTACAAACAGTATTCATGGTCAAATTGTTCCAAAGCCACATTTAATAGAAGTATCAAATCTAAGAAAAGTACCCAAAACAGTGATAGTCATAATAATATATTTATATCAATTTTTTTTGTTTACTAGCATTTACATAACACTCATAGGGTTAGCAGAGCATGGTCTGTCATCTCCCCTGCGAAATGGTCTAGAACCATTCTAGAAGAGTTCTAGAATTTTCTAGAACTATGTTCTAGAACTGTTCTAGATATGCTCTTGAACGTTTATGGGACAGATGTAGAACGTTAAATGGGACATATTTTTGTTCTACAAATGTTCTAGCCAAGGTCAAAAGATTTGTTCTAGAAAAGTTCCAGAAAATTCTAAAAGTTTTTCCTAGAACAGTTTTAGAACAAATCAAGTTTGTTCTAGAACAGTTCCAGAACAAATCTTTAGAACTTTTATGGAACAATTGTAGAACACCCCTAATAAAATGTCCCATTTAACGTTCTATAAATGTCTCGGAATAGTTCTAGAACATCTGTAGAATGGTTCCAGAACTATTCCAGAAATGATCTAGTGGTTTGTTCTAGAACTGTTCTAGAATTAGCCTTGGTTTGTTCTAGAACTGATCTAGAACAAACCTTTAGAATATTTCTGGAACAACTGTAGAACAACCCTAAAAATGTCCCATTTAACGTTCTATAAATGTCTTGGAATAGTTCTAGAACATCTGTAGAATGGTTCCAGAACTATTCCAGAAATGTTCTAATGGTTTGTTTTAGAACTATTATAGAATTAACAATGGTTTGTTCTAAAACTGATCTAGAACAAACCTTTAGAATTTTTCTGGAACAATTGTAGAACACCCCTAAAAATGTCTCATTTAACGTTCTATAAATGTCTGAATCATTCTAGAACATTTTTAGAATGGTTCCAGAACAATTCCAGAAATGTTCTAATGGTTTGTTCTAGAACTGTTCTAGAATAAACCTTGGCTTCTTCTAGAACTGATCCAGAACAAACCTTTAGAAATTTTCTGGAAAAACTGTAGAACAACTCTTCAAAAATCATGTCATAAAAAACATTATATTAATGCCCCTGAATTTATTTAGAGCATTTTAGAATAGTTTAAGAACAATTTCAGGAATTTTCTAGTGGTTTGTTCTGCAAATGTTCTAATACAACTGAACTTTTTTAAAACAGTTGTTGAACACCTCCCCAAAATGTCCCATATAGGGTTTGGAAATAAGATTCCATCGAACGCTACCTTTATATATCTGGAAAACTGTCAACATTGGTTTAAAACCCCAATAAGTAATCACAAAATAAATAAATAAACATCAACTGGGGGAGAATTATTATAGGGGCCCTAAGTTGGCCTAAATGTTGTTAGTTATTACCACCCTGTTACCCCACCCATTACAAAACATTGTCATGCATTTGACCTTGGAAAAACAGCAACTACAGCAACAATTAACATTAAAACTTAAGAAATTGTGTCTCAAGCCTACTCACTGTCCCAGACTATAATACTGTCTTTGCCATCTAGAATTTACTGCCACAAGTGCTTTTTGGGCTCAGCCTTCATAATCCCTCCAATTATGGCAGCCATGTTTTTCCCAACATCAATCTGGTTAAATTAATGATAATGACATGCTTGTTCTAGAACTGTTCTAAAAATGTTCTAGAACATTTTTTAACTTTTGTAGAACTTGCTGGTTCAGTAAATTTCAGTAAAATATTTCTCCCGAATTATCAGTGAATTGAAAAATAAATAACATTCATTGCAAAACTGTAACACTGTAGTTTTCAGAAAACTTATTGGATGTTAACTGCTCAACCTCTGTTTATAGTAATTAACCCATGATCATCTTCTCATGTGGTAACATGCCACCCTGTATTACCCCACCCATTTCAAAACATTGTCTTACATTTGCTAAAAAAACTAACAAACAACAACCCCACCATTAATCAACATTTAAAACCTTAGAGAAACTGTTTCTCAGGTCTACTCACTGTCTCAGGCAATACTACTATCATGTTTGCCATCTAGAAATTCCAAAATAAATGTTTTTGAAGAGCCTCCACATTTTCCCTCCAATTCTGGCAGCCATGTTTTTCCCATCATCCATCTGGTTATGACATGTTTCCTCTTTAAATGTTCTAAAAATGTTCTAGAATTTTTTAGAACAGTTCTAGAACTTGCTGGTTCTATAAAAGTACTAAATGAGTTCAATTACTTAATCGATTTTTCTTTTGCTTGTTTTGCCCTTTTTTCTTTCTTTCTCTATATACTGCCAGACCCTCGCTTGTGAGTATTATCGGCAAGTGTACTTTGTGCACTCCAGGTTGCAGGATGAAAGCCTACAAGTAATTAACCATATCTAAATTACCGTAGGGTTCTTTAACCTGTACAAGGGGTGACCTTCCCTTCAAAGGGGACATCCAGTTAACGTCCCGATCCAAAGGACAATGCACTTATCTAGTGTCATCCCTGCAAATGACACCAGAGAAAGCGTGTTCGGACACAGAAAGTTTCCTCACCACAAGCAGGGATTGAACCTGGGACCTCTAGCACCAGAGGCAAGTGCCCAATCACTGAGCTACCTGATGCTTTCTGCTCTTGAGAAGTTCCAAAAATGTTCTAGAATTTATTAGTATATTTGTAGAATTAACTAGTTCTAAAAAGTAAGACAAATGTTCTAGAACTTAATTTGAATAATTTTTTAGAAGTTTCTGTCAACTTATTTTGTTCTTGAAAAGTTCTAAAAATAATCTAGAATATTATTAGAACATTTGTAGAACTAACTGGTTCTTGATTTGTTCTAAAAATGTTCTAGAAAATTTCAAGAACGCTTATAGAATGGAAATCAGTTCTAGAATGTGTTTGATTTGTTCTATAACAATGTTCTAGAACCGTTGTAGAACAAGAGTTCTAGAACGAACATATTTACCTGTTTAGAACAGTTCTAGAACAGTTCTAAATGTTCTAGAACAGTTCTAGAACACCTCCAATTTGTAGAACAAAATTTCGCAGGGGCTTTTGTTTGTAGCTAATTCCTAATATGTTAATTTTTACTTCAAATTTCTTATCTGAATTAATCAATAGTCAATTTTCAAAATCATATTAACAAAATGATCACTCAAAGGTGAGCAGCTACCAAAGTGGTTAAACCAGCTTGATTGTTAAAAAAATGACTTTTTGGTTACAGAAAGTGTTAGAAATGTTTTCTCAAATGTTCAGACTTAAAAATATTTTGATAGGTTTGGACCTTCTATGAAACTAACATAGAAAAATATAAAAAAAAGAAGCTTTTCTTGAACTTATAACCAATTTTACAGAAGTGCTCACCAAGCTAGCTAACATAAATTTGATCATATAAAATATTGACTCGAAGGTACTTAGCACACACACACCAATGCACGCACACACATGCACACACACACACACTGTTATAGCTCTGAAGTCATTCTAATTCTAATCTAAATCTGTGAGCTAAACTTCATTAGATAGTAAAGGGCTTGTCACGTAGTCATTTCTAGCAATTATCTCAATTTGGTTTTAGCTGATAAATAGAGCTAATTTCTCTCGGTAATATAAGATATACTAGAAACCATTATTGACAACATGCTGGCATCTAAAATTAGGTTAGTTAGAAATGAGATTGGGCTGACTGCTAGGTGTTGATGAATTGAATTACGAGGACGCTATTATTTTCCTGGAATCTCAGTTTGTTAATGTAATAAAATATTGTTACACAGTTATTCGGGCATTACCAACAAATAAAACTACATTCCAGACGATGCAGATTTAATTAGAAGCTTTAAACTAAAACCACAAAAAGGCTGAAAAAACAGTTGCTTTTATGATCAACTCTCTAGATAGAGTAAAGTCGGAGGGTATTTGCTGCATTATTCTGAGCTTCCTTGCATCTATTTCTTATGCATGTAAAATATTTATACTTCAGTATTTATTGTAATTTATTTTCAGATAACATGATATAATTTTGTTAATGAATATACAAGAATGAATAAAATGTGTAAGAGGACATCAGGTTTGTTGCAATGAAAACTTATCAGAGATACAAAGTTAATGATATTTATACTTCCAGATGCCTGAACCAAATTTGTTCTCCAATGACCGACCAATGACCAAAATATTCAATCATCAACATTTTACAAAGACGGGCCTTATCGCCAGAAAACTTGACTTCATTGCATGCGAACAATAAAGGCACAATCTTTTCGAGAAAGTAAAGTAGCTAAACTAGCAACATCATGATGTCGCTAGTTTAGCTACTTTACTTTCTAGACAAGAATGTGCCTTTTTATGTACACGTTAATTTTCAGTAATCTAGCTTGTCTATATAGCAGAGCAGACTGGTTTGAGTCTTACTAGATTGGAAACTCCAAAGACAGGTTTTCTCATGATGAGGCCCATATCATGGTTGACTGAAGTCATTTTGGGTGTCGTGTAAACTTTAACCCTCGGCCACAACAAACGTTTAGCACCAGAGGTTACGTACGATATGGGCCCCGCGTAGTGTGAAAAGCCTCTGAAGTATTCAGTGTGTGCTAATGGAGCATTGCACTTATAAGGTCAAATACAGCAAGATTAAGATCATTCATATACTATAGCAGAAATAAGAGTATGGTTGTAAAGATAGATTATTGCATAAAAACCTGTGTCACATGCTATTAACAGTCATGTTTTATATGGCACAAACCCATGTATTAGTAAGGCAATTAATTCGAGTAACATGCATTGAAGTGAACATAATTTCACGATGGTGGGAGGATGTTAGTCTTTGTCCTGGAACTGGCATTTTTAAAACCAATGCATCTCACATGCTTTCATGCACCATTGAAACCTTTTTCAAACATTTTCTCCAAAGTTTTCAAGTGACAAAATGGTTTTATTATGCAATAATAGAGATCAAACACATTTTTCTGATACATTAAAATATTCTGGGCTCCTCAGGAATTGATAAAACCTTTGCATCTCAGACTAAGGTTTCAACACCAACCTCGGCACCCAGCAGATGTTAACCCTTATAGCGCTAATCACGACTGCAGCAGACGACAAATTTTGCGACATCTTTCCTAATTTTCAAAAAAAAATAAGGTATGAGATATCATGAGAATTGTCTGCCAGCAGACAATTCTCATGAAATATCATGCCTTATTTGTTATTTTTGAAAATGCTGCAAAATTTGAAAAAGTCGTCTGCTGCAAATTATAGGTGGCGCTTTAAGGGTTAATGCATAGAAAATTGTGTTTGAAGGGAATATTATGAATGTTTTGTTTGAGGTTGGAATGTGCCTTCCCTTGTCTCTAGATTTCCTCTTGTTTAGACTGATGCATGTTTAACCTCTTCTTTACTAGCGCCCCTGTAAGTGTATGTCTTATTTCAGAGCTACCAGGAAACTTAGGTGAACTCACCGCCAAAGTTACAGAGCTTCCGCAAAAGCTGGCCCAAGGCGTTGGTGGGGTCACGGAGAAGTGCTCTCTTCAGTGATACCCCTAAATACTCCAATAGCGCTGTAAGTCAGCATGTCAAGTAATCTTATATAGATCTATGTTTTGTAGTTTTTTTGCTGAGATCTTTATTTTGTGGTTGCGACACTGAGCCTAAGCTGACATCTGAATGTAGTTATCACACTCTAAACTCTGTAAATTCATTCTCTGCTTTTGCTTTGTGTGAGAAAAAATCCGGCAACATGATACTGATTTTTTTCCAGAAAATAATCAGATCTAATCTGTTACTAAGAGCAGGAAAAGGTAACTTTATCTATTTTTTTTTTTATTTATCATCAGGAAAATGAAATTGGAAATATTTTGGAAAGTTATTGGTGGCAAACTGTAGCATCTTTTCTAAGGTTATTTTGAATCTCTGATGCAATGAAATGCTTGTTTTAAACATGAATCCTGAGAGCTTTACAGGGGCGATACTTTATTCTACCTTAGCTAGTATTCTTCTTACCTTGGCATCATAACTCCAGTTGGGGGAGAGGATAACTTGTAGACAATCCTATTTACCCTTCATATTGGACACCTGAACTACTGTAAATACAGAAGTTTTTGTGAGGGTTTTATCATTTTTATGAAACTTTGCAGAATCGAATTAAACTTCCTGATAAAAAAACCCTCGCAAAATGGCAAAATCACTCTATCATTCATTGATATAGGTAAATGATGCCCTAGTCACAGATTTTTTAATGTGACAAATATGCCTTTAAACGCTATAAGTGAAAATAAAAATGTAGGTAAATCATGCCCTAGTAGGTGGCAAATATGCCTTTTAACCCTATTCACGAAAATTTCTGAATTTACAGTACTTATCAATATTTATCCTAGAAAGCAAAGTGGTCTTATTGACTACTTGTTGCCAGCAGCATTGGCCTGACCAGACTGTTCTTGAGTAGGCCTATCTGTCTGTGTATATAGGGTAAATATGATAACATTTTGATGATTACTTATCACTCAACCAAAACACACGGTATGGGTAGTCAAAAGAATTGACTCGGCAAGGCTGTTCTTCTGAGCCTCCACAACCTATGGGTCAGCTCATGAGATGTTTGTACTTATCTCTTATGCATAATGTCATGATTTTAACCTTTTACTCCATAGGCTATTTTTAGATCATGACATCATTTTCTACTTTTAGACAACATTGAATTAATTCAAGAAAAATTTAAGTTAAGTTTTGAATACTTTTGAAAATATTATAGAAAATGGAGCATTTGCTCTTTTTGAGCAAATGCTCCATTTTCCATAATATTTTCAAAAACATGTGGATATTTCAAAACCGTCAAAAGGTTTTATTACGGAGTAAAGGGTTAACATGCATGTGTAACTATCTAGTGGGGCTAGATGTAACCCTTCTTGGTATGAATGATGCATGTTAATCCAAGGTTCTGGCATGACTGCACATTTGCACACTGACTCATCTGAACCTTGGCTGGTCACATATGGGCATAGTCGGTGTTTGCGAACAACAAATGCGCAGACCAGCCTGCGCATCTGCGCAGACTGATCAGTGCCTTTGTTATTTGCGTTTCGGAAAGTATGATATCTAAACTTGCTACAGGTGAAATTTCAATTTTCCAGCTAGTCTCTATAGCTGAGGAGACTGGTTTAAGTCTCGCTTTGTCGGAAACCAGGAAGATAGATTTTCTTGCCTGGAGCCCCCTATGATAAGTGTGAACATCTCAAGAGCTGGCCATTATGTTTTTGTTGAGAAATATGGAAGATCATTTAGAAATCCACCTCATCTGGGATGTTGAAGCATGCTTTGTCCTCTCTTTTTACCAAAATGTTTAGCAACCCTAACCTTGTATCCCAAACACTCCCTGACTGTTTATTGGAAATTTCCTTAGTTGCAGTATGGCCTATTCACCATATTGTAGCCTTTGTGTTTTTTTAATCCTGTTATCCTTGACAGATTAATGCTATTGATTTGCAGAAATGATATTGATCTTCCACTTGCAGTGTAACAGTTAAGTATTTGGAGATGTATGAGGTATGATCAAAAAGTTATTGGCCCAATTATAGCTCTAGATAAGAATTGTTTTGCTACCAGAAAACACATATTGTGGCAATGATTGAAAGCATCTAAATGAGTACCCTCAACACTATGATTTTGTACCCTCAACACTATGATTTCTTGTACCCGCAGCACTATGACTTCTTGTACCCGCAATGCTATGATTTCTTGTACTGGCAACACTATAATTTCTTGTACCCTCAACACTATGATTTTTTGGACAAAGAGAACAAAACAAACAATCTGCAATAGTCATCTTTACTAGGGCTATGCTTTGCATGTCCTCAAAGTTTAGAGTAGACTTGAATTTCTTGCCAATTTTTAAAACTTTTGTTATTGAGCAATGATACAGAATTTTCCATGTTGATCTGTATTATAAATAAGACGACAAAATCCTTTTTAGCCCTTTTTGCTGCTAAAATTTATTTATGTCAAATAAGATAATTTCAAGATATTATATGGGATTTGGGGAGCATAGTGGCTCAGTGGTAGAGTGCTTGACTCGAGACCGAGGGTCCGCAGGTTCGAGCCTCACCGGCGTCACTGCGTTGTGGTCCTTGAGCAAGACACATTTATCTTAGCTTAGTACTGGTTCAACCCAGGAAGACCCGTCCCTGTTTAACTGAAAGATTGTTGATGGGACGTAAAGAATCAAATCAAACAAATATGGGATTTGGGTAAACTTGAATGAGCAAGTGCTCACTGTATGAGCTGGCAGACATTGAAAGGAAGAAAATGGCCAAAGTTTAACAGCAAAAACACTATTAGTATTACACAAGGTTACGAAGTTAAATTGATGTGAAACGCAAAAAAGCAAACCTTCATTTTCGTAGTTAATTTTTAAGTTTCGCAATAAAGATTTACATTTTGATGATCTTGACCCTATTTCCAAAGTCAGTGATAAATTTAATCTCAAACTTGCTTGCGTATACACCACATCTCCAGAAGGAATGGCCCTCATACACTGGTTTGTTTGCATGATGGGGGGGGGGGCATTTGTTTTACTCTGAAAACAGATCTCCCGGTATATCAATATATTTGTTCATATTCTGGTCCTTCCAGAATATTGGGTTCTGATGGAAAGCAGAATGCCGCTTAAGCCAGTGCTAGGAGGCATGAGAATTGTCACACTTTCTATTTTTTCTCATGAACAGACTCAATAAAACCAAGTCTGCTGTTTTCTAATAGTGTAGGTTCTCTCTATTTCTGAAGGATCTGTTTTTCCAGATTATTTCGAGGTCAAAACAGCTGTCGTAGTAACGCATGGAGCTGGTAAAACTTCTCCCCGTACATCTATATAGTGTTGATATTTTTTTCATATTCTGGTCCTTCAGGAATATTGTGTTCTAATGGAAAGCAGAATACAGCTTAAGCCGGTATTAGGGGGCGTGAGAATTGTTGCATGTTCCGTAAGTTCTCATGAACAGACTCAATAAAACTGAGTCTGCTGTTTTCTAATATTGTAGGATCCGTTTTTCCAGATTAATTAATTGGGCTACCAGTGTTGTCAAAGCACTTGTCTGTATGCACCATATCTCCTGAATTTGTTGACATACAGCCACCATATGGCTACATTGGTTTAGACTCTTTCTCAGGTCTCAGCCTTCATGTAAGCCCCCAGTCTGTGTATGGGAGCAGTGAAGCCAGTTCATGTGCAGATCCAGAAAGATTTTTCAGAGGGGGTCCAACTTTGCCAACGTACATTTTTTTTTTTAGCTGATGAGGGGATCCAAATACCAGGGAAAAGCCATTTAAGTTAGGTTTGCTGGCGGGCTGATGATGGCCCACCATTGAATGCTGGCTTGGTAGCTTTGTGATTTTTCAGGGAATCGGGACCAGTATTGATAAGAAACCCTATTTTTGTGATTTTGCAGGGGGTGGGCGGTCCGGACCCCCTGTTCCACCCTCTGGATCTGGGCATGCAGTTTGTGCAGACTTGCCTGAGCCTTTACTGCTGGCATAAGCAATTAGTACCAAAATCCCATAATCTGTGGTAGTATTGATTTTACTATATTCATGGATTAACTCTTTGCATGCCAACAGCGAGTTTTGGTGTCTTTGAAAACAGTTTGGACCCAGATCAGGACCGACAAAGTGTCAATCCTGACCTAGATTCAAACTGTTTGACACCTTACCCTGATGGAGTTCTCTATAGAACATTTTGCAAAAGTTAATTTTGAATGAAGTCATCAGACAACAAAAAAGCGTGAAAAATTACCCAACATGCAAAGAGTTATAGAATAGAGGAGACAATATTGTAATATACTGAGACAACGTGGGAAAACCTACCTTTGGTCGATAGCATACACAATGTGAATACATTATTTATTCCTTGGTAATAAGAATGGGGTAACAAATTATAGAGATGATTTCAATACTAAGACCTGTCCTTTTCTTCTTTTCTGATAATAATGACGAAAAAACTTAGACCACACTTCCCCCCAAAATTGCTATTTTTATACAATATAAACACAATGCTCATAATTGTCAAATAATTGTTTTATCTTACTGGTGTCTTGTATATGTTATATGCATGGGTTTGCCCTTCTATACTATTGTGCAGTGGAAATCCAGATGTTTTATCAATACCTTTAAAGTTAACCCAACAACATGTTTAAAATGCATGCTTTCTATCACAATCACAGAATAGGTACAAATATAAAACCTGTGCAAAAGGTTATATGGCCAAAAACAATTATTGGATAAATCTGGTTTCAAAAAAGTAGAGAATACATGTAAACTAATTCCATATTTTATTTACTTATTTATTTTATGAAGATTGTTATCATGAAGAAGATGTGCATGTTTTTTTTCTGTCCGACAAAAGTGATGGTAGCTATGGAAACACAACAGAGAAATGCTATTTGGTTGCAGTACAATGATAATTGTCTACTAATTATTGCAGTTATATATCTTTTTTACCGATATAGATTTTAATCTTACTGGTGTTAAAATCTGACTTTAATTTGTGATTGTATTGGTATCAGGCTCTTGATGAAATTTCATATGGAAGTGCAGCATCTCATCTGAGATTTATAAAACTTATGTGTAATTGTAAAGTACAACTGACAGATATACTGTTTTCTAACAGTTATTGCTGTTCTATCCAATATTCTTTTTATTCAATTTCTGATTATATACTCCTTATCTAATCAGCACTTTTTTTCTTGCCAACAACTAATTTTCAAGATACAAGAAACTTTAGTCTGCATTCAATTTTAACAGATGTTTTTCAGATGTCCATGAAAGGATGAATGCCGGAGGATCAGTTCAAAGTGAGTGACACAAAAAAAAGGCACTCATATCTTATATTAACATTTTTAAATTATAATAAATATCTAATTAATAATTTAAATTCAATATATGTAATGTTTAATGATATTAACAATTGTGTTGGTGTGTAAAATGGACCAGTGGGACAGCCAACATGAGCTCTGACAGCCATTGAAGCAAACATAAGGTTTCTTGTGCATGTGGGAACCAGATGTGGGCTTACCATCAATCACACTTGCATTGTCATTACTGGGAATGAATTAACCGTATGAGGCAATTGCACATGTATGTGAGCTTCGTTTGCTGTCAATCTTATTTCTGTTGTTCGTTTTGAACAGTTATGTGGATCTAAAGATTTATTGTAGGATTGCTTTTTCAATTTGATTAAAATTGATTTTCAGATACATTTTATTTTTACCCCATTGTAGCCATTTTTTTCAACGGATCAATATAATTTGAACAGGGTAATTCATCTAAGTACCTTTTGTGCCATTTTTTTTTTCAAATCTGGCCCGTAGTTTCTGACAAGAAGATTTTTTTTAGTTTTCCCTATATAGGAAAAAGTAACACCACCCCTTGGCAGCCATGTTTTTGATGGATCAAAATAATAGTAACAACTTTGAAAGAGGTTCACCCCAGAACCATTTGTGTCAAATTAATTTCAAATCGTACCAGTAGTTTTTGACCAACATATTTACAATTTTTCTTTTGATTACCATGGCAACCAGAATTCTGCAAATAATTGAAATCTTTGAACAGTTTTGAAAGGGCCAAGGATCGTTCCTGTGAAATTTAGGAGAAGATGTTTAAAGCAAATTGTTGACTGAGGGACAGACGATGACAAATATCAGAGGATGACAAAACTCACCTTGAGTCCATGGCTAACAATGAACTTCTTAAACATTTCAAGCTAATATGGTTAGCTCTGTTCTATTGTAATTACATCACTGGAAATGTACAAATTATGAAATATGGGCCAAGTTATCCAGGATTCATTTTGTACATGCCTGTGGTTATAGCCCTTGTATTTTATTTACATGACTGTAGTCATTTGACATCCGATCGTTTTGGCAAAAGACAACTTACCATAACCATATTTTAAGGAAATGTCCAATGATACAACTTATTCACCTGTTAATCAGGTAAGCGAATGTTTTAAATGTCTCAAACTTTGTGAAATATATTGTTTAATTGTTTGTTATCTTCTTACCAAACTACAAAAAACGAAAGCGTCTGCTAGTTTTCCTCTTTATAAAAAGTTTAGAGTGTGATTTTCTGTTGTCTTGATGTCTTCTGTGATCCTTAGTTCTTCATTGCTTTATTTGTTACTTTTACTGTTCAATCACCTACAAGCACTACCATCCTCATCACATTTAGAAAATGTAATATTATATACTAGTAAAAAAATAACTGAAAGCGGGTAATCATGACTGTGAGAAGCCAGGATAGAATATATCAAATGTTTAAATAAAGACCATCAGACAGTCATGTAGGTTCACATTGAATACTGGTCATATTGAATACTGATTCTGGACAATCAACCACTTGTCAGTTTGAGCTATTTTTCTGTGGACATCTGGTAGGTTCAGATTTCACATCAAAACTTTTGCGCTTTAGACCTATTTCATTATTTTTCAAATCTAACGTCATGGCCACTACAAGACAATAAAGTGGGGAACATGGTGTAAAGTTATGAATTATAAGAAAATATACTATGTATAATGACCTCGCCATGCATACATTTAAATTTGAGATAGATGCAAGCAACTTTCATGAAACTACTTTAATATATCTTTTGGCTGTGTTATGTCTTGGAAATAAAGAATGATTTGTAGTGATATAATTTAAAAGAGGTTTTAAAATTTCTATGAAGGGGTTCATGAATGGTTTGTTATGTTTCAGAATAAATGTTGCTCAATATAGCAATGTTCGATATGGGAAAATACCGTCAGCATAGTACATATATGTAGAGTTAACACAGAGCTGTATCTATCAAAAACTGCATCTTTCGTCCAAGCTTATACATGTTTTTTCACTACCTCCCACCCATAAGTTTGTTTATCTCGCCATTTTATGTAACATGATTCAGGCTTTAGTGCGTGAGGCCAGGTAATCTGTCAAATGTTCTTTGTCAATACGGTTCTGTTGATGTCAAATATTTTGCACCCCACCACCCCCTCGCCATCCTTTTGACATTGGCTAAAGCTAGATTCCTGATTTGCTCTACGATGCTTTGTTTGGCTTTGCTTGGATATCAAGAGCTTGTAGCGTGACTGAATGTATTCAAAGTAAGTAAGGGTGCAAAGATTAAAGTAAGGGTGCAAAGATCAAATTTATTTTTGTGATGTGATGTTGAAGTCAGTTCTTTTCTACCTCTTCCACTTGTCACCTCCAGTGGGCTCAATGTCCAGGATAAAGTCAATTGTTTATTTTGTCCTGTTAGTATAACTGGATTAATGCTAAACACATAATGGCCTAAGAAGCTATTACAACAATTGCATGTCATATTCTCTACCAAAGTATGTTACTGGACATTGTAAAGTGTTTAAAACTTCTCTTATAATCTAGAAGATGGGTCTTTATTTTTGCCTACGTTCAGACCCGTTATGTCTGTTACATTAAAAGTAGTCCGCTTCTTGAATACTCTGAACACTTCAATACCCATCGTTCCGAAAAAGGGAGAATCTCCAACATTTTGAAAACAGCAAACCTGAGAGTTAATGAAAAGTGAATAAACTCTCAAACCAATATTCGATGTATGGAAAAGATGTAACTAATTTTCTACGTCTACCTACTGTTGCGGCTGCACTCGGTCATAAACATGCACAACGTTCACTAAAGCCTACATACCATTCTGCAACCCAAACAGCTTAATAAGTGTATCTTGACAGTTTCCTGGTAAAGGTCTTCTTACAGGAAACTTGCCTACCTACCTCATATACATACATCTATTTATATGGCATAATGGTATATATTCCAAACATACTAATTTCGTGACAACAGTATAACGGTCAAGTACATTGTCTTGCCTCTCTACTAGCTACCTAACTGAACAGCGAAATTCAGTAATATCTTACTTCTACTTTATAAACAGCTACAATCATACAAACACCAGGGCAAGAGAATCAAATATAAGAACTAACATAAATCAAGGAACTAAGTTTGACAGTCTACAACCACTCATATATAGGGTATTTTATTACAAGAGTCTGAGTCATGTAAAGAAGTATAAAAACAAGTGAGTATGGCCAGAAAATGCCACAGTCACAGGTCACTGACTATCATAGGCACCGTGAGGTAGAGCACAGACAACCACATAACAGCAAGAATACAATTAACTTAAAGCAACCAGCCCTCTTTTGCTCAGCCACATGTCACTGACTAACATAGGCACCGTGAGGTAGAGACACAGAACACAGACAACCACATAGCAGCAAGTATACAAATAACTTAAAGCAACCAGCTGTCTCTTCCTCAGCGAGATGATTGCAAAGCTAGAACACTAAAGCTCCATCATAAAACAAGGACCAAACACAAAATCCCACACGCAATGGGAGCTACAGCAATTAACCAACAACAACAGAATCACCACCTTAGAACAGCCAATGGGGTGAGGTTAAATATATTTAACTGGCCAAATCTCCACCCTAGATTCTGCTGTTGTTAAAATACAAACACTGTTGTCTAACTTATTTAGCACAGGGAAACATATGAAATCGCATTTACTTATTGTAATGAACTAAAGAAAAAAAGAAAATGGCTCAAAGCTAAAGCAAACCCATAGTTAAACCACGGTGGGCACAGTTACCAGCCCATCGAAGAAAATTATAGTTCAGGGTCATCATTCAGTCTGAGGCCTGATCAACCACAAATATGTATTCAAACTCTGTAATAAATAATATTCTTATTCACACAGGTTTCTGGGTCACTGTCTCAGCTGACCCACCAGAATAAGAACATATTTCAATTATTATCAAATATTGTAATGCTAAATTAAAAATGAAACCCTTATTTTTTTCACAGCAATAGCTTAAAACATTGGTTTTATTAAATGTTTGAGGATATTACTCATGCTTTGGAACTGTTATGGAGTGTTACGCGGATAAGGCTTGCAGTATATTTTTTGTATCCATTAATGGCTTGAATACATTTTTCTAATTTAGAGCGATTAGGTATAGATCATATTTTCATGTTACTTTTACATATTTTCATTCATGAGATACGTTTCAGAAATTGTGTAATGTCCCAGTAATTATCACATTCCATAACAAAAGGTTAGTTTCATATTTTGATCATCAATAAGATCAAGGTATCTCATTACATATCTTTAATATGAACTCACGAATATAACTTATTCCATTATATGCATGAAACAGTGGTTTTTCTTGTTTTACTGTTGTTATCTTATTTTCTCGTTGTGCAATAACTGTGTTCTTGTTGTTAATAATTGTGATAACATTCTCTTACTTGTACTATATTTAGCAGTAGTAACCTAAGTGGAAGACACTATCAATGTTTATTGACTCACCCAGCCCTGGTTTGAGTCCCCATTTCTATTGAACAATTACTCGGTTTTTAAACAAGGTGTTAAGCAGTATATTACACTGTCACACATTTCTCCACCACATCACTAACTAGTGTAAAACATTTAATGCAGAAAGTACACAGATTGAACTGAATTAAACAAGCATTTATTTCAATGTCGATAGGACATGTTATCCTGCGCACAGTGCTAACTAATAATGAAAAGTTTGTAATAGCTGGCACTATTTAAAAATAGTAACCAAGACTGAGACCATCATTACCATGGTTTATGGAATGCTCGATGGTTTGGGCCTGTACTGCCTGGTTGATATGGCCCAAGTCACATCAAGCATGCAACCCAGGCCCTGACGAAAGGGCTATTCAATATCATATATATTGCACGAAACTTAGGTGTCTATTGCTATAGTACCGAAAAACTACACTGATATTTTATACTTATGTACTTTAAAATCGCAACGCTAATTTTCCCTTTTAAGTTTTCAAAAGACAGTCGAATGTAATGTTTCTTTTGTTTCGATGATGCGATTATGAGATGGTTTCTCAAGCCAACACGTCAGTTTTAATTGTTCAACTAGCCTCGACGACGTTACAGCTTCGAACAAATCTAGTCACTAAAACATTAAGACCAGATATTAGGTCATCAAATTGAAGGGTACAGCAATTAAACGTCAAATAAGCAAACACTCTATATCACAGAACAGCCAATCAATATGAGAGTGATTCCTAGATAACTAGCAAAGTTGATGTCTCTCGTGTTTCTTGATTTAAAGAACTATATGCTAACTGTATACACATTAAAATAGAGATACACAAACGTTTTAATCTTCGAATGTGTACCTAGATAAAATGTCACCACAAATTCATGAGTTGTTGAGTGCTTTAGCGTAAAAGTATGTGATTGCAAACAATTTCAAATATACAGTACGAAATAACCATCTGCATTATCTTGGAATTTTGTAGATTTGTCAGGAAAAATGAAATTCAACCTAGATGTTAGGAAATCTTTCAATTCCCAGCATAGGGGGATAAATATTTTAAGGTTTAAGCAGATTTCAACATATTTGGATAAAATGCTCATACATAACTGGATCCCATGTTTTACCATTATTTAATAGAAATATAAGAGATTGAAATTGTGTCCTCGAACCAAAAGACTGAGAAAAACTTCAAGGAAACTTGGTTTGCATCGAGGAATTTTGTCCACATTTGCCTCTAGAAACCCTGAAGTCGTTACATATACTGCCTGAGACGATAATTAATATACTAAACTGTTTACAAGAAAAACTGTCAGAAACAAATATCATGCATATATAAGTCTGTCCAAAGCCGACTGGTTTGTTTGTGTTAATGTTTTACATCCCAGTCAACAATTTTTCAGTCATGCCAGGACGTTTTCCTGTCTTCCTGGGTAAGAACAAGTACTTTGCAGCGGATGAAGTGGCTTGTTCAAGGACACAACACAGTGCGTTTCGAGCTAGTGACCTTTCCGTCTCAAGTCCTACACTCTTCCACCAAGTCACTGTGCTCCAGTCACAATATGGGGATGAATAAGGTTTTATATGAAATGTGTACACATTCAAATTCTGGGTACACACTGTTAACCAATTTTGATGAATATGTATCTCCAACACTGCTATAATTTGCAGACCACTGTCACTTAAAAAGTGAGTAATGTTATAATGCAATAATAACGCACTGGCTACAGCTGAATTAAACTTAATTGTTTACTGGAGATGAAATACCTCAAAAATAGCTCATTCAACGCCCTGTGTCAAGTTCAAATGATATTTGCAATATGCCAGAAATAAGAGAACCACGAAATCTACCATCTTTGAACAAATAGTGTGTTCATAATAACTTGTGCATCTTTTTAAATTAAAATTGCAAAAATTAAAATATTGTCCATGTATTACAAATATTTAGTATAAATAACCTTGCTACATAACCAGAATCGAAAATTAAAAAAAGTAATACAGCCATGGTAGTTAACATATATAATAATAACATAGTTATGAACTTTTTTAACTATATTGAAATTAAATTAGATATTGTATAGGCATGTGATTATTAACTTAACTTCATTGATAGCTCATGCATCCACAGGGAGCGCAGTGGCTCAGTGGTAGAGTGCTCGACTCGAGACCGAGGATCCAAGGGTTTGAGCCTCACCAGCATCACTGTGTTGTGTCTTTGAGCAAGACACATTTATCCTAGCTTACAACTGGTTAAAATCATGAAGACCCGTCCCTACTGAGAGATTGTTGAGTGCATTAAGAATCGAATCAAACAAAATGTCACTCACATTATTAATACATGCATAATACGGCGATCATGTAAATCAGAATGCAGTATTTGCAGCAACATATACACTGTCAGACAAACATTCTGATACAGTGATATCCTTCCATGGCCCATGCCTAGCTTTAGTGTTCATTGTGACAGTAAGCATTAGATGAAACATAAAAAGGTGTCACGTTGCTCAGCTAGCCAGTCGTGCCACGGTGCTCCGCTAACCAGTCATATATATATAGCTTTGGACACCACAACAGTTAGGTATTGCACAGCTATCAGTAAAGTCAAATAATGAACGCAGCCTATGATTCTAACTCTACCTTTATATCAAAAGTGTGTGTAATGCAGTATACATAAGGACCATATAGTTGGCAACTAGAATTGCATGATAACACTCCAGTTAAAGCTGTACGTGTAATGTCAGAAGACATAGCCATAAATCAAGACCTACATAGTTGGATATCAATTAACATATTTTCTATTCATTTTCTTTCAGGATTCGAAATCAAAAACTGGAGGTTTGGGACATATGGAAATTTGTTCAATGATTCTTTCTTCTCAGGAATTAACCTTCTGTTTTTCCTGTCTCCTCTCCTGAAATTGCAATGTTTTCTAAATATTGCCTGTGACTGTCTTACCCAAATTTTGTATTATAGTGGTAGCCCTTTTCAGTTATTTGATTAAAGACGTCCTACAGCATTCGCCATTATTACCACACATACTGTAAAAGGCACACACCAAGAAAATTTTCACTACTTTCTGAATCCTTATAGGATCAGAGTAGCCAAAAGTCGATAGAATACTGTTCATTAGTCGCCAACCGGTTTCTCTGGAAGAAACTATAGGTCTATCACACATTTTTTGATCAACTATCAAAATATAAGCTAGATTAAAGAAACTTGATATGTAGGTAGAACGCCATACAGAGAGTATTGTTTTGTGTATATTTGTTCGTGTGTCTACTATTTTGGTTGCAATTGCAACAGAAATCGTGAAATAAGTACACAATATATACAAAAATAGGATCTCAGAATTAATTAACAACTATTTGAGCTAGGTCCATGAAATTTGGTGAGGCGATAGATCACAATTTGTGTATATTGCACATGGTTTCTTTCATTAGACGGTTAAAATCATGGTTGATGTGGTAACAGAAATTTTGAAACACCTGAATCCTGGGATAACTCAGCAAGAATATGAGTTTTATTTCATGTGTATGGTTTTAACAATGCTAAACCCCATTTCAGTAATATTGTATTTAAGTCAGTCTTAGAAAAATGTGAATGAGCATGGCCAGGAAATGCTACAATCACTGACCAACTCAGTGCAACATGAGGAAGAGACACCACAACACAGACAAAGACACACACAAAAAAGCGGGGGGGGGGGGGCTTAAATATATTTTAACAAAGGAATCTTGGTCCTAGATCCTGCTGTTGTTAAATCAACATCAATTGTTTAATTCCTATGATGGCGTCCATACTTATTCAATGTATCATCACAGAGAAACTATCAAATTAACTGTGATGAAAGGGTTCATAACTCACTGTCAGAGCTAAAAAAACGACACTAGTTGGGCCATGTTGGGCTCGACCAAAGACAAGCATCAGGGACCAACCCAAATGAAAATGTTATAGGTCAGTGTAATAGTAAACCGTGCCTGTTGCACTCTTGGTTGGCTGTTTAAATGGCTTACCACATACTAATTTCAATGTAGACAATTTGTTTGGTAAATGAATGCAATGTATAATATAAATATAGCACCTTTAGGCAAAACGTATGTGTTGTATGTAAAACCATTTACATGTAAATATTGGTGAGTCATGTAGCTGTGTTAGGTACTATGCAAAATCAAGGATGACAAGAATAATATTAGATTGATAGTTGTAACCAACAAAGAATGGCAACACTAATGGGATGGAAATGTAGTATAAATTTAGAAGCTAATCTGATAATCACAAGACACAGCATCCCCTTTAAAACATATCCATAATGGCACATTACCTTTAGACAAAACAAAACGTTTTTAAAGAAAAATGTAATTAATATCATGTATGCTGACATTTAATGATATAGCTTTTTACATTACATTCTATATAGTCATCTGGTTAAAAAAATCGAAAGAAACGACCAGGAAACGCCACTATCCTTGACCAACTGACAGTAAGCGCAGTGTATACCCTTTTAAAACTATGAAAAACGCATAAGCTTTCCTAGTGACTTATCAACTATCATCTCGTAATATTTTTTTATTGCCAAGGACATGTTGCATAGCCAATAGCCACATAGAAAGAAAGGTGTTGGTGAAATATCTTCAAACGAATCAACTCTGTTGATAAGCTAACCCCCCAAAACATGTCCGCTTTAATGTCATCAAACATTGTTGATTAATTGTCCTTTTGCGGATCTGTCTTGCAGGATATTAAGATGATTAAACTCAGTAGGGGCTTAAAGACATCTTAGTGTTCATCTTCATCTCCGTTAATCACAGTAATAGTATGTGATATTATAAAATGCAGCAATAGGTTAGTTCTAATTTTTCATTTCTCGTGATTACATTTAGTTGTTCCTTTGTAATGTGAGCCTACCAATATTATTGTTGGTATTACGTGGTGTAATTTATGAACAACAGTCAAACAGGTTAATGATGTGGTATCTTTTCTGCATATCCTGGTGAATTGTGACTATTAGATTCAGGCTTCAAAAATCAAATGCTAGTGGCATGATTGTGTTACATTTTACATTGACTTTCATGAACATGAACATTTTATTATTTTTGAAGTGTTCATTTGTGAGGTTTTTTTTAATTGATCCTCGACCCCAGTTCAAAATAATTTTACACACATTATCCCATTATTGTCCTCTCCCCAAATGACTTGTTTGTAGAGCTCTGCTCAGATGAACTAAACGACTGTTAGTGCTAAAAATAGAAGTCTCTAAACGAGATCTACCAAACGACTGGCCAAAATACAATTGTTCTACAAAACGATATCGAAACAATTCCACTTCGCGTAACAAAATTGTTTCCACGCCTCCCACATTTTGGCTAAAATAGTAAATCATTAAACAGTGTTCATCTCCTCTAAACCAGACTTAGTGAGCAATCAAGGGTTTTCATTGCCCCTTTGTTAAATGGTTTTACTTAACCTGAGCTATCACTCAGTATCTGATAATGTGGTCTTTGTCTGTCACCCTCTGTCAACAGTTAGCTTTAAACAATTTTAGTCCTTACTCATTGGGTCAATTCTTGCTGGGAAATATTCCCTGTATGACCCTCTACAAAAGCCTAAACAAATATAAGCAGACAAAATACATGGCGGCTAGGAGGTGCTACTTGTTTCAGATAAAGAAAATATAAAATGAGCGCCGTCACGCAAAAAGGGGGCTTAACGTAATTTTTATGGAATTTTAGTTCTTTGGATTTTCTTTAGCTATAATGAGTTAATAGTCCAATTCTGACATTTATTTTGTTATATGACGCCGATAAAACGGTTAAAACTTCATTAATAGATGCGTACCCTCTTCAGGTTTTGTATAAAATGACGTTACAAAGTAACGTTTATTAATGACGTAACAAAGTAACATCCAAATTTTACTATAACGACAAAAGAAAAGTCTAATAACCTTGCATGCATCAAAGTCTAAGAATTCTTTCTTTAATATTACCGTTTTAGGAAAAGTACAGAGTCTATTTTTTTTCTTGTTGTCAGTTATTTAAACGCAAATATAGTCTTTATCAAACGACGGCGATTCCGCTACGATTCGAAATTTTGGCCAAAACGACAAGAATCGTAGCGGAAACGGCAAGGGCGCAGTAGAAGCGCCAACGTTGTAATAGAAGCGCATCGGGATCTTCATGATTGCCACCTCACGGCGATTGTTTTGACCTGCTCAAAATTTACGTAGCGACATCGCCGTGGACTCGAAGCGCAACGGAAGCATGGTCACATCGCAGTAAGATCTTCATGGGCGTAGCCGTATCGCGGCGGCATCGTGAGCATCGTAGCTCAATCGCTGCCACATGCATCGTGGCGAAATCGCAGAGTTACATTTATTCATCCGCGATGCAGCTACGCTTCAACTACGCTTCTGCTGGGCTATGCGCGATCTTGTTACGCTCTGTGCGCTCTTGCTACGACTAACGCGCTTCCGCGGCGACTGTGCTATTTAGACGTAGTCAATATTGGCGCTTCTGCCACGCTTCCGCTACACTCTTGGCGTTCTGGTCAACTCAATGCCTGGTTCAAATGCTCTCTTAAAGTTGGTGTCGCTATTTTAGATTCTAGGACCACCTCTGAGCGTTTTCATGCTAATGTAATTGAAGAATTAAGAGCTATCTTCAAGTTGATCATAGTGTCAAAATTGTATCCGTCTGTCTGCGGATAATCATGGACAGACCGAGGATCGCGTGGCCCTCCGCCTCCGTCTTGCCTGGACCTAATCATCTAACATAATACGTCTGTGGCTGAAGCATAGTGACTTGAGCGCGTCTATCGTTGACATTCAGGTAGATATAAATCAGTTGAACTTCAGATTGTATATGGAAATGATACAAAATCGCAACGAAAGCGTAGCCCCATCCCCTAGTATATATATATAGGTCGTAGCAAGGTCGCAGCTGTAACGCCATCAGCGTAGACTTTAGCGTACCGGGATCTGTATTGTCGTAGTGGGATCGTAGCAGCAGCGTAACTGGAAGCATCAAGTCCCCAGATCGTGTGCTTGTCTACGTTTCCTTGTCGATTTGTAATAATTTAAGATAAAATATGTGATCGCCATGAGCGAAAACAACAAAATATTCACATGTTGACAGCGTTTCCAGCAAAAAATGTGATAAACAAAGGAACAAAATTACCTTAAGGCTGGTGATCGTAATTTATATTGAGGGGCCCTTCAATCCATAAGTGCGATACCGCTATCCAGATGCAATTAAGTATTAGGCATACTTTCAAGAATAATCAGACACCAATTTAAAAATATAAAGTACACAAATCATTTGAGGTATAGCTCTATTTAGGAAATGAACAAATTAAGAAACCTTTGTTAAATTCACAGGTTCCATATTTTGTAAATTTCTTGCAATTGCACACCTTTGAAAATGCTATATTAATTGACAGGTGGGCAAGTTAGGTCTTTAAACTTATCACTGCAGATCGGCCGTACATGTTTGTATAAGTGAATATAACTTTCTCTCTTCGCTTAGTCCGCCTGAATTGAAAATATTTGGCATGCTGGTTAATAGATCATTCAGATCTACATTTGTTTTTATTAAAGAGATTCTCTCCTCTTCCGCAGTCGGAGAAACTCTCACAAATATAACGCCGGGCACAGAAGTGAACCGGAAATGGTGATAGTAGAAATTCCTCTAAAACATTTAAATGTTCTATTAAAAAAAGAATCCCGTTCATACCACGTAAATGGTGGACAAACGGCTTCATTACTAATGAAGCAGAACTGTTGACAGCCGAGGCAAGATGTTGTAAACAATGTAAACCGCTTCGCATATATCTTATAGTCTTATAAGCCCAAAACATGCATCACACATTCATTTAGTGTGACCAGCAGTCATAAAATGAAGACCAAATTCTGCATTTAGTCATTTGAAACAGCGCCATGACAGATAATGAAGCATGATCTTGTGTTTGTTTTGACCAGCCGCATTATCTGCATGGAATACAGAATAGTTTTCTCCATAAGACTTTTCTGGTCATTCTTTGGTGTTAGATGTTTCTATGCAGTATGATTCTGAAATCAGACCGAATTCAAAGAAAAATGGCTCGGATAAAACGAATAAGTTTTTATAATCACTAAAAATGCAAATTTATATCAAACGAGCTGGCAGATAAGCTGTCAGCTCAGTTGGTGTAAACTTACATCTATCTTTCTTCTAAATAGCATACGGCAAACTTGTATTCAATGTCCACTTTTAATAAGTTGCATCCCAAAACAAAAGAAAAGAAAGCAAATGAACAATAGTTATTCTAGTCGAATAAACAGTGCAATATTACACGAAGACCAGACAACATTTAACGCTTGAGATCGTTTATTAATCATCCCAATATCATGGGTTCAATTCCATCTCCCCAGTAAGCATGTAATATCTGGTCACTATCGGCCCGCAAGCGAAACGCCATCCCAACGGCGTTTTGCTGGCGGACCTATAGTGGCCTGAGATATGGTGTTGGCTGTCTTTGGGCTGCACGTCGGACAAATCAAGTTGTTTGCTTGTTTTTATTTATTTTTTTTCTGGGATCGTGGAACAATTATTTTTCGTACATTTATTCGTGTACAGACGCACACGCAAATCAAACCAAAAGAATATGTCCCCGATTTTTGATAGTGTAGCATTGAAATGATAATATGGGCCAGCACATGAGATTTTCGTACTTATCACATAGTCAGTTGATCCTGCGCATCTGTGCAAACTCGTCTGAGCCTTGCGCTGTGCACACAATCACAAAGGAGGCACGAAAATTGAGCTCTCTTGTATTTATGTAGGGGTTTTATACATATACGTGTCCATACTAACAAAATGTCCAGTAAAATCTGATATTTATTTATGAAGACGGAAGCCCAGTCTGATGCCTCTGTGCCTGTGTAAGAGAGAGAATTTGATGAAAAGAATAAATTTACATGTAGGTCTATGCATTGTCTGGGTTCATCCGAGAGGTTTCGGGTTCAAGCATCACTGGGGTCACTGCTGTGTGTCCTTGAGCAAGGCACAATTATCTTTGCTTAGTATTGAGGCTTAGTGCCGGCTCATGCAGTAACTGAAACATTGTTGACAGACGTCCTATTGATTTTTATCCCGTTCCGAGCCTCTATACAAGTTATGATTGGGTTGATTCTTTTGCGTCTTGTAAAAGGTATCCTATTTTTGTCCCGGGATTTTTGTTTGTCTTGAGCAGGGCTTCTGGGCTCTTCAGATCTTACAACTCGGGTAAGACGGTTAAAAGCTCCAAGTACAACATACTAGGCGTTTTTAAATTTGTGATGACGAATGATCACAAGTGATCAGTGATGATCAGAGGACATCAGACTCAGTGATCGCACTGGTTGGTTGGTTGCATTTAAAAAAAGGGGGATGTTTCTTATAAATAATGACCAAGGATTTCTTCCGATATTCTTCGCCAACCCCATCTTCTTCATCAACCCAGGTCCCGTTTACACAATAATACTGATATGACTGCGAAATCAGAGAGGGTGGTTTTTTTTTTAAATTTTCTTCAAGCTGAAGCTTCTAGGCCTAGTTTCGTTTGAGAGTTTTACAAGTAATTTGGGTAACCTTTCAACGGTTCGCTTATTTATACTGACCGCTTTTTTCGTTTTGTTTACCAAACAAGTCTTTTTTTCATGTTTACAAAAGATTTCACTTGTTTAGCCGTCGTCAATGTAATCAAAATGGGATAGGAGAGGCCTTCAAAGGGAGAAAACTAAAAACAAACTACGAATGGTGTCAATGGTTTAATAGCGAGCGCAGATGTTTTGAACAAATTCGGCGCGGAAATTAGCGTCAACTTTGAACGTCATTTTCTCATAACGTCATCGATTACGTTAAGCACCCTTTTTGCGTGACGGCGCTCAAATATATTCTCCCTTGAAACCAGTGATCTGAATAATTGAATTCAAAATAATTTTACAGAAATTGTCACTGTTACCTACATAAATAGCTTAAGTAAATTAGGCCTATGAAAAACATGACAGATCGCTATGAATATAATATACTATGATATAATGTAGGCTTCATGACAGAATTTAAATACATGGGGCAAACATTGTTTGTTTTTATGTTTCATCACTATTGTCAAAAATTGGAAATCTAACTAATATTGTTTTTATTTTCAGCTCATCTGAGTCCAAACTCATGGATTAGCTAGTATACCATGACTCTGGCGTCCTTCTGTATTTCAACATTTCCAAACTCTGAAATTACTTTTTCTAATTGAGCTCAAATTTCATATTAAGGCTCCTTTGGGTGGTGTCATGTATATTTGTTTAAATGGTCCTGGTCACATGACCAAGACGGCCGCCATGCGCATATATATTTAAAAACCCTCAAGAACCAGAAGGCCAATGACTAAGACCCTAGTATGTAGCATTGGAGATATGGACCCTACCCAATTTGTAAAAATTATGATCTTCAGTTGGCCTTGACCTACATTACGACAAGAATATATTATTCCTGATGCCTTTAAATTGGAGTCATCTTGGCTCATAATAAGTCATTTTACTAAGTAGATATGTTTAACCGTATGGGATAATTCCTATAGATAAGGACCAACGGTCAAGGTTTGACCTTTCATGGTCGCTCATATTGGACTGCTACCAATATATAGAAACATTTTTTTCAAGAAACTTGACGAATCAAAGCCAAATTTCATATGGAGCATCCTATGGATTAGACAGCCTTAATATGGCTAAACTATCCAGGTCACATGGCTGCTATGCTTTCTCTGGTGGCATTGGGTCTTGATATATAACATTGGGGTTGTGAACAAGTTAGTTCAAACAATGAACCTAGGTTGATATTGACCACTAGGTTGATCTTGACCTAGTTAAACCTTATGTTAATGAGATCTCTATTGTGAATCTGTGAGTGCTACATGACTTTCTGGTCTTCTAGTGTAGATAACTTAAGCAATGTTTATTAAGATTGAACATGTCAAATATTTTTTTTTATTTGTTTATTCAAGGTTCATGAAGATTTGGAATTCTGCCACTTGGATGTTGGTTTAGCATCACAAATCTGCTTAGTGATGTCAAACAATTATTCTATTGACAGATATTTCAGTGTTCATTGCCATTACATGCATTCTCATCTCATAGCATTTAGCTGGCTGAAGCGAGGTCACAAAATGACGGGTGGTAGTTTCTGACTGATTTTAGAATTTTGCGGCTAACAGAAAGTCACCATCATCGTCCTTAGGTAGGCAATGGAATGTTATCGATGCAAACGGTTTATTCATGGATTAAAAGGTATCTTTCAATTGTTCGTGTTTTTAATGGCCTGACAGTCAAATTGTGAACTTTTGCTGCAGAGTATAGGTGGTAATTTTTTTTTCAATTGGGAGTATTTATTTTCATTAGATTGTAGACTGAAGTATAATGTGTAATTTTTATTTTAACACTTTGCTCAATTGAAAGTGTTTAGACAACTGAAAAGAATTTGTCAATATTATTTGCTCTAAACTGTCTATACATGGCTGCATGTGGCAAAATCTATGCTAGCGGTTGGAAGCCAGTGGTTTGATTGAGCTCATGACTAGGGATAGCAAGTGGTTTGCCAGCAGCGCCTAATGCTCTTTTGGCGTACCATTGGTCGCCCATATTAAAGACACCACGGATTGTGGACTGATCTGATATTTGTTATGGTATGTTAATTGTCTGTCTGTCCTAATGTGTTAAATTGTCTGTATGTCCTATGATTCAGCAGCAACACTGATGTAAAGCCTTGAAATCCACCATCCTTGAAATATCTCCCTACTTAAGTGACCCTTTTGTTTGAACATTAGATATGGTGAACAATGGGAAACCTTAGATAGGTTTTGATAAAACATAACACTAATTTATCTATCGGTATGACGTTCCATTTCTTCAAGAATATTTACATGGGTGAAAGTTTTCAGGACTCTTCCTGAATTCAAGATTTTGAGGCTGACTTTCCAAAGAAAAAAGTCAGCCTCAAAATGCTGAATTTGCCAGGTTCTGATAGCTTCTCTGGTTTATTTTAAGTTTATCTAAAACATTGACCATTTACTACTGAAATTGTGGATGTTATGTAGGCATTCTACAAGTTTAAAGAATCAAATTTCTAAAGTTCATGGTTTGGGAAAATTTTAACTTTCACTCATGTATTTATTTAAATGTTCTTTGTAAGCACCTGAACAAATGTATTCTTGGATAAACCTGAAACGTTATGTGTCAGTTTATGAGGATTATGGACTTCCCATGGAAAAGTTTCCATAATTAGGATGGATATTATTTATTGTGATATCACTTGATTTTGCGATTAAATTGTACGTTCAATATCTATTGTTGTAGTTGGTGAAGTTGTTTATTTTAAGGTTTGCCAATGTACATGAAAAATCCTGGTACCCAAATGATGTCAAATGATATCACGACTTTGCCTAGTAAATTGGTTATTTAGCAACCATACTTGTGTCAGTTTGATATCTGGCAGCAATTGGAGTGTTAACAAGCCACATATGTTTGGTATATTTCTCCGATTTATAATTTTTAAAAGTCCTTTTGCTCCCTACTATAAAATAAGGACCTTTTCATTTGCTATATGCATATTCATCAAGTCAGTTCTAAAAAATAAATTGTTTTGTATTTAAATTACTGAAATATGAAATTGCAAATCATAACATGTCCATTTATTTCAATACATTTTTTTTATTAATTTTATGAAAGAACAAACTTGGAGTAGCTTTTGAACCTATACAAAAGTTCCTCTCACGAAGTTTTCATAGAATATCCATGTCAGCATGTCAGGTATTTCATGTAGCAGGTTTACGCGAAGCTCTGTGGCTCAGTTGGTAGAGTGTTAGACTGGATGTTGCAGGGTTGCTGGTTGAGTCTCACCGCTGGTCGAGTAACTGTGCTGTGTTCTTGAGCAAGACACTTTATCTGCATCTTAGTACTGGTTCAACTCTGGAAGAACCATCCCGACATGACTGAAAATTGTTGACTGGGATGTAAAGAATCAAAACAAAACAAAAAATAAAGCATGTTTATACTCAGAATTTGGTTATGTATAATGTAGTTTCATCAATGACTACGTATGCTTGCCTAAAAGGAAACACACTTGTAAGGAGTTTCACTGGTACACGTAAACCAAGCTGGTGCCAACAAATATGCTCAAACCAACATTTCGAAAAGTTTTCACTAATTGCATCATTTTAGTATCTATCTAGATACACCATGTAGTTCTGAACATTAGTCAAAGGAAAGTCGCACTTTTCGTATTCATATACCATAGAAAGAATTCATATATGTAAAATGTTCAATCGCCTTAGTTTATGCATATTCTCTGTGACTAACCATATCGGACTCTATCTGTGAAGCCCCCACACTCTGTCTGTGTTTTTCGCATAGTATTTTTGCTAATTTAAGACTATCCGTGACAAATCTGAGGGGTATATAAAAACGGTACAAATCACCCGAATAACCTCTTATTTAGTAAAGCCAGTATGTGCACAGAATATCCGAAACTCGACTCTTCCAGTGTATGAGGGTAATTAGCACGATGGCTTTATCAGGTTTTTAATACCCGTCGAGTAGATGATCGGTTGAGAGTAAAGTGTAGCACAGTGTCCACTTTGACTTCAGTTTAAAGCCTTACTTACTTGAATTTGTACAGATATTTGATATTGTTTAACATCATGGTAGGATTCTGAATAGTGGTAGTAACTCATGGACGGAAATTTGCTTTCTGAGTAAATAAAATGACTAAACCATTTAAAAGGCACCCAACTGCTATCTGACATGGCCTGAGACTCTATCTCCTTGTTTTCCATCTTGACAGACACTGAACATCGCTAAACTGTAGACTATCAGTGTAAATATCAGGAGTGATTGAGTACAGTTGTTCCATGGTGACTATGGGACCTTTCACTTATTGGCTATTCCTATGTTTTTGCTCTGAAAACTCAGACACTTGCACAACTGAGTCACAACCAGAGTTCAGAAAACACAGAGTCCGGGTTCCACAGATAGAGTCCGATATTGTTAGGCACCGTGATATGTTTCTGACCAAATGAAGTATTTTTGTAAGGCGTGTATATCACATAGGCTTATCGATTCCTGATCTTTGTACCCTTCCTTTTTGAAGTGCAGTAATGCTGTTGATTAATTAAACGACCATTTTCTAATAGTCATGGGTGAAAGTTTTCAGGATTTTTCCTGTATTCGGGATTTTGAGGCTGACTTTCCACAGAAAGTCAGCCTCATATGCTGAATTAGGGAGATCATAACAGCTTCTCTGATTAATTTTCAGTCTGTCTAAGGGCATTCGACCATTTAAACTTTAAATTGTGAATATTTAGTGGGCATATTACAAGTTTTAAGACTGGAGTTTCGAAAGTTCAGGATTTTTGAAAATTTGAACTTTTACCCATGTATAGCGCTATTGACATTCCTAAGAAGAAATGTTGGCTTTTATGCTAACTCCTAATGTATTCCATGTACTTGATCTGTAGTGTATTAGTTTTTATATAGTGCAATAGTTACTTAACAATTGTATGATTGACACATTAAAGGAGGCGTATCGTGACAAAAGTGTCTTTAAAGCTCATGAAACAGCTATTGCTTAGATAGGCACTCACAGTCTCGTCTAATCAATTTCAGTTTCCCAGAAACAGTCGTTGCAACCTGTTGGTCTTATTACTGGGAGGTATGTGTTTAGTAGTAATAACTGTACACTTTTGATTATGTCTGGGCGATATAGAAAATATTTTCAAAAGTAATACAGCATGTTTTTGTTCGAGCATTGTTAGTGAGTATGCAGTGTGCATTTAGACTCGTTTGCTTAGTAATAATAGATCATAATAGTAAAGAGAAGAAACTGTAAAGTAAATATCTGATAAATTCTTATTTTACACTTTTCAAGAAAGAAACTCCAACCAAATCTAGAAATTAGGGGATAAATATTGATGCTTAGCAACAAAGCTCAACATTGTTATGGATTTGACAGAATCGTTTCGATGGAACACCAATGAAATATACATTACTAGTACTTGTCTTTTAGCATTGAGATGGCATGTAATTCAAAATCATTTTATTCGGAATTGGCTGTAAGAGTTGCAATGTTGTCAAGTACATGCAATATAAAAGAAGTCCTTACTCTTGATTTTAAAAAAAGTTGAAAAATAAGTTTTTGATGTGCAGAGACTTGATTATAATAAAACATATAAAATACCAAGTGTGTAGTAGGGACCTGTCAATCAACCAGCATTTTGATGCTCTTGCAAATGTAACGCGACGTTTGATTGGATAACGTCATAAATGTGTGACAGTATATCCTAGGATGTCACTTTTCATTGGCCCACAAGTGGTTTTAATGCAGCTAGCAGCCGTAGACTTTAGGCACAAGATACTACATGGTCACTGTCTTTTTGAAGGAAAAATGGTACTTGTGCACTTGAATGGGGACAACCATATTCAAAATTTCATTTGTGGAGGTATATCGTCGAATATTTATTCGGAAATCACGTTTTACGGCTCCGCTTACACATCGCCATAAGACTAAATTTCTGACCATATATTCGACGATATACCTCCCCAAATGAAAATATTGAATACAGCTATCCCCTAATTTACCCAGTCAATGAAATTATTTTTTATGACATGATGAATACTAACAAATTATAATAGAATAACATTTATGAGCAAACAAATAAAACAGACTAATCTATCTGTGGAGTTTCTTTTTTATGGTAATATATATAACACATCGTTTTTCACCCTTAGGGTATCATTTTTTATTTACAGCAGACGTTATTCCTTAAATAATTGGCTTAGTTTTAAGAGCAAGTATGAATTGGTTTGCCAGTAGATGATCAAACGTTCTTGTTTCAAAAGCGAATAAAACAGGTTGCAACTTTGTCGTCTGTTGCATAACATTCCTCACATAAATTGCCATTAAAGTTTTTGGACAAACAGTTGGTAAATTCTGTTAATGGAGTATATATTCTGCGCAATGTAAGAATAGGTACAATTCTGAAATTGTTCTGCAGGTTGAAGAAGGCGTTGTTCTAATTTTGCACATTGCAGCATTCTTGAAATTATTCAAACACTATCTCCTGAACCATATGTTGGATTGAACAGAAACATAGTCAGAGGCATCTGGGCAACATGGGGATCGAGATTTACTAAAATTGTTTGGTTCAGATATCCAAGATGTCCGTCATTGCAGCCATCTTGACATTATTCAAACGACCCCTCCTCCCTAACCATACTTTGTATTGTACTGGGCCTCTAGTTTAAATTTTGATCCTATGTGACCTAGTGCATTTTAATGGCACTAATATCACTGTTGAAGCAAAAGCCATTATACTTACTAAATATGTTGCCCCATAAATGATAATACCAAAGGTCAGTGTTAATTGTTGGCTTTTCAGGCAATGACGCATCATTTATTAAAGATATGCAATTTGAATAAATCTCTTCTGACAGAATAACAGATACATTTGTAAATAAGAAGAGGGCAAACTAATTCATTAAGAGTTGGTGCCTATATTGGAGACATGTTCTGCTCTGTAAAGCTTGGAAGCTCTGGGCCATCTTTCTACCCAATGTTGCGATTTTTCTTCTATAAAACCATTATAAAATTGCTTCATCGCTAATGTCCGTTATATTCGGTTGATTTACCTTTCCTAACAACCAATCTGAAAATTACCAAAATTTGCAAGAGTTAGCAGAAAACATGCTTAAAGAATACACTGCTTAGAATGCATGTGATATTTCTATTGTATTATTAGAGCCACAGGAAATGTACAAAATATGGCAATTGTGCAATGTTTTGGGATTTGGTTTGGCCAATCAGGGTGTTATGAAAAAAGACAGGGCGCCGGGCATGGAAAGCAGGATGTAGCGCCCTCCTAAAACAGCCTAGCTGGAGCACTGCCAACTACTTAAGGGATATGGGATACTTTTGTGAAAATTCAAAGTACTTTTGGGGATATGGTGATACAAAGCTTTCTGAAGTGGATTGAATTTTGGATATATTTGCACATTTCCTTTTAGAGATATGGGATACTTTTTAAAAATATATATGGATATGGGATACCTGGGGCCCACCCATAACCCTTTCAGGGCCTCATGAATATATGGTCCAGATCAAACGCCCAATCTTTTCCTCTACAACCATAGAGACATATAGAATAAATAGGAAATATCCTTTGTGCAATCATATGATTGTGTATCATCGGACAAAAATACATTGTCCCCTTCTAGATGAACAATTCCAGAATTGTCCTGAATCCTAGGTTGCACCGAACATATACTCGTATCAATCATCCGCTCAAAAGGCTTTACAGACATTATTTGTCAGGACCCGGCTCGCATATTTATTTATCTTGTTCTTGTTTAGAATTGAAGAATAATAAAAAGATTATCAATGTTGTTATTCTTTGTTTATTCAATTCCTGCTGTCTGTGTGCCTATGTTCATTCAATGACTTATCTTTGAGATTTTGCAACCACTATAACAAATCAAAGTTCCACTATAACGAATGTCTTTATGTTAACATTGTTCATACATTTTACTACCGTTCCATTGCCAGCTGCTGTATGCCCAACACGTATAATTACAGGTAAGCACAACGTCATGATTCTTAAATGTTTTACCATAAGCTTAGTTACCCGGGATGATGCTTCTGGTGTTTCCAACTCATTTGAATCAATAATGACCCGCTCGCGATTAACCAAAGACTGCATTAGAGTCTTCAACGATGTCGTGGCATAACGGCCAGCACCTGCACCCATAACATGTAATAATTAGTTTTAAAACCTTGTCACCTTCATGTTACCAGACATATTGGCCGGCACTCCATATTTGCCCTCGTACCTGTTACAGGCCCTCGTGCAAATATGGAGATAATGGGCCGATATGCCTGTGAACCATAGGTGATCATAGTGAACCATTTCTATATCCTTATAACAACTGTCCAACTCGATTCGATGCGTTTATAGACGGATTGCTGAGAATGGGTTTGCTCCCCCCCCCTAGGGTATTTTGCAGACACATCTTATCTTGTAGAGAATTGAAAGCCGAGTCTTTTAAGAAATGTTTGCACTCTGTGCGTTGGGGCTTTAGTCTGTAAGAGCCTATAACATACGTTACTTTATTAAATTAAGAAAAAGTAAATTGAAAGTTTGGGCTACAAATTAAAGACATTAAGATATTTATTTTTAAAAATAATTTATATAGTCTGCATACTGGGTATCTTAACTATGTATGACAGGCATTTGAACAAAATTGCAGCTTCCTAAGGTGTTATATGCGTTACATAAATCAGATAAATCATTAAAATTTGCAAGTGTGGCTAGTATCATTTACATTCACAATCTCCGTGTGTTTTGCAAAATGTTTTTAACCAAGTCTGACTAGTTATGCAATTGGCTAACAGAAAATTTAAGTTTGTTTCCCTAGCTTAAATAATTTTTCTAGAATAAGCAATTAAACAACCCTACCCCTACCCAGTTTTAAGGTGAAATGTTCGATATTCAAACTAAAGTAAAAAATAGTTAAAAATATTTGCAGTTGATGCATATGTTTGTTTGTTTGGGATTTATTTGCTTATATGAAAAGACTCATAAATCTGCAAGCTAGTTGCAAAATTTTTAATATCAGAGGCTGTAACATATGTTACCTGATGTAATAAATGGGCAAGCTCATTGTCTTTACGTAAGATATGCCTTAAATTGTTTTAATCTCCTCGAGGGAATTTTGCAGCATATTCCTTCGTGTAGAACAACTCAAGCTGTATCGAATAAGGGATGTTTGCACTCTCTATGTTGCGGCGTTAGTCTGAAACAGCGTGTTACATGCGTTACTATATCAAATAAAGGAAATGCAGTTTGAAAGTTTGAGCTAAAAGTGTGAAAAAACTCACAGCTGCTGGATATCTTACATGGTGTAGGGATTTTAAGCAGGCTCGTATGATAAAGACTTATAGATCTGCTAGTTGTCACCAAGTTTTAAAGATCAGAGAGCGTTACATATGTTAGTGTGATAAGTAAAATCATCAAACAGTATTTTTACATCAAGCTGTGTAAGGGCCTGCTCCATCCTAATCCCCTTTTGAATTCTGCAGACATATTACATCTTATGTTACCATTCAAGGTGCATTTAATAAGAAATGTTTGCACTCTGTAAGTCGGGGCGTTAGCCTCTAACAGCTTGTTACATATGTTACTATATCAACTAATTCCCATCGATTTAACACTCATGTTAAACGTTTGTCGTTGTCTGCTTCTGTGGTAATCATTATTATCACACGCCTCCTTGCAACTAGCAGAATCATCACACAATATTTCAATCATTTACTGTTATACAATTTTTACCACTGGTCCACTCAAAATTGATGAGCCATTTTCAACTTTCCAGCTAATGATATGGCTGCAAAAACTGAGAAATCATAGGTTTTACATTATTTTAAGGCTTGCTTCAATGTACTGACATAAAAAACAACCAGCTGCAAACATAATTGATAGCAATGTCCAACTTCATATTCTTTCTCTTATACCAGATAACTTTCAAGGTGTAACAGAAATTGTTTCAGACGGTCTGCCAAAACCATCAAGAGTCAACATTGTAACTAAAGAAAACTTCTTTTGGCGCAGCAAAATACTATTGATCTAAGACCTGAGGATTTAAGCACCAAAGGACTGGATAGGTTCCATGGCAAATGATGCAAAATAGCAGCCTATCAAATTTCTGTTTGACCTATGTCAGAAATCTTAAAGTATTCTTAGAGGTACACGGTAGAGACATAGCTTTTTCAAAATCAGAGCAAAGTTATCATTTGACTAGCACGGATGCAGAGGCAGCTGCAGTAAGATTGCTCTTGCCACTTCACAGGAAGAGACATATACCAGAGTCATACTCCATTGCATGCATATATGTGAAATGGCATTAAACCCATATTTAATCAGGTGTTTGATCTCATGACACTGACATGCTGTTTCTGCTTTTGAAGAATGCTAAGGATTCAATTTATAGCTGAGTCAATTTGTTTGACGCTGGCACTGGCCACACATACAAATGAAATTAAGTCTTTTGATGGCAAAAGAGGAGGATCACACGAAATGCTTATAAGTGATGTTTGTCACAATTACCAATTTTAAAAAGTAATCTTAATTAATGTAATGTTTCTTATGTGTCAAAGGAATTCAGCATGCAAACTACATGAATAATTCAAATAAATAAATAGTTTTTTGTCTTCTTTCTGTTTCTCAGACTTTCAATTCATTTATTCTTAAATTGATATGGTAACATACGTATCATACCATTACATGCTAACCCCCTAGTTAATAGAGTGCAAACATCTCTTATTTGATGCAGCTTGAACTGTTCTTTAAGGTAGGATATGTCTGCACAATTCCTAAAGGGGTGGAGAGGAACAGGATTGCACTCAGTTTGTAGTCCTAATACTATGGCATGATTCTACTGGTTGTGATGAAATGGGTGATTATTTTGCCATAGAAGCAGAAACAATGATAGACATTGTGAGGGTGACTTGAATCAAGATTGTCTTTGTATAATTATATTTAATAGGAATATTTATTAAATGGTTTCATTTAAATGAGAATTTTTATTTTCTATCTATATGTCTATATATTTTAATATTATAGGTAAATATGTGATAAAAATGATTATATATAACATCTGTAACACAATTCCATGGGGTTGTTATCAACAATGACTGTAATTACTGAGACTAAGGCACCAGAGGCTAGAGATTAATAGGAAAACATGTTAAAAATAGTATTTTTTCTGAAATATCACCTCTTACGTCCAAGACAATTTCCTTGCTCATTCATTATGCCATGTAACATACGTTACATACTTAAATAAGTGATCTGATCCTGATGTCAAACTTGCAATGAATGATTCTTTATTGCATTAGCAAGACAGTGCCAAAAATGTAAGATATCCACGAGCGTCAAATATTTTCATATATTTTTCTTCAATAATAGATACCAAAATTGGATACTTAAAATTGGGGGTGGGGTTGTTTAATAGCTCATATAAAACAATGTATTTGTGATAGAAAAGCAAACTTTGTTTTTTCTATTAGTCGAATTAGTGAAGTGAAATTCAATCTATGTAACGCATATAACACCATTGAAGGCTGTAATTTTGTTTAAAATGCTGCCTTTATATAGCTTAGGCATCCAGCATGCAAACTGCATAAGAAATTTGAATAATTAGATGGTTTAATGTCTTCTTTCTGTAGCTCAAACTTTCTTTTTGAATTTTTTCCTTAGTTTGTTACAGAAATTTATGTAACAGGCTGTCAAAGACTAACGCCCCGGAGCACAGAGTGCAAACACCTCTTAAAAGATGCGGCTTGAAATTTTCTTCATGATAGGATATGTCTGCGAAATTCCCTAGGGGGGGGGGGGGCAGGACTTTTTTTAGCTCGAATCTCGGGTGGAGGTCGTTTTGTAGAATGTAAATATTGACCTGATTTAAATTAAAGCTGCATACTCTGTAACTATGAACATTTTTCGAAAAAAAATATTTTCTTTTTAAATCATTTGCAAAAGTAGAATAAAGTTATGTTGTCACAATAAATCTAGTTTCTACAGCTGAAGACTGCATGAAAAAGTGAATTATCTTGTAAAACAGGTGTATTTTCTCTTGTTTGTAATTATTTGCGTCCCTCCAATAATTCTAAGCAGTTGATTTTTAACATAAATGCTGTGGATTTGGCACTAATAATTTGTTAATTATTACGAAAAAGGTAAAATGTATACCTGAATTTTAGTAATTACACTGTGTTCTTGAAAAATAGAAACATTATTTTTAAACTGAAAATATCAAAAGTTACAGAGTATGCAGCTTTAACAGTTCCCACGGGATTTGATCCAAACCAATGGTGCATCTCCTTTAGGTATTAATTGGTCAATAACTGTATGAAATTGGGCTCTGATCGCCTTTTTGATGAAAAATGTGCATTTTATCAAGGAAATGTATTTTTGAAAAAGCCTCGCTCAAAATCACATTTCAACATTATTTATCAGAAATGTAACCTATTGCATGAGAAAGCTCAACCCCTTTCCTTCCATTATGTCGAAGGACATCCCTTTTTTCCCTTGATTACTGTGTTATTGAAGAAAACGCCGTTCATAATCTGAAAAGGATACCTTTAGCACAGTTCATACACGAAATATGATAACGTTTATCAGAGTCATATCTTATTTCCATATCATCAATTTAATGCGCGTTTTTCAATAGTTTGTTTGATTATGATAATTCTGAAAAGAAACATTAAAAGGTTGTATTTCAAAGTTAGTTTAAAGTATACATGTGTAGTTTGAGAACTATCTATTCTTATATTACGTTTGACTTTGCTGTAAAAAGGTAACTTATTTCTTCCATGATATACTATTAACTTACTTTGAAACATATCTTAAATTTATTTTCTCGTAGGAGTTACAACTATATTGGCCTTGTGTTGAAAGTCAACAAGAATAGCAAAGAGAGCACACATCTTGTATAGGAAATACGTGTACGTTTGTGGAGCTTATATGATCTTCCTGTCTGCTTAATATACTTAGGATGTAAAGTACATATAAAATATATAGAGAACTATTAGAGGGAATATTTTTCTTTAAATTATACACTAAGTCGTCATAAAACTCTGGTTCTGAAAGTCCCTGGGGAAGAGAGATTTAAGTAAGACATTGAATAGATAGCAAATAGTATAGGCGGTAAAATTTAGAAAAAAAATGCCAAGTTTATGATACCGAAAGCCTTGTTAAGGAGTTGCTCAGTTAACAGTTTATTGTGAGCGTCAAAGCCAGCAACATGGCTAGATACTCTAGCAAATCGGATGAGTTGAGAAATGTTAACTCCATAGGATGTAGAGCAAGGAACATTACCATCTAATAATGGGAAGTATACAATTTCAAAATCAAAATCATAACGTTGATCGTAAATTTATCCTAAAATCCCAGTAGAGTGTTGAAAATAAACTTCACTGGATGCCCTTCTTAGATGACATAAGGAGAAAAGTTATGCACAAAGCACGATCATTCAATATTGATTTTGTAAAATACAACACTACTGTAACAGAGAAATTAATAATTTTGATTTACCATATAAAATGCAGCCTTTTGTTGCCAGTACTACGCATGATATGACATACTTTGGGACGCACCAGATCACACCATTTTTGTCAAAAAAATTACGGGGGAGCATGCCCCCACCCACTTAGCAACAGTGTGACTACACAATGTTATGGCGCCACCTACACACCTGCTCTGTTATTATCTTTTTAGGTAATTAGCCCTTTTTAAAGGAATTTTTTAAGAATGCTGATCAGATATATATACTCACTTGATTTAACTGAAGTTAAACAAGCGTATAGGCACTAATAGCAACTAAAATGCTTTCACTAAAGTGTCTAGAAAAATCTAGTTTAAGCTGTTGGAAAAATCAGCACCTGTTCCCAAAAAGAAAACCAAATGGTATGTCTCTAAACCTCCAAGCCTACTCTACCAGGTACAGCAACAACTTTTTAGGATGGCGTCATACTTTGAGCCATATATAACGCATTTCATTGAAATTAATTATATGGCATGCATTCCATGGCTTTTATATGTCATGTATTCCATGGCAAAGACCTGTCTTTACATGTATAAGACGAAATATTAAGTGATCATTAAGTCATGCGCTCTTATATAACTTCATAGTTTTTAAGTATGTGATTTTAATCCTACAGAAAGATAAATACATTTTAGGGAGACTTGGCTTATATTTTGAGGGATTTGGGAGAAGCTTAACTCTTTTTATGAATTTGGGGAGCGCAAGCAAATACTTTTAGGGAGACAAGGAAATTATTTGCAGGGAGAATTAGAGATCAATGCATTATTTTTAGGGATCAAGGGAGCACAGACCCCCTGGGGGCCTCAGAATTGTTCTTCTTGATGCACTCTAACAAAATTTCACAAATGGTTCCACTCCATTGGTCAGTCATTCTCGGGTGAGCGACCCAAGGGCCCTCTTGTTATAAAAGTAAGAGTTATCTTATTGGTTGTCTTAAAATGTCAAGTATTGGCGTCCACAAAAAATACTTATCATTTAGATATATTTTGACCGTGGGTCCGGTTTCACCCCTCAATACGTTCAGAGTTATACCTGGTCAGACAATTCTGGTCAGAAAAGTTGATATTCATGCGTACTCAATGTCTGCTACGTCATCCACGCTTTATAGAAGTTAGATAGTTGCCACTCATGTCTCTAGGTAAGCTATGCATGCGGAGAGTTAGAATAATAAACTATTTGTAAAATGTAACTTTGGGTAAGTAAACACATTGATGTGTCTAAACACTCGGGCAGGCTGATCAAAGCATCTGCTTTCTCATCTGTTTCTCACGTCCATTAATTTCATAAATATGACGTCGTGGGTGCGAGGGCTCCTTTAGCATGGATGAAACCCAAGAGAAACATATCGGACACTGTGAAAGTGCTCGCCCAATGCTGGGGCATACCTTTGCGCTATTTTTAGCTAGCCAGTGGGGAGTTTTTTGACTGAGGCTTATTTTATATATATATTTGCGGGGTGTGAATAATCTTATATGGCCGTTCACATATGCATGCTTGTCTTAGCATTAACTTATTGCCTATATGTTAAGAACCAAACTTGTGTATAATCCCTTCTTTACCCATTGGCTCAAGGTATATTGTTCAACTTGAGGCCAAGAAGTCCCTGGTTTGAGCAATATTGCTTGTTTGTTTACTTATTTGTTTGTTTGTGTTTATCATGCCAGTGATGTAACGACATGCATTAAGTTCGATATACCATTAGTGGTTTACAAATTATGGTAGCCCTGTGTAATGACGTTCGTAATGGTCTCGAAAATAATTGTTTGGCAACATCAAAGCGTAGGTTCACGCAATTTTGAAATGTTATTTAAAAGTAGTTTTTAGGTGATACAATAAATAGAACCTAACATTCCTGCTGCTGTATTATTAAATTTATTAAGCTTGTCACGAAAAAGTGACATAATAATTGGCAAGCCTCGCATTTTATCTCCTTTTTAAAGCTCGTTTCATAACTTCAATATTGGGATCAAATGTGATTTTCTATGCATTACCTCCTGCTAGAACACGAGGGTGGTGTTGAAACCCAAACCTGAATGCGAGGGTATGACGACGACCCCTCAGGGGTCTAGCAGATATTAGTGTATTTCTCGCTTGAAAACGTACAACAACGTTTCAAAAAGTTCAATAATGACATGCAGAAGGTAATAAGCATTTTTCCATATCAAAGACTTGCGTCATCCTGACGACACTTCTATGTGCGTTACTGCTGAAGACGTCAATTTTGTAACGAATCCAGATAATGCATGCGTAAAGTAAAGAATAAAAAGAAAATAAAGCAGCAACAAAAAGCTGTGCATCAACAGCACATAACTTACCTGGTTAAAACATGGTTTGCGCTAATTAAACATGACTTTCAACAATGTGCGATACAGCTTTTTATTCAATTATAAAACATCGCCACTTATCATGTAAGGTCCTCTATTTAAGGTCCTGCCAACAGGTAAGGTCATACAGGAACTTGGTTATAGCGTAAAGCCTTATTAAACAAGCTATTGTTATTCCAAGTTTGAAGTGACTCCCGTTTTTTTTAAACAACTTTAAACTGAACCTACACATGTGGATTTAAATGCACATTGCATAATTAAAACTTACTTTGGGGAAGCCCTTATTTTTAACTGAAGCCCTAACCCCCTTAAAAAGAATAACTTAGTTGTTTACCCCTGTGAAAATACCCATTTATACCTCAATAGATACACGTGGTGTATTTGCATTTGCCATTATGATATTTACTAACTAACAGGAATATCTATATCCCCGGATTCGTCGAAACTCTTTACAGCATAACCCCCATGCTCTCTCTCCTACACTCACCCTCATTTGGCACACACACACACACACACACACACACACACACACACACAATCGCGCCAACCACCATGCACACATGCACTGTCCTGGAACATGCCAAATGAAGAGTAGACAAATAAAAGGTTTTTGCACGAAAATAACACCTTCCTTCATTAAACTACATGTGCTTCTCTATCGATAAATAAAACAAAATGTGTTGCTTTTCTATGAATTCATTAACTCTTTGCCTAATGAGTAATTTATCATGTTTATTATGTTTTGTTGTCTGCTGATTTTTTTTCAAAATAAGGGTTTTTTTAAAAAAAAAAAAAACCTTTCAGGAATATCACCAGAGTGTCAAACATTTTTGATCTAGATCAGGTTGGATGTTTTGTCAGGCCAGATCTGGGTCAAAAGGGTTTGCTAAAAGGTAATCAGCAGATAGCACTAGTAGGGTAAGAGTTTATGAGGACAATCTAAGCGAATTGGGGAGTTGATTAGATAGAGCGAATCGTTGATCCACATTAAACTTAAAAATACAAATTGGGGGAATACACCTATTCTGGACAGTACATCCAAAAAAGATTACCAGAGGCTTGTAAGTTCGGAATTATGAAGTAGAGGAGATGTACTTTTCATGTAATAGTTTACTGTATATGAGTTTAGCATATTGGATAAAATTTAAGCCATTTTTACCTAGCACCAGTATATAGAATACATTTTTCACAAATTTCAAGTCACAAATTTCTGCTTCTTGGGATATCATATTATTTGTGACCATATTTCCATATTGTCACTGACAGGAATGTGTTTGCATGACTTTAGTTGTAGCTCGTTATTTTGCCTTTAATTTGATATATAGTTTGACACATCCCGGTTCAACCAGTACACATTAATATAAAGAAAACTAACCCTGTTCCCTTCTTTTACGAGAATCTTGAAAGTAATCTAGGGTTACAAAAGACAAAATATTTTCTTTTTGGTACCACAAACTAAGCTGACATTCATGCTGAAAAGTTCTCTGAAATACTCAATTTAAACATAAGATTAATATACCTTTTCAGTGGTATGTGTGAAACAAAATATTTTTCTTCCATTGGGGCTCAATAACAAAACATAGGCGATGGTTCTGTTGTTGTTGAATTTTTGTTTATTGTCACTCCCGTAATTGTTCTATGTATTGTTGTTTTGTTCTAGTTTTGCAATCGTCTTGATGGGGAAGAGAGAGCTGGTTGCTTTGCTTAGTTGGTCTTCCTGGTGCCTCGTGATTGTTGTGTGGCTCTTTCTCACGGTGCCATGGGTTTGTCTGCAGTTTGTGATTTTGGTATTTTCCTATCAGACTGACTTACTATTTTTGGCGTAAAATTTGGATTTAATCACAAAAACTCTATTGATATTGATATTTTAATGTCCAATTATGCTTTTTAATTATTACTAATTATTTCATTATCAGATTTCACAAAAGTATGGGACCAGGCCACAAGCAAGCTCACAACCCCTGGGTCTTCAGTCAGACTCAATAGATTGAATATAATTCGGTTTCTAGTGGAGAAATGGAGTCAATAGATTGAATATAATTCGGTTTCTAGTGGAGAAATGGAGGTTGAAATCTTTCCCAAAGTGGAGGTTGAAATCTTTCTCTCTGACAGAGTCAAACCGTTGCAACAAATTTGCTTTTTGACATTAAGAAGACAAGCATCAACTGTTTTTTTTCTCTGTCTAACTAGTAAACATTGTGCACTATAGGGCCTTACGCTACACTGATCAGAAAGTTGTGTACGTTGCATGAGTTGCAGTCTGTACTGGATTCATTATGCTTACTTCCATCATTAAAGTAGTCCAGAGTACATTTTAATATAATCAGCAGACATAAATAGCATGCAACATTTTCACAACTACATTACATCAACAATTTAGCAGAAAGTATTAGTTTGTCGAAGATAACTTTATTAAAGCACTTTATATGATTTCCTAACAAGGAATTAACCGAGTCGCAAGTTACAACTAATGAAGTTGTTAAATGTTTCTGAGTTACACTGCTGACATCGACCCTCTTAAAGCTGCATAATCTGTAACTTTTGATCTTCTAATTTTAAAAATAATGTTTTATTTTTCAAGAACACAGTAAAAATACTTAAATTCATATAAACATTTTACCATTTTCGTAAATCTTAAAACGTTATCACTATCAAAACAACTGCATTTATGTTAAAATTCAACGGTCTAGAATTATTGGAGGGACGCAAATAACTACCAACAAGAGAAAAACACACCTATTTGATAAGAAAATTCACTTTTCCATGCAGTTTTCAGCTGTATTGAACATTTTTATTGTGAAGACATAGCTTAATTCTACTTTTACAAATGATTTAAAAAGAAAATAAAATTTTTCGAAAAATGTTCGTAGTTACAGAGTATGCAGCTTTAAATAAAGTCAGTGTAAGGTGTCCTACGACGGACACATCCTAAGGTCAGGCTCTATTTGTTCATTTTTTTGAGAGAAAGGTGTTTCTTATCATATAGATACAGTTCCATCCAATGTCATGTGAGGCAATAATAACGATTCTGTGCCTAGTTCGGATTCACTGAAATTTGACACGCGAGAAAATAGTGGCCTTCCCAGTATGGAATGAAATTTCCGCCGATACTCCATGCATACAAGTTTGTTTTTGTTTTTTAAGATTGCAATTTTCACTGTAGTCACACCACTACGGGAACCTGGGTCTCGTCACTTATTCCGGTGTTAGGTAACTTTCTCATCATGTTCAATTTCTTCATTTAATGACAGATAAACTCCCATAAATTCTGGGGTTCCGAATGATTTTTGTTCATCAAAATCACATTGTATTTTTTAGCTTTAAAATTATATGAAAACTTTAACGTTCGATGTCTAGGCATGAAATAACTAATTACGGTTTCGTCATCGTGGACAATTAATCAATGACAAAACCGTACAATTATGACTAAACCGTAATTGACATTTTTTCAATATAACTGTACAAACACACATTTAAAATTTGATTTTATCTCCGTTTTGACAAAACAATACAGAGGTTGTTAACTAGACGATGCAATCTCGAAGCAAACATATTGGAAAGTTCTCATTTTTGTTTACTATAACACCGGAGTGGGTGACGAGACCCAAATTGCCGTGGTGGAATGACTACAGTGAATTTTATTTCGTAAATTATGTCATTGTATCATGTGAATTGCCTTATCATAACAGCTTTCATCAACGGATGTTACTTAAGAATTAAAAAAAGTACAAAGTCAACTGTAAATAGCATCAACAACATAATAAAGTGACATGAAACAAGCATTTGAAGCATTGAATATTGTCGGTAATACCGCGCTTCTTTCTATGCTATATATTTTGACGCCAGAGGGGGCGCTTTCATTTATAATTTATAGGATATCCTTTTTTCGGAACTAATCGATTAATTTCGAAAAACGGTGTCAGGAGTCATTTTTACTGAATACTTTATCCGAAAATGTGGTACTTGATTGTACCGATTCCTGATCTTTGCCCTCTTTCTTCCTTTTTGCTTATTTTCAAATAAATATATCGAAAAATTCAAGACTTGTTGGTTTCAATTTTGTCCTCTTGTTAAACGTTTGTTATAGGATGCAAGATAAATTTCTTGCTAAAACATCCATGTAGAATGTCATAAATGTAAACTCATTTAAATAAACCTTAATAAAAATAAATATCAACGAAAACATTACAAAAATGAAATGTCTTAAGTTTAAAGGGAAGCAACCTAGTGGAAATACAAGTTAAAATTTTAAGAAAAGATTATAAATTAGCCCATTATACCAACTTAAGCACAATATCTCATTATGTACAAGGTCTACACTGATGTATGTGGTATAAAATAGCTATACGATGTTTGTCCACCTGTATGTAAGATAATTCACTCGCTAAAGCTTGTTGATTATCTCAAAATACAGGCGGACATGATTACATATATGAATGATGAAAGGAGACTATTCCAGCAGCCATGATCAACCCGCCAACGAAAGGACATAACGCCATTTAAATGGCGTTTCGCTGATGGGCCGATGATGGCCCACTGAAAAAAGGTATTTGGATCCTCTCTCTCCCCTCATCAACTGAAAAAAGTTGCTGGAGTTGACCCTCTTACTGGATGCGCGCATGGAGGAGGTACCCACAACATATTTAGAAGACGGCTTGTATGCCATATGATCTGTCTTCAAACAATGAAGCCAAACCTTTCTGCATGTATAAAAAGGGAACACCTTCCTAGCATTTATTTACATCCCGACACCACGATCTTATATCATGAAATTTCGAACTTAGCACAATAGCGAACGAAGAAGGCTGAGATGAGTCTGTGCACATGTGGAATCTCGATAGAGCCTTCTCATCAAATGGACGTCGATGAATGCTTAGAATTTTGGCATCTAGACAAACTAAATATTGTAGATGGTTCATCCCTAAGATGAAGATGATCATATACTATAAACAGTTATGACTTTAATTAAAACTGTTATGACTTCAATTCAAACTATTGACAATTTGAAGAAAAAAGTCCCGCATGCGCAGATCAAGCTTTTTTTCAGAGAGGTCCAACTCTTGACAACTTTTTTTATAGTTGATGAGGAGAGAGAGGATCCAAATACCATAAAATGTGTCATCATTGGCTCGCCAGCGAAACGCCATTTAAATTGCCAGCAAAACGCCATTTAGGTGGACCAATGATGGCCGAACATCAAGAATGCTGGCTTGGAAGTTTTGTGATATCCAGGGGTGACCAGTATCGCTAAGGAGCCCTATAACTGTCTGATCTTCCAGGTGGTTTAGACCCCTGTCCCCTACCCCATATCCCGCATACGGATCCACCCATGCCTCAATCTATCGAGAATTGACCTGTTTCTGGAGCCTAATGAGCCAGCACAAGGGATTTTGGAGGGTCTAAATGGAGTACCTCTAAAATCGCTAATCAGTAAAATTTAGGTCTACAGATCACTAAACATTAAAAAAGGCCCCCAAATCGCTAATCTGTAAAAAAATGACCCCAAACTCAGTAATCAGTAAAAAATTTGACAAAATCTGTAAAATATCTTAGAAGACATGCCATTTTGGCGATAAAAACTAATTTTCAAGACTACTTGATGCAAATGACATGCAGATATAACGATTAATTCTTTGTCAGGAATTGTAGCTTTATTGTATACTGAATGTTACTATGCAACAAAGTGTATATTAGATACAAAATAAGTCACAATATTAGCATTTTTCATTAAAGCGGCAATCACAACAAAAAAACTGCATTTGTCGTCTTTGGGAATGTTTTAGAAGCCTCATTGACAAACTGTGCAGATCAGACTGTTCCTGATGTAGGAGAGTATGATCTGGGTCCACACAATCTGCCTGTATGCTTATATGCAGCAGAATAACTTTAGCAGATGCCATTTTCAGATGCAGTTTTTGTTTGCGCTATAATTCCTAAGGCATGGGAAACATATATTTGCTCCATGGTCACTAATAAATGACTAGCCGGCCACTTCTTACCTCCAACTGTTTACTGTGTATACAAATGGATCTTTCCTTCTGGTTTGATACAATAAACTTTGGATGGGCCACTGTACATAATATGGGTTGTCAGGTTATAGTTTTTAAAAGTAGTGTTTGTTTTTTTTGTCTGAAGATCTTTTTTACCTAACAAACAGTATAGACCTTGATGAAATGCCGCATAATGTGGCATTTCATCTGGGTCTTCACTGTTTATAAAAGTATCCATTTAGAGGTTTCTCGTATACAATGCACTGCCAAATTATTAAAAGTATGTTACTGTCACATGAACGTGCATGAACAGTAGTTTGACTTAATTTTTTTTCAGCACTAACGGCGAACTAAGCCACGGACTGACAAATCAATCAATGGCTTCAGGGTTTAGTGATCTGTGAATCAGAGAAACTTACACCCAGTAGATCAGCCTGGATCTGTATCAACTATCAACCAAGTCTGATCAGTTTTCGCTGTGTGCTCAATGGTACATATATCTACGTATATAAAGTTTTCATACTTCATATTAATTGATGGACCATGAAGGGCAATCAGACAATTGCGAATAGATCATTGAGACGGGTTACTGTAGAACGACATGGAATAACTTTTTTCCATCAAATTCGCGAACAGTTGAAACGCCCCATTCCGCTAATCGGCAAATTTTAACCCAAAAATCGCTAATAATTATATTTTTAGGCCAAAATTCGCAAATAATTAGCACCCCTCATTCCGCTTCTGTAAAATTAACCCTAAAAATTCGCTAACCATTAAATTTTAGGGACGAAATTCGCTATTTGATAAATTTTAGGGCCATTATTTGCTAATGACACCCTCATTTTGTACTTGTCACATTTACGACCACCAAAGACACAGTCTCACCAGGCACAAATCTGTTCATTTGGTGTTGTTGTTTCTTTAATCAATTATGTCTAACTTATTTTACAGAGGGTGGGGTGGGGCGGGGTCCAATTTGTCTCTTTTAAAGGAAGCTAAAAAATTATATGGGCGGGTTCATTTTTTCCTGGGGGTAGGGGTCCATTTGCTTATTCCTATGGAAACATATACATCTTATGGTTTTCCATGTCAAAAGTCTCTGTCTCTCTGCCGAACCCACCCCTCTGGATGATACTGTTTCTGTTGCTATTCCTTGGCTGTAACCAGTATTGGTCTGGGTTGGTTTATGTTTTTCCTTTAATGTCCAGGAGCTCTATTGGAATTCGTTCTGGTTTTAAAGCCTCATGGTTTAGTGGCTTTCCTGGGTATAAACCAGTTCCGCCAGGTTGGTTTAAGAATTGTTTGTTGGTTTTATAACGGGAACACCCAAAGGCTCACCGAAAGTGGTTTTATGGAGAAGCCGGGAATCGAACCTGCGACCCCTGGTTTACAAGGAATAGCGCTTATCCACTACACCATGGCGGCTTCACTATGGAACACGTGGCCTTGGCTTAAAGTATGACCCGACAATTCACTGTACCGCAGCGACTACATTAAAAACATTTTACCGACAAATGGCATATTATATTGGTTGTTAATAACTATGGTTTTTCAAATATATATGAGTTGACTGAGATGGCGCCTTTTTTCTCATTTTGTTGAAATTTCTTTTTTTTTCATATAGATAAACAGTCAATTTAGTTGTAGAAAAAATATACTTTATAAATTCATCAGCTCTCATTACAACATGAAAAATAGATATAATATGTTAGCTTGAAAAATAAAGGGAGGTAAAGTTAGTCAAGACAAGTATGGATATATATAAACATGTGGTATCCTGATCCAGTAAATACATAAAATGAGCTATGACATGATTATTGTTTGTTTGATTTGATTCTTTACGTCCCATCAGCAGTTTTTCAGTTATAAAGGGACGGATCTTTCTGGGTTGAACCAGTACAAAGCTAGGAATAATGTGTCTTGCTCAAGGCCACAATGCAGTGACTCCGGTGAGGCTCTAACCCGTGGCTGCTCAGTCTCGAGTCAAGCACTGGGCTACTGCGCTCTCAGCTGTGACGTGAGATTTCCAACAATGTGATATGTGCGATCAGAGAGGCTCAGACCAGCCTGCGCAGTCTGGTCAGAGCCTTTGACAGCTGCTTGAATATTCACATGAACTTCCTAAGCTTAAAATGAGGCTACACAGGCTCATCTGAGTCTATTCATGTCAAAATGCCACATTGTTGGAAATCACGTGTTGCGGCTCATATATTGATGTGTCCAAGCTTGTCCGGATGTGAGACGGGAATGAATGAATGACCCAGTAATAGATCTACATATGCTGTTTGTGTCCGAGCTTGGCGGGACGGGACGAAGTTTTCTCAAGCCTCACCAGTGTCACAGGGTTGTGTCCTTGAGCAAGACACATTTATCCTTCAACCCAGGAAGACCCGTCCCAACGTAACTGAAAAATTGTTGACAGGGGCGTTACAAAAAAAATACATAGGGGTAATTTCTAGGTAAAAGAAATTATCCATAACACCGTTTACAACGAGTGCGACTTGTTCGGGAGAAATTATTAATTTCCAATTATTCGGTGCGCCCTCTGGCGTCAAAAAACTTAGCATTTTCACTTTTGTATTATGACATGCCAGTCCTGCCTCATGACAACCTAGTTCTGCATATTTACAACCTAGTTCTGCCTTTTGAAAACTGAGAAATGACCTGAATCTAAATACGAGTGAAACGACTACTAAATGACAATTTGCATGATATAATGACACAATTTACAAAGTAAAATGAGATTACCAACATACAAAAACAAACTTGTATGCATGGAGTATCGGCGGAAATTTCATACCATATACCAGCGACTATCCGTTCGCTAGTCCTATTTTGAATTCCTCAATTCAGAACCGTGATTTTTGTTCCCGGCGCCATAAAAGATTTAGCCCGTGTTCATCTGATTTTAAACAATGTTCCAACTTGTTTTACTGAATAAAGTGTCATTTCTGTGTGTTTCTCTAAACACTGATTTGTTGACACCATTTGCATGCCCAATCGTAATTCTGGACAACCATAATTGATGAGAGAAAATGATGACAGGGGTGATCGAAGAAAAAAAAATCAGAAAAAAATGTTTTGACCTTTTGACCCCACCTGGAGGTTGAGGGTGTGTGTAAGAACAGAATATGTGCTTGCAAGGTGCTCTATGTTCTATTCCCTTTAATTTGATATGCAACATGACTACTTTCAGTAAAAACTGTTTTGACCTTTTGACCCCACCCCAGGGGTAGAGGGTGTGTGAGAGGACAGAATATGTGCTTGCATGTTGCTGCATTCGTCATTCTCATTAATTTGATTAGCAACATGACCATATTCTGAAGATTTTAAAGTTTATTTTTGGTCTCTGTCCCACCCTCTAAGTACACCCAGGGTGCAGGGCCCAGGCCTTCGAACTAATATCCTGTTTGATATGTTTCATATCTATTGTACCTCTGTCTGCATGCGAAATTCCAGTAAAAAATATTGACAACTGACTGAGTTATTGCAAAATTTAAATATTTGACCTTTGAACCCGCCTAAGGGGTCAGGAGATTGGGCAAAATTTTAATCACTGCCATGCTTATCTACAGACACTGGGTAATCATGGCCGTCAGATATAATAGCGTTGGTGTAATGTGAAGTTTATTACACAAAAAGCCCTTATAGCCTTTGCATTAACCTAAAGGGTCATAACTCAGTCAAAATTTATCGGATGATCTCCAAAGGACCTCTGACACTTTGATAGGGTATCTGTCTATTTTTCAGATGCTTCCCAAAACTTCCCTATACATAAGATATCACTGGTATCCTTTTGAATAAGGCGTTTGATGCATTAGGAACAAATAAAATTTATGATTAGGCAGGCAGACTACTATGACAAAACAGGAAACGCTACCAAATGGGGAAGGGGCGCAAAATTTGACTTTACCAAAACGCTTAGTAATCAATTATTTTCCGATGTAAGGGTATTAACATCAAATACTTCATTACAAATCACATTGGACGTATTTTAAAGTCCAAAATCATGAGCTTTTTAATGATTTTTTTATCTGATTTGTTAAAAAATCATTTTGATGTGCAACTGAAGTCTATTCTACCTTGATGGCAATATATTTACCTGGTGCAATATTATGCACAATATACTATAACTATTCACCCATGCATAAAGTACATATATTCGGGGGCCATGTAGCATATGTGTATTGAATAGATACAGTTTATGAACAAAATAACTGAATTTAGTAAAAGGACAATATTCATAATCTAAAGACAAATATGCAAAAAAAAGTTGTAATATTTCATGACTAAGGGGTTATGAAAAGGAAACTTACTTGCATTGTATCGGCAAAAAAACCTTTTCAATAGAACACACTAAAATCCCCCCACCCCCCCACACACACACACAACCGACAGTCTAAACGCTATTCACATATATTGTGTAAAATATAAGAACGCATTTACCTGCAAAGCGGATTAGTTGGGACTCGGTGGGGAATAATGTTATAAAATATTTATTACTTTCATATATGTTTAATGCAAAAATGACCACTTTAGCCCAAAAATAAAGCCGTATATTCATTGAAATAGGAAAATAAATGCAATATCGTAAAACAGAGACTAACAGCGAGCTTATATATGAAAATGGAAGCATTTGACCAACTTTAATTTTTATCAAATTTATAGGCAGTGATACACTGTGATTCCCATTACCACGAACTTAACCTGTATTTTATGATGCTTTACCCTTCTGTAAACTTTGATTGAAATGATTACATCCCTTCAAAAGTTATTGATCGTAAACCACAATTTAGCCAAAATTTAAGTAAAATAAATTTTCCTTTTTTAAGGAGGGCTTGCCTAGTTTAAAAACAGCAGGTGCACCTTGTATGTTGGGAACACCTCCAAATTTGGTTATTTTTTTACACTGCACTAAAACCACGTCATAGACGAACATCAACAATATTTATTGAGTCGGTCGGTAAGATACTCTTCTGCAAAAGAAAAACACAGTTATCTAAAGCAGCACCTAGCGCCTTACACTGAAGGACTTTAAAAACGCACAAAAATGAAATAAATAAAATTTACTTATTTTTAATGCATCAATTATTTGAATTTTTGCAACAATAAACATCAACATGTCAGCAAAACATGTTTTTAATTTCATGCCAAAATAATAAATAATGTTAGGACAACAGTTTATCGAATAACAATACCCTTAGGTTCTAAAGTTGCAATTTGAAATTTATCTAGAAATCAGGCGTGATTTAAAGTAATTGTATTGAAATATTTTTAGTAAAAATCTGGATACAAATTTCCCTCGAAGCCCTATTATTTGTCTGGAATTGACGATAGGCAGCCAGAATGCAAATATCGTTGATACACTCGACATAAGTTGTCGTCTTAACATCAGGTCGTCATTTTTGGTTAACCAGACCTGCATCAATATTTAACTGTCCCTGTAGCCTGATAACGATCTCGTAGGCGTTGTATAAGTGATAGCCTATCCCAAAGGCCTAGAACTTTTCAAATAGTCATTTCATTTTTTCCATATAAACACATTCCTACTTTGTTGCTAGTCTGTAGGCTGGTGCTTAGTTCTGAAAATCATACAACCCCACTGAAGCAATTACATTTATAGACTAGCCATGAGTATGGCCATTTGGAAAAGAAAAAAAAATATTATTACAATATTTTACATGTATTAATGACCACTTTTATTATCAGACTGGTAGCTATTCTATATAGTTGACTGATGGCAATTATAATGGCCAACTTCGAATCTAGCTCAAGTTCTATTCAAACATCGATAGTCACTACTATAGTGACGTCGAGACCCTACTATAGATCAACGGTGGGTTAGAGCACCGTTACTCTAGTAGCTTGTCTGGTCCCCCCCCCCCCTCTAGACCTATCTAGCAAGATGGGTTCAAGATCTTTCAATAGCCTCAAAATGTTTTTATTTTACAAAATAAATACTTGATGTGTTTTATTTGTGGTCCCTCTTATTCGTAATTGTTAATTAGAGTAGGCTGTTCAGTTTATGCACACCCTTTTTTTTACGATGAAGAAATGAGGGGTATACAGGGCTATTCACTTTGTTTACTTGACAACTAATTAAAAGGTTGGAACTGTAGCCGTTTGGGTATAAACCTGAGCACGCATCTATTACATAAGAACTTTAGTAGCAACTTTAGCTCAATTCGAAGTGGGCCAATATCATTCCAATTGTGCCAGATCGTTCTTGTTCGGACAATCGTGACATGATTACTTAAGTTATAAAGTTAAAGCTACAGTATTTTAAACATGTTTATGTACAAGCTACATGTCAAAGAGACCCAAAATTGTATGCCACATGCCATGATCCCAAAATATATCCTCACACCAAATTTGGGATTCCTACCTCAAATTATATACAGATATGCTCTGGGCTCGACCTTGCTAGAACTGAAACCAGAGGCCAAGGTCACATTGACCTGGAACCAGTTGTTGACTCGCCAGGGCCCAAGATGTATCTACATACCAAATATGGACCTGCTACCATAAATAATATAGGCGATCTGCTGTGGGTGCATTTTTTCAAGACCTGACTCCTGATATCAAGGTCACAGTGGCAGAAAACAGTGAGCGACATTCCATGACCCCAACATATATCCACAAATTGAATTTGGGTATTATATGTCATATTATATGAGACATGCTCTTAACACTATGTTTTGCTTGCTGTCGGTGAGTTGTCTTGTCGGTGAATTGTTTTTTGCTTACACACGACCGTTATTCTAACAGTATGTTATATAAATAGACAACCAGGTAGAGGGTATCACTATTCAGACACAAATGCTTGCGGCGAGAGCACCGCAAGCAAAAAGGCCATAACTCAGTCATAATTTTGCGGATGACCTCCAAATTAGAACTTGGCCTGTATTTAATAATGCTTTACCCTTCTGTAAATTTTGAATTCAATTGATCATCCCTTCAAAAGTTATCAACCGAAACCAAAAGTGTGACAACGCGGACGACGACGCCGCTGACTACGACGACGACAATGGAGACATGATCCCTATTTGTCGAACATGCTTCGCAGAGGTGACACAAAAAGTAAACATGATATTCATTGAACTGTATAAAACATGTGTTACCCATATGCTATACAAGTAATAAATAAATGATACTTTACCGAGGATTTCTCGTTTAAACCACAAAGTGGGCGTAAACAGAAAGCCAATGAAATGTCCTTTATTTTGCTTGTAGTATGGCGCAGGCGCAAACAAACACGTGTTACTGTCACCTGACGAAACTTACATGTACATTCGCTCCTCCCTGCATCCGGTCGAAGCTGTCAATTATTTTACAAAAATTTACAGGTTAATTTGTTGCTATCATGTTACGAAGTGCCCGTCTACATCGCTGTTTAAATAAATTGGAAATTAGAGTATGGTTTTTAAGCTCCACCTTCTTCTTTATTCAACATCAGCAAAGATCAAAGAAAACATCATCGGCCATACTACAATGAGGGAAAATGAGGAAGTTTCTAAATCGAAAACGACTAAGGTAAGATCTCCAGGCTTGTTTTCCTATTATAAATATTAAAATATGAAATTGTATGTAAGGCGGTGTTTTATGCATGTGCAAAATTTTAGTCCAAAATTTTATCATTAAAGATATTTTAAAAAAGAAGAACGATGTTCACTGAATTTCTGTACGCACAGTAATACAGTATCATACGGGTAGCAGGGTCACGTGGTTTCATACGCCACTCAAACTGCCTTCCAAGGAAGAAAATGATGCGTGTATTAGCTCACCAGAGCCGAAGGCTCATGCGTGAGCTAGTAGTATACCAATGACTCTGGCGTCGGCCCGTCAATACTTTCTAACATCTTCTCCTCTGAAACTGCTGGGCCAATTGAACTCGCTGAATTGAGTCTCATGTTGAGACTCCTTAGGATGCGGGAACGAAAGTTTGATCAAATGGTGCTGGTACCAAGATGGCCGCCATGCCTAAATATGGTAAAAAAACTTTAAAAATCTTCTCCAAACCAGAAGGCCGATGACCTTCGGACTTTGCTTGTAACGTTGTGGTTGTGGGACCTACCAAGTTTGGTCAAATTATGGTACAAAGTTGACCTTGACCTACTTTACGTCAAGGTCAAATTTCCTTCCTAATGCATTTAGAAGTGGGAAATTGAAAAGGGCGTTTTAAAACTGTTGAAGCCAAAGTCATTGTACTCATTAGATATGTTTAACCTAATGTAATGATGCAATGACTATGAATAAGTCACAAAGGTCAACCTTGACCTTAAACGTCGCTTATATTGGACTCCCATCAATATATTAAAACATATGTTTCTCAGAAACCATTTGGCCAATTGAATTCAAATTTTATATAAAATTTCATATAAAACTCCTTAGGGTGAGGGGAAGAAATTATTTACAAATTGTTATGGTCACTGTCACGCCCATATATGGTTAATACCCTTTAGAGCCCTTCTTCTCCAGAACCAGAAGGCTGATGACCTTCGGACTTGATATGTAGCATTAGAGGTGTGGGGCCTACGAAAATAGTAAATGAGTATGATCAGGAAATACCACAATCACAAACTGCAGACAACCCCGTGGAACCGCGTGGAAGAGCCACACAACCTTGTTCAAATGAAAAGTTGATTTTAAAAAAAAATGCGCAGATTCGCCAGAGCATTCGATGTTCGCCAAAATAAAGCCCTGTGTAAGTTTCGTTGTTCAGCATGTTGAAAATGTATCATATGAGTTCCCCCTGAATTTAAATATGACTCATGAAGGTTTTATTCTGCAAATTTAACGGGTCAACCGATTATCTCCAATTTCAATATGATTACTGACAACAGGAAGGCGTGGGATCTTTCTTAGTCGTTGGGTCTTTGCGGGAGTCGTTGGACCAGGTGTCATTCACGAGGGTTTGCCCAGTAAACATAAAAAAGCGGACCACTATCGGCTCATATCACTAGTGAAACGCCATTTAAATGGTACATGTAGTTCGCTGGTGGGCCGATCCGTCATGTGAAATGTAGAATGATTGCATGATTACTTAACTGACATATCTATTTAAAAATGTTTATTTTCTGCCATGAATGACACTTGTCTTTTTGACCACAGTGGAGACATAATCCACATAATTATTTTGACGTCTGTGAGGGTTGAACCCACGAATGCGGCGTGCGCGCTTAGCACTGCTACGTCTGACGCCCTTAACCATTGCACCATCGAGGCATCCACAAAAAAGGATGCTCAAATAGCGTATATAACGACGCCAGACGCTGCAGTACACTCCGTATAGGGGTTCTATGAATTATGCTTTTTTCTGCAATGAATTATGATATTTCATCATTTTTTGGCGAACGTTAATTAATCCCTGTGCCAGATGGAATGTATGGCAATCAAATTAGTCATTTCCTACAGAATGACCAGAACATTGTTTTATATAATTTAGATTACACCAAATAAGATTAAAAATACATAAAGAACTTTGAACTTTAACTTATGGCGACGGTCAACATGTAATGGGAGGCACATATTTCAAGTTGGTTTCAAGTTTTATTATAAGTAATCCACCGGATTTCCGGGTGTGCCTCTCCAAAAGGCAGAACCGTCTTCAAAAGTGCCTGTGAACTGTCTTCAATTTTGTCGGTGAACTGTCTTCAAAACGGCGTAGTTGACTTGTCTTGTCGGTGAACTGTCTTGTTCCCCGAACAGCGATATTGCTAAATTTCACGGAAACGTCCGAAGGCTACATTTAAAGGGAGGTAAATCTGTAATGCATAGAAACAAAATCTGCGCAATGTTTGATGACGTAGATCACTGCCAGTAGTCGAACAAACATTTCAGTTCGGACAAGTCCATTGAAAACGAATTTTTATTTCCTAGAAAGCTAGGGTTGTGATTTTGTCTTGAAAAAATGTCTCAACAAGGGGCAGCGCTCCAGAGCTACAATAATGAACTGGTTAAATGTAAGTGTTATTTAGAAAGATACGGAATACGTTTTGTAGTGACAGTGCCATTCCTAACAGCCTCGCTGTTGGGTTAACTCTTTAGCGACATGGTTAGAGTGGTTGACTGTCACGCAGGAGTTCTGGGTTCGAATCCTGGCGGAGCCAAAAGATTTTCCCCTTGGAATTACTTCACTGGTGGCAGCGGTAATTCGGGAGTGCCTGAGTTGGCCTCTGGGACCGGTAGCGGGATCCCTAGGTTGTGGTTGATGCCCGGCTCTCAGGAAATAAAAGGGGGAAGAGTGTAGTGACAGTGCCATTCCTAACAGCCTCGCTGTTGGGTTAACTCTTTAGCGACATGGTTAGAGTGGTTGACTGTCACGCAGGAGTTCTGGGTTCGAATCCTGGCGGACCCAAAAGATTTTCCCCTTGGAATTACTTCAGTTTCAAGCTTACGCTACAGAATAGAGTGGGTGGGGTAAAACTTCTTCAACAGCTTCACAATCAGCCTGGGTACAAAATGGGTATTTTAACCAAATATGGCAAAACAATTGAATTCACATAAACGGGTAATTGCAGAAATTAAACAGAGCTCTCGGAAACGCAGAATTACGCGTATTGGTACTGTAGAGAATTGGCACTGTCTCCGAGTCCGGTACCGGACCCCTAGACTACGGGTCCGGTACCGGACCCCTAGACACTGATTCTAGGGGTCCGGTACCAGACCCCGAGCCACGCCTATGAGGACTGTCTCGGGGTCCGGTTGACAAGTCTAGGGATGCACGTATAGGTAGTAACAGTTATTTTACCAACAAAACTCATGTTGAAGTTTCACTTTGCTTCGTCCGCCAACTTTGATCCTCAATTGGATACCTATCTGTATTTACTGTCATTCGTCACACTATTCAAACAATTAAGCTTATACAAAAGGTATAAAAAATGGTAAAGTTAAAAAAAAGAACTTAACTCACCTGTAACGGATCAATTATCTTCTCATCTTCAATTAAAGGAACCAATTAAACTACTCGTTGGCAGCTGATTAGTGAGATGAGTGAGCAGTGTCAAATAAGCTTACATAGTCTGTAGTGTAGTTCATTATTCAACTATAGCTTTCAAAGAGACCCACGACTGGGACAACGGCAGTGGACCTAACTGGTATCTCTTGACATTCGGACATAGCTTTATACGAGACTCTGAATCTTTGGTCTTTTTTTAAACAACTAATATGGTCGACTTTTTAAAGACAAACAGTGTTAAACAATATCAGACTGCTCATACGATACCAGTCTGATCTGGATCCACACTGTTTGCTAGAGAGACCTTACAAATGGATATCCTAAGGTTGAAGACTCGATCGCGGAAATGCATCTAAAATAATGACAAACAGTGATGAACAAGATCAGACTGCTCCTATGATAACAGTCTGATCTCGGTCCACTCTATTTGCTACAGAGACGTTACAAATGGATCTACATAGGTTGAACGACTCAATCGCGGAAACGCATCTAAAATTTACGTCTGCTGGAGTTATCCTAGGAGAGCAGTCAGATTTGGGTCCAAACTGTTTGCTACAAAGACGTCTTACGGACAGACAAACATTGCGAATCCGGTTCAGGCTGCTCCTAGGATAGTGGTTTGAAACGAGTCCACACTGTTTGCTACAAAGACGGCTTATGGGTCGTTATGTCAGGGAAATGCAGCTTATGCTTACGTCAATGGCCAATATCCCCGTACAGACAAACATTTGGGACCAGGATCAGACTGCTCCTATGAGATTTGGGTCAATATTGATTGCTTCATAGACGTCTTTCAATAACGAACTAGTAGACGACATATGGGTCGTTATGTAGGAAAATGCAACTTATGCTTACGTCAATGGCTAATTTCTCAATACAACCATTGTGGACCTGGATCAGACTGCTCTTATGAGAGCAGTTTATTCTGAATCCGCACTGTTTGCTACAAAGACTGGACTGGAATAATCTAGCAGAACATAAATGGCGTTTCGCTGGCGTGCTAATGATGGCTTAGTAGCTTTTTAATTTTTCAGGGGATCCTGATCAGTATTGCTAAGAAACCCTATATTTCTTATGATTTTTCAGGGGGAGGGGGTCCGGAGTCCCTGCCCCCCCCACTCTGGATCTGCGCATGAATACGCCCAACTGATGTTAGATCCCTATCATAAATTTCTTAGCACCACATTTCGTAGAGCTAAATAGTCATATATAGCTGTTTTGTTGTGAATAACGTCCTGTACCAGCATGCTATTATCGGGCCACCATCGGCCCATGCATTTGGCTGGTGTTCGACAGTGGTCTGATTTTGTGTGCTTATTTGGTCTTAAGCTTTTGGGTGCTCAAAAGAACCGTCAATAACGCTGTGAATATATTGTGCCAAAATCGGCCCACGTTTTAGCTGTTTTATTTTGAATAACTTCGGCCCACCATCGGCCCATGCGTTTCACTGGTGCTGGTGGTGGATGGACGGGTGGACAGACAGACAGACTTATATGTGTCCAATTAGCCGGTATGAAAGCAATTAAACAATGCACCTGCAATCACCGTTTGCTTACTTCAATGAAAGTGCAAATTGGTATTAACCTCTAGGTTAATAATCAAGTAGACAGATAACAACAATAAATTTATAAGAACATTGAGACAAACATCAATTAAAGAACATCAAACCCTGCACCGATTCACTGATGCGATAGTAAGTTCCCCCTGACATCATGACCTTATTGAAAAAAAAAGGATAATAAAAATAAAGGAATAAAGTAAGACAAATTATATCTAGTTATGTTTTTTTTTTCACTCTTGTCCGTTAAAAATCGTATACCTTTTGTATAAGCTTATACTTGTTTGAATAGTGTGACAGTAAATACAGATGATTAAAGATGGCAGACGAAGCAAAGTGAAACCTTAAAACGATTTTTGTTGGTAAAATAACGGTTACTACATATACGTGCGGGTACGGACACGCATCCCCGTATCCCTAGACTTGTCGAGTAGTTGTTTCAAAAACTACCGGACCCCGAGAAGTCCTCATAGGCGTGGCTCGGGTCCGGTACCGGACCCATAGCCCCGTAGTCTAGGGGTCCGGTACCGGACTCGGAGACAGTGCCTAGAGAATTAGGAATATACCTCTCCTACAAAGGTCTGTGACTTGTGTAGACCCGGCACTAAGCTGGTACAGAAGGAATTTGTCCTCTGCAATAGCTACCATGTGCCTTTAGTCTAATAGTCCATCTTCGTCTAGCTGTACGACTGTCATGCGTCTTCCAGACTGGTCGCATCATCTAACCCAATTTTACCATATTCTTCCCTCTTTTGTTTTTTAAGGCCCCCTTACTACCCTGAATAGTCTCTGGTAAAAGGCCATATTGCAGTATGTGGATAGGCTTTTCTCGGGACCTCCATACCCCCTTCTGAGAATTGGTAGCTTCACACTTATCCAATGCTCTGGGTTTTCTTCTGGCCAAGTCTTTTCTATAGCTTCTCGGGATATCCCTGTCTTTAATCTTACAACTCGGGATAATATCGCATACTTCATCTCTTAAACATGGTGGCAGAAATAGGTTCTCTGCTCTTCTCTACCACCTTTTAAATGGTTCAGACTGCAGTCAACAAATAATAAAAGTTCCCACGGAGCATGCTCCAGTTATTTGTATGAAAACTTAAGCAGTCCGGCATCAGACTCTGTAGGTCCATTTCACGGGGCAAGACCCCTTTTAATTTCACTGGTGCTGATGACCAGGTCACTGATATGTATCCATGGATTCTTGCAGGCTCGGACTAATCCCCCGGAGACAAAATTATCACTAATCGAAATGTCTCCATAAAATAGGCTGTTGGATTAACAACCACCAGGATCCCATGGCCATTTCCCTCCATCTTCAACTTTCTGAAATGATTGAACATTTACTGAATTGCTGTACGCCCTGGTGCTGTCAACTGAAACAGAGAGGCCATACTGCCAAGTTTCATCGACTGAAAGTGAAGAAACAGTACAAAATAGAAACACTTTGGCCACCAGCTGTTTCTGTCTTAGCCTAATTAAACTATCAGTAACATTTACCATTGACCCAGCTGAGTGCAATGACCTTGGTACGATCACATCCAAATCCCCTTCTGGCTCAATGATATAGTCGGTAAATAGGTCAGAGATCTTACACTGCGGTTTTAGGGCTGAGTTCCGTGGCATTTTAACAGTTGTCTCTATTGTAACCTTTTTAACTTGGTTTTCCTTACTAGAGCCTATCCGTTCTACTTCTATGGGCACCTTCTGTCCTTTTCCCCTGAAATCAAGGCACCTGTCATTTAGCTTAATGTCTACTCCATGCCTTAGCATGAAATCTAGACCTAACAGCATATCATCCTGCATTGGGGCCACATAAACTGCCTCGGGGAAGGTGATTTCCCCCAGCTTCAGGGCCACTGGACCTACAACAAAACCACCCATCCTCAGGTCCCGCCCTGCGGTATGGAGGATAACTTTCTTCAGATATGGCGGTGTAGGCTGCAGCTCCCTGAAATTACTGTCTGAAATAATCGTCACTTCTGCTGCAGTGTCTATGACAGCCAGAAGTTTAATATCTTGCAAACTAACTGGAACACTCAACATTGAAGAAGAAGGAAGCTGACAAATAGTGATATCTTCCCATGTGCTCATGGAATCTGAGCCGGGATCCTGTTCTTCTCCAGCTGGGTTACCTAACTGATCTGCAAGAGAACTATTATGATTAGTTTTACAAGTTACCTCGGAGTCTAGCTCCAGTTGATTAGTATCATTATCAGTATGGGACTCTATTTTATTCTCGGTCCCTTCTGTATACATCACTTCGTGTCGGACCTGTAATATAAAAGATTTCTGATCAACCTTTTTACTGGTGGATGTAGCCTCGGAACATAGTTCCTGTTTATTGCTACGCATTGGGGACGCTGTAATATTTTCTCTCTGTTCTTTTTCAACTTCTGTACTGTGTCCCTGAAACTGAAGAGAGACGTTTAGGCTATCAACTAACTCAAGCGTCATTTTTGACGTAGCCTCGGAGCTTAGCTCCAGCTTATTGCTACTAATTTTGAATGCCGCTTGATCATCTTTTGTATTTTGTCCCTGAAATAGAAAAGCTTTTACATTATCGACTGGCTCAAGTTTATTTTCTGATGTAGCCTCGGAGCTTAGCTCCAGCTTGTTGCTACTTATTTGGGATGAATTCAATTGTTCTGTCACTACCATACATGAGCTCTCTTGTTTTTTCTGGTAGTATGAGTTCCCTCTAATCTTTTCTAACTGCACAGCGCTCAGATCTCGATTGAGACTTATGGATGGATTCCAAGCTGAATATGGCTGGATCAGCATCTCTTTGAATGTTCGGTCAATCCATTCTTCATCCTCATGTAGGGTGCTGGGTATTTCCTTATTTAGTGGCGAGGTTCCACACAACTTGCCATACATGAAGTCGATGTAGTCTTCGCAGTTGTCAAGACTCTCCCTTTTATCTCTTGACCCAAGCTCTGTTGATCCCATGCTATCCCACCAGAAATCTGTGATCTCGGATTTTGACTCCTGAATCTCTGGGGGAATTTCAGAGCTATTGCCTTGGACCAACAGCAGCTCTGTAGGTTCAGGCCAAAGTAGTTCCTCAGCCTCTTCAACTGACATGCTGTTCCTATGAACTTTCTGTATGCCTTTCCCTTTTTCTGGGAATGGTAACAGGCTAGCAATGTTTGGCCATTGTTCTGCGGGTAGTTCCCTGGCCGATTTCCTGAACTTTCTTTTTAGAGGAACAAGTCCTTCTTCCATATTTTTGGCAATATTTTTCTCGGACTTGAGTCCTTTATCTTGTCTTGTTTTACTATGAAGGCATATCTCTTCAAACTCAATTTGGTGCTCTGAGTATGAATTGTCATGACAAGAACCCTGGTGTAATACACCTCTGCCAATCTGACTTTTGCGGGACTCCCCATTTTGTACAGCCACTGGTGGAACCTGAAAAGAAACAAAATGCTCTTTCGTGTCCAGTGTGTCACAAGGTAAATGCTCGAGGCATGCCATCTCTTCCAGGGCTGGAACACCTCTACTCAACATTTCACCATTCTGGAGCGGGCCTTGCACCATTGCATTATCCCCTAAAAAATCAAATGACGAATAGGTGTCATCGTGAGAAACTCTGTAGCTTATAAACTTTCCCTGACTTTGCCAATGGGGTTCCGGAAATGATGTTAGGTGCTGTGTGCCCACGGCTTGATTGTGATATGCAGATGGCTGATAACAAGTATTCTGAGAACTAGGGGTGGATGTGTAGGAGCAGTCTATATCAAATATTCTTTGATGGTGTAACTGGTCAAATTGTGGATCAATGAGATCCTGTGATTCCATGTGCTGTTCCATTTGCATGATCAAATCATAATACGGGAGGTTGGGTACAAGTTCATTCAGATAAGCTAGGTAATCTGCTGCTTTCCCTTGCAAAACATATTTCAAATTTGACTTACATTCCTGTGAAGACCAATGCTTGTCTTTTGCATAATGCTCAAATTTACGATAAAAGTCTGACCACTTTGACTTGGATGGGTCAAAAGACAGGTATTTCGGCAATGATTGGAAGTTGGTGTTTTGGTCTGTGTAGTTGCTTAGTGAGTTTGGTGCATGTGTATTGTTTGTGAATTCCTGTTGAAACTCATTCTGAAAATGTGTATTAAATGGTGTTGATTGCTGAGGATGACTGATTTGTTGATAATCGGGCTGTGCATCCCAAACAGACTGGAATGTAGACTGATTTAATGACTCCCCACTTGGTATGTAACCGTGATTTGGCTGATTACACGGGCTTAAAGCCCCAACAGGAGTGGCTAATTGGGTACTCCCTAACCCACACAGACTGTGTCCTGGTGGAGCCTCTATGGGATGAAATGAATATCCCTGTGACGGGCAGTGCCCAAATGCTGTTTGTGACGGGTAGTGCCCAGATAATGACAGCTCTCCATCCGGAACATGTCCAAATCTCCTCCAGTCTAAAGCTGTGAACCTTGGGGATTCTCCCCATGTTGGTTGAAAAGCGGAAGGGAAGTGCCCTGATGAATTCCATGGATCTGCATCTCGCCAGAACTGCGACATCATGGAAATGGAAAGGTCCTGCTTTTAGAAACTAGTGCAGCAATTAATGTAGAGACAATTTATCACTCAAATTCTTCATTAGAAATTTAGCCAGCCTTTTATTGTTTTTGTTTTTAATATTGGCCTAAAAAGATTATCCAGAAAACTTAGAAATTGTAAAGAAATGACTTGGTTAATGAAAGCCGAAAACAGTGAAGCTGATTACATGTAGCGACGTGTTGACTTGGGGACGTTCTCCAATAAAAATTATCAGTGCGCCGACATGTTGACTTGGGGATGTTTTATCTAATAAAAATTATGTCTCCTTTTCTCCCTTCTTTATTTTTTTTAAGCTGGAACAGTATCTGTTGTTTTTAAACAGTGAAAATAGCTTTTAATTTCCAAATAAGTCTGAACTTTTTATAATCTAATTTTATGAAATGTAGTGGCCAATTTTAGCCGATAATTTAGTGATGGATTTCCAAATTTTTACAAAAACAAAACAATATTTCCATGAAATTGCAAGTTATCGGCACCTGAATATCACAGACCAAATCCCGCAGACTTCCTCAATACGCTGACTGGCCGGTCTTTATTCCCTTGCTTCAATCCTTAAGAGTCACGAAAACTAATGACATCTGTCAAAACCTTTGACAAACCTCTTCTTCTCGGTTTTGTCGCAGCGCCACTGTAGAGAATTAGGAATATACCTCTCCTACAAAGGTCTGTGACTTGTGTAGACCCGGCACTAAGCTGGTACAGGAATTTGTCCTCTGCAATAGCTACCATGTGCCTTTAGTCTAATAGTCCATCTTCGTCTAGCTGTACGACTGTCATGCGTCTTCCAGACTGGTCGCATCATCTAACCCAATTTTACCATAGTACGCATGTTTTTTCCTTGGGATGCATGATTTTCGCTAGGCGGGAGTCCCGCTGACGCATGTTTTTTTAGTCGGCACGCGCTAAAAATCCAGTAGCTGAGAGATAAGTACACACCGGGAGATCAAAAGCCCTTTGATATTATCGATCGCGACACGCTTTCCTGTCTGTTGACCAATCGTATGACTCGGACTGCAGTGTAGCAATTCTGACAGGTGATTGACAGAATCACCGATGCGGGACAGTGTGATGATTACGAGGTGATTATTGAAGTAATTAAGCAAGGATTAACGGGTAATTGTTTGAAGATTTACCGTTAATTAAAGGGAGAAAAACTAATAGAGTATTGTAAACAACATCGGACTACCGAATTTGACTGATTAGGGATGAAAGAGAAAACATATTTAATTGCACTCGTTTGCGACTTGAGCAACATAAACATGGAGAAAAAAACAATTATTTTACGGATTTGCATTTCTTTATTCGTTCATTGCTACGGCAAACAAAAGAGTCTGAGAATTGTTGGGGAAAAAACGGTACAGCGGTAAGCCGTATACGGTAACATCCGACTGACAAAAAGTTCCAAATGAAGCTACACTACAAGCCTTGCGATCGGTTCAAGCCAGTGTCTAGATGAATAAACTTTCAGCAAGTAAAATGGTTCATTATAAATCATGGAAGCCATGTTAAATGGCTAAGTAATGTCAGTCTATTAATTGCAATCGCCGTAGACACTAGCGAGATGCGTTTTTTAGAAGAAAAAACACTTCCATCTGCATATGATTTTACAAAACAGAGGACTGCTGTCTGTCTGTCTGTCTGTCTGTCTGCCTGCCTGCCTGTCTGTCTGTCTGACTTGTTAATGAATAAAACAAGTACCAACAGTTTAATCATTTATTTTGATAAGGCCAAACAAAAAAATGTGTGTTCAGGTTACATGAAAAAATATATTACCAAAATATTTTGTTTTTGTTAAGTAGGAACAATCAGGGTTAAGGGGTTAAAATCAGTTGATCTAAAAATTATTCAAATGTATCACTTCTGGCTAAAATGGAAAAGATATTGGTATGCACAAATGGTGGGACTCCAACTTTTTTGGAGTAGGACTCCCACTTTTTCCAGTGGGACTCCTACTTTTTGCCAGATGGGAGTCCTGAACTCCTGTTTTCAAAATCCAAGTGAGAGCTCTGATAAAGAACAAATCCAAAATTTGGAAGAGGCCAACATATCATGGAAAAATCAAATAAGCCGTATAACTAAAAAGTACAACAATATGCTAGGTTTTCTGAGAAGCACTCTACGACAAGCAAGCGAAGAAACAAAGGCACAGGCTTACTTCACCATGGTATGATCCAATGATCCAACCTGGACTACTGTTCTATAATCTGGAGTCCATACCAACGTGACCAGAAACACCAGGTTGAAATGGTCAAGAGAAAATCTGCACAATTTGTTACAAACAGTTTCAGAAACACCAGCAGTGTCACGGACATGCTTGACTATCTCGGTTGGGAGTCACATGAAACAAGAAGCAAACTGCGGCTGATTGGTCTCTACAAAATTGTGCACAGACTGATTGATATACAAGCCACAGACTAACTGACACAATAATTCCTGGAACAGACTACCACCAGCAGCAGCTGAGGCTCCCTCCTTGGTATCCTTCAAGAGGGAGATGTCTGACCTAACCTTCTAATGGGGATTTATCTCCCAGCCATGAATGTACACCTAAATGAGGAGTGGTGAGCTATGCAGTCGGCAGATTGGTCTCACTCTGATGGGCGAAAAATGTCTGGGAACAACTTTTCTTTTTACTTCTCTATTTTACTTAAGTTTGCATTCTTACGTCTACTGATCTTATATGCTTCTATCTTTAACTATTTTTCTCTTTTATTTTTCTCTCTTGCGCACCACTAAAGAAATGTCAAATGTGACAGCTTAGTGTAATCAAGGTTGGGCGGAAAATTCCATCCCCGACATTTACCGGTGGAATTTACTGGTATTTCCCGTCGTGGCAAATAATGGCAAATATAATTTTTTTGTCGCGAAATACTGGCAAATATGATTTTTAGCTGTAAAACGCAGCAGATATCTTTAGAAAGTTGACTCAAAATAGTATAATTTATACAGTACCTTAGTTAGAAAGCGTATTTGCGTATATGCCCAAATTAATTATCAAAAAGCAAATAGAACTGAATCGGTAGCGTAACAAAATGCACAATAAATTCCGAATACACAATGCATATATTGAATAGCTGTGCACACCGGCTTTTAAGGCCAACCTTAAGAATATTTTTGTTTCCCCTTACCCGACCCTGTTTTACCAGTATGGGTAGGTTGGTCTGAATTTTTTTTTTAACTTCTCAAATTGGATGCCCATTAAACTTGTATAAGTAATACCTGTCTTTTAAAAGAGGCCACTCAAAAAAAAGAAAAAATGTGTTTTTTTTCAAGACCGATTATCGCATAATGCAGGTCAAAAGTATTGCAGAATGCTAACAGGGAGCATTCTGCAATACTTTCGACCTTCATTTAATTTTCAGGTTATTTTTTTAAAGAAATCACAGTTTACATTGGACAATTCTTGAGATGAAATGTAAATAGAGAATACTAGGTGAGTGTCTTTTGATATCAAGTTTACCAGGCAAGGCTTTGAGAACGCTTGTTGACATCGCGAGGCTTGCCGAGCGATTCAACATGCGTTCTCAAAGCCGAGCCTGGTAAACTTGATATCAAAAGACGCGCCTGGTATTCTATTTATCAGTTAACCCATTGTTGAAAACTCTTTAAACTAGCGATTATGACGTAATTTTTGATTTTTGTGTTGATTCAGCGTCATTAGCGACGTCATTCAAAAAGTGCAACGTCATCATGACCTGATAAAGGTAACATGCCGTGAGATAGGAAAAGTTTATTAGGTTATGTTGAAACAATTCGGTTAATATAAGGGGTGACTGATAAAAAAAAAATCTTGGCTGAAAATTGAAATAAAATATTTTGAGTAGGGCCTATTTTTCAGGGTCGGTCGGGTAAGGGGAAACAAATAAAATTTTAATTTAGGCCTAATGCTTTGCCGTCTGCAAACTCCTCAATTATCCGGTATGAGATGGACTGGACAGATATTGTCGGTTTTGGGGGAAATTTGCTTGAAAAATCAGCATTTTTGGCATCCAAACTTGGGAAACTGGGCCTCTATTAGAGCATGAGCCTCTAATAGAGATTTTAGGGTAATTGAAAAAGAAAAAGAAAATAGAATAATGACTCTTTTTTTATCAAGCAAATTCTGTTTCAGGTATAAATGACTTGTGTGGTAAGCGAGATGAGCTTCATAAACAGATTATGCAAGAAGAGGAAGAAAAACAGAAGTTACAGAATGACATCAGAATATTGACAGAAAGACTTGCTAAGGTTAACGAGAGTCTCAGCAAGAAAATGGCCTCAAGAAATGAATTTGACAAAACAATTGCAGAAACAGAAAATGCTTACATGAAGGTACGTAAGATGTGTTAATTTTTATTTCTTGGCTATTTTCAAGAAACATCAGTGCCTAACATCTAATGACACTTTCAGTGCAAAACCAAAATTAAATAAAATAAAAAGTCTATGTAAACAAAGGGTCCCAGATCAGACTAATCTTACAGGGCCATTCTGTTCAGGGGTGATTTATTGGCTTTATTGTGATACATGTATGCTTTGCACAGCTTCCCTCGCATGTAACTTATCCGTAAAAGACATCCCTTAACCCTTTGTACATGTATACTGGAAAGGACTACAAGTTCAATTTTGCACATTCAAATTCTACTACAAGTTCAATTTACACATTAAAATTCTACTTCTGAAATACATGTACTAGACTGAGATATTGAAGACATTGTTATTAGAAAAATAATGTAAAATTGTTATGCCTTATTTGCATATCAGTCAGCTAGAGCACTTACTAAAACAAGTGATTTCTTTGATCACTTATATGCATCATTTTTTAGCAAGAAGATACATTTTGTAAGATTTGTCTTTCTTGAAAATGATGAAAAATGAAAAAAAAATCAGTTGTCAAAATGATTTGGATAGAAAGCTTGCTGATCACTGATTCAAGTAACTTCAGTAATGAATAACTGTTACAGGTGATTATACGAGGGTTAGTCAAAAATAACTGAGCCCTACCTTATAACATTTACTTCAAGTAAAAGGGACACATATTTAAATGATATTTCATCGCAGTTATATTTCATCTATTCAGTAACCTAATTTATATCTGTTGGTAGGCTTTATATACTGGTTGCTAGGCAACCGACCATGACCTGTCGAACAGGTGCGTTCACGCTGTAATACATCAATATATAAGCGCTGCCATGGAAACGATAATGTCAATGTAATGCTGCATTTACTGTCATTTGATACCTATTACATGTACCAACTCAGTGCCATAGAAAAAAAACAACTGACCCAAAATTATAGATGCTGTGGTTGTTTGATTTCAGAATTTAGCAAATTTTTACGTGCCTCAAGTCTCATAATTTACCCCACCCACATTCATATTAGCACAATTTTAATAGAAAACATAAAATAATTACCTAATAATGCTTATGCAGTACTGCATACACAAACAAACCCACAGAAATATCAAATTCCTTGTTTGGAATAAATGAATCTGTTTCCATGGCAACACATTCCTCATGTATTTGAAAATTAGTGAAATTTTGACTTATTGTGTTGCTAGGCAACGCATGCAATCAGTGTTCACCTAAACATTTACGAACCAAGTATAATGAAAAGACAATATGACATATGTTATTCAAATAAATGTCAAATATGTCTTTCTCAAAAACTATTAAGCCCACAAGCTTTTTTAAGACATACTGTAAATTCCTGGTGGCGGAGATCATGAACGCATCACTCTGACTGACGATCTTTAGTTGCCTAGCAACCATAACAGAGGCTTCACCTGGTTAATTATTTTGGGTCAAAACGTCTATGACAGGTTATACTTATAAAAGATAATCACATTTCTTGTCTACAATGTGAGGCTAAGATACAATGAGGTAGGGCTCAGTTATTTTTGACTAACCCTCGTATCACTGTAACAGATGATTGTATCATAGTGAAAATCACTCATTTTGGTGATTTTGTAAAGAAAGGGTAAAAACTTTAAGGTACTGCGTGCAAAGGTAAAATGAGTGCGTGCAATATACTATTATATATTAATTATGGAGTTGAATTCTTGAAATTTCAGGAAAAAATAAGCACAATAACAAGAAAAAATAGGAAAGGCATTATAATGGACCATAAATTTTGTCAATTTTATGGCCTTTTTGTGGTATTTTAGGGCTTCTGAGGCCAAAGTCTGGCAGTAAATGTCTAAAAAATTGCATAACTGGTCAGACATAATACTGACACACATTTCTAAGTAGAGGTTAATTAGATTAGCTGCTGTTCTTCAACAAAACAAAGTAAAATTAGTCGACATGACCAGATGAGATTCTTATCTGAAAAATAACTTCAACAAGTGATTACAGTGTCTTGTTTAAGTAAGTGCCCTGACTGCATATGCTTCACCAAATACAGGCAGAACAATTTTATACTGATCTATTAACAGTGTTGTCCTACTGAGTATAGTAAATTTCAAGCCCTTAGATTAATTTTCCAGTACTTTTCAAGGCAGATTTAATTGTCAAAGACTTTTCAAGAAAGCCCGCTATAATAAAATAATTTCCTAGCCTGTCTGTGAACAAATTGACAGAATTTCACCAAATTTTATATATGCATTCATATTTACAAGATCTAGCTTAGGATTGTTACACATCATTTTTCGCACATTTATACCAGACTTATGGCCCCTGATTTAAGCCAGAATTTTGTTTCCGCTCTATATCTTGAGAACAAATTGACAGAATTTCACCGAATTTTATATATGCATTGATATTGATAAGATCCAGGTTGGGATTGTTACACATCATTTTTTGCACATTTGTACCAGAGTTAGGGCCCTTGATTTATATCAGAATTCCGTTCCCCCTCAATATTTTGAGGACAAATTGACAGAATTTGAGCAATTTTTTTTATAATCATTTATATTGACAAGATCTAGATTGGGATTGTTAAAGGTTATTTTTTGCTTACAGGTCAACCTCACTATGTCAAACTTGTTTATCTCGAATACACGGCATATGTCGAAGTGATCATCCATTCCCGAGCTGTTCCCCTATATTGCTTTGTATTTCAAACCTGTTTATGTCAAACTTGGTTATCACGAAATCTCAGCTATATTAAAGTGGTTTTTCATTCCCCAAAATTAGTTTTCCGCTTATTTACTACAACTTGTGTCGAAGTAAATTTTGTGTTGGTCAAAAAATTAAACTATATGAATGTCAAACAAAGTAATTAACCTTCAGAAATCAAACAATAGGCTTTTATTTAGTCCAGTTTAATCCATTGTTGCGGGTAATCGCCAATTAGTTATAGTGTGGAGGTGGCCATTGTTCATTGATCAGCTGTTTGTGTATAAAATAATTGCATCGATTGACCTTGACAATGCGTAACAACCCAGGCGTACTTGATTTGAACATCAGAAAATTAACGAAGCCACTCAAATGTTAATGTTGTTAATTGGTGTCCTTTGATGAGATATTTTCGACAGTCTTTACATAAACAACTTGGTTTGGTTTATATGCTAGTTTATTCTCTCGAAAAACATTGGAAATTTCAATAATTAAAATTTAAATACTGTTTTCACCATTTCCCTATTCATTACCAGTAATTTAAAAACAAATCACCCTTTCCGCAATTTTGTCTATCCCTCGCTAAGGCTGTGGCATTATGTCGGTCCACAATGTAATTAAAGTGGAAATTAAACAAACTAAAATGAATTTCTTTTGTCTTCATTTCAATCCTGTTTTCAGTAGGAACAGTTTGACTACACATGTACTGCATGTACATCATATTGGGGTGATGTCACATTTTGCTTATGTGGAACTTCGGATTACTCGAAGTATTTTCGCTATTCCCTTGGACTTTGAGATAGCGAGGTTGACCTGTATTTGTATCAGAGTCACGGCCCTTGATTTATTTAAGAATTTCATTTCCGCTCAATATCTGGAGAACAAATGGATAGAATTTCACAAAATTTTGTATATGCATTTATGTAGACAAGATCTATATTGGGATTGTTACCTGTTAGTTTTTGCTTATTTGTAACCAGAGTTATAACCCTTGATTGATGTCAGAATTTTGTTCCTGCTCAATATCTTTAGAAACTTGGCCTTTTTATTGCATGTAAAGCACTTCAGTGGGGCTTTAGTCAGATTCTCTGGCAATTCTAGTTTGAAATTATTTAGAGATTAATACATGGCCACCGCTGCATTACCAGACATATTGTCCCAGTGTCTCCATAAAGCTTAAAGACCCTTGAGCAAATATGGGGTGGCGGGCCGATATGCCTGGTTACACTGCAGCGGTCACATTTTAAACTTTTTATTACATGTGGGATCTGTACATCTTGGGTGCAGGCGAGGGCCGATATGGGTGCGTGCAAGGGTCGATATGGGTTCATGTGAGGGCCAATATGGGTTCACTTGACCCGGCTGTTATGGGTTTGGAATCACGAGCAGTAATAGCCCAGGTAGCTAAGCATTTTGTAACTATTTTTAGTGAAACATGTAATAAATATAGATTCTATTTAGCTAATATTTCACAGTACTTCACTGATTTGTAGATACAGTCGACTCTCGTTAACTCAACTATGCATAACTCAATACTATCGTTTATCTCGACTCGATGGCCCGGTCCCGGTATTTTCCCCTATATATTATTGCAATTCCACAACGTTTATCTCGACAACGGCTAAGTCAATAAAACTGATAACTCGTGACGAAAAACTGGTCCCGCTGATCAATTTTAGTGTATTTTACAACGCCTAACTCGATTCCATTTCAAAAGAAAAAGACAGTCATTAACTTACCTTTTTATCTATATGTGTCTCCAATTAATCCACCGTTTTGAACGTTAATTATCCCCATTTAATTTAAAAAACATCAATTGTTTGATCACTTGGTCCACGTGTGTGACACATGCAGTTGTAAATTAGTGTGTTGTAAAATTACATAATTGACCGCGGTCAGCGAATTCTACTGATCTGTTGTTTACAACTTCAAAGCGGGTACATGTCTATCTCTGTAAGTGACGGTTTGAGCTAATGTGTCATATTTCAGCAATCTATTGAGTATTAAGCCTGTCCGATGACGGCTCGTTTTAAATAAGGCTAAAGTATAATTAAATAGTTTCTCGGGCCATTTTTTGATTTTTGAAAACAGATGCAGCGTTTCATTTCAGGCAATGGACAGTTGTGCGTGTAAGGCTATTTTTGGACATTGGTCAAAGTCATGACAAAAGCTGACGAAAATTAAAACATGCATGTACACTGTCTGTTAGGGCTTAAACATATGACGATGTACGAAAGGGTAAAACCTGCGACCAGTTGCCGATACTTACTTGGAACTGAAAATGCTTTGTTTATTTTATTTTGTCTTAGAAAGTGAAAAAAATGGCCTTAATGGAGGGACTGCAGTGGTACCTGAAAAACGTATATATTTTTCCCCTTTTTATTCTTGTTTTTTTTTAAATTTCAATTAACAATGTCAATTGATTCTTGGATCAATTCATCCCTCAGTTTATTAATGTAGTAGCTACCAATAACGATCTATTAACGGACGAGTGAACGTGAGTTATTTTGCCCAAAAATTGTGGCTATACGTCATGATATGGTTACCTCGAACTACTGATAACTCGACACATTTTGCTCAGTCCCTTGAAATTCGAGGTATCGAGAGTAGACTGTACATGTTTTGGAGAAGGGGAACTAATTCGAATACAGGTAAATTTACTTTTTTATATACATTTCAGATCCTGGAGAGCTCACAAACTTTACTGAATGTTCTAAAGAGAGAGTCACAGAGTTTAAGAGAAAAATCACAAACACAAGCTTCCATTTCACAGAGAACAGCCAGGGAGTCATGATAATGGACATGTATTGACATTAATGTGATACTTGTAGGGGAAATAATCAGTAAAAAAGCTAAAATATGTTAAATTGTGTTAAACCTTTATCATGCTGGATAATACTAATTTACAGGATTCCAGTTTTTATGCCTCCAACTTTGATGAGGGCCACATATTGAATTAGGCTCTTCCTACATCCATCTGCCCTTCCATAGGTTTAGATAAACACAATTTATGAGTGTAAAATTATAAATATTTTCTTACCCATCAGTTTTACCATATGTTTTGGGTGCTCAAAAGAACCGTCTCATTGAGACTTCTTTTGAGTACCTACACCATAGGTTTTGGTTGAGAAATAAGAAAATTAAATCATTGGAATGCTCTCTTAACTAAAGTCCTGCCTTCATACCTTTTAGCAGGATATCTGGTTAATTATAAGAACTACAGCCACGAAACTTGGTAAGACTTGATGCATGGATTACCTGATTTACTTTTAATGGAATTTGAAAAACTTTACTCCATAATAGCACCTTTTGACGCCTTTCAAATATCATGTATTTGACAATATTACAGGAAATGGAGCATTTGCTATTTTGGAGCAAATGCTCCATTTTCAATAATATTTTCAAAAAGTATTCAAAACTTAAATATTTCTTGAATTGTATCAATGTTGTTTAAAAATATAGTGATGTCATGATCTAAAATAGCCTATGGAGTAAAGGGTTAAGTTATGGCCCTTGTTACATGTAGCTCACCTGAATCATAAGCTCAAGGTCAGCTATTGTGATCGTTGGATGTCTGGCATGTGTCGTAGGTCACGTGTCATCAACAACGGCTTCAAAGGACATCTCCTAAAGTACTGTATGGAACGCCTCGACTGCCTTATAATGTGCAAATTATATTCGTCATGTACAAGAGTCATTGTGTTATGTGCACATTTAATTCGTTATGTGAAAAATGTATTTCGTTATGAGCAAAATACATTTCGCTATGTTCAAAATGTGTTTCGTTATGTGCACAATGTATTTCGTTATGCGCAAAATATATTTCATTATGTGCATAATGTATTCGTTATGTGCAAAATGTATTTGGTTTTGTGCACAATGTATTTCGTTATGTGCAAAATACATTTCGTTATGTGCAAAATGTATTTCGTTATGTGCATAATGTATTTCGTTAAGTGCATAATGTATTTCGTTATGTGCACAGTGTATTTCGTCATGTGCATAATGTATTTCGTTATGTGCATAATATATTTCGTTATCTGCACAATGTATTTTGTTATGTGCATAATGTTTTTCGTTATGTGCACAATGTATTTCGTTGTGCGCAAAATATATTTCGTTATGTGCATAATGTATGTCGTCATGAGCAAAATGTATTTCGTTATGTGCAAACTGTATTTTGTTATGTGCACAATGTATTTCGTTATGTGCATAAGGTATTTCGTTATGTGCACAATGTATTTTGTTATGTGCATAATGTATTACGTTATGTACACAATGTATATTGTTATGTGCACAATGTATTTCGTTATGTGCAAAACCAATTCGTTATGTGCAAAATCTATTTGGTCCTGTGCCGTGTCATTTAACAAGTTGTTATTTAAATACTATAACCGGTCTTGTATAAGAATCAAGTTGTCGGACAGTCCGGTACTCAAAACGATTCGTGATTTTGTCCAAATGGGCTTTTTGGGCCTGGCTACTTCGCTACTTTGTGAGTCACAAAATGAACGTGCATCATGTCACTGGGAAAGAATGGTGTAATTTCGACCTTTTCCCGAGTGCCGATGTATACAATAACATTTTGGCACGCGCGCTGTGACGTAGTTTGTGACTCGCAATAAATCACAATGGTAACCCTGATCAATCCGCGACGGTCGAGTAAAGAAGCACCTTTTATATAATCATAATATAATTATATATATATAATATGCATGTTTCTTGATAATCACAAAACTAGACAAGAGGCAATTTACATAGGCGTAGGAACAGGGGGGGGGGGAGGGCAATAATTTTGTAGGGGGGGGGGGGGGGGGGGGGGCAGAATATCTTTGGCCCCCACTGCCCGCAATAATCTGTCTAAATTGATTGAGACATTTTTTGTCACTCAGGGTATAATAAGCAATTTCCACACATTATTATTAGTCGCGGTTTGACATTTATGACAACTAACTTGGCGGCGAAGCGAGGGGATGGGGGAGTTAATTATTACTTCTTCCGCTTCTTTAACACTAACACTAAACAACTAATAACTAAACCCTCAATCAACCCCATCAACTTGCTCTGTATGTTACTGCCATGCTTCTGCATGCCCCGCAAACTTAAGGTGAGACCCCGGAAGGTATATTATATCGGAAGCCTAAGATAGGTTGCTGGAAGGACTCAAAACACACGCAAACACACAGGTTTTAAGCCTTACCACACTCGAGCAGCGCCCTTTCCCTTAAGGATAAGCCCAAATCCCCGCTACTATCCTCTAGATGAATAAGCCATCGTATGATTGGTCATCTTCCCGAAATGGAGTTCAAAATTCAAAATAGCAAACAAGTGAGTTTCCCACATAGGGAAATAATCACAGAGGACACCAATACCTCATCCGCTCCACAGAACGGCAACTAAAATGAAAAAGAAAATACAATTAAAGAGGCAAAACTTTATTTCTTATGTTTTCCTCAAGTTGGAAACTTACTTCGTAGATCGATGTGTGCATGCATGCGTGTACGAACATTTTGCAATCTCACCCCCCCCCCCCCCCCCCCCCCCAAGTATTGATGTTGGCCTCCGACGGCTGGGTATGCCCCCTCTCAATATTGAAAAAGCTTCATACGCCTATGGTTTATATCGGACATGTTCAAAACAGTGCGATTTTATGTTGTAATGCATGGACTACTTAACATATATAAGGGCGCAGGGGGGGGGGGATTCAGGGTGCCCACTCTTAGTCTGAAATAAAATGCCCTGACTTTTCACTGACTTTTCCCTGACCAAAAATAATTTTTCCCTGACCATTTTACCGCTCTTTACTGCCCCTCTCTGTCTGTTCAGCCCGTGTCTTCAGCCTTCATATAACCACGTAAGTCACAATGAAAATTGAAAATAATAAAAAAAACAAGAAACAAAAAAAGGTCTTAGGTCAATTAAATTCAACATAAAAATAACTATAGCAAAGAGACCAATATTATAATTACTGGATCGCATAATAGGCATCTAAAAACTGACACACAGTCATCATCTTATATATGTTTGTTCAATTTTTAAGTGGTTTGAACAAATACTTTTTTTAAAATTTCCTGACTTTTCACTGACTTTTAAGGATTTTCTAATTTCCCTGACCATTTTACAGAATTCCCTGACTTTTCCCTAACTTGAAGAAAAAAACAAATTTCCCTGATTTTTCCCTGACCAGTGCGCACCCTGGAATTCGGGTAGGCTACAGCACGTATCATATCTGTCTTGTATGACATTTCTGAAAAGTATGACATCTCTGAATAGTTTTTCTAGCATGTGATCACTGATCCTGCATGCTATCTAGAAAACAATATTTTATAAAGACTGCATTTGGAGAAAAAACAACTACAGATGGTGAACAAAAGTATTCGTCACTAAATGACGTCGCCGTTTAAAACAATGTTTTTTTCCAGGGGGGTGGGGGGGGGGGGGTTGCAAAAAATCCTGGAAAACTATAGAAGCTACAATACAAGTCCTGGTTTTGACGATACTTTCATCGTCATCATCATCATGAAATTTGCACATCATATAAAGAAGTCAAGACAGCACGTAATTTGAAATTGACAGGACATAATCATGAAACATTTCTGCATGACAAACCATTTGGTCAACATAACGAATTGTTTTGAGTACCAGACAAATTGATACTTATACAAGACCGGTTACAGTATTTATATAACAACTTGTTTAAGATTTTGCACATAACGAAATAGATTTTGCACATAACGAAATACATTGTGCACATAATGAAATACATTATGCACATAACGAAATACTTTGTGCACATAACGAAATGTATTTTGCACATAACGAAATACATTGTGCACAAAACCAAATACATTATGCACATAACAAAATATATCTGTGCATAACGAAATACATTATGCGCATAACAAAATACTATGTGCACGTAACGAAATACCATTTGTGCATAAGGAAATACCTTATGCACATAACGAAATGTATTTTGTGCATAACAAAATGCATTGTACACATACCCAATACATTGTGCACATAACGAAATACATTATGCACATAACAAAATATATCTGCGCATAACGAAATACAGTATGCACATAACGAATTACATTATGCACATAACGAAATACATTATGCACATAACGAAACATAGTTTGCTCATAACGAAATATATTATGCACATAACGAATTAAATTTGTACATAACAAAATGACCCTTGTACATGACGAATAGAATGTACACATTATAAGGCAGCCGAGGCGTTCCATAGTACTGGCTGGATTTTGATCAAACTTGACAGGAATTATCCTTATCTATAATAATTGTTCAAATTTGCATATTTAGGTCACATGGGCTAAAAAGATTTTCAAAATGTAAACTTTAAAAATCATGTCTGAAACCACAAGTCTAAAGCCTTGGTATTTGGTATATAGTATCACTTAGTGGTATAATACCATTTTGTTCAAAATATGGCACTAGGGTCACATGTTGACTTGATATCCTGAACATTACTTAAAAATTTCCATGTGTGTATATAAGTTTTCTTGCAACTGCTTATCAATCAAAGATTCATAGCTGGATGTTTTAAGGGACAATACATTCCCTGAACCTTATAAACATTCATTCTTGGGTGAGTGACCCAGGGCCTGAGGGTCCTCTTATTTCATAAAAAGACAAGCATATGATGGGGGCACAGTGTTTCACAAACATCATTAAATTTTCTAGTTTGCATGCTTTTACAAGCGGAGTGGAACAAACTGTGTGAATCCTGATCAGCTGGCTTCTCAGAAGTCAGTCAAGCTGATCTGGATCTTCACTGTTTTCAAATAAGGATATATTTATATTGGTATCGCTTAATTAAGAAAGACTAGAAAGATAGTTTTGTAGCTAGTTTGTTACACCTTATTGTACTCCTAGTAGAGTTAATTAAGTAATAAATTAGATTTTTTGAATGTTCATGGAATCATGAATACTTTGGGTCTCTTGCAAAGTAACACATTTACTTTGCAAGAAATCTGAAGTATTCATGATTCCATGAACAGACCAAAAAATTAATTAATTGCTTATATTTACATTTTATTATAAATATCTAAAATTTTGAAAATATTATTTAGAAAACAAAACATTTTTGTATTTGATATGTAATCATATGAACGGTTTTGTTTGAGTGTAATACGGAAAAGCGGAACAGCCAGTGTGAACACGGACAGCCAAAGCTTGTCTAGCATGTGCTACTTAGGTGTGGCTTGCTGTCAATCATAACACCAGTGTCACCTCTGGCAAATGAATTTGTTGTTTGAAGCCTATAATGTACGGGCAAGTGAGCCTGGCAGCTGTCAATCAAACTTATGTCTTTCATGAGGCTATGAACAGTTGCAAAAATCTAAAGAAAATGTAAATATGTTTAGTAATGGACACTATATATGAACCAGTCAATTTGATAATGGTCATACAGGCATGTTTGCATAAATTCAAGGATTCTTCAAGGACTTCTAAAAGGTTCTTCTATTGTTTTCAAGGACTACAAGTACAATTTACACATTAGAATTCTACTACAAGTTCAATTTACACAGTAAAATTCTACGTCTGAAATACTAGACTGAGATATTGAAGACATTGGTATTAGAAGATTAGAAAATTAATGTAAAATTGTTATGCCTTGCACCAAATACAGGCAGAACAAGTTTATACTGATTTAGATCTCTATTAACAGTGTTGTCCTACTGAGTATAGTAAATTTCAAGGCCTTAAGAGTAATTATCCAGTATTTTTCGAGGCAGATTTAATTGTCAAGGACTTTTTAAGAAAGCCCTTTATATTCAAATACTTTTCAAGTCTTTTTGACATCTGCTGATAACTTACATATAGTTTGGACTCCAATCTGGCCCAACAGAATGTCTGGCCTGATCTGGATCCAATCTGCTTGTGTCTGATAATATTCCTGAAAAATTAAGAAATCCAATTTAATATGCAGATGGCAAAAAAATGTATGCAAAATTACCCAGCATGCAGAGTTAAATATGTATGGAAAAATATCATTTGATGCTAGATTGTCAGTTTCTGTTTTCAATCTTGAACAATAAGTGCAAGCACAGTGAAGGCTCTGATGAAACTATACAGGTGTGCAGGCTCGTTTCTGACATTGCCTGTCTATTTAACAATAAGTAGCCAAATCATATGGGCCTCGTCGCGAGAAAACCTGACTTTGTTGCAAGGGAACAACATCTGCGCAGTAATTTGCTATCTAGAAAGTATACTAGTCAAACTGGCTCCTTGCAAAATTTCAATTTTCGTGCTAGCATTGGCGTAGCTCCCATTACGCAGTTGTGCACATGCGTAATTAAAAAAGTAACAATCAAGGAAGGTCACCTAATGTGGTAGAAGTGATTTTCCATACCATAAGGAACTGCTCTTAAAGGAAAGAATTTGCTCTCTTAAATTTTGAAAATGGATGCAATTGAAGAGAATCACTCTCCCATTGATGTTCGTAAACTTTTTACCGTTCTGGCTACGCCATTGGCTAGTCCCTGTAACTAAGCAGGCTGGTTTGAGTCACGTTTGGTCACAAACACAGAAGACTGCAGGTTTTCTTACATTGAGCTTATTTGTTGTACATAATAAAACAGCTCACTGCAGCATTTGGAAGTATTAATATTACTTTTTGATTGTGTTAATAAAACACTGTGCCTACATTCATTGCTTTATTTCAATTTCCATGTAGAATTAAAACTGTTCTAGGCCTGCTTTGTATAAAGGTTGGATGGTGGGTACAAAAATTGACAGAGCCATTTAAAAAAAAGTATATTTCAGATAGTTTGTCTTAATTTTAGCCTCAAAACTCTGACACTATATATTTTTTATTAATCATTTATAAAACGAGGCGGTATATCACTGATCATTTAAGCTTAAATGAAATATATATGTCATTCTGGTTTAACTACCTGCCCTATTTTATTTTAACAGAGAAAAAAGACCTAAAATGGGCACTTTTTCAGTTTTTGTCACTAGTTTCTGTGTTAAATGTTATAACAAAAGTAAATAATTTCGCTACCTACCTACCCTTTATTATGTTTGCATGAATCAGGAACCACGCATACATTTGTATATTTCATTTTGGCCTTACCTGTATATGATCTAATACATGTACCTGGTTATATTTTGTAAGAAAACGTTTTTAGTTGTGTTTTATTGTGTTTTGTATATTCAATATTCTGTGATCTGAATTTTTTCATATTCCTTATTTACACTTGTTTGATGTCTCTATATGAGCCGTGACAGGTGATTTCCAACAATGTGGCCTTTTGACAAGTATAGACTCAGAACAGCCTGTGCAGCCTCCTGTTAAGCTTAGAAACTCCAAATGATGTTCGGTCAGTAGCTTAACAGTCATACAATATTCAAACGACAAGCAAAGGCTCTGATCAGACTGCGCATATGCGCAGGCTGATTTGAGGCTTTGCTGGTCGCACATACCACATTGTTGGAAATCTCATGCTGCGGCTCATATGTATTTACACATACAACTTGTAAGATATTTTCAACATTCAAGCTTGTTACACAAATTTGAGTGAAGTTTTGGAAACATATTGCTTTTAATTAAGCATACGTCACTAAATGACATTCATTGCATACAGGGGGTCAAAAGTTTGGACCATTATCTTGCCGCAGATCTTTTATGGAGATGGTCTTAACCCGTATCATGCTAGATATTTCATGTTCTACACTGCTTCCCAATGTTTACCCAATTAGATCGTATGATTCCAGTGATAAGCTTATATTTACAAGCAGAATGTTGAAGATCCTGATCAGGTGGTTTCTCAGAATCTACACACTCCTTATGATATTTTGATGAAGTGGCTTGATTTGTTTACACACACACACATATTGCATACATTATTATCGTCAAGATGGCATTAAATCTTGTCGCCTGTCCATCATCTGTTGGTCAACTGTTAGCTTTTAACAGCGTTTTCTCCTAAACCACAATGTGGAACAAAGGAATGATCTTTTGATGGTTGATCCTCTTTTAAAGTTGCTAGAAGCTTTCGAGTCCATGCAGAATTCTGGTTGCCATGGCAACAAAAAAAAATAAAACACTTGTTAAAAACTACTAGCCCGATTTGAAAGTAATTTGGTACAAATGGTCCTGGGGTGATCCTCTACCAACATGACCCAGATTGCTAAAATAAATTGGTTCTGTCAAAAACATGACTGCCAAGGAGCATGGACCAGGCTGCATGGTGGTAGGGTGTAATACTTTCAGATCCAAGGGTTGCTGGCTAGAGACTCAAAGGGGGCTCTGCATTATGATTATATCCTTGAGCAAAACACACTTTCTTCTGCTTAGTACTGGCTCAACCAAATCTTACAGACATTCACCAATATTGCTTAAATTATTCTGATCTGTAAGAAAACATGACCACCAGAGATAGGATTAGGTTTTCCTATACATGTATATTCATAAAGAAAACTTAATGTTGTGGTAGTGATCTGTCAAAAATATGGCCAACAAAGGATGATGTCACTTAGAAACTTAAGAAAACCATTATGCTGTATGCTTCAATATTTCGTATGTAGCATAAATGAGTGGTCCATTTGAAAACTTGTTCAAACTAGACCTCTGGGATAGCCATGCCCAATAGAGTGATATGATTTAGATAAACTCATAATGGGAAAACAAACAATTCCTCTTGTTTTAAATTATTGTGATGAGAACTTTGAGTTTTTGTACGTAACTTCATAATGAGATCCTTGAAGGGGCCAGTGAAACTCTGGTGAAGGACTTTAGGGTATCAAAGATCATTAGTCTCTGTGTTTGCATGCAGCAGAATTTAAAGCTAGCTACAACTTTTGAACTACTGAACTTTGAGCTTGTTATTCACATGATTGAGCTAAATACTTTGACTGTTCTTTCATATTGTTAAAGTAAAACCTGTCTTAAGCAACCACTCAAAAAAGACCGAAAAATGGTTTTCAAGACCGATTATTGCTAAATGCAGGTCAAAAGTATTGCTGAATGCTCCAAAGGGAGCATTCTGCAATACTTTCGACCTTCACTAAGCTACCATTTACCATTAAGACCTCTGTTTTGTCTATTTTTAGTGGCCGCTTAAGACAGGTTTTACTGTATTAATAAGTTAACAATGGATTTTATCAGTTAATGTCAAGATGGTAAGGTAAGCATATATATGGCAGAAATGGTCACCAGGTGACTTACAAATATTATAATAATCTGGAAAACAGATCCTTCAGAAATAGAGAGAACCTACAATATAATAAAACAGAAGGCTCAGTTTTATTGAGTCTGTTCATGAGAATTAATGGAAAGTGCAACCTAGCACCGGCTTAAGTCAAAATCCAAAAAAATATCAACACTATATTGATGCATGGGGAGAGTAGACTAAATTGATCTGTTAAAAACATGGCAGCCAGGGGGTGGGATAGGTTCCTTAAAACTTTTTTTTTAAAACAAGTTGGGCACTAGATGACAAACTACCAAAAGATGGCAAAAATAAATTTGTCCAATAGCAGGGTTCGCACAGGCTTGAAAAGAACTTATATATACAGGACTGACTTGAAAAGTCCTTGAAAATAAAATTTGCCTTGAAAAGTACTCAAAGGCCTTAAATTTTACCATTTGCAAGAGGATTCAGCACTGTTTTGGAGTCCTAAATCTGTACAAAATTGTGGTGCCTTTATTTGGTGCAGCATATGCTGCACCAAATAATGGCACCATAATTTTACACTAATTTTCTTAAACTAATATCTTTAGTAATGGACTCTAGCATTTCAGAAGTAGAATTTTTTCATGTAAACCAGTATTTTTCATAAGTTTTCAGTCCATGAAAAAAGCAAGAAAGTCTTTTAGAAGTCCTTGAATTTTACACAAACTTGCCTGTATGAACCCTGAATAGGTGTTTGGCTGGTTTCCCTTGTATATATGTTAAAATTTTAAACTCTTCTTCTGAATTTCGCCTTTAGGCTACCCCCCAAAAAAAACTATACTATATTTGTCTGCCAGAGTTTCCCTTGTATTTATTGCAAAAATATACTCTTCTTCTCAAACAAATAGTCAGAATTCAAAACAGTCACTAGGTGAACATGCAATATAGCTTAAATGTGTTTGATCAGTCAAAAAAGCATGACAGCTTGGAGTGTGTTTGTCTTGTCCTTATATGCCGATACAGTACATTTTCAACACCTCTAAAGCCTTTCATAAGATTGTTTTTAAAGTACAGATAGTCATTAGGTGACCTAGAAAAAAGGGAAAGTTGAGGTTTTGATTTGTCAAAAAAAAAAAAGGCCACTGAGTCCAAAAAAAGAAAAGGCCAGTAGAGACTCATTTCCCTCGTATGCTTTTATAGAAACCTTAAAAGTATTGTTTTTTGATACTGAAAATAATGTCAGAAATGAACATTACTGTCAGTTCAAAGATAGATGAGAACTGTTGTAAACAAAAAATATAAACTAATCCAGGTAATGGGTGCTTTATACTGGAATATATCCTATATTGCCTTATCTGCAATAATATAATTACCATTATTTACCCATTGCTATGAAAAATGGTATAGTCCTATTATCATGCATCTTTTAACTGACAGTAAATCAGCATCTACACAAAATAATAAAGTTCATCTCTACAGACATAGGGCCAGTTGAGCAAATTTTTTAGCGTAAAATTGTGATTATTTTCTAATCCATCAGTTTAAACATGTGTTTTGGGTGCTCAAAAGAATCGTCTCACTGAGACGGTTCTTTTGAGCACCCACAACCTGTTTTGGTTGAGAAATAAGAAAAATAACTTCTGTTATGCACTCAAAAAACAACAACACAGCCTATATCGTCTTAGCAATGAAACAATTAAACTCAGGAGAGCTATCCAGGGTCATGTTGGCCCTCTTTTTTGTATTATTATTTCTCACTAATTGTTTTTAAATTTACGATGATACATGTGATATTTTATATAAAGAAATAAATTGTAGATATCAAGACAAAATCTTTGATTTTTTTATTTCTTTTAATCAGATATATACACATTTTTATACCTCTGGCATTTATGCCGAGGGGTATATAGTTTTCACTTTTCAGTTCACCCGTCCATATGTTTGTTGGTTTGTACTTCCTACAGTAACGTTCATGGAATATACAAAGTTTTGGGTAAAGTTTCTCCAGTGGTGTATAACTCATTAAACACTTATCAGAAAGCATTCAATTGACATATTTGGACCATAGTTACCCTGGAGAGTTGGCATTCACATCCTGATTCCAGTGTCCCTACCCCTGGGTGGGGCTGGAATTCAAAATCTATGACAAAATAAAAAAAGTGTTTTACTATTTTTCTGACTTATGCAGTTATCTTATCAATCATTAATTAGAAAGCATTCATATTTGGACAATTTGTACCATACATCATGGCTGGATTCCACGAGATGGCTTCAGAAGCTTGGGCCAATGGCACAGGGTGGGTAGGGCTAGAGGTTGAAATTTATGGCATTTTTTTTTCTTTTATGGAATCATTTGTTTTTAAAAAACAGGTACTATTAAGGGTTGTCCTTCACTCTGACTTCATACTGTTAGGTTCATTGCCCCAGGGTGGGGCTAGAGGTCAAAATCTAGTTTTATATGAGAACAGTAAAAGCTCCAGCCAGGGGTATATGTGCCTTTCAGGGCACAGATAGTTACTTTAGTTACTTGATGTGATGGGTCGGATCACGTCTTGTGGCTGCATCAGGAAAGACCAGATCACCAAGGCAAAGTCAAGTGTGATCCGGTTGTGACCTAAGACGATTAGATCAAGCTACTAAAGGTGTAATGATGTATTTATATATACCTACAAAAATAAACAACAAGGGCAGTTTTAATAATTTATGACAAGAACAGTATTAAAAAAAATGGATATATCTTTGATAATCTATTGAGATTCAGATTCCAGTCCAGTGCTGCATTTTACACAAATACAGTACCAGTGCAAAAGTAGTGCAACATGGGTAAAAACTGTAGGATGGTGATACTGAATCAGAAAACCTTAGTAGCATGATACAGGATTTTGTATTTTTGTGTCGAAAAATTTGGCGACCTTGTCCTAATTTTCAAGGTCACAGCAGAGCTAAATAGGTCAACTTTGAGTGTTTGTGATGGGGACATCAGTTTTCCACGAAAACCTTTACTAGTTGGTTTTCTAACCTCAAGGATATTGAAGCTGATCGCCAAAGTGGGGATGGTACAGATAAAACTTTTAACCAATACCTGGAATTTACTGAAGTACCAAGATATAATGAACAGTTCAACAGACACACATGTTTAAGAACTTCAACCAACCTTGCCCTGAGGTTATATAACTTTTCATGCTCAGCTGAGCACGAAATTTATCCTGCTCAGAAATGTTAAAGAAACCAAATGTCACAGACAGACAAATGGAAAGACAGAAATTGAAAAAACAGTACTACCCCACAGAAACAGTTTTCAGTCCTTACCACAATCTTCTAATGAGAATATATTTTCAAATACAGAAGTACATGTACATGATATACAATTTTGTGGATTTTACATTTTCATACTCAAAACAGCATTATTTCTTATATCAAACCAGTGTCAGGGATAATTCTAGCTCAGAATACCATGAAAGAAAATATCCCATTCAGTCAAAAATGACGAGAAATTATTAATTTTTTGAGAGAAATTCTACAAAATCTTTTGCTTATAGTCAGGGAACCAAGGTAGAAAAAATGCTAACCCTTGCACCCGAAAGGTATACAGCTGGATTTCGTATGGGTGCAAAGGTAATTCTATGGTGTATCTGAAACCACTGTATAGCAGACTCGATCGACTTGCATAACGCCAGAGCAGTCAACTTTCTATGGAAGCCCAGCAAGATCACGTCAAAATATTATTTTTCAAAATGTTATATATTTTTATCAAAAAAGTTCAGGACTGAAAAATATTGAGTTTATATAATAATACAACATCGGCGTAGACCTCAGAAGCAGTGGTGGTCATCTAAGAATACTGCTATTGATTTTTAAAGCATGTAGATTAGGGCACCCCCATTTTGAAATTAAATTTATAGATTTCTTTTCTTCTAATCTCACTAAAACTGCATTTATTGCCCAAAAATGTATTTAATACTTATTTACATATCGCTTGGAAGCATATCTCGTAAAAAAGTGTGTGCTTACTTATTCACTTTTGTCCTCCCGCTGAAGTGGTTTGATTTGCATATTTTTTACATAAATAAATAAATTTTAAATTGAATGTGTTTAAACACTGCATACAGTTAGACAGACTTTTCGGACATAATTTAAGACAATTTGTTTTATTTTCTATGGCAAACTAGAAAAGGTAGCTGAAAAGTAAAAATACGAAAACACGATAATTTGATACTTAGTAATTCAGTCTATGCCAATTGGTGCGTAGATAAATACCAGGACAACTTAAGAGCAGTTTAACACATACATGAAATTTATCAAGATTTAAAGTATGTTTGTCTTCCATATTTACAACAGCTTTGAAACAGAAAGTCATTGTAGGGACCAAGGGGATTTTATCTACTGAAAAGAATAATTCCATTAACAGTGGTAAAATAAATATGAAAAAACTCGTATAACTATTATCGTATCACCATGAAAAACCTGTCTGTCCCCGTCTGAGATGCAAATATAACCGCATAGTATTTGTAAAGACAAAAATGTCCCTAAGAAGATTATTATGGTGCACAAATGACTGCCCATACTTTTAAATGCATTTGATAGTGTATTGTTGTGTTATCGAACAGTCAAACGGCTTCTCATACCCATCCTCCAGATAAGAGTGTGTAATGGAAAATTAGTTTTGTTATTTCTCAACCAAAACATATGTTGTGGGTACTTAAATGGACCTATTAAATGAGGTGGTTCTTTTGAAGACCAAAATAACACTATTTAACTTATTGATAAGGAAAACATCAAAATTTCTATGCTATGAAAGATTGCTTAACATGACCTATGTGGCATACAAAAATGCATTTTTACGCGAAATGCAATTCCGGTCGCATTGCTATACAGTGGTTTCATATCAAGCACTATTTAGACTATCAGTATACAAAATTCCAGCCGTATACCTTTCGGGTGCAAAAAATGTGTGTTTTTGCACGATACGCGACTTTGGTTCCCCGACTATTATTGTATTTTGCTATGAAATTTTTCTCCCATCACTTGAAGCCAATTGGCAAAAATGAGCAATTCTCTCACTATCCCACCTGTAAATAATCACTGCAGTGTTTCTGTACTAAACGTTTTGCCATCCCTAGAATAAAGACACATTGATCTACTTAATTGAACTGTAATAATCAACATTCAAAAATATGTCAATTTGTTGTTATCGAATTCCCTGACTTTTCCCAAAATTTCCCTGACTCAACTAAAAATTTCTTGACTTTTCCCTGACCTTGAACTTTTTTCATTTTTCACTGACTTCCCTGACCGTGTGAACCCTGTTATTAGGGAAAAAATGTCTAATTTCCCACAGCTGTCATTTTGTCAAAAAATATTTTTTGTGTACCAAACTCCTTCATGCATATGTTCAATGTGTCTACATTGTATAGGCAAAGTATCAAATTGTTCCATCAAAAGCTGTGGTAGGAGTTGATCGGCCCATGAAGGCACCATCTATTCATATACAAAAGCCCTATTAGGGAAAAATTGTCTAAGTTCTCACAGCTGTCATTTTGTCAAAAATTATTTTTTCCGGAACAAACTCCTTCAAAAGTATCAAATTGCTCCATCAAAAGCTGTGGTAGGAGTTGATCAGCCCATGAAGGCACCATCTATGCATATACAAAAGCCCTATTAGGGAATAAATTGTTTAAGTTCTCACAGCTGTCATTTTGTCAAAAATTATTTTTTCTGAACCAAACTCCTTCAGCCCATGAAGGCACCATCTATGCATATACAAAAGCCCTATTAAGGAAAAATTGTCTAAGTTCTCACAGCTGTCATTTTGTCAAAAATTATTTTTTCTGAACCAAACTCCTTCAAAAGTATCAAATTGCTCAATCAAAAGCTGTGGTAGGAGTTGGTCGGCCCATGAAGGCACCATCTATGCATATACAAAAGCCCTATTAGAGAAAAATTGTCTAAGTTCTCACAGCTGTCATTTTGTCGAAAATTATTTTTTCTGAACCAAACTCCTTCATGCATATTATGTTCAATGTGTCTACATTGCATAGGAAAAGTATCAAATTGTTCCATCAAAAGCTGTGGTAGGAGTTGACCGGCCCGTGTATGGCCTATAATAGCATAAGCATAAAACCCTATATTAAAAGCCATTTAGAACTACAAAGGGAAACAACTCTAATAGAATTGGCCCCTAGCCCTTACTTTTTTGTCTAAAGTATTTGTTTCGCATATATAAACATGTTTGCAAGGTTTGATGAAAATCCAGCAATGACTTTTCAAGATATTAAGGAAACAAAACGTTAAGGACGGATGCACGCACGGACGGACATCGTAAAAACAGTATACCCACCACAAACAAAGTTTGCGGGGGGTATAATTAATGATTTTGAGGACTTTCCATAAAAGAGGAGCTCACTGGTAGAATGCTTGAAATAGAGGGGTCACTGGTTAGAGCCTTACCAGAGGCACTGTGTTGTGTTCTTTAAGTAAGACACTTTATCTTCTGCTTATTAGTACTGGTTCAACTCAGAAAACATCCCAACATGATGCAATAATTGTTGACTGGGATGTAAACATCCTTTTTACCCAGGGTGTTAAGCACTCTGTTTCACTCCCTTCATGGAACGCTTTCTCCATGGGAAAACGAGAATGGGATTTTTCTTTGTTTTGTTGCTTTACGTTCAAAGTCAACAGCTATGATCATTGCGGGACAGTCAGTTCACCTAACCACACTTTTTCCTGGGCAAGCTTGAACAAGCAGTTAACCAGTTGTTCATGCACATGCCCTTCTTGAATAATTCAGCAGAAGGGAGGAGGATGCCCGTAGAAATTATTTCATGATCAATCTCCAAGAAAGTATGGGACCAGGGGGGGGGGGGGAGATCAAACTTGCGACCCCTGGATCTGCAGTCAGACTGGAATCTGTTGCCAGACATGATACCGACTGCCCTACGCGGCCCGGTACGAGAATGGGATGTTGAGCATCAACTCATTAAACGTTTTCAAACACAAATATCACTTGATCAAATTTTATGTGTTGCATTTTGATGGGATAACATTTACATATTTTGATAACATCTGGTAGGATACATTGACTCATGATGGTGAGAAACATGCAAGAATGGTTACTGACTCTGCGCTATATCCCTAAATAAACTTGTAAGCTGCATAACATTCAAATACTTTTGGATATTTTGATAATATTAAATGGGAATCTATATCAGGCACAGAGTAAGAATGCTTGCTCTCCTTTGCTTACAAATATTATATGAGTTATCTCCCTTGAACAAATGTTAATGGCAAATCTTTCATGCACAATATAATAATTTAGATGAAGACTCAGACCAAGACTGATCATGTCAGCAAAAACAATTATAGGACACTTTTTGTCAGGGATGTACCTACATGTACCCATAAACCCATGTGCTTACAACTCGGAGTCGCAAGTATAGGAGCTTTAGCTACTTAATTTGATTTTTGGAAGAAAAAATGCACCTAGTGGCAATATTAAAATTTGTAATTGCTTGTCTTGAGAGCTCATTTTAGCCCTATGAAATGCTCTTAAACCATTTTCCGCCGGGCCTTTGTCCCCTAAACCCCTCTGAAGCACGAATTCTCTAAAAGTTACACCCCGGTTTGTGTATAAGCCATAAATACCAAAACCTTGTGTGTCTTGCATATTTGTATAATGAAAAATCTAAACTTTTGTGACCAAATTTTGGCTTAGATTGAGACCCTCAGCCAAACAGTGGAACTGAAATACATCAGATATCTCCTCTATTGAAATGTTACCATTCACATCAACTTACTTGTATTAAAACAGGTACTCTAGCAAAAAGTTAAGGCCCAGATGAAATGCCACAGAATGTAACATTTCATCAGGATCTGCACTGTTTACTAAGATTATAATAATCCACCATGAGTGTATGTGTAGGATAGAGATATCTCAACCTAGGGGTCGGAATTTTAACCAGGGACTTGCCGAGTCCCTGGTTAAATTCCGAACCCGGGAGTGAGATTTCTCTATCCTACATGGACAGGCTCATGATAGGTTGTTTTTCTCCCACTTTTTGACGTTGTTTTTTTTTGTCGGAACATAAAAACTTAAAAAAAAAATGAAAATTTAAACTTTTTACTTGTTGGATTTACAACATTTCTGAGTTTAAGAAAAAACTTTTAACCAATACCTGGAATTTACTGAAATACCAAGATATATTGAACAGTTCAACAGACACACATGTTTAAGAGCTTCAACCAACCTGGCCCCGAGGTTATAAAACCTTTTTCATGCTCACCTCAGCTGAGCACGAAATTTATCCTGCTCATAAATGTTAAAATGCCAACAATTGTACAAGTGTTTTTATCATGTATTGAAATGGGTGCAAACATAGTTTGTTCCTTGTTATTGCCTGGAACACACAATTAGAGCTTTAGTTAAGCTGCAATATGCAAAATAAATTCCTGCTTGGCGCTCTATGCCATTAGCGTCACATTGCCTTTATCGTCATGCGGTGCACGTTCGGTGACATCATTAACGTTATATGACGTCAGTAAGTAACGCTTACCCTTGCTTGGCACCTTTGAGTTACTTAAGCGCAATATTTTGGCCCTTTGATCGTGGTTTTAGGGAATAAAATAATATTTTACTCTGCCCATGGAAGAAAGCAGTCACCTGGTCATGTTATTATAAGATAGAATTTTTTTTTACATGAGCTGACAGCCTTTCTTACATGGGCAAAGGTGGGAGAAAAAACAATGTTCGAGGACGGAAATAGCCTGTGATCCCTTGATATGTACAATGAATCATCACATGCAGCCCAGATTGGAGAATGTTTTATTATATAAAAGGTTAAGAATCCAGTTTGCAGCTTGGTTGCAGTTCAAAAATAATATCTTTATTAGCTTCACACTTTCTATCATGGTCTTTATCATTAGTTTTAACAAGTCTTCTTGGCATCTGAGGTTTTGGTAGTTTGTCAGTGTCTACACCGAGATCAGATATAGTCCCAGAATGTCTGTAGGCTGCTGGAGAATGTGGCGTCTGCTTTTCTAGATCTGGAAAAGAGGTAATTATTTCATAAAAATGATTTACAGTAAAACCTGTGTAAAATGGTCACTCTCAAAAAGACCAAAAATGTTTTTCATGACATGGGAGCATTCTGCAAATAATTATAACCTTCATTAAGCTACCAGTTGTCATTAAGACTTGTGTTTTGTCTATTTTTGAGTGGATGTTTTACACAGGTTTTACTGTATAGTAAAAACCTATGCTAGTTCAATTCAATTTTTTTAGATACACTATATAGATTTAGAGAATACTCCTAATGTACTTGACCTTTAACATGGAAGTACAACCCTAATTATGTGCCCAAACACAGTGGTTGACACTGTGACAAGTTATTCTTAAAATCAGGCAAAGCACTCCAAAGACAATATGACTGATCAGTGTGTGAAGTTATTGCTGATTTGTTTGTTTGATTTGATTCTTTATGTCCCATCAACAATCTGATACTTTTATTTTAAAATCGGATAGCATTGGCGGGTGGTGATGGGGTTAAATATTTGGACCATTAATAATAAAGATAACTGATATCTAGAACCTTCATACCTGACTGATGGCTGAAATATGACCGTTTTTTAATACTGATAACTACAGTGGTATGTTTAGGACATTCATTTAGAAATGGATATTCCGTGTGCACAATTTAATAACCTGTGCAGACGAAATGATAATCCGTGCAAATGGAATAATTATCCATGCAAACGGAATAATAATCCATGCAAATGGAATATTAATTCGTGCAAACGGAACAATAATCCATGCAAACGGAATAATAATTTGTTCAAACGGAATAATAATCCATGCTAACGGAATGATAATTCGTTCAAACGGAATAATAATCGATGCTAACGGAATGATAATTCGTTTAAACGGAATAATAATCCATGCTAACGGAATAATAATTCGTTCAAACCGAATAATAATTCGTGCAAACGGAATAATAATCCATGCTAACGGAATAATAATTCGTGAAAAACGGAATATTATTCCGTGCACTCAAACTAAGATTCCGAGCTCACGGAATAATAATTCGTGCGCACGAATTAATAATTCATTAAAACGAAATAGATATCTAAGAGCTCGATTTAATAATCTATGAGCTCAAATAATAATCTGTGAATAAGGGTTATTATTCTATGTGCACGTTCTGCAAGTTGGATTTTAAATCTGTTATAGCTCATCTGAGCATAGTGCTCAAAGTGAGCTACTGGGATCAGTCAATGTCTGTAGTTCATCGAGTGTGTCGTCAACAGCTTGAAATTGCAACTCCTCAGTATACCACTGGACTAATTTTCACAGGAATATTCCCTCTTCAAAAGTAAACTTAATCCGTTAACATTTATAGGAAACTTTTAAGATACCCCCTGGAACCAATCGTCAGAATTGAATAAAATTTGGCAGGGATATTTCATCGATGACCCACTACAAAACAGATAAAACAAACTTGGTCCCTCAAAAACATGGCAGCCAGGGGGCGTGACCTTTGGCAGATAAGGAAACTGTTGGAATCTTCTCTAAAAGCGCTCATCATTTGCCAGAAATGGTGACAACCTTCCACAATAAAAGCTATAACGAATTTGATCCGTTGTAAAACATGGCAGCTTTTGTACCCGAATATAAGAGATATAAAGCCTTTGTATACCCTTTGTATACCAGAAACCCCTAATTGGGTACTTTATCGAACAGGAAAGACCCAGATGAAATGCCACATGATGTGTCATTTCATCCGAGTCTGCACTGTTTGTTATGACAAAATCAATATTCAGAGAAAGAAGAGAAACTATTTCGGACAAATAATAACATACACTGCAAAAATAAGTGTAACCTTACACCAATTTGGTGGTAGCTTAATGGCCACCGATATTGGTGTTACCCTTCAACGGCTTTAAAATATGTTCTGTTTGATTGTATTGATAAGGAGAATAACTACAACAATAACAGGTAGAAATGTTGGGCTAAAGTTGTTTTAGTACGAAATTAAGTGTAAGTTTACATCAAAAGGGATTGCAACTCAGCTGCCACCTCTTTTGATATTAACTTGTAAGTATTTGTATGGTGTGTGACCTTATAATATGCATATACTCAATTGACTATCTACATGTATTTCATTGGTGTAGAAAGAGTTAAACATCTCCTCTGAAACCGTTGGTCTGAAGTGAACACATTTTAGCACAAAATAGCTAAAATGTTTTTTCTTAATGTAAATATGCATATGACTACCAGTGGGGCGTTGCTTATTCTGGCTAAGGAAACTTGAAAACATATCCTCTTAAATGGTTAATTACCTGGGTCAATGGCGCACTTAAAACTCAAATATGAATGCTTACAATTCAGAGCGGAACAAAATTACAGAAAAAACGAACACTCCTCCCGAACAATACATCACCAACAGCAAGTGTAAAAGAGCACCTAGCAGTCGAAATTGACAGTGGTTGATCCGCAATATTAATACCTAAGCTCAAAGCCTAAACATTAAACTGGGCAATGCCATGCAGCATCGTATATCGATTCCTGATCTTTATATTCTTCCTTACTTTGTCCAACTGGACTCCTGCAGGACGTCATATAACTCAAATCAATCAATTTGTTGATTAAAATTCCAAAACGTTTGGTAGAAATTGTTTTTGGTGGCCTATAAACGAATGTGATCTGTCAAAAATACGTGTATGTCAACAGAGGGCTTTGCCAGTTTCCATCAGATACATATACAAGAAGACATAAACTCAGGTGAGCGATGCATGGCCATTTGGCTTGTTTGTTATTATATCAGAAGAATACACCACTCAATTGACCTAGATTGTTTAATTGTGCGCTCAAATAATTATATCGTGAAAACGGATTATTATCTCGTGCAAACGGTTTATTATATCGAGCGCATGGATTCTTATTCCGTTTGTACGAATTATTAAATTGAGCGCTCAGCTTATTATTTCCTGGGCACGGAATATTATATCGTGCTAACGGATTATTATTTCGTGATAACGGATTATTATATCGTGCGCACGGATTATTATATCCTTCTTTTGGATTGCCATCTCGTGCATACGAACTGGTATATAGTACACACAGATTCATAGGCTATGCCATCAAATTATTATAACATTTGCATGGATAAAGATTTCGTGCGTGTTCGGAATATCAAATTGTGTGCACAGATTAGTAAATCATGCGAACGGTTAAATAAATCGTTAGCATGGAGTGCTATTTCGTATGCACAGAGTATTTTTCCGTTTGAACAGCTTATTTAATCGTGCCCACGGAATATATTTTCTAAAATGAAAATAAAGAATGTCCTAAAGGTACCACTATAGATAACTGATATTTGGGCTTAATTAAATCATAAAGACACCATATCCAGAACCCCCATCATCACCCTCAAATTTCATCAAAAAACCTTGGCAGGTGTGTGTGTGTGTGAAGGGGGGGGGGGTCAATTAATTTACATAGTCTCCCCTGATAGATATGTCAATATACAATCAGTATTTTGGAGCAGAGTTTGGTCTTGTTACCTTTACAATTGGCGTAGACATTCATTCAGCAACAATGGTTATCAGAATATCTAAACGGAGATGACATCATATAAGCTCAAAGCTTACCGTCAAATCCTAGAAATATTGTACGCATGTATCATAATCATAATACTGTAAAAGCCAATAATATGTTAAAGTTACTGTGAATAAAATATTGCTTAAACCAAATGGTGTAGACCCTAATAAAATGCCATGTTTTGGGGCATTACATCTGAGTCTTCACTAATTGTCAAAGTATGTTTTAGGTAAGACCCCAGTATACATGTACAAAATCATTTCTAAATTTCTATGAATACAGGAGTTTGTCTGCAGAAACAACAACACTAAACCAGGGGTGTGGGAAAAGCAAAAGTTTATACTTGCCCAGGGTCAAGTAAATTACCATATGGTTCTTGTCCATACAAAGTTTTACTTGTCCCATATAAAAAAAAAACAGATAATGCACAAAGATCTGTGTGAGCCCTCAAAGTGCTTAAACAATATACATGTATACGTAAATTCCTTTATAAACAGTATGAAACCAGACATAAGCTATTAAAAACAGTTTAGATCCAGATCAGCTGGCTTCTTCATCAGGATCCACACTGTTTTCTACACCACATGCATGCATTCATAATAATTACCAAATATGAAATATAGAATTAAACATTTATTTTAACTTGTCCCAGGACATGAAATAGAAATTTCTTACTTGTCCGGAATGAAGGGGACCAGGTCAGACAAGTCTCAGTGACTAGACACTTACTGTTTCTCTTCTTTTGTTCATATTCTTTGTTTAACATTTCAGCGAGATGAATCTGTGTCTTGTCTTGAATCAAAGATTTCACAAGTTCGTCAAATCCTTTAGGAACTTTCTTGCTCAAAATGTCTATTAAAAGATGAGTTTTCTGTTTAGTTGATATTTCAGCTTCAATCAGTTCTTCATCATCTCGACTCAACACATACCTGTCCCAAAGAAATGTAAGATCGAATATTATACAGTTATTTCATGCCTGTTTGTAGTATAGTCAAAACTATTACCTCGAGATGCTGTGGACAACCTGATGCACTATTGCACGAGGCCGAACCGTACGCGCATCGTAGTCGTGCATGTCAATAAGCTCCCGTGTGTTTTTAACAGGGAAGCGGGAAACCAGGCCATGGTATAGTGCCAGTCAATATCTTTATTTATTGACTGGTCAATAGTTCAGTGACTCATGACAAAGTAAAAATAGACAATTACTTTGTATATAGACGGTTGGGTAATAACGATACTTAAGTCAGAGATGTGGAACTTGTCGGATCTGGTCCCATTTCATTGAGGACAAGTTAAAAAATTATATTTTCTTGTTCTAGGAAAAAGTTAATGCAATTTTGTATTTCATTTTTAATTTATTATTATGAACTCACAATGCTATCTTGTCCCTGGGCGAGTATAAAATTTTGCTATTTCCACACCCCTGCTTAAGTAATAAGTGCAGATGAATATACACTTTTAACAATTTATCTACAAGTGTCGTCTGCTGATAAACTTTAAAAGCAGTTTGGATGCTGATCAGGCCCAACAAAATGTCAGGTCTGATCTGGATCCAACCTGTTTGAAACTCTAATGATATTCGTGAAAGAATTTTTCAAATAGGTTGATTTTGAAAAAAAAGGCAGACAGCAAAAATGCATGCAAAGATTTCTAAGTAGGCAAAGATTTATAAAAAATTTATAAAAGTTATACAATTACAATGATTTTATTTGCAACAGAAACATTCACATTAATGGTTGTGGCAAACATATAAAAAAAACAACAGCAAATGACATGAAAATAAGCTGAAAACCATACATGTACCTTTATGAGCAGTGGTCAGACAACGCATGTTATAGAGACTATCAAGTTATACAGCACCATGCGTTGAGAAACAGCAGATGTAATACATGTATAAGAATAGAAGTCAACCTTATTGATTTGTTTGTTTGTTTGATTTGATTCTTTACGCCCCATCAACAACCTTTCAGTTAGAAAGGGACAGGTCTTCCTGGGTTGAACCAGTACTAAGCTAGGATTATTGTGCTTGCTCAAGGACACAACGCAGTGACACTGGTGAGGCTCGAACCTGAGGCCCCTCGGTCTCGAGTCAAGCACTCTACCACTGAGCCACTGCGCTCCCCAACCTCATTGAAGTCTCATCACTCAAGCTTATGTTGTATGCATTATCTTCTAGCTATCTTGAAAACAGAAATTTTTCCCTCAAATAAAGTTCTTAAACATATTTTATTGACTTGGCCATACTCTTTTTTACTGAAGTTTTGGCCTAAATTTTACAATTACTGAATTTTTCGCCTTAATTTTACCGATTTCAGAGGTACCCATTGAGCTTCTCATAAATGAAGCTGATTAAATTGGATTTTAATTACTTTATTAATAATATTCATATTTTGGAACACTACCTAACAAAAACAGTACCTGGTTAATTTGGCATGCTTTTTTGTCATCTGCTGATTTTTTATTCAAAATTAACGTTTCAAAAAATCTTTCAGTAATATTAAGTGCACCAGTCATTTGTAACCATGGCCCCCACCCCATGCCACTGAGCAGGGCAGGTGATAGCAGAGCAAATGTGCTGCATTTTTACTTACGCATTGTCCTCACAGTGTGGGGGAAATGCATTTGATTTCATATTATAATCTAAGTAAACAGGGCAGTGCAATGTAAAACAGCAGACTACGGGGGGAAACTGCCTTGGTTTTACCAGCTAGCTGTCCCTGCAGGGTGGGGTTATAGCTGGGAATTGCTGGAGGAAAAGTCGAAGTCAACACTGTTCCCTGGGGCTGGGGTGGAGTGGGTGGTTACAAACGACTGGTGCATAGGCAACATAGTCAAACATTTTGGATCCAAATAAGGCCCAATATTTCTTCGGGCCTGATCTGGATCCAAACTGTTTGCAAAGGTTATTACATGTAATTCTTTGCATGCTGGGTAATTTTTCATACATGACCAAATTTGAGTACATTTAGATAAAAGTGATAAAACCATCTCAAGGTGCTAAGGTGCACAACCCACTTTATTCACTATGGCATTTTTTAAACACTAAACCGTTTGAAAAAGGGATTTAAAAAAAAAAGATTTCAGCAAACCAGATCACTTCAAATGAGATAAAACATTGCAAGTGTTTCAGTAAGAGTTGGAGTCTTACATCTCATTCTCATATTCATATATTGGTGATGTATTTCTGTTGTGAAGATTTGTTTTAGTGCAGACCCAGGTGAAATACTGCATTATGTGTCATTTCATTGGGGTTTTCACTGTTTGTCAATTAAAGTATGTGTACATAGAATGCGTAAAGTCAAACTTCATGACATTCTTGGTCATGCAATTTTTACAACATTTACCTTGAGTTGATATTTATTTTATAGAAAATAGTTTGAACTGTAAGGTGAGAATAAGATAACTTACTTTGATCTAAGGTAAGGATAATGGTCCTTTGGTGTTAAACATCGACAAAGATCTGGCCTCCTCTCATTCAGCACCTTAAACAAAGTACAAAAAAACATTGTTAGCTCCATCCCCATTGTTCCCATTGCATGTAGGGGTGCAACATATTCTTCCAATTATTTTTTTTTTTTAGAATTTATCAAATAAAAAGTTCGGGAACACCGTCTCCTGCAAAGAGCACTCTATGGAATTGGTGTACGACTACAGTTGTTTGGTACAATGCAGCGTGATCCAACTAACAAACAAACTCCGTCATTGGAAAAGCATGCTCACCCACCAAGGGTGGTTTATTGCTTATAAGGCTACCTCGACTCGTATCACAGACAACAGGGGTTGTAATTTGCACATCTAATATGTTGCATCTAGGTATTATACTTATGTGACTGTGCACCATCACAACTTGAGGTCACAACAGCTGATTCTATGAACACAGAGGCAAAACACGCTAATAATTAACCCTTAATTTAGCGCCACCTATAATTTGCAGCAGATGACAATTACAAATTTTGACACTTTTTCAAAAATAACAAATAAGGCATATTTAAGGGTTAACCTTAAAGCGCCAATCACAACTGCAACAGACGACAATTTTTGTGACATCTTTCCGAATTTTGAAAGAAATAAGGCATGATATTTCATGAGAATCAACTGCCAGCAAACAGTTCTCATGAAATATCATGTCTTATTTGTTATTTTTGAAAAAACAGCAAAATTTGAAATTGTCATCTGCTGCAAAGTATAGGTGGCGCTTTATGGGTTAAGAGTGAAATGAACACAATGAAAAGAAACAGTCAAATCATGGAATGCAAAGCTATACCTTTCAGTCTTGTCTTTGGTTAGTCAATGTCGGTTTACTGTTGTGGCCCATAACTACGTAACAACCATAGTCTTATACTGATTCCATACAGTGAAGCTTTGAGCAGTGAAGAGAGCTGAACGAACATCAATTAAAACAGTGATTTCACAGGAAAACTATGCCCCCCAATTGTAAATAGATCAAGAGATAGACTTCGGAAACTAGCTATTTTGGTCAAAATTTGACATTTCAAAATACTGGTGTGACCTTGAAAATGAGATGAAGGTCACCAAAATCTTATCAAGTCTTTCCCATATCCCAACAATTTGATTTTGCGAGTTTGGTCACCCACTGATTTAGAAGAAAGAGTGCGGGAAACGCTGATTTTTATAGTCTTTATAGGATTGTGACCTTGAAAATTAGGTCAAAGTCCCAAATCTAATCAACTCTTTACTGTGTCACAATACAATATACATTAAAGTTTGACCAGAAACCATCATTCCAGTCTTTATAGATGGTGACTTTGAAAATGAGGTGAAGGTCACCAAAATCTAATCAACTCATTTTTAGTCACAATGATACAATATATAAAGTTTGGCCACAAGCCTTCATTCGTATTCAAGAAATAACATGTGGGAATGCTATTTTGGTCAAACTTTGACATTTCAAAGTGCTCTTGTGACCTTTAACATATTCAGGTGAAGGTCACCATTAAAGTTAATTAACTCTTTCCGACTCCCAACAATATATCTATGCAATCTTGGTCTAAATTCACCCACTGATTCAGGAAAGAAGCTTAGTAATGAGGACATGATCCGTATCAAAATTAATATGTCAAAAACATACATGCCTTAAACTGTGGACTGCAATCTGTGAGATAAACCAAATTCTTTAAATTCTGTGAAATTTTTCACAAAAATCCCTTTGGAACTCCCCCACAAATACCAAAAAGTTTTTTTATTTTAATGTAAGTGATAAAAACAATAAAGTGTGATTTATGATTACTTCTAAAAAAAAAGTTATAAAATGTGTTTTTGGATGGTTGGAAAATTCTGTGAGAGTTGAAAATCTTATGGAAATTGGGTTTCAGATGGGCCAAATTCTGTGAGATTTTATCTCACAATGTAATGTATTGCATGTATGCAAAAATTAATTCTGGCAAAAGGTATAAAAGAAACACTGACTTGACAGGAAATTGAATTTAGCTAAATTGAAAAAGTGTTTCATTTGTCAAGCAATTACCATAATTTGCATTTTGTAATTATGTCTATGGAAATGGGGATTCTTAGACACAACCTCTACTATTGGCAATTACTGTGAATTATATTCCAGCGTGATACCGCATAACTATAGACTTACCAATTTAGCCAATGCTTTTATGAGGTCTTTAACTTACTTCCCAGCCATAATACTGCTACTGTAAAATTTGCCGCACATTTTCATACAGGTATAGTTACAGGTACACAATAGTGTGAAAATCCACCTCTAAATCATTTTTATTATATACAAAGTAATGAAATACAAAAAAATATTGATTAAATATAATGCATATTTTAAAAAAAGCTGTATTTCACAGCCGTGAGACTATAAAAGCTGTATTTTCACTGCAGTGAAAATATAAGTTGTATTTCACGGGTGAAATTGGATGTCCTCTGCTTTCTCCATTGACTTCCTTGAGCCCACTTCAGATTTTCAAACGCCTGTAACTTTCTTATTAGTGGACAAAAACACAAAGTGTGGGGATTCATTTTCTTAGTGAGACCACAAGAAAAATTTTGGTAAATATATTGTCAGGGTTTGCTGAAATTTTCACTTTTTCTACTCCTGCTCTTATGGTTTCCTTTTGGCCATCATTGTACACTATGCAACATCATCATTAATATGACGCAATGTGCGAACGTGTATGACATCATTTACTGCAAAAAATCTGTTACGCTTAAAATTGTATATAATAAAAAGAAAATTCAAATTTTTGTCATGAATATGCCATTTATTTCATCTTGTGAAGCGAGAAAATGTATATTTCATTCGTGGCTTCGCCACTCCTGAAATATGCATTTTTTGCTTCACTCGATGAAATAAATGGCATATTCATTCAAAAAATTTGAATATCCTCTATATATGATTGTCTATGCGCATGACTTGCCATGACTATTATACAATACAAGGTATAGTTACAGGTACACAATATTTTGAAAATCCACCTCTTAATTATTATAGTCTATGCGCATGACTTACCATGACTATTATACAATACAAAAGATTTTATTCAGCATTAAACATATAATAGCCTACTATTATTAATTTTCATTTTGTGTGCTTGTCTGGAGAAATTGTAAAAAAATTCAAAAACATATCTAGGACAAAATAGTGTTCTTTAAATGATATTCTCTCAAAATGATGAATCAGCCTTATCTAAGATGCAGCTACCGTTACAGAAAGGAAAAAGTAGTGGCTCCATTAATCCACTATATAATTCTGTAGCCACAACTGCAAGCCAGAAACAAGCCAATCATAGCGGCTATTCCAGCTATAATTTAACCTTTGATATCATCAATATAAATAAATATATCAATGGTAAAAAAATGAAATCATTTTATTGCCAAAAGGATAAGACCATTAAAGCCACTAGAAAGAGCCACTTCTTGTTGTATTATAAATGAGTGCTCATGTTTTATTGAAATTATCAAACGAGTTTGGGAAAAGAGATAAAATGTGAGGCTTGCCGAGCATTTAACTCTTTTTCGCAACGAGTTTAACAAATTCGATAATACAAGAGCACGAATGTTAGATTCTATTTATCATAAGACATTAAAATTACTTTGAAGTCTCATTTTTGAAGCAAAAATGTTATAATTTTGTCATTATGTATGTAACATTGTTATTGACGCAATAATGTTTCCCAAAAATCTGTAAACAACTAGTGGTTTATCGATTTTATTGCATGGCATTATTTCACTCTCAGACACGACTTCATATGATAAACTGCTATTATATTATATAGTGACCCTGTCGCCGCAACTTGGAGCCAAAAACTGAAGATTTCCATACGACTGAACCTTTATCACTCCTCTGAGCAGTATAAAAATGTATGACCCGAGGAAATGCCATAATAATGAACATACTACAGACCAGCCCACAGCACCATAAGGATGACAAAGAACACAGCCACATAACAGCAAGAAGACAAAGTAAAGCAACCAGCTCTCTTTTCCTCCGCCTAGAAATAGATAGGAATAGAGCCACCACCTTAGAACGGACAGCAGTGGAAGCTATTGGGGGGGGGGGGGTGCTTAAATACATCTGGAACAAACTCTTCCCCCTTGATTCATAGTCCTAGGTATGTCTATATTAGTTTATTCAGTTATGAGTTGAAATTATACTAACCCCACTCTGAAAACCATTTGTCAATAGAAAAGTCATCCCAAGCAAATCTATATTCATGTGGCAACCAAAGCCGCTGGCCAAAACATTAAAGTAATTTGGATGTCCATTTTTATGAAAAATAGACCCATATTCCAAAACAATATTTAAAGTCAATGAACATAAAAGTTTCTATGTGACAAAAATGGTAAAAGTGTGTGATGTCTTACCTGAAACTTCCAGAGCTTTTCCTCCTCCATCTTACATTACAAATCTTACAAAAATTCCCTCTTCTTTACACAACTTCCTGGTTTACTACCCTTTTGTAAAATGATAACTCCTTAAGTCTTAAACCATTAAAATTCAATTGGATTATCTCTCTTTGAATAGTCATTCTTGTTTTTAGGCTCTTGAATGGAACATATTTTTTTTCTTTAGATTTATTTGTGATTTGGGAAAAATCTACAGCTCCTGTATATTATTACAAAATAATGTTCATGTCAGTGGATGCGAACAGCTTAAACTATTCCAACTTTCAGGAGGAGCAGTCTGATCTGCACATAGTCAAACAGCTATACCGTTGGTTCTAAACTTAAGTACACACTTTCCAGATCAGAAGTTTTACAACTGTTGCTGATTTTATCTGACACCTCCAGTGCAGTTCTTATTTAGCTCTTTGTATGCTGGGTATTTTTTCATGAATATTTTTTGTTGTTGTCTGCAGATATTTTTCAACATTACTTTTTTCTTTCAGGAGTAACATCACTCAGTGTGTCCAACAGCTTTGATCAAGATCAGGCCCAACATTCTGTTTGGCCTGATCTGGGTCCACACTGTTTGCAAAAATCATCCGCAGACAACACAATTTTCCACTAGCAGGCAATGAGCTAGATGACATATTTTTCTACATCATATAAAAACAGTGAATATCCCACTATTAAATGCACCAGTCATTTGTATCCACGGCCCCCACCTACGGGGATAGCCGTGGAATAGCCGGACTTAGGTGCTGGGCAATTACTTTTTGATTGTCCCACAGTGCCGGGGAAGTGGGGGGGTTATACATTGGGACACTTACCCCAGTGGGATTTTCTGTTGTGTAGGGCGGGGCAAAGAGCAGGGTGTTACCATCAGCTTGTCCCCACAGGGTGGGGCTTATACCAGGGGTTTGAAAATCATTATCCTTGCCCATCCCCGTAGGAGCAGTGAATATAAATGACTGGTGCATAAATGGTAAGTGGTTTCCAAAATGTGATTGGTCTTTGATATCCCAAATCACTGTTATCTTTCGACATCACAGCCTTATTTTGTGTTGTCATATGACTGGCTCCTGATTGGCCCATTTTGTCTTCATAAATCTCGGTCTCCCTGTAAACTGGTCTTAACTGGTCAACATGCTAGTTTTCAGTGGTTAATATTTTGACTCTTTTTTTCTTATATCACCCTCTAGAGAGCTAAAAGGATCATTGACACTTGCTATGGGTAAATGCCTATGGTTTTCAGTAAAAATCAAAGATTATCAATCATCCCTTTCTTCACCATGAAGCTACCCTGACCTGAGTACTTTATGGCAATGAAATCCATTTTCCACATTAAATGCTTCAAAGATGTAACATGTTGGGTAGAACAACCAGTTTTACATTAAAATATAAAGAAATCAGAAAACATTTTTTAAAATATCATTCCCATCCCCCCCCCCCCCCCCCCCCCCCCCTCTGTGTGCCAGCAAAATCTTTCGCCTGTATATGTGTTACCATATTTTACACATTTTATGGAAGTGGCTTGCTGGCACAAGGGGGGGGGAGGTGTTCAGCAGCCCAAAAACTCAGGGCCTAAGCCCATAAAATGCCTTTTCTACCGAATTAGAAATGAATGACAGTAATGAAGTTCTCTAGAGCCAACCTCCTAAATTGCTTTGTATTCTGTGCTAGTTTAATATAAAGTACATAAAGATAATGGTAGAATTAGCAAGGTTTATGCATTTTTTTCATAAGAAAAAAGCTCACTGTTATTAAATGACATATTCTTTTGCAAACATCCTGTACTTATCTATTTGCATGCTAGGGAATTGTTCATGTTTTTATTTTCGTCTGCTGACTTTCTTCAAAATTAAGTTTTACAAATAAACCACCCGGGACCACCATCAGTGTGTCAAACAGTTTGGATCCAGATCAAGATCGACTTTCGTGGTTCAAATTGTTTGCAAAAAGCTATTTGGCAGACGACAAAATTCTCCACTGTCATGCAAAGAGTTATAACAGGTAAATACATCAGTGATCAATAGGTAGCTTTCAACTTGGATATATACATGTATATGTATACCATAAATATTCGGACACTTGAAACACATTTCGACATGCTATGCACTTTAAACAAATCAAAAGTAATATTCAAAGGATCTAGTTAGAATCAGTTTTACTTTCCAATGCTAAATGGGACACGTTCATTCCTTCAAAAGTATTTATTTCTTTTGTTGAGCTTTCAGTTTTGTTTTATTTACGGTATATGTTGTCAAAAATGTACAGGTAACTTCTAAATTATCTCCCCAAAATCGTTTTATTACAAAACATATTTTGTTTTTAAAACAATGTCATCAATTCTTGTGATTCGTTAATACTCTGCATATGATATACTCAATAGATATCACCATGCCTACCAAATGAATCAAGAAAAAGTGCAGATATCACTTTTATTATCACTTTTCATTGCCATGAAATTTCAGACCCTCTCCCCTTTCTACCCGCCATATCACTCAAGTGTGTTGGAATTTTGAAAATATTTTGCTAGCTGGCTGTTGTCATTAGATTGACCTATTGCACTGATACTACATGCATCACACCAGAAGCTCAATAGCAGCATTCTGGGAATCAGAAAAATAGGTGTATAAGGCCTAAACCGTCAATGATCCTTAGCATGAGAATGAACTTAGCATGGGTTGCGTGAAATTGACATGATTTGCTGTTTCACCCTTAAAGACTTTTAATGAATTTTAAGAACAGTTTTGTTTCTTCTGTTCATTTTTCTTTGTTTAAATAAACAAAATGTAAAAAAAGTGTTGTATGATTTTTACAATCTGCATTCAGAAAAGTTAGATCTATATACATTTCAAATTTCAAAATAAATATTTTAAAAACAGTTGCTAAAACTTAGGTCGAACATGACTTCAATAATACAAATTTAGTTACAAAAGTGAAAGTAGAAAATGTTCATACGAAAGTCATATAACAAAACAGTTATTGACTTCAACTTAGGTAGACGTAAGGATTTATCTATCCTTAAGTGATATTGACCTCAGCCTTGAGGCCTCCGTGAGCATCACTTTTTGGGGTAGATAAATCCTCTGGTTATATGACTGGAGAGAATCCTCTCTGCTGATTGGCTTAATTTGTCTTCATAAATCTCTATGTCTACATGAAAACCTGTCTGAACTGACCTACAAGTTAATATTGCATGAAAACCAGTTCAAACTAAGCTAGTTTCCAGAAGTTAATATTTTTGACACTACTGTAATATAACCCTCTATAGAGCTAAAAATAGCATGATGAGTGTGAAACTAGCATGGGATGCATAAAATTGACATGATTTGCTGTTTCACCTTCCAACAGGTAAATTAAAGACTTTCATGAACTTTAACAACGGTTTTGTTTTGTTTGTTCATTTATCTTTGTCTGAATAAACAAAATGTAAAAAGGTGTTTTATGATTAAACTCTACATTCCACACTCAAAGAATTTATATACATTTTAAATTACAAAATATTACATTAAGATATACTCAGAAAAACAATTGAAGGATATTAAATTTCTTTTGACTATATAACATTTGAGAAAATAATATTTAAGCAAAGTGGTTCTGTATGTGATAGAACTACCAATATGCAATTTAGCAAAATGCAAAATAAAATTTACGGGCCATTGGTTACCATACAGTACCACGCCAAATGTACAAACCCTCTTTACCCAAAGTTCACAAGCAAAAAAATTAGCGCTTTTATTTTTTGTTGCAACCTTTACCTGGCCATTGTTTATGCTCTAATTCCGACCAAAGTGAAGTGTTCACACCCATTTGTCGGTAAATGCACCTAAAAACGTGACAACTTCTTCGACAAAAATGCACAGATACGGCATACCCCAGCCAATATGACAACGAATTGGATGTAAAACATTGACAACAACTACAAAATTAGATGTCATACTTTTGACTGAGAGCCAGCAATGATTTTGGAACCAGTAATTATGGAATACAAGCGATAAAAAAGGGTTTTAATCATTTTTGAATGTTTGTGACTTTTCAGTGTAGAGGATTGTAACATTTGGACATATACTGTACTTTAACCATTGAAGTGTGACTTAAATCAAACATTCATTTTGATTGCAGATATCTGGAACTATGAAATGCATGTATAATTAGTTTAGTTTTTTAATGTATTGAATGTTAGAGATGGAAATAAATCTAAATATCCTTCAATTATTTTTCTGAGTATATAACAGTTGCTAAAATTTGTGAGAGAGTCCTTAGGTTGAACATGGCTTCAGCAACAAAAATGAAAGTATAAAATTTTCAATCTTAGTTGAATAGTCATATAACAAAACAGTAATTTTAGGATTGAAATTCATATTTTAAGCTTGCACTGGATGATGAAAAACATGAGCTATTTTAATGTCTGTGAAGCCCGAAGGGCTTCTCGGAGACATTAAAATAGCTCATGTTTTTCATCATCCAGTGCAAGCTTAAAATATGAATTTCAATCCTTATATTTACATTCTATATATTCAATCAAATTTACTTAAATATCTTCCACCCAACTCTGTCATTTATCCTTCTAATGTGAAATATTCCATTTGTATTTGAGGTGTTGGAACAGCCCAGGGCGCGAAACTGGTGAACACAACGTCGTGGCGATACGTGAATGATGTCATGCAAATGTTGATAAACAAAGAAAGCTATTAGTTGACGTTGACATTACTCCACCTAGAGGCATGGCCTAGACCACATGACTGTTCATGGTTTTGCATCGAGAAATGCAACCAGCTAGGAATTATGGTTTCATCTAAGGCAGCTACATTGAGAATGTAAATATTGACTTTAATTTCGGTAGACATAAGGGTTTATCTACCCTTAGAAGTGATATTCACCTCGGCCTATCGGCCTCGGTGAATTATCACTTTTTCGGGTAGATTAATCCTCATGTCTACCTCATTGAAGTCAATAATTGTATAATGTCTACCTCATTGATGTCAATAATTGTGTATCACAAAATCAAATTTGTCACACACCAAACTTTCTCTTGCTCAAGTCCCTAAATTAAATTTATGCATTTTCCCATGGAAAGGTGACATAAAATTATTAAAGTTCTATATCCGATAAATATGAAAGAAAATATCACTAAGAGCAAAAAAATATCGCTTTTGTGGAAAAAATGATAATTAATCCTCTTCACTTATTATAGTGTTGATTAATTAGGTTCAGAAAATCATAACATGACTTACTTCCCTTTTAATGTGTGGCATCACAAGGGCAGTTTCTTTAGTAATCCTGTGTTGTCACAGTGCATAAAGCGCTTAAAAGGTATTACAGGTGTAAACTAGAGGACCTGAAGGTCCTGAAGCGCTCACCTGATCTCCTTAATAATGTTAAAATAGGTCAATGTCAACTAAGGCTTATTATTCAAACATATTTTGTTTTACCATATATGGGCAGTGGCCATTTTGGTCAAGTGACCTAAAAATTATATCATATTTATCTTGTTTTAACTACTTAATTCTCCATATGAAATTTGGGTTCAAACAGCCCAGTGAATTCTGATAAAAAGATGCTTAGGTATGTATAAGGCAGTCCAATATGAGTGGCCTTGGATGAAAGGTCAGCTTGACCTTTGGTGCTTATATAAAACCAGTGTATCAAAAAGGTTTAGCATTTTTTGCAAGTATTATGATTTCGGCTTAAACAGTTTTATAAAAAAATGAACATTTCAAGATTTTTCCAATATAAAAGCATTAGGAATCAAATTTGGTCTTGCAGTAAAAAAGATCGAGTCAACCAAGATTCATCGATTGTGAAAACCTTGTAGGGCCTACATCCCAAATGCTATATACCAAGTCCCAAGGCCATTGTCCTTTTGGTTCCAGAGTAGAAGATTATTCAAAGAGTTTTTACCTTATATGGGCATGGCCGCCATCTTGGTAATGTGACCATTAAGATTTGGTTCAAATTTACTCCACTTACCTTAAGGAGTCTCCATATGAAATTTGAGTTCAATTGGCCAAGTGGTTTCTGAGAAAACTGTGTTTTAATATATTGATGGGCCTCCAATATGAGTGACCTTGGTTAAAGGGTCAAAGGTCAACCTTGACCTTTGGAATTGCCTCTTAACATATATAAAGTGAAAACAATGACTTTGGCTTCAACAGTATTAAAAAATCAACTTTTAACAAAAAATCCAATTTAAATGCATAAGGAAGCAAATTTGACCTTCATGTTAAGTAGGTCAAGGTCAACATAGGATCATCATTTGAACAAATTTGGTAGGCCCCGAATCCCAAATGTTACATACCAAGTTCAAAGGTCATCAGCCTTCTGGTTCTGGAGAAGAAGATTTTTAAAGGTTTTTTACCATATATGGACATGTCGGCCATCTTGGTCATGTGACCAAAACATTTTGCATAAATCTTGACCAACTTATTGTAAGGAGTCTTCATATGAAATTTGAGTTCAATTGGCCCAATGGTTTCTGAGAAAACTATGTTTTAATATATTGATGGGACTCCAATATGAGCAGCCTTGGCTGAAAGGTCAACCTTGACCTTTGGAACTTATCTATAGCCATTGTCACATTAGGTAAAACATATCAAGTGAAAATAATGACTTTGGCTTCAATACTTTTCAAAAATTTCCCCATTTAAATGCATTAGGAAGCAAATTTGACCTTGACGTTAAGTAGGTCAAGGTCAACCCAGGATCATCATTTGAACAACTTGGTAGGCCCCACATCCCCGATGCTACATACCAAGTCTCAAGGTCATCGGCCTTCTGGTTCTGGAGACGAAGATTTTTAAAGGTCTTTTACCATATATGGGCATGGCCGCCATCTTGGTCATGTGACCAAGACTATTTGAACTAACTTTCGTTCCCCCATCCTAAGGAGTCTCCATATGAAATTTGAGTTCAATTGGCCCAGTGGTTTCAGAGGAGAAGATGTTTGAAAATGTTGACGGATGGTCGACGGACGCCGGAGTCATTGGTATACTAATAGCTCACCTCAGAGCCTTCGGCTCAGGTGAGCTAAAAATGAGAAGACTGGACCAATGCAACCTTATCGGTATGCTTCATGACAAAATAAGAGGGAACAATGCTCAGCTAGAGAGAAAGATGGGCCAGACATAGCAGACGAACAAAAAGATCACCACTTGACTATAACTATCTGCAACAGAGGGAAAGATGGAAAAAGAAAGCGTTCTACCGTGTATAGGATAGCTGTTGGAAAATTTTGATCTTATTGCTTGAATTAACATTTACTGGATGTCGGCTAGATGTTCTCATAACCATTGTGCATTGCAGCCATATGCAACTCATTACAAATCTTAATCCGAGAATTTCACAAAAATTATTGGCATCTAAAAAATTCCCTAATCACAGACTTTCAGACACTGCCTCTATGACATCATCATGCTGCTCAGATTGCAAAGGGAAGTAACTGTAATGGAACCAAAGCAAGGGAAGTAAGCCACTTAATATTGCCATCAGGCACCAGTTGAATGAAAATGGTTATTAGACCCCTTTGGCCACTGAACATTATGGAAAATGAATTAAAATCTAATTAAACACATAAATTCCAACACATGAAAGACCATTTTGACGCAAAATGAAAATTTTCAATGTGACCTTTAAACTTTTTCACACAGCATGTCCCAGCTGTTTACACCTCAGTAAGCATGGTACTGTCAAACATGTTTAAGTCCTCCAGTAACTTTCTTATGGACTGTTCTTTTGTGAATCCTTTTTGTTACATGTATTTGTATTTTGCTTTCTTCCTTATATATAAAGTCTTGTGGTCACACCTGCTGGGAAACAGCTGACCTCTTGGCTCTCTTGTGTGCGATGTTTTCATGTGATTTTGTCACTTTCCCATATGGTGTCCTGGGTCAGGTGTGGTACTTAATTGAATCGATTCCTGATGGGTTTGCAGGATTCAGTATCATTTGTCTTAATTATGCTGGAAATCAAAGAATGTGGGTATTTATTTGAACTGCCTCCTTAAACTGTGGGTACTCATTAGAACTGCCTCACTGAGGCAATTTAAATAAGTACACAGTATATAATGAGACAGTTGTAATGAGTAACCAATCTTTATGATTGATATTTGTTTATTTCTGCCATAAAAATGGATTTTGAATACTCATTAGAACCAGCTCATAGAAGATGTTCTTACAAGTACCCACGCTCCATGTTTGGGCAGAAATTAGAGAAAAAAGAAAACTGCATGTATTTATTAGAACTGCCTCCACAAGGTGTTCTATTAAGTATCTACAACCCATGTTTTGAGCAGAAATTAGAAACAAATATAAAACATAGACTTGTGTACTCAAACTGCCTCCAGTGTGGTGGTTCTAATGAGTACCCACACTCCATGTTTCGGGCAGAAATAAGAAACAATATGAAACATAGATATTGGTTTGCTTCCTAGATGGTATAAGTGGTTGTACAATTGAGCTGTATAATCAGTGCCTTTTTGGTTTGCTTCCTAGATGATATAAAATTGATGGTTGTACAATTGAGCAGTAAAATCAGTGCACTTTTGGTTGCTGCCTTGATAGTACAAATGGATGTACAATAGATAGGTCTAATCAGTGCCTTTTTGGTTTGCTTCCTAGATAATACAAATAGTTGTACAACTGATAGGTCTATTCAGCGCCTTTTTGGGTTGCTTCATTGATGGTTGTCCAAGTAAGCAGTATAATCAGTGCACTTTTGATTTGCTGCCAAGATAGTACAAATGGTTGTACAATTGATAAGTCTCATCAGTGCCTTTTTGGTTTGCTTCATAGATGGTTGTAGAAGTGAGCAGTATAATCAGCGCACTTATGGTTTGCTTCCTAGATGATATTGGTGGTTGTACAATTGATTTGACTAATCAGTATACAATACAAATGCCTGTGCAATGTCCATGAAAGATTTTGATGGAACACTGTTTCTTTAACTTTCTTATTGCCAGTGAGAACAATGACAATGACTTCATATGTTTTGATTCAAACTTAATTGAAATTTGCAAAAATGTTGCATGGAATTGCATTTATAGTTGCTAAGTCTTTCTTTTGTCTAAAAATGAAATATGGGTAAAAAACATACATTTTAAGACAGGATTTTAGAAATTTTATTTTTTAATGGCACTAAACATTTCTACCATCTATTTCAGCAGTAGACACAAATAATAACAAGCAACGTAGTGCAGTCGTTAACATGCTTGACTGCAGATGCGTGTCTGAGAAAAGATCCAGGGGCCGCGAGTTCCAAACAAAGTATTTTTGTATTTGATAGAACTACCAATCTGCAATCCAGCAAAATGCAATTTACGGGTCATTGGTTATGAAATAGTACCACACCAAATGTAACAACCCTCTTTACCAAAAGTTCACAAGCAATAAAATTGGCTTATATAATTTTTGCTGAAAATCGCTTATTTTCTAATTCCAACCACAGAAAAGTTTTCATACCCATTTATCATAGTTTCATCTAATAATGCAACAATTTTGTCAACAAAAATGTGCGGATATGGCATACCTGATCCAATATGACAACATAGTGGCATTAAAACATTGACAACTACAAAACTATTCTTTTTGACTGAGAGCCAACAATGATTTTGGAGAGAATCATTATGGTGTATATACAAACGATAAAGAATCAAATCAAAACAAACGATAAAAATGGATTTTAATCAATACAGAATGTTCGTAAATTTTCAGTATTTGGAGCTGTACTGTATTTTAACCATTGAAATATGGCTTAAATTAAACATCAATTTTGATTTTTGCTTGTTTGTTTTGTTGCTTTACGTCCCAAGTCAACAGATATGGTCATGGTGGGACGGTCAGTTCACCTAACCACACTTTTTCCTAGGCAAGTTTGAACAAGCAGTTAACCAGTACTTTGTGCACATACTTTTGCTTGTAACTGACAACAACGCTTCTTGATTCAGTGGAAGGGAGAAGACTGACCGTAGAAATTTTTCATGATCAATCTCCATGAACGTATGGGACAAGACATGTTACCGACTGCGCTATGCGTCCCGGTAACATCATCAGTTTTGATTGCGGATATCTGGAACTATGAGCAGGTATATTTAGTTTAGTTTTTATTGTATTGAATGTTTGAAATGAAATTGAATCCAAATATCATTCAATTGTTTTTCTGAGTATATAATAATAGCATTATATCTTGTAAAATAAGTTCATTCAGATACTAATGGTACACCTTGGTCAGACGATGAGATAAACATTACAGGGTGCACACTTTTAGTCTGAAATGAAATTCCCTGACATTTCACTGACTTTTCCCTGACATAAATTCGTTTTTCCCTGACCATTTTACCGCGTTTTGCGCACGCCTCCTCCCCTTCCAGCCGTCAGATACGCCTGCATTTTATAAATACTGACATAAATCAAACTAAATCCTTAAAATGTATGAGTTTTACATCAGAAATGTGTGTTTAAATCAAAAAGACACACAAAACTTAAAGGAAGCAAGCGTGTAAAAAAAAGAACATTACATAACTTTGTGTTGTGTAAGATATTTTGTTAATATGTTATACAGCTTACTTGAGCTGTTTGGGGAATTTGGCCAGGTGTAAATGGGAGCAAACTACCTCCAGGACATGGCCAATTTGGACCCCTCGGGACATGGTTGGCAAGATTTGTGTAGGGGATCACTAAACATTGCTACATAAGCTTAATATATAAGCTGTGGGCCTCATGGTTTTAGAGTTTTTTTTATTTATAGTCAACATAAGATAATGGCCCCCAGGGGTTTGATTGGCAGGAGACAACTAGATATTGCTACAAATTAAATCAACAAGCTGTGGGCTTATGGCTCCAGCCACTTCAGAGAAGATTTTTAAAGTTTTTCCCATTATAAGTCTATGGCAGCTTTTTGTTACCCATGGCAGCTTTTCCCCTAGCTACCATATGGGCTTTACATTAAATTTGATTATAACTGATATATATATATACTCCTTTGAAAATGGAAGCAGACAACGACAACAGACCATCAATATATATTACAACAACTGGATTGCATATTATATTTACCCTAACACTATTAAAGTCATCATCTCATATTTGTTTGTTTAATTTTTGAGGGGTTAACCAAGCATGATTTTAAAATTCCCTGACTTTTCCCTGACTTTTGAAGATTTTCTAATTTCCCTGACCATTTTACAGAATTCCCTGACTTTTCCCTGACCTTGAAGAAAAAACAAATTTCCCTGACTTTTCCCTGACGGGTGGGCACCCTGAACAACTATGGGCATATTATGTCCTGTATCTCTTCTTGAACTTGACAGTCAATGGCAGCTCTGGTGACTTAATCTTGTGATAAGTTCATTCAAAATACTACTGCCTATAGAACACCTTGGTCACATGATGAGATCAACAACTACGGGCAAATGTTGTCCTGCATCTCTTCTTGAACTTAACAGCTCATGACCTCCTTTGTGACATGTACTGCAAGTATCTACTCTCGTAATAAGTTCATTCAGAACAGGCATCTGTCATCAAACATCTCTTCTTGAATGTGACAGTCAGTCACCTCCTTTGTGACGTGTACTGCAGTATTTAATCTTGTTATAAGTTTATTCAGAACAGGCACTGTCATCACAATCATCTCTTCTTGATCTTGACTTTATCATGTCTCTCAGCTGAACTAGATCGTCTTTTCTTCTCAGGAAGTTTTGACTGTTTAAAACATCAACAGAGAAATTAGTAATGGTGAAGAGAAAAATCCCTCAAACTTTCTTTATTTGTCCTCAACAGGATGTCTACTAATTAGGTCTGCTGCATATAGACAAATGAGCTGCCACATGAGATTTCCAACAATGTAGCATTTTGAAAAGTGTAGACTCAGACAAGCCTGTGCAGCCTGCTTTTAATCTTAGAAACTCCAAATGATGATTGATCAGAATATGAAGCCTTACAAAGAATATTTAAGTGACTCGCAAAGGCTCTGATCAGACTGCGTGTATGCCCAGGCTGGCCTGAGCCTTTGCTGGTCGCACATACCAGTTACCACATTGTTGAAAATCTCATGCCATGGCTCAAATGTACTCAAGACCATTTTGATCATGAATGCAAACACTATGAACCCTGATCAGACTGCTTCTAAGGAGCAGTCTTATCTGGGTCCATTCTTTTGCAATATAGGCTACCACAATACATAAGCAGATGAGAGAACAGGGGCCAATCAGGGTTCGAATTTTAGCTCGCATACCCGCAAAATGCGAGTTAAAAAAGCAATTAGCGAGGTGGTATTTTCTCTACTTGCCTTTTCTCGCGAGTGAAAATTTGGGGCAGTTATCCGTGGCTATTATCCTAGATATAAATTTTTTCTCCAGTTTCCTTAAATGTATTTCATTGACGGTAAATGTTTTCGGTTTTATCCATCGGAAAACCCTGTCAATTTACATGATCTCTAGCAACTTCAATTTGAAGTGTACAACCCCACTGTTTAAGAATGGCAAAATAGTCCCCTACCATTGCACACTTTCTGCATACTCTTCAATAAGTTCTCTTATGAATTACTATTCCAAACAAGACAGCAGTCTAAAACGACAGACATATCCCCTGCCACAGAATCCCATGACCTTGAAGTGTGATCTTGACTTTGAGTTTGCATAGCCGAGTCATGGGTTTTGCACACCAACTCACTGAGAGGAACATTTGAGTGATGTTTAATGAAAATCTAACAAATGGTTGAGGAGATTTGAAGGACATGAAATTCAAGGGTTAATCCCATGACCTTGAAGTGTGACCTTGACCTTAAGTCTGCCTAGCTGAGTCATTGGTTCTGCACACCACCTAACTAGATGAAGTTTAAAGAAAATTGTTCAAAGGGTTCAGGAGATATGGAGCAGACACGAATTGAAGGGTAAATCTCATGACTTTGAAGTGTGACCTTGACATTGAGTCTGTATAGCCAAGTCATAGGTTCTTCAAATTGTCTCACTGTGAGGAACATTTGGGTTAAGTTTAATAAAAATTGTCCAAAGGGTTCAGGAAATATGGAGCGGACAGGAAATCAAAGAGTAAGTCCATTGACCTGTGACCTTGAGTCTTGATAGCTGGGTCATATGCTCTGCACACCGTCTCACTGAGAGGAACATTTAAGCGAAATTTAATGAAAATCAGGAGATATAAAGTGGACACAAATTGAAGAGTAACTCACATGACCTTGATCTGTGACCTAGAGTCTAGGTGGCTGGGTCATGTGCTCTGCACATCATCTCACAGAGAGGAACACTTGGGTAACGATTAATGAAAATCGCCCAAAGGGTTCGAGAGATATGGAGCGGACAAGAAATTTGAGGGTAAATCACTTGTCATAGACTGTAGCATAGTAATGTATGTCGTAGGCTCTAGCAGAATTATGTATGCCATAGGCTTTTAGCAGTGTTATGTATGTCATAGGCTGTAGCAGAGTTATGTAAGTTGTAGGCCCAGTTGTAGGCTGTAGCAGAGTAATATATGTCAGAGTTATGTATGCTGTATGCTCTAGCATAGTTTTATATGCTGTAGGCCAATAAGAGAAAAATCCTCTAACCTTTTCTGTATCTTCTTTAAATTTTCTGAGATCTGCTGTAAATAACACCTGAAAGAGAGAAAAAAAAACATAATAAAGCAAATGAAAACATTGAATAGAGTTGCAAGGTTGCCCATGCATATGTTTTTGGGAATCGTTTTTGCATATGAATGATAATTCTATTTTCAACATATTTTCTTGAATGCTGACAATAATGCACCATCTCTTTTCATTCCCCCAAAAATTAAAATCAAGTCTACAGCTAACGAAGAAGTCTGAGAACATTTTCCCTTAAATTTTAGGCAAATAAGGCTGAGATTGTCTGCCTTAAGTCAGTTCACATTTAATATTTTGTTTTGTTAATGTAGAAATCATGGACATAATAATAGAAATCAGATATATTTTTTATATGATTAAGCTACCATATAAAATAAACTGTATGAACCCATATAAAAAACTGTTGTTGCTTTTATTTTGGCAACATCCGTTTGTTTGAGGTTTTACATTCCAGTCAACAGCTATGGTCATGTTGAGACAGTCAGTTCACCTAACCACACTTTTTTTTCTGGGCAAGCTTGACTAGTAAGCGTTGAACCAGTACTTAGTGCACATATTTTTGCTTGTAACTGACAATAACTCTTCTTGAATTGGTGGAAGGAGGAGAAGGACCATAGAAAATATTTCATAATAAATCTCCACGAAAGTATTGGAACGGCTGGGATCGAACTGGCCACCCCTGGATCTGCAGGCGGACTTGCTACCAACTGCCCTACGGGGCCTGGTTTGGTAGCCTCAGGATTCGTCAACCTCAACACTGAGCAACAGCTGTCAGACTGTGACAAAGGGCACTGCATAATGCCTTTAAATGAAAGGGTGTGGTAAACTGTGTTGAGGGAATTGATTGTGATAAACTGTGTTGATGGAATTGATTGTGATAAACTGTTCCCAGGGAATTGATTGTGATATACTGATAAACTGTGTTGAGGGAATTGATTGTGATAAACTGTTCCATGGGAATTGATTGTGATAAAATGTTCAGAGGGAATTGATTGTGATAAACTGTTCCAAGGGTATTGATTGTGATAAACTGTGTTGAGGGAATTGATTGTGATAAACTGTGTTGAGGTAATTGATTGTGATAAACTGTGTTGAGGGAATTGATTGTGATAAACTGTGTTCAGGGAATTGATTGTGACAAACTGTGCTGAGGGAATTGATTGTTATAAGTTGTGTTCAGGGAATTGATTGTGATAAACTGTGTTCAGGGAATTAATTGTGATAAACTGTGTTCAGGGAATTGATTGTGATAAACTGTGTCGAGGGAATTGATTGTGATAAGCTGTGTTGACGGACTTGATTGTGATAAACTGTGTTGAGGGAATTGATAGTGAAAAACTGTGTTCAGGGAATTGATTGTGATAAACTGTGTTGAGGGAATTGATTGTGATAAACTGTGTTGAGGGGTTTGATTGTGATAAACTGTGTTGAGGGAATTGATTGTGATAAAGTTTGTTCAGGGAATTAATTGTGATAAACTGTGTTGAGGGACTTGACTGTGATAAGCTGTGTTGAGGAAATTGTTTGTGATAAACTGTGTTGAGGGGTTTGATTGTGATAAACTGTGTTGAGGGAATTGATAGTGAAAAACTGTGTTCAGGGAATTGATTGTGATCAACTGTGTTGAGGGAATTGATTGTGATAAACTGTGTTGAGGGGTTTTATTTTGATAAACTGCGTTGAGGGAATTGATTGTGATAAGTTATGTTCAGGGAATTAATTGTGATAAAATGTGTTGAGGGAATTAATTGAGATAAACTGTATTGAGGGAATTGATTGTGATAAACTGTGTTGAGGGAATCGATTGTGATAAACTGTGTTGAGGGACTTGATTGTGATAAACTGCGTTGAGGGAATTGTTTGTGATAAACTGTGTTCAGTGAATTGATTGTGATAAACTGTGTTGAGGGAATTGAATGTGATAAGTTGTGTTCAGGGAATTTATTGCGATAAACTGTGTTGAGGGAATTAATTGTGATTAACTGTGTTGGGGGAATGGATTGTGATAAACTGTGTTGAAGGAATTGATTGTGATAAACTGTGTTGAGGGAATTGATTGTGATAAACTGTGTTGAGGGACTTGATTGTGATAAACTGTGTTGAGGGACTTGATTGTGATAAACTGTTTTGAGGGAATTGTTTGTGATAAACTGTGTTGAGGAAATTGATTGTGATTAACTGTTCAGAGGGACTTGATTGTGATAAACTGTGTTGAGGGAATTGATTGTGATAAGTTGTGTTCAGTGAATTGATTGTGATAAACTGTGTTGAGGGACTTGATTGTGATAATATGTGTTGAGGGACTTGATTGTGATAAACTGTGTTGAGGGAATTGTTTGTGATAAACTGTGTTGAGGGGTTTGATTGTGAGAAACTGTGTTGAGGAAATTGTTTGTGATAAACTGTGTTGAGGGAATTGATTGTGATAAACTGTGTTGAGGGAATTGTTTGTGATAAACTGTGTTGAGGGAATTGATTGTGATAAACTGTGTTGAGGGAATTGATTGTGGTAAACTGTGTTGAGGGAATTGTTTGTGATAAACTGTGTTGAGGGAATTGATTGTGATAAACTGTGTTGAGGGACTTGATTGTGATAAACTGTGTTGAGGGAATTGTTTGTGATAAACTGTGTTGAGGGAATTGTTTGTGATAAACTGTGTTGAGGGAATTGATTGTGATAAACTGTGTTGAGGGAATTGATTGTGGGAAACTGTGTTGAGGGAATTGTTTGTGATAAACTGTGTTGAGGAGTTTGATTGTGAGAAACTGTGTTGACGGAATTGATTGTGGTAAACTGTGTTGAGGGAATTTATTGTGGTTAACTGTGTTGAGGGAATTGATTGTGATAAACTGTGTTGAGGGAATTGATTGTGATAAACTGTGTTGAGGGAATTGATTGTGATAAGTTGTGTTCAGGGAATTTATTGCGATAAACTGTGTTGAGGGAATTAATTGTGATTAACTGTGTTGGGGGAATTGATTGTGATAAACTGTGTTATAGGAATTGATTGTGATAAACTGTGTTGAGGGAATTGATTGTGATAAACTGTGATGAGGGAATTGATTGTGGTAAACTGTGTTGAGGGAATTGATTGTGGTTAACTGTGTTGAGGGAATTGATTGTGATAAACTGTGTTGAGGGAATTGATTGTGATAAACTGTGATGAGGGAATTGATTGTGGTAAACTGTGTTGAGGGAATTGATTGTGGTTAACTGTGTTGAGGGAATTGATTGTGATAAACTGTGTTGAGGGAATTGATTGTGATAAACTGTGATGAGGGAATTAATTGTGGTTAACTGTGTTGAGGGAATTTATTGTGGTTAACTGTGTTGAGGGAATTGATTGTGATAAACTGTGTTGAGGGAATTGATTGTGATAAACTGTGTTGAGGGAATTGATTGTGATAAACTGTGTTGAGGGATTTGATTGTGATAAACTGTGTTGAGGGAATTGATTGTGATCAACTGTGTTCAGGGAATTGATTTTGATAAACTGTGTTGATTGAATTGATTGTGATAAACTGTGTTCAGGGAATTGATTGTGATAAACTGTTCAGGGAATTGATTGTGATAAACTGTGTTTAGGGAAATGATTGTGATTAACTGTGCTGAGGGAATTGATTTTGATATTGATGAAAGTAAATCAGAACTAAAATGGCACCACCCAGGGAACATCCCAGACAAGTTTCTGAAATAATCCATCCGGCAGCTTCAGAGATGCGATAACAAGAAAAATTAATTAAAATGGAAGGACAGATGTATGCCAGAGACTTCACTTGAGATAGGATACATGCTACCATCGATAGAGCTAAAATGAGCGATCAATATATAAAATACACTTCTGCTCTAACTTACTGAATGTGCCCAACCTGCATAGGGGCCCCATAGATTCCTGAAATGGTCTCCAATTTCTTCATATAGCTTGTCTGTAAGGGACTTTGCCTGCTTCAGTTTAGGCATATAGTCTCGTGCAGCTATCTGCCAAACATGAGTGTCTACAGGTATGGAACCAGTCTTGTCTAAACAGAACAAACCTACACAGTCTGCAACCTGTCAATGATAATACAGTAAAACCTGTGTAAAACATCCACTCAGAAATAGACAAAACAAAGATCTTAATGACAAATGGTAGCTTAATGAAGGTCAGAAACATTCTGCAATATCTCTGACCTGCATTAAGCTATAATTGGTCTTGAAAACCAATTTTTGGTCTTTTGAGAGAGGCCGTTTTACACAGGTTTTACTGTAATCATGATTTAGTCAACTCATATGAAAATATAGAAATATTATAATACAGGTTTTTCTGTATGCATGCATTCACATAGAGGAAACTGTTTGATGAGAATGAGGCATTCAAATAATATCAGAGGGACCAGGCAAGTGTTAATGCAGTGAAGAACATTTGTAAACGTATTTCTTCAATTTTGACCTAAATCCTACTAAAATCTCAACTAAAATGAAGTATAGGAGAAAATAGAATTCTCAGAGAGAACGCCTCAGCGCTTTTCATGCTGTATGTTAAAAGTGTGCATAAAACCCCAATCAACTTCAATCAAGGGCCATAGCTCTGCTGCAAATTTTGCAAAAAATTACAGGTAGTAATCCCCAATATCAATGCATATAGGCAAAAAAAAAATATTGAATTGTTTCTCGGGCACCGCCGCATCTGTTTTAAAAGCCCCACATTACTTTTTTTTATTGCTTTCTAAAAAAGAAAAAAAAAACAACGCTTTTCCAATTTCTTAACATCATTATCGGTAATGACCATGTGGTTTCACTCGGACGTTGTGGTCCATTGCCGGTAATGTTGGCTAGTTTTTTTATTCTCGACTCCATTCCCGGTATTTCCTCAATTTTTTCTACTGTGTTTTGTTAGTTATCGAGCCCCAACAGTGTAAGTTTTATGCATAGGTGATGAAGTCAAATCTACTTTATGTGCAGAGGCTTTCACTATCAAGTTTTATTGCCTGACTTGAATAATATCTGAAAAAATCATTTGAATTACGAAAAAAAAGTTCCCGCATCCGTTTTCTGCTGAAAAGAAATTAAAATAAAAAGCCGCCCTGCCACATCTGTTTTTAAAAAAAGATGGCCCGAGAAACAAATCATTTTTTTTTTGGCCATACAGAATTTGTTAAATCACTCTGAGATATTGAGTAGAAATGTAATTCTGACATCAATCAAGGGCCATAACTCTGTTATTAATTTGTGAAAAATGACAGGTAACAACCCCAACCTAGATCATGTCAATATCAATGCATATTCAAAATTTGATGAAATTCTGTCCATTTGTTCTAATGCTTTTGAACAGAAACGAAAATTGGACATCAATCATGGGTCATAACTCACGAAAAATTACAGGTAACAATCCTAACCTAGATCTACCGGGCCGCATAGCGCAGTCGGTAACGTGTCTGGCTACAGATGCGTGTCTGACTGCAGATCCAGGGGTCGCGAGTTCGATCCTGGCCCGGTCCCATACTTTCGTGGAGATTGATCATGAAATAATTTCTACGGTCATTCTCCTCCCTTCCGCTGATTCATTCAAGAAGGGTTGTTGTCAGTTACAAGCGAAAGTATGTGCACAAATTACTGGTTAACCGCTTGTTCAAGCCTGCCCAGGAAAAAGTGTGGTTAGGTGAACTGACCGTCCCGCAATGACCATAGCTGTTGACTTGGGACGTAAAGCAATAAAACCAACCAACCAACCAACCTAGATCTTGTCCTTATCAAAGCATATGCAAAGTTTGCTCAAACTCAGTCGATTTCTCCTTAAGATATTGACTGGAAACAAATTCTGAAGTGAATCAAGGGCCGTAACTGTTATGAGTAAAAAATGACAGGTAACAATCCCAACCTAGAACTGTCAATATCAATGTATATACAAAATTTGGTTAATTTTATCAAGGTATTGAGTGGAAACGAAACTCTGAAAGAAATTCTGACATCAGTTAAGGGCCATAACTCTGTTATAATTGTGGGAAAAATGATGTGAAACAATCCTAATCTAGATCTTGTCAATATCAATGCAAAATTTGGTAAAATTCTATCGATTTGTTCTCAAGATATTGAGCGGAAACGAAATATTATGATGGACGGAATGACATACAACCCAAATCCAGTATAGCCACACCTTTTCAAAATTTTCATCTCATGGGTTATGACTGACTCTGTATGGGACACTGAATGTTTTATTCAAGGCTGTTAATAGCCACTTGATTATGCGTAAAAGTGATATAGTAAGGATATGCATAGTATTGTTTATTTGATGGTCTTAGCAGTTTTCCTTTACGGCATACATACATATATGTTTTTTAAAACAAAATTGAGCCAAACAAAAGTGAAAGCAGGGTCCCATCAACAAACCTTTGCTATACATATGTAACTGAATCTATATTTATTGTAATTCTATCTCTCAATAATGGATACAAGCACTACTATTAAATGAAATTCCTGAAAAATAAGATTTTTGGACATTTTTTTATTTGAACTGTGTTTACTACTCCACTGAAATTCCGATGGAGTTTTCACATGAATAAAAACCTTACCCTGGCTCTGTTTGAAGGCTGTGCTTGCTGTTTGGTTACACATTAGTTTATTTAATCAGTTTCATCTTTTACATTGACAATACAGATATTGACGTTATTTCATGATAAAAGATACTTAGTCATGAGAAACTCACACACTGGCCCCAAACTCTGATTTCAGACATAAAAGGTTTAGATACTGTAGATTCAGAAATTTTCATGAGAATTTTATTTTCGTAAATAGCTTTAAAAGACATATTAGTGATGTTTGATTTGTTTGATTTGATTCTTTACGCCCCATCAACAATCTTTCAGTTATATAGGGACAGATCTTCTTGGGTTGAACCAGTACTAAGCTAGGATAAATGTGTCTTGCTCAAGGACCACAACCCAGTGATGTCGGTCAGGCTCAAACCTGCGGCCCTTCCGTCTCAAGTCAAGCACTCTACCACTGAGCCACTGCGCTCCCTATATTAGTGATGTGAAAAATTTGCGACTAAGGCAAGATTTACCTATATCAATAAACAACAGAGTAATTTTGCCATTTCCTGAGGGTTTTATTTTAATAAAATAAAGTCCTCGAGAAATTTCCGAATTTACAGTAAACAAAAGTGATTAGCATAAAAGTGTCAATATTTTCTTACCCATCAGTTTTAAAATTGGGATGGTTCTTTTGGGTTCCCACAACATATTACATTTTGGTTGAGTAATAAGAAAAGTAAGGTTTTGTTATACACTCTTAACTGAAGGCTTGCATAATCAAGTCACTTTCACACATGCAGTTGTACTGTTTGTATACCTTGGCTCCGACTCCACATAATTTCATGAGCTCAACCTTGGCTTCTTTATATTTCTTGTCTCGTAGAGAGTAGAGCCATTCTTCACCACCCTTCTCTTCTATATATCTCGCTGACAACTATATGAAATACATGGGTGAAATTTCAAAATTTCAAAAATCCTGAACTTTAGAATTTCAAATGTCAAAACTTGCATTATGCCTACAAAATATCAATATTTTCAGTTCAAATTGTCAATTGTCTTTGGAGAAAATGAACGTAAATGAGAGATGCTATTATAATCTGCTAAATTCAGCATTTTGAGGCTGACTTTCTGTGGAAAGTCAGCCATTCAGGAATAATCCTGAAAACTTTTACCCATGAAAATACAAATCATATTTCCTGTAATTTTAGAAATTTTCGCAAGGGTTTTATTTTCACGAAACTTTGTGAATGCAAGGTTTCGTGAAAATAAAACCCACTCCAAATGACGAAATCACCCTACCGTTTACTGATGTAGGTAAATTATGCTCCAGTCACAAAATTTCAACATCGCAAACATGTCTTTTAATGACTTATCTGCCAAAATATAATTCTCACAAACATTTACATATCTACAGTACATTCTTTTTGAAAATGGAAGTCTTGAAGTAAGAAAACTTCTCATGCTCAGTCAATAACTCGAAAAAAATAAAATAACTTTTTTCAAGAATTTTCACCAGGTAATCTACTCATCAACTTCTGTCAACTGACTATGTTTGAAGCTGCTAGATATAATAATTTGCCAGATATATTGATTAAAAGTTTTCAATGCACAAATTTGCAAAGGGAAATAACTCCAAAAAAATAACTTTTTTTTAAATTTTCACCAGGTAATCTTCTCATTATCCTCTATCAGCTGACAAAGTTTGAAGCTACTAGCTGTAATAATTTTTAAGATAAATTGAGGCCAAAATTTGCAAGGGCCAATAACTCAAAAAAATACAATAACTTTTTTTTTAATTTTCACCAGGTAATCTACTCATCATATATCAACTGACCATGTTTGAAGCTGCTAGCTATAATAACTTTCGAGATATCTTGATGCCAAAACACTACTGCATAAACTCCTATTAAAATCCCATTAATGGCCCCCATTAAAATTTCCCATTAAAAATGGTCCTATTAATGGTCAATTTTAATGGTAAAATGCACTTTCAAAACTGAAAATCTGTCAAAATACCATTAACTCAAACCATTAATTGAAAAAAATAATGAGCATCATTTAAGCATTATTTTTAGTGTGTGAAAATTAATGGCCATTAAAACCTCCCATTAAAATTGTTGCTGGTTAATTTTAATGCCCATTAATATGGTCTATTTTTCATGGCCATGAAAATTTTGGCCATTATTAGAACCATTATTAATGGCTTTTTATTTTTAATGGCCATTATAACAGAAAATGTAGCTACAAATTTATGGGCATTAATTACCCATTAGTATATTGGATAGAAAATAATGGGCATCATTCTTTTAAATCAACAGCATATTAATGGGCATTAAATGCGTAATTTAATGGCCATTAGATAAGCATGACAAATTTCTAATAAAAATATGTTAATGGTCATTAATTTTCTCTTATGCCCACTGCAATGTTTTCAAGATTCTATTTCTTGTGCTGCTTCCTGTTTCTCATTTAGAAGCAGGAAAGACAAGCAAGAATCTTGCTGGACTTTGGTTTAAGTCCCCTGTCATCTTAAGAGATAAACAGGCCAATTAACAAGTTAATGTTACCTTTTTATTTCTAAATCCTTCTATATATTGATGAAAATATAATTACCATTGGTGAATGCAACACATATACATTTTGATAAATTTAGGGCACAACCATGCTGTATGTTAATAATAGAGATCAGAAATTCTGATAAATTAATAAATATAATATTTCAGAAAAAATATAAGTCTTAAATCATTTTTGTATATCATATTAATATTTTGTGAAAAAATAAGATTTTTCAAGGGGAGCTACTCTAATTTGCAACTCTTGTTTAAGTGATTTTAATGGCCATTAAATGTGTTTATTAGAATTATTGCATGTTTTGATCATTTTTCTCAGTCAGAAAGTAAAACAAAATTTTTTATAAAGATAATTGTAAAAATAAAGTATGGTATTTTCACGATTTTAGAGACATCTTTAAACATTAAATTGTGTACTTCTCATTATAATTGTCAAATTCTATCCCATTGTTACATATAGCATTTACCTGTTGGTATGTTGTTTTTTTTGAAAACTTAATTCATCTGGATATTCGGTTTTGTGACATAAAAACATAGTTTGAAACGTTATGAAATTTGTTAAAGGGGATGATAATGATACAGCATATATCCAATAAGTAAAGTCTAAGACATGATCAAATGGCTTTACACATTAGGCACACCAACAGTCTTAATGAAGCCTCATCAAGAGCGTTTAGAATAAAGTCTTTTTTTCTTTCTGATTCTATTGAGAAATGTTGCATTCTTTTACATGGAAATGAATTTTGAGTGTAAATGTTATTGGCCAAGTTGAATCCTTCTTAGGACACAGTCACATATAAAGAAAACCATATTAATTCAAAACTAATGGCCATTAATAAATAGTTTGGATAAATAATTGGCATGAAATTAGATTAGATCCATTAGATGCAACTTTAATGGCCATTAAATCCTGCTCAAAACTCATTTAGGCTAAATTAATGGCTTTGGATTTTGTATTTTCTTCAAAAATACACTAACTCTTTTTATTACTTCTCTTCTTTGTTCAGACTTATTGGCATGGTGGTCGAAGCCTGCTAACCAAGTAGTGCTTAAATTTATGAGACGCCTGACTGAAAATTTCAATCGCCATACTACTCGCACTTCGCGGGTTCCCGCTTCCATGGTGATTGTGCTTGTACTCAGAAGCAGTAATACACATGTTGTTGATGGACAAGCAGGGTTTGGTAGCATACATAATTTAGAATTATAGAACTGTTTGGAATGTTAAATTATGCACAAAATTTCTACAAATGCAAGATCCATAGAATACATGTTTGTGCTACAAGTTTAAAATTGATTACCAATTGATTACCAGTGTACCTCATTAAAACTACCCTCACTGTATCACGGATTTCATTATTTCAATAAAGCATGGTCATGGCTCCCAAATGCATATTTTCCTATATCCTATGTATTCTTGCAGTTGCTAAATCCTGTTTCCAGGCTCTAGCTATGCTTGGTAGGAGAGCAGATTGGTTTGTTTCTGAAAAGGTAACAAAGGCCCACAATCTCCTTGATAAGCTTTAAAATTTCCTGGATAAATGCTGGAGAAATTTCTCCAGCATTTCTCCAGGATATGTTATGATTTTCGATGAAAGGATCATTGACGGTTTGGGCCTTATACGCCTATTTTTTCTGATTCACAGAACGCTGCTTTTGAGCTTCTAGTGTGGTGCATGTAGTATCAGTGCAATAGATGAATTTAATGGCAAGTGCTAGCTAGCAAAATATTTTCAAAATTCCTACGCACTCGAGAGTTATGGCTGGTAGAAAGGGGAGGGGGTCTGAAATTTCATGAAATAAAAAGTGCTTTAAAAAGTGATTTCTGCACGTTTTCTTGATTTATTTGGTAGGCATGGTGATATCTATTGATTATACCATATGCAGAGTATTAACGAATCGCGATAATTGATGAAATTGTCTTAAAAACAAAATATGTTATGTAATAAAATGATTTTGGGGAGATAATTTAGAAGTTACCTGTACATTTTTGACTACATGTACCGTAAATACTACAAAACTGAAAACTCAACAAAAGAAATAAATATTTTTGAAGAAATAAAAGTGTCCCATTTAGCATTGGAAAGTGAAACTGATTCTAACTTGATCCTTTGAATATTACTTTTGCTTTGTTTAAAGGGCATAGCATGTTGAATGTATTTAAAGTGTCCGAATATTTATGGTATACATATGCATGTATATCCCTAGACAATATATTGAACACTAAAGTAGTGGGGGGGGGGGGGAATGATATTTTAAAAAATGTTTTCGGATTTCTATATATCTTAATGTAAAACTGATTGTTCTACCCAAAATTTTACATCTTTGAAGCATTTAATATCGAAAACGGATTTCACAGCCATAAAGTACTCAGGTCAGGGTAGCTTCAAGGTGAAGAAAGGGACAATTGACAAACTTTTATTTTTACTGAAAACCATAGGCATTTACCCATAGCAAGTGTCAATGATCCTTAATAGAGTTTGCCTTTAAAACTCATTTTCCTACAGCATTTCTCGAGGTAATTTTCTTTGTCTTCCTGAAATTTCAGTTTAATCACACAGGCAATTTCTTCATGAAACAAGAAATGTGGCGATTTTAATTTACAAGCACTGAATGGTGGAGCTCTTCATTACACAAACATACCTATGGATGCAATGTGCAGCAAGTTTTGAAGGCTGTAAAATGATAATGTTAAAAACTTATCTTTACATGAGTGTACAAATAATGGACAATATCAAATACTCTGATGATCTTTTTATTGATGGCCATTATTAAAAAAATAATGGGTTAAGATGTTCAGTCCCAAAAATTAATGGCCATGAAAATATTGATCTCCCAACTTCAGTAATTTAAAATTCATGAACACATCTTTCATGGCCATTATTAGACATGTAATGGGGTTTTCATGGCAATAAGTTTTTGTAATGGCCATTAATACTGCAAATTCATGGGCATTAAATCACCATAAAACAGAAAATAATGGCCCATTAAATTTTAATGGTCCTCATTTCATACCAAGGGTAAAAATTAATGGTATTTTAATGATCATACTTGCTCTTTAATTAAATTAATGGCCATTACCACTTAAATAATGGCACATTGTTTCGTATAAATATTGGTTCCCGATATTTCACTGCTTTCTAATGCTAATGAATTGCATATTTATATATTTAATGGCCATTAAAATATCAAACATGCAAATTTACTACTTTTTAATGCCATCAATAGACACGAAAGGTTTTAATGGTCATTACTTTTTGTAATGGCCATTACAGAATGCAAATTCATGGGCATTAAAACATCACAAAACGAAAATTAATGGACCATTATTTCTTTTAATGGTCATTAATAATACAGAAGGTGTAAATTAATCAAAAATTAATGATTTTACTTGCTCTTTAATGGTCGTTACCGCTGAATTAATGGCCATTATAATGAATATTAATGACCGAACACACAAAACCGTTAATTTTAAGAAACGAAAAGTAATGGATGATTTTAACAGGAATTTGATTATTAATGGCATTTTTATGGACTTTTAACGGAATTTAATGGGTTTTATGTGCAGTAGTGAAATTTGCAAGGGGCAATAACTCAAAAAATACAATAACATTTTTTTTAAATTTTCACCAGGTAATCTACTCATCATATATCAACTGACCATGTTTGAAGCTGCTAGCTATAATAATTTTTGAGATATCTTGATAACAAGTTTCCAAAGCCCAAATTTTCAAAGGGCAAGAACTCGAAAAAATAAAATAACTTTCTTTTTTTAATTTTCACCAGATAATCTACTCATTATCGTCTATCAGCAGACCAAAATTGAAGCTACTAGATGCAGCAGCCTAGATAAGCAGCGTATTTGCGTAAATACGCAATTAAAATCATCAAAAAACCAATTAAAATTAAATGTGTGCGTACAGAAAAGCAATTCCGTGGATCGGTATGCAATTACATGCGATGTCATTGCGTACCATTCGGTCCATTTCGTTTCCATTTGTGTAATATACAAATGCAATTCGGGTATTGATTTTTTTTTACTAGCGAGCGCACAGTATAGTTCCAATTTTATAAATAAATATCGGCACCAGTCAAGTATTTTAGCGGAAAATGAAACTTTGCAAAATGGATGTGAGCAACTTATGTCAACAAGGCGATGAGATTTGCTTCAGGTACAATAAAAATCCGCTAGTTTGATACTCAGAAAGTCAGACGATGAGAGTAAATGTGTAGGCACATTCGCGATCGCTTCAAATAATAAGAAAACGTATGTAATCACTTCCAAAAACGTGGCGTTTTTTTTTTTTTAAAAATACGCAATTGTTTTTGCAAGTACGCAATTGTGGATAACCAGGTTGCGTAAATATCCAATTGACCCAAAAGCTTATCTAGGGCGCTGTAGATGTAATAGTTTTTGAGTCTTCTTGATTTCAATTTTTAAATGCCAAAACTTGCAAAGGACAATAACTCAAAAAAATATAATGATCTTTTTTTTAAATTTTCACCAGGTTATCTACTCATTATCCTCTATCTGCTGACCAAGTTTGAAGCTCCTAGCTTTAATAGTTTTTGAGATATCTTGATTACAAAATTTAATCATGACCCTTTAAAGGGGGTTTAACTCCACAAAGGGAGATAATCCAGATTTACAAAAAATATGGATCAGTTTTTTTTGATTGGGAATCTATGAAGTTTAAAAACCCTAGCTAAATTTTTGTTCGGACAAAAAAGCCAAAAGCAATATGCCCCTTCAACTTTTTCAAAGTTGGGGGCATAATGACACTTTACTGACCTGTATATATTTGGCTCTGTAACCAAATCCAAATGACACAATACTGACCTGTATATATCTGACTATTTAAGCAATCCCTAATGACACTATACTGACCTGTATAGTATATATCTGGCTCTGTAACCAAACTCTAACGACACAATACTGACATGTATATACATGTATCTGACTATTTAACTAAACCCTAATGACACTATACTTACCTGTTTATATCTGGCTCTGTAACCAAACTCTAATGACACTATACTGACCTTTTTATTATCTGGCTCTGTAACCAAACTCTAATGACACTATACTGACCTGTTTATATCTGGCTATGTAACCAAACTCTAATGACACTATACTGACCTATATATATCTAGCTCTGTTACCAAACTCTAATAACACTTGACTGACCTGTATATATCTGGCTCTGTAACCAAACCCTAGTGACCTCAATTTCTCTTCAACACCTGTTGCTGCCATTGCTGAGACTTCTGGAAAGGCATAATATGGCTTTCCATCAACCTCCGCTATCTTTTCTCCATAATGCAAAGCCAGTTTTTCCACCATTGAGGTAATTCTGGTGATGTTATTGTTTGATGAACAAATAAAGGCAAATAAACACTCAACAGGGTCCTGTCTTAAAATCCTGATGCCTTCAAACTGTTTTGAGATTTTTTCAAAGTTGGCATCAACTTTAGACCATCTGTTATACAAGTCTCTGAGGTTAACATCCAACTGAAAATAATCCTTTAAAACTGCATCATCATCTGCCAACATGTTTTCATACTGATCAAACATTCGATTTTCTTGAATGTTTTCCTCTTTAATAGATAGTTTTTGGTCACAATCTGTCATTTTGTTTAGTTTGAGATCTTTGGACAGTTTGAGATTCTGCTTCCCTGAAATAGAGTAGATTCAAAATAGATCCAAGAATATCTTATATTCTAAACATGTCTTGTATATTGGTCTACACTTCTTTCCCTTTAATTTGATATGCAACATGACCAGTTTAAGAAAAGAAAATGTTCTGACCCAACCCAGATTATTTTCAAATCAGGCCTGGCCCAGTCGTTTTTGGCAATAAGATTTTTAAAGTTTTGCTTTTGGTAGCCATGCAACCAGATCTCTGCATGGATTTTAAGTCTTTGAACAACTTTAAAAGAGTACCATCCGTGGATCATCCCTGTGAATTTTTGTGAAATTCCACCCCGTAGCTTAGGAGAGGTAGTTTAAAGCATATAGTTTACGGACAGACGACAGACATTGGGAAGGACACCAGACATCAGAAGATCACAAGCGCTCACCTTGAGCCACGGAAAGGTGAGTTAAAAAGAAACTTTAAATTTATATGCAACAAAACTTCTTGGTTTTTACTTCGGTGAGAGACCTAATTTACTTTCCTAAGATATGTATATACATGTAATTCATTTTGTCATTTTGATACTGCAGCATTTGTTGTTTAAATCTGTGATGTGTTATTGATGTCACATCCCCATGTGTGAAAGTTCCAAATTTCCTAAATCCTGCACTTAAGAAATTCAAATTTTAAAATTTGCAAGATGTCTACAAAAATGGATAATTTATAGTTAAAATGATTATTTGTTTTGTTTGTTTGTTTTGTTGCTTTACGTCCCAAGTCAACAGCTATGGTCATTGCGGGACGGTCAGTTCACCTAACCACACTTTTTCCTGGGCAGGCTTGAACAAGCGGTTAAAAAATTGGAAATTTATGGTTTGAAAGCGGACGCTTTACTGTGGTTCAATACTTACCTGTCTAATAGGAAACAGCAGGTGGCTATTAATAACAGTAAATCGGAATTTAAGCATATTTCGTGCGGTGTACCTCAAGGGTCTATTCTGGGGCCACTTCTATTTCTACTTTTTATTAATGATTTGCCTTTGTATACCAGCAATGTGTGTACAGATTTATATGCCGATGACACAACATTATATGATGTTCAGAACAGATTGAAAGCAACATACAAATAGCTTTGGACAATTTACATGTCTGGTGTAGAGAAAATGGTATGATTATCAACTCTTTAAAAACAAAAGTCATGCTTGTGACGACAAATCAAATGACGACAAATCAAAAGCGACAAAGGCTAGAAAATGAAAAACTTGATCTTAAATATAATAATGAAACACTTAATACAATCTCAAATGATAAAATCTTAGGTGTCTTTGTAGATAAAAATTTGAATTGGACTGATCATATCAAGCATCTGACTAAAAAAATTAATGCAAGTATTTGGCTCTTATCAAAAATTAAGAAATATTTATCACTGGAGCATAGAATTCAATTCTACATGTCTTACATCCAGCCCCATATTGACTTTTGTAGCATTGTCTGGGGAAATTCTTCTGAGTCCAATAAATGCAAGATATTCAAATTACAGAAACGAGCATGTAAGGTCATCCTTGACTACAATGTAGATAATTCCACTGAAGCAATGCAATCTTTGAAAATAATGTCAATATATGATAGGCTTTATTTAAGAAAGGCTAAATTTATGTTTAAAATCTTTAACAATACTGCTCCTGTATATATATCTGAGAACTTCACTCTAAGAAACAATGTAAATACAAGTATTAACTTAAGGTCTTCTACTGCTGCTTGTTTTATCCCACCTAAGCCTAGGACAGAATACTACAAGCACAGTTTGAGATACTCTGGATGTCTGGTGTGGAATTGTCTGCCAGAAGAAGTAAAAAAAGCCCAGACTATTTACACTTTTCATAACAGATGTATGAAATGGTTAGTTAATCAAACTATATTCACATACACCATAAATTTAGTCTTTACATGCATTATGAATGATTCCATTCTAGTATATATCTTGTACATAAAATGTTCTAAGCACTCATGTTCTACAAATCTTACATTTTATAAAGACACACTAAGTCGCTTAACTCTTTGCCCACAGGGTAATTGTCATGCTTTTTCGTTGTCTGTTGATTTTCTTTCAGGGTCGTTTTTAGAAATTTTCTTGCAAGTATCAAACAGCTTGGATCCAGATCGGGTTGATATTTTGTTAGGCCGGATCTGGATCCAAACGGTTTGCAAAAGTTATCAGCAGACGACACAAGTAGGTACTTGTGATTGTGACAATTCTCAATAATAGTTGGTAACTATCTTGAAGTGACTTATCATTCATTTAATTTGTGCAGAGTTAATTTTTAGTGTAGATAATTTGTCAGTTATCTTTTTGATAACTCTAATGTATATTTTCAAATGTACTGTTGTTAACTTGTATATGTGTATATATGTCCATACAGATACTGAGGGCCTCATGGAAGATTAGTTACTACATGTACTTGATTGTATTTTTGTATGTGCTAAATGTTGTCACCCTCTATAAATAAAGTCTTTACTTACTTACTTACTTACTTACCGACTGCGCTACGCGGCACGGCAAATGATTATTTGTGTTTAGATAATCTGAAAACTAATCAAAGAAGCTATTATGATCTCCTTGATTCAGGATTTTAAGGCTGACTTTCTGTGGAAAGTAGGCCTCAAAATCCTGAATTCAGGATTAATCCTGAAAACTTTCAGTCATGTATACCCAGCATGCATGCTCAAATAGGTCCCATATGGGCAGAATCTGGGCAAAATGCCCAAGTAGAATCCATGTGGGTGGGCAAAATATAGGAAATTTAGCCCATCTGGGACCCATATAATCAATACACACGTAAATCTTGGTCATGTGACAGAAAAACATTTATAAAATCTAATGTTTGTTTTGTTACAACATTCTATAGTGGGCCGCCACTATGAAAAGTTGTTAATTTTATGTTGACATGGTGAGCTGTAAATTAAGTACATAGCTATATATACCCTCATTTCTGATTAGATTTCAACAATAAAGCAAAAAACCTATTTATCTCTTACAAAATAAAATAGAAATAAGATTAATCAACTTCGGGCGCCACTTCTGATATGGCACTATTGAGGTTTCACAGTATCCATGAAGCTGCAAAATGAAACATTTTGAGAAAGCCTGTCTATTTATAGACCAAAAGCAGGTGCTTAAATTCACAAGTATTCAGGTGATTTGGATTAACAGGGTTCCTTCCTAAAGTCCTTGTTGTATGAGGTTGTTTGAAGAAGTCTATAAGCATAATAACAATTGTATGGAAAGCCCCAATCCAAAGGAGTTCTAGCGATAAGGCGTACATTTTCCCTTAGTTGACATGATTACAACCACCAAATTTTCAAATTGCCTTAATGCTTTTAAAATTGGTGTAGTTTGACAGTAATATATGCATAGTAGGCAACAACATACCTTTCAAAGTGATTCACTATTTACAATACTGTGAAAACGTGCACTTTCTACTCCCACCCCTCAGTTTACTTCTTTACACTGGGTGCCGTTTAGACCAGACTTTGAGTAAATGCATTGCTAGATTTAAAAAAATAAAAGTGCTAAAATATTAAGGATATAAGTGCTCTTCATTTCGAAAACCTTACCATATTCCTTCTGCACATGCGTACAAAATTCACCTACAATTGTGACGTTTGTCATTGGAAAGATGAAACTGGTATCTTTCAGTTTGTTTTTAGATGCTCCCCCCCCCACCCCCGATGCATGCGCAGATTGATATGGTAAGGTTTAGGAAATGAAGAATAGTCCTATCCTTAACATTTTTAGTCCTATCCTTAACATTTTAGCACTTTTACTTTTTTAAAACTAGCAATGCATTTACTCAAAATCTGGTCTAAACGGCACCCAGTATAAAGACATATAATGAGGGGTGGGGGCAGAAAGTGCACATTTTCACGGTATTGTACATGGTGAATTGCTTTGAGAGGTATTTTGTTGCTTACTATGCATATTTCACTGCTGAACTACACCAATTTTAAAAACATTAGGGCAATTGGAAAATTTGCTGTTTGTAATCATGTCAACTCTAGAGGGAAAATATACACCTTATCGCTAGAATTTCATTCATATGACATAATCACACCGGGTAGGCAGCAATGGAAAACGCTCTAAACAATCAACAAACGCCGACCACAAATCCCTAGAAACAGTATTTTTGATTGGCCTTTGTCGCCAGTCAAGCGACAAATGCCAATCAAAAACTCTATTTCTAATGATTTTTGATCTACGTTCGTTGATAGTATTAATGTTTTCGATTGCTGTCTATCCAGTGATATAATGTAATTACCTTTCTGTTTCTGTCCCGATGAGGCAGGCAGCTTAGTTTTACAGTAATCTGGGACAGAAAGCTTTGATTTTCTTCCACAGACATGGTACAGTAACTCCTCATCAGTCTGCTTGAGTTTCCAGATTCGCTTACCAACCACACCAATCCACTCTCCTTTTCTCTCTTCCTGCCATCTGAAACAAAAAAAAATGATATTTTTCTTTGTGTTATTTGCTACATGGAGGCCTCCAGATAAGAGTGCGTAACTGAAAATTATTTTTTTATTCCTCAACCTGAACATATGTTGTGGGTACTCAAAAGAACCGTCTCGATGAGACGGTTCTTTTGAGCACCCAAAACACATGTTTAAACTGATTGAAAAGAAAATAATCACAATTTTACACTTAAAAATATTGCTTAACTGGTCCTATGTACATGTTCTTTAACTCCTTCTTTTATATGCTGACAACTTTTACAGCAGTTTGGACCCAAATCAAGCCTAACAAAGTGGAATTCCGGATCTGCATCCAAACTTTTGACGTTTGATTGTATTGCTGGAATAATTTTTTTAATATCTTTTGTTGATTAACCAAATAACCCTCTTTTGGTGTGCAAACAGGTATGTCTATTTCTGTCCACTTGTCTTTTCCTGTTGTAAGTGTCTCCGGATACGGACCACCCCAAGACTCTAGATATATCTAATCCAACAAAAATTCATGATTTGTTTAAAAAATTATCTGTGTTGATGCCACAGCCTTTACATCAAAGTCATGTTAAGGCGATTTCTTGTCTTCCTGGGTAGAACTAACTTTGCTAAGCAGCAGATAAAGTGTCATCCTCAAGGACACAACACAATGACTCCCCTGGAGGCGAGTCTCAAACTAGCAACCTCTCCATCCCCAGTCTAATTAAAGCAGTGTTTTCAGAGGAAAAATATGTCCCCCTAATTGAGTTAGTTAGCAAATTGAGTCAGCAAGCATGCTTATCCAAATTCTAATCAGCTCATTATTGTGTCACAATGATACAATATAATAAGAATGGCTGAAATGATGAAATCCATCATTTATTTAAAGAGATAGCATGCAGTGAAACAATTTTGAAATTACAACGTCCTGGTGTGAGTTTGAAAATAAGGTCCAAAGTCACTAAAATCTAATTTACTCTTTTTCCCCTCAAAACAATGTATCCAAAAAGCTGATTTTTAAAGTAGGTCAACTTCACCAAAATTTTATCATTTCTTCATTTTGCCACAATGATGCAATACATATACTTGTAGTTTAGTTAGAATCTCTTGTTCAGTTCAAGAGATAACATGTGGAAACCCCTTTTTTGGTCAAAATTTAACATTTCAAAGTGCTGATATGACCTTGAAAATAAGGTCAAGGTCACCAAAATATAATCATCTCTTAACCCCCTACTAACAAGGTATGTGTGCATCTCTTTCCATCCTCCAAACAATTTTACTATGCAAGTTTGGTCAAAATCCAGTCTCCGGTTCAGAATATACAGTGTGAAGAAGGCTGATTTTTACTGTCTTCATAGAACGGTGACCTTGAAAATTAGGTCAAGGTCACCGAATTTTTGTCAACTCTTCATTTTGCCACAATAAAACAATACATTAAGTTTGGTCAAAATCCATTATTCAGTTAAAATAAACATGCGGAAACCCTATATTGGCCAAAATTTGATGTTTCAAAAAAAGGTCATGGTCACCAAAGTCTAATCGTCTCTTAACCCCCTCCTAACAAGATTTTATGCAAGTTTGGTTAATAATCACCCACTGGTTCAGAAGTGTGCAGATATGGCTGATTTTTAGTCTTTATAGAATGGTGACCTTGAAAGTTAAGTCAAGGTCACCAAAACCTAATCATCTCTTTATTGTGTCACAGTGAAAGAAAATAAGGTTTGGCAAAAATCCATTATTTTGTTCAAGAAATAATAATAAGTGGAGGGGAGCGCAGTGGCTCAGTGGTTGAGTGCTTGACCTGAGACCAAGGGGCCGCTGATTGGAGCCTCACCGGCATCACTATATTGTGTCCTTTAGCAAGACACATTAATCCTGGCTTAGTACTGGTTCAACCCAGGAAGACCTGTCCCTATAAAACTGAAATATTGTTGATGGGATGTAAAGAATCAAATCAAACAATATAATATGTGGAAACCCTATTTTGGACATTTCAAAGTGCTGGTGTGACCATGAAAATAAGGTCAAGGTAATCAAAATCTAATCAACTCTTCCCGCCTCCTAACAATGTTATCTATGCAAGTTTGGTCAAATCCACTGGTTCACAAGATAATGCACGGAAACAAAGCTACGCGGAGGACGGTGTCAACATCGACGGGATCTGCAGAAAAACCAATATGTCCCACCCTTTGGTTGGGGGACATAACACGCTACCAACAGAGCCACTGCGCTCCATGCTACTCTATGTTACTACTATATGTTACAGCTATATGTCATTATATTTCATATTAAAGAGACAAACCATTGGTTGCAACATTTCTGCGGATCCCGTCGGCGGTTCCATTGCACGTCTGTTAGGAGGCGGGAAGATAACTACAAATACTCATTCTATCCCCTCTCAGTCGTGGAACCAGCTGCCAGCACGCTTCTGCCCATCTTTATTATCGGGGGAGATTGTGAGAAATTTGCCCATTTTTCCGTCAAAATCTCATTAAAATTAGCTTGATGGGAGAAAAATCTCAAAGCAGAATGTCATTAAGTAAAAGATTTTGTTAAAATTACTCTCTAAAATTCATTATTTCTCATCAATTTTGGCTAATCTCCCGTTTGACTTGACCTGAAACTCACTTCACAAGACAATGTCAGACTTCTCAATCACTTAGTTCTACACCCTCATACTCATTATTTCAAACAGTTTAACCTATTTCTTAAAATAACTTCATTTCACTATCCATTACTGCATAGATACAAGCTGACATCTATTTTTAGAACAATAAGATCACATGACGTTACTAAAGTCACATGACATTAAGTGTACCATTTTTTTTGTTCTTCAGTAGCTAGAAATATCACTTTTGTCATCCTGAAGAAGGTCTTTGTAAGACCAGGGCTGTGGAAATACCATGCCCGACATGTCCGACCTGGTCCCATTTCATTCAGGACATTTCTATTTACTTGTCCTTGGACAAGTACAAATGTATTAAGTTAATACAACTCTGTATTTCATATTTTGATAATTATTACCAGCTCACATCTTGCATTGAAAACAGTGTGGATCCTGATCAGCTGGCTTCTGAAGAAGCCAGCTGATCTGGATCTACACTGTTTACAAGAGAAGCCAGCTGATCAGGATCCATACTGTTTACAAGGGTTGAAATATATCTGGTTTCATACTGTTTTTGAAAGAATAAATTGTTTAAGCACTGTAAGGAACTTACTAAGGTATAAGCAAATTTGTTCTTTCGGACAAGAATTTTTTTTTACTATTTTCACACCCCTGTGTAAGACCGAAACGTATCAACTTAAAATAAAATGCCAACCTAACTGCTAATGATTATTTGTTCGGTTTTTCCCCTTTTACTATGAATTTTGGCTATTAAAATTGGATATTTTCTCTCATGATATTCTGAGCCAGAATTATCCCTGTAATCGTAAAAAGCAACCAACACTCATGGCGGCCAACACTCGTTGGTTGGTTGCTATTATATAAGAGGATGTCATGGTCCCTTTAAGCTCCTAGGGGTGGTAAGCCATTGCTTCGAGTAATGAAGGCAGGATGAGAAGTGAGGACCAGGTCTAGACAAAGTGTGTCGCAATGTCATGAGATAAGACTAGAGGAATCTCTGACTGACTCTGTGTGGGTAGGCATTGCCTCTGATAGAGTTACTTGACCAATAGATATCTGGGAGAATAAAGTCACTATGTACATGGCTTGAAGAGCATGGTTAGACTATCAATCTGTCATTTTTAAGTAAATGCCCTGATGTATGCTAGCTACTATGTACTTGTTTTAAGAGTAACCTGGTAATGTAAGCTTACCAGGCTCCCAAGCCATTCCTGAGAGGGGAGGCTCAGGGTCTGGACCCCCCAACCCTGAGTCTAAGTCTCGTACCGGACTCTAGTCTAGGGGTCCAGTACCTGCCAAAAAGAAACAGTGCCAAGGTGCCAGTGGTGTGTGGGGGCATATTCGTCTTTCCTTTATATATTGCCCGAGGCCCTCGCGAGCATTATCGGCAGGTGTAGTACTTTGTACACTCTGGGTTGCAGGATGAATGCACAAGTAACCATATCAAAATTCTAAAGGCGGTACCATACCATTACCAAAGGTGTAGAAAATGGTACTAGCAGCTCCCTTGCTGACACTCACATAAAAAGAGATTGTGCTAGTCTATAGGAAGATAGAGTAAGGCAGGTAAGTATCTGTAAAAGATATTGTTATGTCGCAGAATAGCTTGTGAGCTAATGTTGTCTGTTTCATTATAAGCGACGTTAAATAAGGCTTCTTCATCTATAATTACCGTAGGGTTCTTTAACCTGCAAAAGGGGGTGACTTTCCATGCACAGGGGACATCCAGTTAAGGTCCTGATCCAAAGGACCACATACTTATCTAGTGTCATCCCTGCACATGACACTAAGGAAAGGGTACCTAATCTCGAATTACGGACAACTCGGCTTAAACCAACTCAGTCAATGTCAACTCGGCCCAAGACAACTCAGCCCAAGGTAAAAAAATCAGCCCAAGACAACTCAGCCCAAAGTAAAATTCCAAAGATGACAACTCTGTCCACATTTTTAGAGTTACTAAAGCATGTGTGCTATGCTATGTGACCCTATGTGATGTTGCATGACTTTGTAAGAACAAAAGTGTCGACATCCCGCATGATAAAGGCATTTGTAAAGGACCCTGGTTAACTAATTAACACAGACGGCATGCAGGCAGGCGAACAAGGTAGGTAGAATGGATGGATGGATATATATGCATTTTTAACTGTCGAAAGAATCATCAATCACCATGCAAAGAGCGGAATATTCCAATTGTCCTAACTCTTTGATCCCCTTTGAAATTGTTCATGCTTTCTTGCTGTCTGGTGCTTTTTTCTCTCTCAAAATCAACTTTTCCAAAAAATTCTTTCAAGAATACCATCTGATGTCAAATTATAGACTAAGATTGGATTCACATCAGGTCCCAAGTTTTGCTGGGGCTGATTTGGGTCCAAACTGTTTGCAGTTATCAGCAGACAACATTAGTAGCAGACGATTGTGGACATAATTGGGCCCTGAAAAAATATTACAATTTCCTATCGAGCGGCGAAGGCTCTTACGAGACTGCAAATTTGGGCATTCTCACAAGAATTCACTCACCGCTATAAAACAACTTACAAAATATTGGCAGATGATTGTGTACAGAATAGGAACACAAAACAGACAGATGGTCGCTGAAAAAAAAGAAATATAACACTTTCCTCTCGAGCAGAGAAGGCTATTAAAAAAGCACATAAGCGCATTCCTTCAAGAAAATTCACTACTATAAGAAAACCAACAAACATGGGCAGATGATTAGACAGAAATGTGCACTTAAAAATATAACACTTTCCTCCCCAGCAGCGATGGCTCGTATGAGACTTCACAACTTTTCTTTTTACTTCTCTCTTTTACTTAGTTTGCATTCTTACGTTGTCTTATCTAATGCTTCTGTCTTAAACTATTTTTCTCTTTTATTTTCTCTCTTGCGCACCACTAAAGAAATGTCAAGTGTGACAGCTTAGTGTAATGATGTAGATGTAGACATGCGTGCATTCTCGCAAGAACGTTTAATCAGTTATGACCCAGGTCCACGCTGTTTGAGCAGCAGCTAGGTTATCAGCCGACGACATTAGCAGATGATTAAGGACAGAAATGGGCGTTTAAAAAGAAATATAACATTTTCCTCTCGGGCAGCGAAGACTGATATGAGACTGCACATGCAATTTTGTAGGGCCTGAACTGTTTAAAAAGGTGATCAGCATTAATACACATGTTAAGACAAAAAGACTGACAGGCAGAAATATATATTCACATTTACAGCTGGACTAATTGAATGTGGGCCGAGTCGTTTTATGAATTTGGGCAGAGTCCAAGTTTTATATGGCCATTGTTGTTGTTGTAGATATAAATTCTCCCAATGTTGGGACACCTCGTCTCCGAGTAGAACAAATTTTTAATGTAACTATTAGAACTAAAGTGTTAATATAAAACGCTCCCAGCACCAGAACTGTACAATATAACCAATGTCTATTCACAAAACTATAACCGATACTCTGTACAACACAGCCACCAAGGTCCTAACACCAAAACGTATTCACAAATTATATACAGGTCTTTATGGTAGATTAGTTAAGCTTTAGAGTTCACCTTCTTTGCCACAAGTGAACAGGCAAATCTGTGAAAGTCCCAATCTTTCTTCTGGCACTGGACGCTGCAATAGCGGGTTAAATGACAGCGTGAGCAACGTTTAAGTTCCTCTCCTTCCTTAGGTGGATGCTTACAGTTAGAACAAACACGGTCTACCTCGTTGTCCTCACTATCGTCACTATCAATGTTTGTCTTGGCCAGAAAATCAAAAAGGACTGCCCGTTCATGTAACAAGTCAGGCTCAACAGCTGGGGCTGGTGTTGGATTATCCGAAGACTCCAGGTCACTGTCACTACCACAAACAAGACTGGTATTTTCCAGTTCCTTTACACACACAGGATCTTGCTGGTCTTCTGGCGAAGGTGAATCTGGTTTTCCAGCTAACTTCTTCTCCAGGAAACGTGCGTGTCTCCTCCTAGAACGAGCCAACGCAGAGGGAGAGTTTCTCTTCTTCCGACGACGTCTCACTGGTTTCACAGTAGCGCGTTCGGCGACCTCGCTGTCGTCCTTGGCTTTGTTTGGAGTTTTGGCGGGAAGTTTGCAGCTGACGGTTAACGACAATGAATCCTGATTCCGCGTGAGTTTCCACGAGTATCGGTTATCCTCATCATTCTCCAGTCTGTTCAGAACTTCAATGATTGACTTTGGGATAATATTGGGTAGAGCATCCATCATTATTTTCCAAAAATCACGGTGGCAAGAATTCTCCGTCCACTCGATCCGCCATTACTCGTCATCATCATTATGGGCCGACCTGCGCCCCCCTCATCTAGTGCGTGCTAGACTGCTTCCTGTTAGTGACAATGACCAGAGGTGTGCCTTTAATTTTACAGATAATGACCTGAACGATTGTCCACAGACGAGTGTTTTATCCAGACAAAGTTCTGTTATTTTGCAGGGAGCTCTTTTCCACACGGGGGCTGCCATTTTATTCTATTCTTGTCTGGTTCTAGTACTTATTAGGAATCGAGACAGTTCACCGACAAGACAATTCGCCGACACCTATTTTGAAGACAGTTCACCGACAGAATTGAAGACAATTCACCGACACAATTGAAGACAGTTCGCCGACAAATTAAAATGAGATTCTTATGTTTGAGAACGAATTTATTTTGTACAAAAAATGATATGATGCCGTTAAAATGTCAAAAACAAAGTAATTTACTGTAATTGCGGGATTGTTCGGCACTAATTGGATTTTATCTGAACTGGCCATGCACGTTGTTATTACATGAACGATGGCTTGTGACTGTTAATCATAGCTGGTTATTGTAAATTAGCAAATACTTGTGTACGTTGTATGTTTATTTAATCTGTAGATGTCTGTAATAGGCAGAGAATTTCTGAATAATTTTGCAACTTATTTTGACCTGACAAGTGGAACAACTGTATGTACCATATAGGACATGGCATATATATGCTTGTTTAAATTTCAATGATATGGAGCCATCAATAAAGAGCCGAAGCCGCATTTTAATATTCAAAAAAAAATTAGTGGATACTGTGTGTCATGCATGACTTTGTATAATTGAATACAGCAGTTTCAGGAATTTTCACCGTTGGACAGGAGACATAAAACAATGAAGTCAGTTAGAATATTTACATATTTAATTATATTATTTCTTCAATGTGATTTTTTCATATTGGACGAGACACAAAAATAGCACATAAAACAAAAAACAATGATCAATGACATGTGATTTCCAACAATGTGGCATTTTGACAAGCGCAGACACAGACGAGCCCGCGCAGCCTCCCCTTTAAGCTTAGTAACACTGAATGATGTTGAATCAGTAGCTTATCACTCGTTCTAGCGACAAGCAAAGGTCCTGATCAGACTGGACATGTGCGCAATCTTATCTGATGCTTTGCTGGTCGCACATACCACACTGTTGGGAATCTCATCTTGTGGCTCAATTATTATAAAGCACTTGATATTGTAACGCAACGTATGTTAAGATAATCTCAAAAAGATTACGACAGTGTATCATGCGATATAGCCTATGTACTGTCGGAAACAGTTTGATTTTATACCTCACATTTCGTTGCATGGTGAGACGAAACTGCATAAATGCATTAGAATGGGGATAACCATATTCAAACTTGGCATACGGTTGGATATAATGTCGGAAATGAAATGTTTGAATATAGTTTTCCCCTAATTAATATATACAGATTAAATTCTTAGCATATCTAGGGATGGCTTGCCCGAAAAACGAGGCGTGGCATCAGGTTCTGCGCTATTTGCCACGTTGGACCACATAAAATAATACATGAACCAGGGTCTTGAGCAGATAATACCATCACAAAATTAGATCAGATACGGATTTCCTTTCCGCACACGATTTTGTACTTCAGCGGATCCAGAGGCAGAGGTGGTCGAACTTTGACAACGTTTTTGTCACTATAAGCGGTCCATCATCGGCCCGCCAGCGAAACGCCATATAAATGGTGTTTCGCTGGCGAGCCGATGGTGCATCAACATTGAATACTGGCTTGGTAGCTTAGTACTGCTCAGAAACTCTATATTTTCCGGACCCCCTGTCCCCCCTCTGGATCCGCTCATGTTGTATGCGTATCTTCAAACTAACTTCAGAACTGGAATACTGCTTTTCTAGTCAAATTTGTACGCAAATGCGTTTTTTGTATATTGTAGCTACGCCTCAGAATTACTATTATGTGAGCTTCTTAACTGTAAATAGCGGCGACTTGTATGTCGTGTGCTGATAACCTTTGCAGATCAGATGGCTGTCTATTCGTGCAACCTTTGCAGAACCACGATGTACGTCTACCCCGTCTCGTTGTTGCTTCATCATGACTCGGTACTGGACCACACTGATTCCTGAAAAATAATAGTACATCTATGAATAACAAGTATTATATTTCATATTCTCGCTGGGCCACAGAAATAAATTGATCAGTCCATAGAATCATGCATATAGGGTGTAATGGTCTAATGATGGATCTATCTAGTGTATTCTTGGGCCATAGGTCCGATGTGTACCATAATTAGTAAAAACTTAGACAGCGACGCTAACGGAATTACGTAGCTTCGTCAGAGCTCTCACATCCGTTTAAGTAAAAAATATGTATGGTTTACTAGGTTACGGAGGGAAAAACGAGATAGCAAGCATGTTTAATGAACCCTATGTGAGCCGGACTATGGGATTAAAACGTTTCAAATTATTAACTTTTCGAAACCTCTGAAAAAAGACTCAACGCTATAATGACTAGCTAATATAATGGGATTTGCACATATTAGTCATCGTATCTCAAACGTTTCAAATTATAAGATTTATATTGGCCAGCGTTCTATCCAAAGATCATATAACAAAAAACGCTGATCAGACTGCGCGGATGCGGATGCTGGTCAGCGCCTTTGTTCTTTTCGATTGCAACAAAGTAAGATAACCTTAAAAATGATATTAAAAAATACTTGCCTGAATTGCATTTTCTGTGTTGCCATCTATCACATTCATCACACTGAAGAGCATGTTGACGCGGTCTGACTTCGCTGGAACAATCTATACACGCAGCATCCATTTTCAGACGTTGAGAGTAACTGATGATGAGCTCCGTTGCTATCTACCTTATATACACGTGAAAGCACTCGACACGCAAGCTGACAGGTGAGTTGAGTAATTTGAGCTGACATTGAGTTCGAGTCCCTCTAATTAATCAATTATTAATTAGTGACCACTCCCACACGCTCATTAGGCCTGATTGCACTATTAACTAACGTTTATTAATTAGTGACCACTCCCACACGCTCATTAGGCCTGATTGCACTATTAACTAACGTTTATTAATTAGTGACCACTCAATCATTAGACCTAATTGCTATTACTCACTCTGATATTCTAAATTTGATGATAATGGAGTTAGACTTAATCAGAAATAAAATTGTTTCTTTTTTTCTTTCTCTTTTTTGTTGTCATGTTTGTCTTCTAAGTACAGTTAAACACGAATATTACACTGTTATCTGAAAGTCGGACGGATAATGTTTGCTGGAAATTTTGTTGTATTATAGGGAATATATATGCATCGGTAAGTATTTAACTTGTAAGCATTTTCCTCTTCATGCTTCTTTCCTCATGTATGTTCATATAAATTTGTATCTTTCATTTCCTCGTGACTGTTCAAAGATACTCAAATCTTTCATATCTTGTAAATGTTGTAGAAATAAAGTCTATCCGCGGTTGTACGGCATCAGAAGCTTTGTGTCCGTTTCTCCTAAAAATCAATCACATGTATAGTTCCCTAAATTATTTACTTACGAAGAAAAGTGTCATAAGCATTGTTTATACCGATTGATATATAAAAATAAATCGTTTTTCAAATCCTTGAATACGAATAAATTTGTCGACGAACTGTCTTCAAATGTGTCGACGAACTGTCTTCAATTCTGTCGGTGAACTGTCTTCAAAATAGGTGTCGGCGAATTGTCTTGTCGGTGAACTGTCTTGCACCCACTTATTCTTGGACATGCATATTTCGGTTCCGGGTCATTTCGGCCCATAACAAAATCGGCCCATGTCAATTTCGGCCCATGTCAATTTCGGCCCATAGCAATTTCGGCCCATAAGTTTTGTCAACCTGGATTTCTATAAAAGAGATTATGTCTTATTGAAAATATTTAAAATTGATTAATATAGTTATGTTGAGAAAAAAACTGAACATAGAGTCATAGATTGCCTTTACAAACTAGTAAAGACTAGAAAACGCGCGTACGCTTAGTCTGGTATCTTTATTAGAAGAAATAATCATAATTCACATATATATTTTCCATTAGCAGATACAACTTGTTCAGTGATTTAAATTGAAAAAAGGACTAAGAAAGAATCGCTTGCGTTTCATATGTGAGCAGGAAACGCTCTGGCTAGAGTGCGCGAATGCGGAAACGCTCTGGCTAGAGTGCGCGAATGCGCAGGCTCGTCTGAGCCTTGGTTGCCTGTTGACTATATGTGATGAATTCTTCTCTTACATACAAACTCCTAATCAATTAAAATGAATCACTCTTATTAATTATTATGTTTGCGTGGATAATTACAGGTAAGCCGATCTAATTATACCAATTATAGACAAACATACCAATGATACATTATTACACTTGTGGGCCGAAATTGTATAGGCCGATTTGGTTATGGGCCGAAATTGACATGGGCCGAAATTGTTATGGGCCGAAATGTCCAGTGACCCATATTTCTACAAGTCAAAATTTAAGATACACGGAACCAGTCAAGAGGCTCTCGTCTTTACCGAGATCACGGGGTGTTGCGCGGGCAACGTTTACAAATGGCTGCGATGAAGAAGGCTGAAACGATATGACATTTTAACATCTTTTTAACAAAATTTTAACCTCTGTTTATTATATCTGTATGTTTAGATGCCTAGCTTTGCTCGTAAGTAATGCCAAAGTTATACTGTGATTAAATACGGTTACAAAAATGCCTTGCTCAAACCCTCCAGTTTACACACACTTATTGAAGTTGTATTAGCATTTCAAAAAAGCTGGCGGTCGTTTAGCCCTAATATTGTATGTATTCTTGCCCACTGCATGCTTCCATTTTGAACTTCTAGAGCTTGTTCATGTAGATTTATTCTAAGCTCTGATTATTAACATCTAAACTTTGATTTTTTACCATTTAACACATGCTTCCAGCGAGGATGTTGCTTGATCTTTCGAAAGCACCCAGCTTATGCATGGTATGTTATGGTAATGTATCTAGCATGCGACACATTAATGGAAAATCATTTGACAACACTAGACTGTACATTTTTCTTAAAACTGATGCCAGAAAATCAAGGTCACAGTGGTCGCTTAACCGTATATGTACAGACTCCGTGGCCCCAAGATGTGTTCACAAACCAAATTTGGAATTCCTAGGATTTATGCTTGTGACACGATTTTTCTAGATCTGATGGCAGTGGTAAAGGTGCCTGACGCTCCATGACCCTAAATGCAGTGTAGCTGCCAACTATCGGCCAATATCTCTGACATCAGTTTGCAGTAAAGTTCTGGAGCATATTATACACAGCCAGATTATGAAACATCTAGATACTCATCAGATCCTGACAGACCAGCAACATGGATTCAGGAAGAAGCGTTCGTGCGAGAGCCAGCTGATCCTAACAGTGCAAGACCTTGCTTCAGCCATGGAGGAAAATGAACAGATTGATGCCATTCTCCTCGACTTCAGTAAAGCCTTTGACAAGGTCAGTCATCAACGCCTCGCAATCAAACTGCACCATTATGGAATTCGAGGACACCTCTTGGAGTGGATCAAAAGTTTCCTTACCAACAGATGCCAACGAGTTATGGTTGAGGGTCAAACGTCTACTCCAGCTCCAGTTACGTCCGGAGTCCCCCAAGGGACAGTCCTGGGACCCCTGTTGTTCCTCATCTATATAAATGACCTGCCCTTGAAAGTTTTATCAACCACCCGCCTGTTTGCCGATGATAGCCTACTGTATCGCAGAATCAGGAGCCCAGAAGATGCTCGTTTACTGCAGGAGGATCTTGACAAACTTCAAGTCTGGGAGAAAGAATGGCAGATGTCATTTAATCCAACAAAGTGTGAGGTCATCAGGATAACCAAGAAAAGAAATCCTATCCAGAGTACATACCAGATCCATGGCCATGATCTAACTGTCACCAAAGCCGGAAAGTACCTTGGGATTACCATTTCAAATAACTTGTCCTGGAATGCCCACGTCAATGCCACCGTAAAGAAAGCAAATAATAGCCTAGCTTTTCTGAGGAGGAACCTTGCCAGATGTCCAAAAGATGTCAAGGCGCAAAGCTACCAGACAATGGTTAGGCCTATCCTCGAATACGCGTCCACCTCATGGGATCCATACACCGTGACCAACATCCAGCAACTAGAGGCAGTCCAGAGACGTGCTGCCAGATTTGTCTGTGGTGACTACAAAACCACCAGCAGCCCCAGTCAGATGATTGCTGAACTTGGATGGGAGCCTCTGCAAACAAGAAGAGCCAACGCCAAGCTAGTCATGATATACAGGATAACGTATGGTCTCATTGACATTCCAGCACCAGACTTTCTGCATCCTTCTACACTGAGCACCAGAGGCAACACCCTGCGTTATATTATCCCCTACTGCAGGACGGATATCTACCGACATTCATTTTTCCCATCTGCTATCAGACTATGGAACCAATTGCCGGATCACTCTGTGACTTCCCCAACGCTTGATGCCTTCAAGTTGGGGCTTGCCAGTCAGGACTAGATAACAACTATGAACAGACCGATTTTATCCTGTTTTAACCAGCACCTTGTTGATTGCACCTCACGACGTCCTTGTACATAGTTCACCAGTGCGATGATGCTTCAGAGAAGGCCATGCACTATACAGGAAGAAGAAGAAGAAGATGCATTAAGACACAAATTTTGGCATTCCTACCTAAAATAATATAGGAGAGATACTCCAGGTATGATATGAACACTCAAACACTTAAGACACTAAGGACTGGCAGTTTGATTACTATATGCCTCCCTTTGGGGGCATAAAACCTGTTTGTAATGACCGTCTCATAAGACAGTGCCTGAACTCATAGTAATTCTATGTGATCAGATGTGACTGACAATCATATAAGTACGTTTACTGATGTGAAGTTCGCTCGCACTCTTTGCCAATCAAGGACGTTTTGACTTTGGGACGTTTTGCTTTAGCCAGCTTTTTTGAAAAGCTAATACTTATTGCGTTTATATAAGCGGCAGGGCAAATTGACCCCTTCTTTGTGAAAATTAAATTTGCATACGAGCGTGCCTCGTGCTATAGGTAGCCCTACAGATTTCTCGGACAGTTTACTTCGCGCTGTAGGTCAACCCACGATATTTGGTACCCCACTCGTTGTTCGGCAGCGAATAAAATATAGCCTGAGCATGGCATAAAGGTTTGGTAAAAACCTGAATTTGATGTGTGTTTTGATTGAAGTTTATATAAGCGGCCGGCCATGGCCGACCGCAATAAAGAAGCCTTTCTTTCTTTCTCTTTACTCAGTGTTCGCGTTTACGCCGTAATAATATCTAAATACGCAACGAAAATCGTTGGTACGCAAAAAAGACAAGTAGCTTGCGTCCGTGGAACGCAAGATCAAAAGCAGTCGACTTTCAACACATTTAAGCCAGCTCAATAGTAAAGAGAGTTAAAACCCTTGACTATCGGTCTTTTGTACTTTGCAACGCTTTAAAATCACAAAGAGACTGCTATAAATAGTATTCAGTTGTGGTTTTCTGACATCCGTTGTTCATAGCAACGGTTGAAATCAGAACGAGGCTCAGCTATAAATAATGATTTACGGTTTTTCCAAAATGGATTTGCTGGGTAAAAATGGCGTTTGTCTTGAGGAATCACACTAGAAACATTTAAATAACTTAATAAAGTGTATTCTGAAGCCAATACTATCACAAATCGATGTTATATCCATTAAAAAATGCATTCACATACAGGTTCAGCGATTTTCAAAAGGCACAAGTAAAATAATCTTGGTCTAGAGCGTCAAGTATAGACTTTTTAAAAGCGAAAAATTTAAATAGTCAAAGACTCCATCACTGCTAAGTCTGTTTTTTTTTTTTGCTTTTTTAATTGATCGTCAATCACTTAGTGTAAACTGAAAATGTTAGAGATTAAAGTTAATTGGTAGTTTTAGCTAAATTCTCTGTGTTTAATATATTGCAAAAAAAAAAAAAATAGGTTGGGAAACTTTCTGGGACTCAGTAAAATTTACATGGGACTCAACTTTTGTTGATGCCCTGGGTCCCAGGGACCCAATAGAAATCAAGCCTAAATCTAACTCTGTTTACTGGTTTCGCTCATACTTGAGCATTACACCGGGGAGTGCGAATTTGGAAGTTTTGATAAAATAAAAAAAAAAAATAACACAAAAAAACAAAACCAAAAATGTTCTAAAAATGTCCCCGGAAAACAGGACCGCCATTCGCTGGTGCATGTGCACTCCACTCTCCACTATTTAAGGTTGCTCATAATGTAACAGACAACAATAGCTCACAGGCTATTCTGCGGCACAACAATATCTTTAACAGATATGTCTATGATATTTCTACTGATATGTTGATTTGTTCTAGCTGTTTGATAATGCCCAGTGATTCATTTACAATTTTGGGCTTATGGGTCCTGGGACTCGCTGTTTCCAATATCAATGAGTCCCAACTGCAAACTTATGAGTCCAAAACACTATTTTTAATGACAAGTCTGCATTACTATTGCATCCCGGGACTCGCTGGGACTTGCTGAAATAAAAACTTATGCGCAAAAGATGCAGGATGAGCAGGTAACAAAATCACTGAATGCCTCAATGGTTTTCACTTCTTGCAATGTATTTTGATGAGACTTGTTCTCCCATCCTAGTATCAGTTGGCCCACAGCACTCTGGCTATCAGGTAAAATGTGAGCATTGCTGCTTTCACTACTGTTTTATATTGAAATATATGTTCGAGAGCCAATTTGATGGCTACTAACTCTCCTAGTAGTATGAATCCTCTTTTGCTGACCGGCTGTTTTAGCATACCATATAGGTATGTCGTGGCATGAGTCACGTTACTTACCCCTGTGCGCCTTTCATCATACACACACAAAATGGCGAAGCAGCTTGAGAAATTTACTGGTTCAACCCAGGAAGACCCGTCCCTGTTTAGTTTAAGCACTCCTTATTTAAACAAAAATTCAGCTAAAAGTTTTTGTGTTTTTTTTGTGTTGTTATGTTTTTTGTGTTGTTTTTGTTTTTTATTTTATCAAAATTTCCAAATTCGCACTCCCTGGTGTAATGCTCACGTATGAGCGAACCAGTAACGAAAGAAAGAAAGAAAGAAACTGAAAGATTGTTGATGGGACGTAAAAAATCAAATAAAAAAACAAACAAAATTGCACAAATGGTTACACTCCGCTGAACAAAAGGGCTGCCAGAGCTCCAGATAAGAAATACCTTTAAGCGGCATTTCCTCCTGAACCACTGGTCTAAATTCAAAATAATTTCACAGGGCTGTTCCTCATAAAGCCTTCTTCCAATATTGCACAAATGGTTCCAGTGCACTGAACAAAGGGGCTGCCAGAGCTCTAGATAAGAAATGTCTTTAAACGACATCTTCTCCTGAACCACTGGTCCAAATTTCATATAACTTCACATGAATGTTCCCCATGATACCTTCTTTCAAAATTGCATAAATGGTTCCTCTCCACGGAACAGGAGGGCCGCCAGAGCTCCAGATAAGAAATCTTTTAAACGACATCTCCTCCTGAACCACTGACCCAAATTCAAAATAATTTCACAGAATTGTTCCTCTGGATACCCTCTACTAAAATTGCACAAATGCATGGTTAGGCTCCGCTGAACAAAAGGGCTGCCAGATATCCAGATAAGAAATTTCTTTAAGCGGCAATTTACCTGAACCACTGGTCCAAATTTAAAATAATTTCACAGGATTGTTCCTCATGATGCCTTCTTCCAATATTGCACAAATGGTTGCAGTCCACTGAACAAAGGGGCTGCCAGAGCTCTAGATAAGAAATGTCTTTAAATGACATTTCCTCCTGAACCACTGGTCCAAATTTCATATAACTTTACTTACATGAAATAATGAATGTTCCCCATGATACCTTCTTTCAAACTTGCAAAAATGGTTCCGCTCCATGGAACAGGAGGGCTGCCAGAGCTCCAGATAAGAAATCTTTTAAACGACATCTCCTCCTGAACTACTGACCCAAATTCAAAATAATGTCACTGAATTGTTCCTCTGGATACCCCCTACCAAAACTGCACAAATGGTTATGCTCCCCTGAACAAAAGGGCTGCGAGAGATCCAGATAAGAAATACCTTTAAATGCCACAAATGCATGGTTAGGCTCCGCTGAATAAAAGGGCTGCCAGATATCCAGATAAGAAATTTCTTTAAGCGGCAATTTACCTGAACCACTGGTCCAAATTTAAAATAATTTCACAGGATTGTTCCTCATGATGCCTTCTTCCAATATTGCACAAATGGTTGCAGTCCACTGAACAAAGGGGCTGCCAGAGCTCTAGATAAGAAATGTCTTTAAATGACATTTCCTCCTGAACCACTGGTCCAAATTTTCATATAACTTTACTTACATGAAATGATGAATGTTCCCCATGATACCTTCTTTCAAACTTGCAAAAATGGTTCCGATCCATGGAACAGGAGGGCTGCCAGAGCTCCAAATAAGAAATCTTTTAAACGACATCTCCTCCTGAACTACTGACCCAAATTCAAAATAATTTCACTGAATTGATCCTCTGGATACCCCCTACCAAAACTGCACAAATAATTATGCTCCGCTGAACAAAAGGGCTGCAAGAGATCCAGATAAGAAATACCTTTAAATGGCCTTTCCTCCTTAACCACGTGTTCAAATTAAAATTAATTTCACAGGATTGTTCCTCATGATGCCTTCTTCCAATAGTGCACAAATGGTTCCATTCCACTGAACAAAGGGGCTGCGAGAGCTCTTGATAAGAAATGTGTTTAAACAACATCTCCTCCTGAACCACTGGTTCAAAGAGCTACGTGCATTAAGAGGCTATTTTGGCCCCCCTATGAGGCCAAAAAATGAACTTCACTTTTCACCAAATTCTTCATACTAGTTTATTAGGACAATGACCCAAGTGTATAAGTCTGATATTAGTTTGACTCTTACCGTTGCTATGGTAACAAAAATGGCCGCCAAAACAGGCTGAAAATAGGAAATTGACCATTTTGGAGCAAATTCGAGACATTTGACAGAGCAATTAACATAGAGCACAAGCAAATACCAAAAAGATATTTTAACAGATGATGAGATTTAATATGGCACACAACTCATTAAAAGGATTTTTTGGTATTTAGCTGTGCTGATATCTAAATTTTGAAAATTCGGTCTCTAAAAGCTTTAAATTTGGTCAAAACTGGCAATTTTTCTATTTTATGCCAATTTTGTCGGCCATTTTTGTTACCATAGCAACGGTAAAATACAAATAAATGCCAAAATTTTACATTTCAGCCATTTTTCTTATAAACGAATCCAAAGAAATTTGTGAAAAGCAAATTTCAGTTTTTTGCTCCAAAGGGGGCCATTTTAGCCCCTTAATGCACATACTCCTTTCATATAACTTCACATGAAAGTTCCCCATGATGCCCTCTTTCAAAATTGCATAAATGGTTCCACTCCACCGAACAGGAGGGCGACCAGAGCTCCTGATAAGAAATTTTCTAAACAACATCTGCTCCTGAACCACTGACCCAAACTCAAAATAACTTCAAAGAATTGTTACACATAATACCCTCTACCAAAAATTGCACAAAAGGTTACACTCCGCTTAACAAAAGGGCTGCCAGATATTCAGATAGGAAGTACCTTTAAACGGTGTTTCCTCCTGAACCACTGGTCCAAATTCAGAATAATTTCAAAAAATTGTTCCTAAATGATACCTTCTACCAAAATTGCACAAATTACTCTGGTCTGCTGAACAAAGGAGCTGTCAGAGCTCAAGATAAGAAATGTTTTTAAATGACATCTCCTTTTGAACCACTGGTCCAAATTCCATTATAACTTCACATGAATATTCCCCATGATGCCCTCTTTCAAAATTGCATAAAAGGTTCTACTGCACCAAACAGGAGGACTGCCAGAGCTCCAGATAAGAAATCTTTTAAACGACATCTCCTGAATCACTGAACTATATTCAAAATAATTTAACGGAATAGTTCCCCATGATGCACTCTACCAAAATTTCACAAATGGTTCCACTCCACGGATCAGTCCTTTTCAGGTGAGCGACCCAGGGCCCAAGGGCCCTCTTGTTTAAAATATCACATTTTTTGAGATTTTTGCAATTCATTAGTAGCTTGTGCAAAAATTGTTGTATACATTTTATTTTATCTGAACAAGATAGCCCAAACAGAATTGAACTTGATTCGTCCATTTTGTGATGACAAAATTTCACTTCCAGTTTGAAGGTAAAACTTAAAAAGTCAATTTGACCTACCTTTGCATTATTTTTTCAAATTTCAAACTAGAAAAGTGACATCTAGTAGTCAAGTAGTAGTACATAATCGCTGAAAATTTCAATACCCTATCATAGATAATAAGGCTAAAGAACAGTGCAAACTTCCTATGTAAACTGCATGCAAAAAGCTAAATTTCAATGATATAGCTTCTGGTAGTGTTTGTCATCATGCTATTACGTAACAGAAAAGAGGAGTCTGATTGAAGTGAATCATTTGTAGTGGGTTCATCTTTTATCACTGCAGTCAGAAACATTTTCATACAAACAAAAATACAAATGGAATCTCTGTGGAATATTTCATATTGTAAGAAAAATGTGACCCAAATTCAAAATAATTTCACAGAATTGTTTCTCATAATACTCTCTACTAAAATTGCACAAATGGTTATGCTCCGCTGAACAAAGGGGCTCCAGATAAGAAATACCTTAAAATTGCATTTCCTTCTGAACCACTGGTCCAAGTTCAAAATAATTTCACAGAATTGTTCCTCATGATGCCTTCTACCAATTTGCACAAATTCTTTCAGTCCTCTGAACAAAGGGGCTGCCAGAGCTCTAGATAAGAAATGTCTTTAAACGACGTCTTCTCCTGAACCACTGGTCCAAATTTCATATAACTTCACATGAATGTTCCCCATGATACCTTCTTTCAAAATTGCATAAATGGTTCCTCTCCACGGAACAGGAGGGCCGCCAGAGCTCCAGATAAGAAATCTTTTAAACGACATCTCCTCCTGAACCACTGACCCAAATTCAAAATAATTTCACAGAATTGTTCCTCTGGATACCCTCTACTAAAATTGCACAAATGCATGGTTAGGCTCCGCTGAACAAAAGGGCTGCCAGATATCCAGATAAGAAATTTCTTTAAGCGGCAATTTACCTGAACCACTGGTCCAAATTTAAAATAATTTCACAGGATTGTTCCTCATGATGCCTTCTTCCAATATTGCACAAATGGTTGCAGTCCACTGAACAAAGGGGCTGCCAGAGCTCTAGATAAGAAATGTCTTTAAATGACATTTCCTCCTGAACCACTGGTCCAAATTTCATATAACTTTACTTACATGAAATAATGAATGTTCCCCATGATACCTTCTTTCAAACTTGCAAAAATGGTTCCGCTCCATGGAACAGGAGGGCTGCCAGAGCTCCAGATAAGAAATCTTTTAAACGACATCTCCTCCTGAACTACTGACCCAAATTCAAAATAATGTCACTGAATTGTTCCTCTGGATACCCCCTACCAAAACTGCACAAATGGTTATGCTCCCCTGAACAAAAGGGCTGCGAGAGATCCAGATAAGAAATACCTTTAAATGCCACAAATGCATGGTTAGGCTCCGCTGAATAAAAGGGCTGCCAGATATCCAGATAAGAAATTTCTTTAAGCGGCAATTTACCTGAACCACTGGTCCAAATTTAAAATAATTTCACAGGATTGTTCCTCATGATGCCTTCTTCCAATATTGCACAAATGGTTGCAGTCCACTGAACAAAGGGGCTGCCAGAGCTCTAGATAAGAAATGTCTTTAAATGACATTTCCTCCTGAACCACTGGTCCAAATTTTCATATAACTTTACTTACATGAAATGATGAATGTTCCCCATGATACCTTCTTTCAAACTTGCAAAAATGGTTCCGATCCATGGAACAGGAGGGCTGCCAGAGCTCCAAATAAGAAATCTTTTAAACGACATCTCCTCCTGAACTACTGACCCAAATTCAAAATAATTTCACTGAATTGATCCTCTGGATACCCCCTACCAAAACTGCACAAATAATTATGCTCCGCTGAACAAAAGGGCTGCAAGAGATCCAGATAAGAAATACCTTTAAATGGCCTTTCCTCCTTAACCACGTGTTCAAATTAAAATTAATTTCACAGGATTGTTCCTCATGATGCCTTCTTCCAATAGTGCACAAATGGTTCCATTCCACTGAACAAAGGGGCTGCGAGAGCTCTTGATAAGAAATGTGTTTAAACAACATCTCCTCCTGAACCACTGGTTCAAAGAGCTACGTGCATTAAGAGGCTATTTTGGCCCCCCTATGAGGCCAAAAAATGAACTTCACTTTTCACCAAATTCTTCATACTAGTTTATTAGGACAATGACCCAAGTGTATAAGTCTGATATTAGTTTGACTCTTACCGTTGCTATGGTAACAAAAATGGCCGCCAAAACAGGCTGAAAATAGGAAATTGACCATTTTGGAGCAAATTCGAGACATTTGACAGAGCAATTAACATAGAGCACAAGCAAATACCAAAAAGATATTTTAACAGATGATGAGATTTAATATGGCACACAACTCATTAAAAGAATTTTTTGGTATTTAGCTGTGCTGATATCTAAATTTTGAAAATTCGGTCTCTAAAAGCTTTAAATTTGGTCAAAACTGGCAATTTTTCTATTTTATGCCAATTTTGTCGGCCATTTTTGTTACCATAGCAACGGTAAAATACAAATAAATGCCAAAATTTTACATTTCAGCCATTTTTCTTATAAACGAATCCAAAGAAATTTGTGAAAAGCAAATTTCAGTTTTTTGCTCCAAAGGGGGCCATTTTAGCCCCTTAATGCACATACTCCTTTCATATAACTTCACATGAAAGTTCCCCATGATGCCCTCTTTCAAAATTGCATAAATGGTTCCACTCCACCGAACAGGAGGGCGACCAGAGCTCCTGATAAGAAATTTTTTAAACAACATCTGCTCCTGAACCACTGACCCAAACTCAAAATAACTTCAAAGAATTGTTACACATAATACCCTCTACCAAAAATTGCACAAAAGGTTACACTCCGCTTAACAAAAGGGCTGCCAGATATTCAGATAGGAAGTACCTTTAAACGGTGTTTCCTCCTGAACCACTGGTCCAAATTCAGAATAATTTCAAAAAATTGTTCCTAAATGATACCTTCTACCAAAATTGCACAAATTACTCTGGTCTGCTGAACAAAGGAGCTGTCAGAGCTCAAGATAAGAAATGTTTTTAAATGACATCTCCTTTTGAACCACTGGTCCAAATTCCATTATAACTTCACATGAATATTCCCCATGATGCCCTCTTTCAAAATTGCATAAAAGGTTCTACTGCACCAAACAGGAGGACTGCCAGAGCTCCAGATAAGAAATCTTTTAAACGACATCTCCTGAATCACTGAACTATATTCAAAATAATTTAACGGAATAGTTCCCCATGATGCACTCTACCAAAATTTCACAAATGGTTCCACTCCACGGATCAGTCCTTTTCAGGTGAGCGACCCAGGGCCCAAGGGCCCTCTTGTTTAAAATATCACATTTTTTGAGATTTTTGCAATTCATTAGTAGCTTGTGCAAAAATTGTTGTATACATTTTATTTTATCTGAACAAGATAGCCCAAACAGAATTGAACTTGATTCGTCCATTTTGTGATGACAAAATTTCACTTCCAGTTTGAAGGTAAAACTTAAAAAGTCAATTTGACCTACCTTTGCATTATTTTTTCAAATTTCAAACTAGAAAAGTGACATCTAGTAGTCAAGTAGTAGTACATAATCGCTGAAAATTTCAATACCCTATCATAGATAATAAGGCTAAAGAACAGTGCAAACTTCCTATGTAAACTGCATGCAAAAAGCTAAATTTCAATGATATAGCTTCTGGTAGTGTTTGTCATCATGCTATTACGTAACAGAAAAGAGGAGTCTGATTGAAGTGAATCATTTGTAGTGGGTTCATCTTTTATCACTGCAGTCAGAAACATTTTCATACAAACAAAAATACAAATGGAATCTCTGTGGAATATTTCATATTGTAAGAAAAATGTGACCCAAATTCAAAATAATTTCACAGAATTGTTTCTCATAATACTCTCTACTAAAATTGCACAAATGGTTATGCTCCGCTGAACAAAGGGGTTCCAGATAAGAAATACCTTAAAATTGCATTTCCTTCTGAACCACTGGTCCAAGTTCAAAATAATTTCACAGAATTGTTCCTCATGATGCCTTCTACCAATTTGCACAAATTCTTTCAGTCCTCTGAACAAAGGGGCTGCCAGAGCTCTAGATAAGAAATGCCTTTAAACATCTCCTGAACCACTGGTACAAATTTTATATAACTTCACATAATTGTTTCCCATGATTTCCTCTTTTAAAATTGCTTAAATGGTTACACTCCACTCAACAGGAGGGCCATCAAAGCTCCAGATAAGAAATCTTTTAAACAACATCTCCTGAACCACTGCCTCAGATTCAAAATATTTTCACATAATTGTTCCTCATGATGCCCTCTACCAAAATCAAGGTTGGCAAAATGCCGGCAAATAAGCATATTTGCCATGCCAGTGGCATTTACCGGGAAATACCGGGAAATAACGGAAAATACTGGCAAATATGATTTACAACCTTCCACATTTTGATTGGTAATTTCAATAATAGAGGTTATTTGTCTTAATATTTCATTTCTTCTAGTTTATCATTTTACCTTAGTTCAAGGTATAAGTCTCATTCTTTAAACATTCAAATTTAAAAAGTGAATTTTAGAAGAAGAAAATCCCTGTTTCTTTCGTGCCAAAGTACTCATTACTCAGTTGGCTTGTGCAAGATTACAGATAAGGCTGGGTGAGTGACCCTTATCTGTACTATAAATCAATTAAAGACACTCTTGTTTGTGGTCACCTGGACTTTAATTGTCTTAAGTTAAAATATGAAGTATTAAAGTTGGGTGTTTGGATGAGTGACCCTTTTCTGTACTATAAATCAATTAAAGACACCCATGTTTGTGGTCACCTGGACTTTAATTGTCCTAAGTTAAAATATGGAGTCAATCATGACATCGTATTGTTCATCCTTGCCCCTGGGTATACAGTATCCACTTGGGGATGTGTTGCCGGGCCGCGTAGCGCAGTCGGTAACGTGTCTGGCTACAGATGCGTGTCTGACTGCAGATCCAGGGGTCGCGAGTTCGATCCCGGTCCGGTCCCATACTTTCGTGGAGATTGATCATGAAATGATTTCTACGGTCATTCTCCCCCTTCCGCTGATTCATTCAAGAAGGGTTGTTGTCAGTTACAAGCGAAAGTATGTGCACGAATTACTGGTTCACCGCTTGTTCAAGCCTGCCCAGGACTAAGTGTTGTTAGGTGAACTGACCGTCCCGCAATGACCATAGCTGTTGACTTGGGACGTAAAGCAACAAAAACAAACAAATGATGTGTTGTTTTAACAGTTTATGACAGGCACAGGTGTCAAACAATTGCCAGATACACAGGTAAATTTCTCCCCATTTAAAGAATTTACCCTTGTCCTGCTAGACCCAGAATTAACCCTTGTCCTGTTGATTCCATTTTTGAAAAACTAGATCCTGATTAGTTGGCTTCTTTCAGAGGCCATCTTATCAGGATCTACACTGTTTTCCATACTAATTGAAACTAGAGATTATGCTAAACAGGATACAATTTGGGAGAAGTGTTACTGTGTAGTACATAAATATTCAGCATGATAAGGGCTAAAGATTTATTGTTAAAAATTATTTTATAATTTGAGTCTAAGATTCATTTTTGGCATTTATAACATGTTTAAATGTATTTATGGGTTTTGATATTGTGACCTCATATTCAATATTTTACATTTTCACTCATTTAGTTAAATTATACTGTTTTAAGTCAACTTCCTGAAGATATCTGCTGCATTTCACAGCTAAAAATCATATTTGCCAGTATTTCGCGGCAAAAAAAGTTATATTTGCCATTATTTGCCACTTGAGCCTTATTTGCCATGCCGGGAAATACCGGTAAATTCCACCGGTAAATACCGGGGTTGGAATTTTCCGCCAAACCTTGACCAAAATTGCACAAATGATTCCCCTCCTTTGATCAAAGGGGCTGCCAGAGCTCTAGATAAGAAATATCTGTAAACGACATCTCCTCCTGAACCCACTGGTCCAAATTCAAAATATTTTAACAGAATTGTTCCCCATGATGCACTCTACCAATATTTCACAAATGGTTCCACTTCACTGATCAAAGGGGATGCCAGAGCTCTCGAAGAGAAATGTCTTTAAACGAAATTGACTACTGAACCACTAAGTCCAAATTAAGAATATTATATGCATCTTGTAAGGAAGATAAATCTTGCAAATGTGGCTGTCTTGTTGGTAGTGAGTTTTTCCCTTGATTCTGGGAAGATTGATTTTTGCATAAAGATAGCAAGCAGCATTGTCCATTTTATTGAGATACATCTGACTATCGATATATTGCAATAGTAACCTAGGCAAATTGTTACTATATCGATAGGAAAGTTGCAATGTCAATAGTATCGGCAATAGTCTTTTCACTATCGATATAGTTTCAAAGTTTTTAAACCTAGGGAATTTTACTCAAAATTGCTTGGTTTTGGCAACAAAAATAAAGTTAAATGGCAGGAGGATGTACATGTTTTTGCATCCTATGCATTTCAGCAAGTTAGTGGACTTTGACACCATTCTGATATTTTCGGTTGGTTCAATACAAAACTGGTACCCTTACATACAGAAAACTCCTACCACTACCTTAATTTCCTCCTTCAAACAAGCATAAATGTTTCAGACAATAGTATCACAACAGTATTGCAATGGTATTCCACAAAAGTAATAGTATTGCAATGGCACTTCCTGCAATGTCAATACTATCGCAATAGTCATTTTTGGCCACAAGACACCCCCTACCATTTTATGTTTTAAGGTGACACAGGTAGACTTTCCTAATAGATGTGTACTTCAGTCTCTGAATATTGCATTTATTATAGCAAACAGTGCAGACCCTGGTGTAATGCAGCAAACTACCAAACTACCCTTTCAGGGGTTTCCAGTATACAAAGGTTTATTCCCCATTATCAGACGAGTTCAATCGAGTAATGCCCCTTGGTCTGAAACCACTAGGCCTAGAGCCTTGATATTATGTTTGTAGCATCATCTTGTGAACCTCCACCCAGTTTGTTCAAATTATGCCCCTGGCGACCAAATATGGCCCTGCCTCAGATTTTTTATTGTTTTATTTGTTGAGGTTCTACATCCTGTTAATTTTGTCAACATAACCCATGTTAAGTCTTAATGAAACTGCAGCCATCTATCAAAATTCATAGCCAGTCTTTGAGAGGAGCTATGCTCTCCTATACCTTTATAAACTGTCATTCTCAGGTGAGCGACCCAGGGCCAAAGGGCCCTCTTATTCTTTAACCTATTGCACCCAGAATGGCTAAAACTCTGGAGTTATGGCTGTTGGCAATTTAGCTTGCGTTCGATGGTAGAACGAATCTACAGACCCTGTTTGCATCCTGGGTAACTTTTTCATGCTTTTTTGTTGTCTGCTGATTTTTTTTTCAAAATCAGCTATTTCGAAAAATTCTTTCAGGAATACCATCAGAGTGTCATATAGTTTGGATCCAGATCAGGCCCGACATTTGATCGGGCCTGAATTGGGTCCAAACTGTTTGCAGAAGGTATCAGCAGAGGGCACTAGTAGGTAATAAATAGTTAAGTAAATAATCATGGTGACTGGGTTCAGTCCTCTCCAACTGTGATTTGCTGGTGCCAAGTTATTGACATAGTTTTTGTGCTGAAATCAATTAAACTTATCATATTGGCTCACAAATAAATTAATAATGGTTCTAGATTGAAATATCTGATAAACAAGCTTGTTGAGATGGCCTCTTTTATAGATCAGTCAGCTGGAGATCTGACCTATTAAAATTGAGCGATTAAATGACTACCAAAGCATTTTAAATAGAGATCATTAATTTTGACTATAAGGTAAATAAGTCTTTACACAGTAGAATAAACTATTTATAGGTAGGACCGTAGGAGGCATTAAGGTTTATGGACACATATAGTACTTGAATATAACTTGGTTATACTTTTACCACATTTAAGTGATAAGTCATGTGTTCTCATTAGGTGAACTAATGTGAGAATCAGGCAATGTCCAGTGACTCAATCACTATGTCATCAATTCTAGCTCCTAATTATTACTAGTTAGATTTTAACCAAACTTCACAGAAATGTTCCCTGTGTCACAACAGAGTTGTACCCCTTTGTTGACTTTGGCATTTTTCCAACTATGTTTGTGTTGATCTTTACGCCCCATTCAACAATTTTTCAGTTATGTCAATTTCCTGTCTTCCTGGGTTGAACCAGTACTATGCTGGGGATAAAGTGTCTTGCTCAAGGACAAAACACAGTGACTCCGATGAGTCTTAAACTAGCAACCCTTTGTAGGGTTATTGATCCTGATTCACTCATACCTTGTTAGCAGGATATTTTATTGCAGAGCCCCAAGACTCACAACACCAGAAATCTTTGCATCAGGTTTCTACAACTTTTCTTAAAAGTGCTGATAAAAAGATCCTTTTAGAACTTGTTGCATCTTCAGCGAATTATATCATTATGCATGCAGGATGCCCTCGGATGTAAAAAAGATCAATGGTCACAGATTAGGACTTCCAAATTAAGATGTAGTTCAATTCCAGAAAATTGTTTTATCTTTGCAATCAGTGTAGACCCTGATGAAATAAATCCTTGTTTGACACATTTCATCTGGTCCTTCACAGTTTACAGTTCAATGTCGACACCAGGAGGAACAGTTTTATTTGGTTTAGAAATAAACCGTTATGAGTAACCTTTCATGTGCTACTCAGCAGCTTGTTCAATCTTTGATCTGTTTGAGGTCAAAACTTACCATTACATGTACAGATAAACCAAACGCTTTGAAGTGTGACTATATTTACAATAATGATATGTTGTTCTAGAAAAAAGGGTTTCAGGCACTTAATTACATTTACTTTAAAGGTTTGACAAAATCAGATGTTCCAGCCCGACTGGCTCATTTTACACATTCTGCATCCATCTTTTGAAATAGAAAGACCCAAAGGTCATTAATAAGAGGTTGTTGTACATCTATACTTTAACTCATTGACTACTACAGTAGTGTTGTCTGCTCATAACCTTTGCAAACAGAATGGACCAAGATCAGGCCCGACATTTTGTTGGGCCAAAATGTTGGGCCTGATTTGGATCCAATCTGTTTGGCACTCAGATGGTATTCCTGAAAGAATTTTTCAAAAAAGTTGATTTTGAAAAAATCAGCAGACGGCTAAAAAGCATGAAAAATTCCCCAGGGGGCAAAGTGTTAATATGCTGGATGAATTCATTAAAACCATTTTCAGACTCTAATCAATACAGATATTTAATTAATATCTATTACAGCTACCGGTATATTCAATATTGAATGTAGAAAATTGATCAACATACAGTGAGAAAGTACCGTTTTCTACCTAATAAGCACATTCTAGTCATGACTTATTTAATTCTCAGCCCGTCTGAATCAGATTTTCAGAAAACATTCTCTATCACCTTGACATCTGTGTATTGTTTGTCAAAATTGACCCGAGACATATAAATATTCAATGACCTTTTACTCGGTCTTCGCGAATCTTCGTAAAAAGAGTCCTTTAGATTGTTGTACAATTACTTATCCGAATGAAATTCATCACAATTCTCCGATAGCCTAGTGGATAGTCAAGTGTTTTAGCACTCGAAAAGATGTGGGTTCGAGTCCAGTAGCATTTGAATATTTTTTTTTCGTTTTGTTTTTCGGTTTGCTAGTTTCTCGATTTTGTGCACAACTGAATACATGAATTTGAATTTGGCATGCGATTATGTAGCAAATAAAGCACCGAGCATAGTTTCAATAAGCTTACATGTGATAAACTCTTTGCACCCTGAATATTCTTTGAGACCGTTTTGTTATCATCTGCTGACTTTTAATCAAAATTAACTTTTTCAAAAATTCTTACAGGAACACTATCAGAGTGTCAAATGGTCTGTATCCAGATCAGAACCGACGTTCTGTTGGTACTGAACTTGGTCCAAACTATTTGCAAATGTTATCAGCTGACAAGGAAAGAGTGGGAAACTTAGGGAATAATGAATACAAAAGCGGCTAAATACAAATTAAAGATGTAAAGCTCATCACAAGATGATGTAAATTATACGAAAAATATTAACTTAAAAAAGAAAGCAATTTGACAATTATATAAAAAAGTTTCGTTCCAAGTTTCGATCCAGGTATGCTTGATTTGTAAGTTTTCAACTAACCACTAGGCTATCAGACTATTTGCATTAACGAATTGACATTATCGTCATATTCTCTGAAAAAGCGTGACAAAGGTCGGAGAACTACATGAAAACGCACGAATATCACAAAGATTTTGGCGAAAATTAATCAGTCTAAGGTCAATTTTGACAGACTATAATAGGACAGGCGTTTTACTGAATCTGATTCAAAACAAAATAAAAGAAAAAATGTGGCACCAGATGAGAACAGTATCCTTTTTTTAAGGCCATCATTTGCATAATAAATAATGGCCATAATTTAAATGTGCTCTTTTCTAGCCATTATTTGGATGGTCATTAACTGACCATTAAAGTTCTTAACAGCCATAACTAGTGATGGGAATGGGTTGGATTTCCATAATTGATCATCAATTTAAAGTAAATGAGCGTTGGTTGACAGTTTAAACTGTATTTTATTGCCATTCAGTAACTAAAGAGGCCTTATTATGTGCTTCAGTGAGTACAAACAGACCTGCGTATTTCAGTATGGATCTGTGTTTCAACATAGACAGATGACAACATTATTTCTCTTTCAGTCCAACAGTGTCATAGACAGGGACTTGAATTTACCATTTAAGTACAAGCATCTCAGTTCGGAGTTATATTGCTGCTAGTGTATATGCAAATGTTAGTTATGTTAATTTATAACTAAAATTGAAAAAAAATGCATTTGGTTTTTGATAGAAATGAAATTCTTTTGCTTGAGGATTTTTATCCCCACGCTTTTTTAAAAAAGGGAAGGGGATATTGTAATCGCCTCTGTCCGTCCATCTGTCCGTCCGTCCGTCTGTCCGTTATGCTATCTCCTCCTAAACCATTGGACGAAATTCAACCAAACTTGGTGTGTGAGTTACTGACATGAATGGGGCGTGCAACGTCAAACTTTTTTTTTTCCCCGCCCCCTGGGGCCCTGGCGAGGGGTCAAAAGGTCAAATATCATTTAATTTCAATTACAAAGTCAATTTCAAAGATTTTTATACCAAACTTTGTGTGTGTTCTCACAAATGAAAGATACAAAACATATCAGACGGGATTTTTATTCTGCTCCCTGGGTCATGCCCCAGGGGTGGGACTTTGAGGCGCTGGGGGTGCCCAGGGGGCCAAAAAAAAATTTTTTTTCAAACATGGTCATGTGGTATATCAAATCGACGTGGATGACGAGCAGAACAGAATGCAAGTAAAATTTTCATCCTAGATCAAACTGGTGACCTTGAGGTGAGGTCAAAGGTCAAATATCATTAAATTTCGGTTACCATGTCAATTTCAAAGACATTTATACCAAATTTTGTGTGTGTTCTCACAAATGAGAGATACAAAAACATATCAGACGCGATTTTTATTCTGTCGTCTGGGTCATGTCCCAGGGGTGGGACTTTGGGGCACTGGGGGTACCCAGGGGGTCAAACAATTTTTTTTCAAACATGGTCATGTAGCATATCAAATCGACGGGGATGACGAGCAGAACAAAATGCACATAACATTTTCATCCTAGGGTCAAACTGGTGACCTTGGGGCGAGGTAAAAATGTCAATTATCATTAACATGTCAATTTCAAAGATTTTTATACCAAACTTTGCGTGTGTTCTCTCAAATAAAAGATAGAAAACATATTGAACAGAATTTTCATTCTGTTGCCAAGGTCATGCCCCGGGGTGGGACTGCGGGATGCTAGGGAGGCAAAAACTTTAACGTGGGGATTTGCGATGGCGCCCCATCGACTGCGCGCTCTAGTTTCGATTATAATCGATTCCAAAAATTCCATCTGATCATCGATCAGTTGCTTGTAAATGAATGATTTTCGATTCGATTATAATTGATCATCGGAACAACAGCCATAACAGTATTTAATTATATAGTTACTCAGTGAGTCTACTGAATCCTTAAAATGTGCACCTTTGGTCAAGAGTCACAGTATGCAAAGTCCCTTAATATGCTGCTCTTTTGTTAACATTTTTATACATGTATTATATATTCCACTAAACATCCTTAAAATGTAGGGAGCCTGTTAATACATTGCATATGGTAAGAGGAGTATCAGCATAATAACTGCACAATCATGCTGAAACTCAGAGTTCATTAAAGTGCCAAATTATGACTTCACCAATATGTCATAATCTGTTAAATCAACATTTTAAGGTGGACTATTATGATTTAAGTTTGATTACATATGATATAATTATTGGAATATTGATCATGAAAAGAATATTTTCAAAGGCTTAAAATAAAGTTCATTTTGCATTTCAACATGCATGGATTACATATATACAGTATGTAGTATTAAATATCAGGCCTTACCAAAAAATGATTTTCTTATTTCTCAACCAAAACATATGTTGTGGGTACTCAAAAGGACCGTCTCAATGAGACGGTTCTTTTAAGCACCCAAAACATAAGTTAAAACTGATGAGTATGAATATATTTACAATTTAAGTTGAAATTTTGTTTATCTAAACCTGTGAATATTAAGAGGATGATCATGACCAGGATAGAGTATTTTTACTGAGTTTCAAGTATATAAGAGAGTTGTTCCTATTGCAATAATCCGGAGAAAATTCAGTGCTAGCAAGCTTAATTCGCCTGTCAGGCTATCAAAAAATTACAGAAATACCGCATTTTGACGTCTTGAAACAGGTACACGTGTTGCTGACGTAACATGCAGTTTTGGATGCAGTGAACAAACAATTTATCGTCTGCAAGCACGTTTTCAACGGCCTGGCGGTAAAAATGACAAGCCTCCATTGGGGAGACCATGGATAACGACCCCATTTGAAGTTCGGGTCATAGTGACGTCAACATCACGTAATCGCTTCATGGCCACTTCGAAACTTATTAAATTCCTAAGTCATGCAACAGATACGAAAATTTCCGTCTGTACTACCAGAAATCGTCTGAGGGGCGCTAGACTGATTTTTGAGTTATGAAATTTGAATTTTAATATTGACCACTTTGTGTATTTTTGATGAAGAAATGGGTATATTTTCGTAATGTTTTGTTGAAAATGTTCACATTTGTAAGACATTGCATGAATTTTATTTTTAGTAAGGTTTTTGTCAATAATAAGACTGTCTTACAAAATTATTGCACACAGTGTCTGTACTGACTAAACTTTTCCTTCTGAGTATATGTACTTCAGTGTACTTTGGTCAAAACATTAATTTGTTGATTTACAGAAGAGCCCCTGTTATTTTAGCCAATTTGACATTGTTTTTCTTCAAACCCTCAATCATGTGTTCATATTTTATATTTTACTGTTATTAGTGGGTGGTTGTTTTTTTTTTGACAGATTGATGCTTTTTCACAGGTCTTTTAATTTGTTCATTCTCTGGGCTGATAAAACTTTAACACTTCCCCTGGAATCAATTAATACAAAAATGCTGTCCTTATTAAGTGGGATATGGTAATAATACTGTGGGAGCTATTTCATTAAGCCGTCCTAATACTTAAGAACTGAAATTCATGTAAACTATACACTGTGAAAGATTAGTCTTGTATTAAAAGGATAAATTGTAAAGTGCAAGGAAGGTTTTAATGGTATAATGGTTTTACTAATAAAATAATATCAAATGTAAATGAAATAAGGTTGGTGATGGGTGTTTTTTATCAAGTTTATCCAAATATAATACGCAGAAAGAATTTTTTCGTATTTACTGAGATTAAGGAGAATGGATATATTCTTAGCAACATATAGACCTACATGTACATATAAGAGGCAAGTATGTTTGTTTTTTTCCTTTTTTGGCATTGGGTTAGGAATTTTATCAGCCTAAAGCTTAAAATTGAGATTCACTCACAGTTTAACTAAACATCAGTTTCAGTTTATACAAATGTCACCATCATTGACTTTAAATCACTGTTCATAATGTTTTAACCCTTAAAGCGCCACCTATAATTGCAGCAGACGACAATTTCAAATTTTGCTGCCTTTTCAAAATAACAAATTAGGAATGATAGTTCATGAGAACCGTCTGCTGGCAGATGATTCTCATGAAGTATCATACCTTATTTTTTTTTGAAAACTAGGAAAGATGTCGCAAAATTTGTTGTCTGCTGCAGGCGCTTAAAGGGTTAAAAATGCAGAACTGGCAGCAATTGTAGCCAAAAGTCATTTAAAATATTTAAAACCCTTTTATAGCCTTTACTGTGTACAAACTTTATATACCTAAACTCTTTTGAAAACAGTACAAAATCAGAATATTTACTCAATTGAAACCAGTGTAGATTTCAGTCGGCTGTCTTCTTAGAATTCAGCTGATCAGGATCCTCATTGTTTTCTGTACAAATTGTGAGATCATAATAATTAATCTAACCATATGATTGCTTGTAAATCAGTCAGTAGCATACATAATGTATCAATAGTATCATTCTATTAAAGGATAAACAAATTCAAACAACATGAACGACTGTCTTTCTATGTCATAGCAGCTTTGAAAGGACAGAATCATATAACATTCTTCATACTTGTCCCAGGACAAGTAAATATAAACATTTTACTTGTCCTGAATGGCAAGTCTGAATGACAGGTCAGACATTTAATAGCAGGTATGCATTTTCACACCCCTGTTAACTTATGTATGAGTATGCTTATTAAGAAGCATTTATCTCCCAAGTCAAATGATATGTGCGTGCATGGCTGTTTCTGTACGTGAATTGCGTACTGCAGTACGTGAATAGGCTTGCTGCATTGTCTCATTTGAACTTTTTTGTGTATATTTTCAGGTGTGAAGATTAAATGAAGGAGAAAACAACTGCTTCCAGGTCTGTAGCAAGTTAGATAAACAGTAAAAATGGTGAGCATTCCTGATTGGACAAAATTCCAGCGTCTGCATGACATGCAGAAGGAGCCATCAAATGTGGGAGCTTTGGAAAAGTATTACAAACAGCGAGAGGAAGAAACGATCAGGATGGCCGAGAGCCATGGCATCTTGAAAACACCTACCCAAGAATATCTTGTCAAAAACAGTGCAAATATACAGAACTGCAACCCTAAATACATCCGAGATGTTAGTCAGCTAAGACTGGTGAAGCTCTGTGGTGTGCATCTTAGGAAAATTGGAGATATGAATTATTGTATTAACTTAAAGATTTGTATTCTGAATAATAATTTTCTTACGAAAATTGACAGTCTGGCAGCTTGTCGTCAACTTGTGAAGCTAGATTTACATGGCAACCAGGTATTTTTTAATATTTCTTCTTAACTCTTATCCTGCCATTTTTTTGTTCTGAAAATGTAGTCTGCTTATTACATCTGCTGCATATATTCAAATGCACTCCAGATTTATTTTTATCATGGATTGGGAGCAAATGCAATGAATCGTGGTCAGACTGCTCCTAAGGAGCAGTCTGATTTGGGTCCATATTGTTTGAGAAATAAGAAGCATTAAGCAGAAGAGACAGTTCTTTTGAGTACATACAACATATGCTTATAGCAGCTTTGGTTTAGAAATTATACAAATTAAATTTTAATTATGCACTCTTGTCTAGAAATCTGAACTATGATTTTTATGGTGCAATAAGTTCCATTGCCATATTTTGAAACTTGGGAACATTTCCAGGAACACTGAAGTATAACTAGGCCAAAGGAAACCCTGCTATGTATGAAATTTTTAAACTGTACCAGTTATGTATTTCATTCAAAAGCATGCAGTAATTAGAAAAGTTATAGCAAATGGTGCTAGAGATTGCTCTTTGCCAGTTTCTCAATTCATTAAGACGCCAGTATTGCCGTGGGTTCCTTAATTGGGCGTAAATACTGCACCAAACTTAAGTTCCCTCAAACGATGGGAGGTCCGGGTCTTAAACAAATCTCTTGAAAATGATTTCTCACAGTTTTAGCCCTGATTCATGGATTATGAGTTCCTGGGTATGTCCTAGCTGTGACTGTCTCCAGATAAAATTGATTGCACAAATGATGCGTCCAGATGTCTCGATCTTGATGAATTTTAACCAAATTTGCCTGGGTGCATGATTAAGAGTTTATTAGGTTTTGATGACATTGGTCCAATGTTTAAGGTCACCATTGGACATTAAGCTGCCAAATTTTAGCCAAAACTTGCTTGTGTCATCAGAGTACTGTATCTCCTGAACTGCTCTCCGGAATTCAACATAGGTTACATGGATACAAAATGGGACTGTAGGGCTGTAGAAAATTGTGTTTCTCAATGTGTACAGTATACATCAAAATCCATATACAATGTACAGCGGGTATGAAGAATTTGAATGTGTACCAATTTTCACATAAACCTAATTCATCCCCCTTCAATCGTAATTGAGCTGACATGTATAAATATGGCATAGGCATGTAATATATTTCTTTTCAGACGGTTTGTTCTTGTATACAACTTTGGTATATTATTTAAGAAATAGGCTGGAGGTCAGTCGTTAACATGAATAAATCATGAGCGCAAAGCGGGAATGATTTATCCACTTTTGACTGACCGACAAACAGTGATACATTAAGCAACAAGTCATTGCCAGTGCAAATTCATTTTGATTCTAACACACAAAAAGATTAGAAATATGAAAAAATCCTTCGGAGTCTATAGCGATTCTGCCATCTTGAACAGACTGTTAGAATTTCCTGTAACTCTTGTATGGACTGAAATACGTATTTTTATGTATGTTTTGAACGTCTTATAGTTATAAAAGCGACATTACGATATATGATAGATGACATCATGAGAATCAAAGTGGCGACCGAATGAAGTCACGCCAGTTGGTGCAGTGATTTATCAACCAATAAATCACTGAATTTAACCATTGGCTATGTAGGCAAGGTGTGTTAGAATAACCCATAAAGCGCCACCTATAATTTGCAGCAGACAACAATTTCAAATTTTGCTGCTTTTTCATAAATACCAAATAAGGCAAGTTATTTCATGAAAATTTCATACCTTATTTTTTTCGAAAATTAGGAAAGATGTCGCAAAATTTAATTGCGGAGACATTTTATCAGGGTACACAGTACGTAGATTTAAAAATTGGTGTGTATCACTAATTTTTAATGCATACATGGTACCCATAAGTCTGATCAATATTAGAATGCATACAGACCGATGGGATTGATTACAGTTTGGTGACCTTGACCAAATTTTCATGGTCAGTCTTAGACTTAAATTCCACCTTAAAGCCAAATGTGCTTTTATGCTAAAGTAAGTTTCATGAAATTCAACCAACATTGCATTGGTTTATTGACATAACAATAGGACTGAATGAAAAATTGATCTGGATTTGGTAACTTAATTTTACTCAAACTTCAAGCTCACATCTGATCCCCTTTTTCTGACATATAACAAATGACCATTATTGAGGTTCTGGTTACGAAGAGATGTGACTTCGACTTGGGGGATATCTGCTTTCCCTTAAAGCTTAGTTATACATGTACTTTCTTTTGTTTCAGATATCCTCAGTTCCTGGCATTGCTTTCTGGTCTGGTCTACGACATCTGAAGTTCTTGCATCTCCATGACAACCCACTAGGCAAATATGAGAATCTGCAGAACCTGGCCACATGTCCAAACCTGATGGCTCTTACTCTGTTTGACACCCCTATCAGTCTAAAGAGGAACTACAGACATCATGTTGTTAACAGTATTTGGTCACTGAAGGCTCTGGACAGTCATGTTGTTTCGGATGAAGAAATTATTGAAGATGCCATGTTTGGTGGCAAATTTGCCACAAAACATCCCGACTTCAAATGTACTTTGTTCTATCATACGCCACAAGTAAGTTCTGTTTAGTGCCCCAACTTTGACCATTCCTAATTGAGTGTATAACCCTTTATATACACTAAACCAAAGTTATAAGTGGCCACTTTTCAATTTCATTTTTCTGAATAAGCGCTAAAGATTTTGAAATGATTTTTTGCCCAAATATGTGCATTTTATGCAGTGCTTTGGAAGAGTTTTCTATCACTTCACGACTTTGGGCTTCAGAAATGCAAAACTTTTTGAAGCAAATAAGCATTTTGAGTGCAGTTTTTATCGAATTGAAGTAAAGGTGATTAGTGATTACAAACCTGTCTAGCCAACTTGAAAAAACATCAAACACTCGAGTTTTGCTTAATATGACAGATTTTAAATATTTTTTTTAAAAAGCTCATTTTCTACATTTTCCGATATTTTCGAAAATCATCAGCTGCACATACTAAAATCAATGTATGTGTTTTATTTCATGTGAAGATGTTTGACAAACACACTACCGCTTGATCAGCCCATTTTATAACGATAAATTTTTCAAGACTTGTGTCCACTTCGGGTTTTAACATGAAACTTTAAAGATGATTTAAATGGCATATTTAAAAGATTTTTTTAAGTAAAACAGTGAGGCCTATTTAAAATGAATAATCACTGAAAAATTCAATGCCCTGCTGCAGATAATAAAGCGTACAGAGCAATGCAAAGTTTGTATGCAAAATGCATGTTTAAAACTAAAACTCTTTTATTAAGCTGCTGATAGTGGCTATCTTCATGTTAACGTAGAAGAGAAACAGAGAGTTCAATTCTCACAAAACCTTTGATTTTTTTTCATCTTATATCACAGCTGTTACTAATTAAAATATAAATGGATAACATATCTGAGGAATATTTTATTTCACACTAAAAAGTGTGATATTTTAACATGAGGGTTAATATCCTTTACTCGGACTTCGTCTGTGAGAAATCTATCAGTCATTTTGAAATCACAAAATTTGTAGTCTCAACAAAGCCTTGGATTTTTTATAGAATTAAAATTTTGTAAGAGCCATTTTTACTGTCTGAACAGGCGCAAAAAATGTAAGGTGGCCACTTATAACTTCGATTCAGTGTTGATTTTCAATCCTTACTAGACGTGATAATTCAAAATCCCACCTGATTGCTCTGAAACAGTTCCAACTTCAGTTAGTCACATTTTAAAGGGGTAGATTAATCTTTTGCTAGTGACAACCAATCTTAATGACACTTTGTTCGGCAAGGTACTTGTGTTACAACAACAGTTCAGCAAAAAAATGCAGGAGTCATGAAATGTCCACTAACTTTTCTAAAGGTCCCTTAAAATCCAATTGCAGGGAGACATGGGTCCCCCCAAATGGAAGATCAAAGGGAAAACCCTGTAATATGAGTGACGTCAATATATATAGCTTATCAATCATAATATTTAAAATATGGGATTTATAAACTGAGGGAGGTGGAAGATCTTTGTTTGATTTGATTCTTTACGTCCCAGTCAACAATCTTTCAGTTATGTCGGGATGGGTCTTCCTTGGTTGAACCAGTACTAAGCTAAGATTAATATGTCTGGCTCAAGGACACAACACAGTGGCGCTGGTGAGGCTCGTACCCTTTGGTCTTGAGTAAAGCACTCTTCCCCTGAGCCACTGCGCTCCCTGAGGTTGAAGAAATGATAAAGAAATGAGTGCACAAGGAAGAGTTTCTTTATATGATTTTCCACCACCCAAGGTTTTTAACATCCCATGTATTAAATAGATTCAATAAACTGTATATTACATGCATTCTGCTTGAACTGACTAAGCAAATTTGAGGAAAAAATGCTCCCATGCAATGTGGCAAACCTAGAGTATGGGTTCATGTCTCATTATAACCGGAGTAGTAATACACAGATGTTCCCTGGTGAAAGAATTTGAAGACTGCCATTTTGAAAATCCTCTTCCTTGAGTCCACTTCAGAATTTCAAACATATGTATTTTTCTGTTACAGGGGACGGCAACCCTGATGATTACTATGTTTTATATGAAAGATCTTAATAAACCATGATTTTTGGTATCAGTTACATCTGAATCGGTTGAAAAATGTAGAAGTTGTGGGCGTTTGAACATTTACAAATGGACTGTAATGGAAGCGGCCATACTGTAGGCTTAGTGACGTCACTCAGCCTAATTAAATATGCGTAATCAAAATAAAAGACAAACCAATGGATTATTTGCATTAATCTTTAATGAAACAATTTCCTTATGTATAAGGCTGCATATCTGCTGAATCACAGATGATGATATAGTAGTGATAACTATAAATTAAGCAGTATAAAAAATTCTGAAAACTAATTAAATATTCAAAATGGCGGCTAAATGTCGGCCATATCGAATTCTTTAAGTGCCCATAACTTGCCCATTTTTCAACCGATTTGGATGATACTTGTATCAAAATTCATGATTAATAGAGCTCTTTCTGATAAAGCATACTTGTGATTAGGGTTGCTGTCTCCTTTAAGTGAATGAAAACCATATGTGGATATTGTTATCTGCAAACAGTATAAATGTGAATATATATGAGAGATACCAGAGAAAAAAGTTATTTGCAGTTCTCCAGGCATTACTCCTATTTTAGACATTGGTTCAAGTTATTGTAAGCCGTTGAAATAACCAAATAATACAGTCTCTACATCATACACTAGAACAAATATTGACTACATTCAACCATGCAAACTCTGAAAGAATTCTATGAGACAGGAAAACCCAACTACATGCACTCTGCCCTCATACTTTACACAGATTAATTGTAAAATTAGGATTACTGTGAATTCAGAAATTTTCGCGAGGGCTTTATTTTCACGAAACTTCTCATATGTGAAGTTTCGTGAAAATTAAACCCTCTCAAAATGGCAAAATCACTCTGTCATTTACTAAGATAAAGGTAAATCATTCCTTAGTCGCGAAGTTTGAACATGCAAATATGTCTTTTAACGCTATTCACAAAAATAAAATAATCACGAACATTTCCGAATTTACATTATGTTTCTCCTTTCAGCATTACACTTTTAGTGAAGAGATGGCTCTACTTATACAAACCCAGATGAAAATTAACTATATACTTGCCCATCACTCACCAGTTCTTATTGTACAGAAGTTTGTTCGAGGATTTCTAACAAGGAAAAGGTCAGTTTTCAACTAGTTTCTCACTCATGGTGGGATGTTTGTACAGTTAAACCTGTCTTAAACGGCCACTCAAAAAGAAGACCAAAAATTGGTTTTCAAGACAGATTATTGCTTAATGCAGGTCAAATAAAAGTATTGCAGAATGCTCCAAAAGAGCATTCTGCAATACTTTTGACCTTCATTAAGCTACCATTTGTCTTTAAGACCTTTGACTTTTCTATTTTTGATTGGCCGCTTAATACAGGTTTTACTGTAACTGGGCAAGACTCAAATCAGTCTGCTAGGGGACAGAGCAGGATGAGGAATCACATGTTTTAGCTCACCAGAGCCATACGCTCAAAGTGAGCTTTTGTGATCCTAAGATGTCCTGCCAGTCTGGCTGTGTGTCTGTCAACAATTTACTTTAAACAACATCTCTTAAACCATTTGGTGAAGTTTTGCCAAACTTCACATTATGTTCATTGGGCAGTCCCCTTTCAAAGTTGTTAAAAAATTTCCAATTCATGCTGAATTCTGGTTGTCATGGCAATCCAGGGAAAAACTTTAAAAATTTTATTGTTATAAACTACTCGGCAGATTTAAAAATAATTAGGTACAAATGGTCCTTGGGTGACCCTCAACCAAGTTTGCTCAAATTAATTTGATCCCTTGAAAAACATGGCTGCCAGGGACCATCTCAGTTATTAGCTGTGTCACTTTAGCAAAATGCAGGTCTAGTAGTGAGTCCACTCTGTCCGCAACACATTTGGGGTGCCTAGTTTGTGTAATCTGTAACTCCAAAAAGTTTTCATTCCTTTATATTCAAACTTTGCATAATGATTGTTCACTCATTGAACATGTGCACCTCCTATTTTGTGCATATTTCATGAATATTTCACATTTTCCTGTCCAAAATGCTTAATGGTATCTGGTTTGTATAATCTGTTACTCCAATAGTTTTTATGCCCCCAAAGGAACTTTGGGAGGCATATAGTAATCGCACTGTCCGTCCATCCGTCCGTCCCGCTTCGTGTCCGGTGCATATCTCCTATATTCTTTGAGGTAGGAATCCCAAATTTGGTGTGTGGATGCATCTTGGGATGACTGAGTGTCGCATACCATTTTCGGGTCACCTTGACCTTTACCTCTGACCTAGTTTTTAGAATAATCGTGTCCGGAGCATATCTCTTATATTATTTGAGGTAGGAATCTCAAATTTGGTGTGTGGATGCGTATTGGGATGACGAAGTGTCGCGTTCCATAATAAGGTCACTGTGACCTTGAACTTGACCTCTGACCTAGTTTCTAGAAACTGCATTGAGTCTGGTGCATATCCCCTATATTCTATGAGATAGGAATTCCATATTTGGTATGTAAATTATCTTGGGATGGCGGAGTGTCACTGTGACCTTGACCTTGAACTCTGACCTAGTTATTAGAATAATCGTGTCCGGAGCATATCTCTTATAATATTTGAGCTAGGAATCTCAAATTTGGTGTGATGATGCATCTTGAGATGTCAAAGAGTCGCGTCCCATAAGTGGATCACTGTGACCTTGAACTTGACCTATGACCTAGTTTTTAGAATTATCGTGTCCGGAGCATATCTCTCATATTATTTGAGGTAGGAATCTCTAATTTGGTGTGTGGATGCGTCTTGGGATGACAAAGTGTCGCGTACCATAATTGGGTCACTGTGACCTTGAACTTGACCTCTGACTTAATTTCTAGAAACTACATTATGTCTGGTGCATATCTCCTATATTCTTTCAGATAGGAATTCCAAATTTGGTGTCTAAATGCATCTTGAGATAACGGAGTGTCACACATACCATTTCGGGTCATTTTGACCTTGACCTCTGACCTAGTTTTAAGAATTTTTGTGTTTGGAGCATATTTCTTATATTCTTCGAGGTAGGAATTCCAAATTTGGTGTGTGGATGCATCTTGATGGCGGAGTGTCGCATACCATTTTCGGGTCACCTTGACCTTTACCTCTGACCTAGTTTTTAGAATAATCGTGTCCGGAGCATATCTCTTATATTATTTGAGGTAGGAATCTCAAATTTGGTCTGTGGATGCGTATTGGGATGACGAAGTGTCGCGTACCATAATAAGGTCACTGTGACCTTGAACTTGACCTCTGACCTAGTTTCTAGAAACTGCATTGAGTCTAGTGCAAATCTCCTATATTCTATGATATAGGAATTCCATATTTGGTGTGTAAATGTATCTTGGGATGGCGGAGTGTCACATACCATTTTCGGGTCACTGTGACCTTGACCTTGAACTCTGACCTAGTTATTAGAATAATTGTGTCCGGAGCATATCTCTAATAATATTTGAGCTAGGAATCTCAAATTTGGTGTGATAATGCATCTTGAGATGACAAAGTGTCGCATACCATAATTGGATCACTGTGACCTTGAACTTGACCTATGACCTAGTTTTTTAGAATTATCGTGTCCGGAGCATATCTCTCATATTATTTGAGGTAGGAATCTCTAATTTGGTGTGTGAATGCATCTTGGATTGGGGAAGTGTGGCATACCATAATTCTGTCACTGTGACCTTGAACTTGACCCCTGACCTAATTCCTAGAAACAACATTGTGTCTGGTGCATATCTCCTATATTCTTTTAGATAGGAATTCCTAATTTGGTGTCTAAATGCATCTTGAGATAACGGAGTGTCACACATACCATTTTGGGTCATTTTGACCTTGACCTCTGACCTAGTTTTAAGAATTTTTGTGTTCGGAGCATATCTCTTATATTCTTTGAAGTAGGAATTCCAAATTTGATGTGTATATGCATCTTGGGATGGTGGAGTCTCACATATTATTTTTTGGCCACTGTGACCTTGACCTCTGACCTGGTTTTAATGATAATTGTGTCAGGAGCATATCTCTTATATTATTTGAGAGGGGAATCCCAAATTTGGTGTGTGAATGCATTTTGGGATGGTTGAGTGTCTTGTACCATTTACGGGTCACTGTGACCTTGACCTCTGACCTAGTTTTAAAAATTATTGTGTCAGGAGCATATCTCTTTTATTATTTGAGATAGGAATCACAAAGGAAGTGTCACACATACCATTTCGGGTCATTTTGACCTTGACCTCTGACCTAGTTTTAAGAATTTTTGTGTTCGGAGCATATCTCTTATATTCTTTGAGGTAGGAATTCCAAATTTGGTGTGTAAATGTATCTTGGGATGGTGGAGTGTGTTGTCTCATTTACAGGTCACTGTGACCTTAACCTCTGACCTAGTTTTTAGAAAAATGATGTCCAGAGCGTATCTCTTATATTATTAAAGGTAGGAATCCCAAATTTGGTGGGTGGATGCAACTTTGGATGGTGGAGTGTCACGTACCATTTTTGGGTCACTTTGACCTCTGACCTAGTTTGTAGAATAATCGTGTCCAGAACATATCTCTTATATCATTTGAGATGAGAATCCCAAATTTGCTGTATGGATACATCTTTAGATGCTGATGTGTCCCGTACCATTTTTAGGTCACTATGATCTTGACCTATGACCTAGTTTCTAGAATAATCGTGTCTGGAGCATATCTCCTATATTATTTGATGTAGGAATCCCAAATTTGGTGTGTTGATTCCTCTTGGGATGGCGGAGTGGTGCGTACTATTTTGGGTCACTTTGACCTTGACATTGACTCCTGGCCTCATTTCTAGGTTTATCGTGTCTGGAGCATATCTCATATATATTACAGCTAACTTCCCTCAAATGTGTCTTATGCTTGACCAATTCCTTTGGGGGCATTCGTCACGTGACTGTGACATTTCTTGTTATTCCTTTAAATTCAAACTTTGCATATTAATTGTTTACACATTGAAGATGTGCACCTACTATTTTGTAAACTTTGCATAATGATTTTTCACACATTGAAGATGTACACCTTTAATTTTGTGCACATTTCATGAATATTTTCTCATTTTCAGGGGGTCTTGAACTTTAACAGACATTTTTTTCTATTCAAAATGCTTAGATGATGTCTGGTTTGTGTAATCTGTAACTCCAACATTTTCATTCATTTATATTCAAACTTTGCATATTAATTGTTTACACATTGAAGATGTGCACCTACTATTTTGTGTATATTTGATAATAGTTTATTATATTTTGGTGGTGTTGAACTTAGACATTATTACTTCTACACCTACTTTGGAGTGCTTACATTGTGTTATCTGTAACTCCAACAGTTTTCATTCCTTTGTATTCAAACTTTGCATAATAATTGTTCACACATTGAAAAGTGTGCACCGGCGATGCAGGTACAAAGCAGAGTTTGGTCTTGTAGGGAAAAGATAAAAAAATTCTTCTTGTCAAAAACTACTGTGCGGATTTGGAAACAATTTGGCACAAATGTTGCTTGAGTGACCCTCTACCAAGATTGCTGACCACCAGGGGGCCCCGCCAGTTTTTATAGGGAAAACATAGCAAAGTTATTTTTTCAAAATCAACTGGGCCAATTAGGAAAAATTTGGCACAAATGGTACTTAAAGGTGACCATCTACCAAAATTGCTCGAATTAATTGTTCCATTGAAAAACATGGCCGCCTGGGATTTGTACCAGCAATTAGATTTGTTTCACTTTTGGTTTCCATTCAGATTCTACATCCTTTTTTTCCTCAACATTATATAAACTTTTCCATGTAAAATCTTATTGAATTCGCTGATCCATCAAGGATTCATAGCTGGATGTTGGACAGGTTAATGCTTTCCCTTGACCTAGTAAACAAGTCATTCTCAGATGAGCTACGTAGTGTACGAGGGCCCTCTTGTTTTGTGTTTATGCACTGCATGGATGGTGGGTTTCTTCCCATAAATAAACAGCATATTTTTGGCATTCATATTCATCAATCCTAGAACCACTTTCCAACCCTATTTTTCTGAATCTATTGATACCATATTGATCTAAAAAGGAATTGCACTTGGAGCAAACACTCTGTCATAAAATGTCCATCTAAATAGCATTCAGGCCTTTAGATAAGAGTGTGTACAGTAAAACCAGTGCAAAACGGCTGCTCAAAAATAGACAAAACAAAAGCTGCATTAAGCAATAATTGGTCTTGAAAACCAATTATTCGGTCTTTTTGAGAGAGGCCGTTTTACACAAGTTTTACTGTAATTAATTTGTTTTCTTATTTCTAAGCTGAAACATATGATGTGGGTACTCAAAAGTGGGTTCTTTTGAGAACCCAAAACAAATGTTTAAACTTATGGATAACAAAACAGTCACAATTTGACTCACACAGTTTTGTTTATCTTGACCTATGAGTGTGATTATTGCATCAACGTTGATGAAAATTTCCAATTTTCATTTTACTATATCTTACTATATGCCATGCTCATCATCTATAAAGTATATAGTTAAGTCTGATGTATGATGATTCAAATATTTGAAAACACATTGGTATGAACTGAGCATTATGTACTATATATTTTTTAAAACTTTTGTAAGAATGTGAGCCAGGTATTTTTCATTTATTTAAGAAACAGCAGTATAGGACATGGCATTATGTATGTATAAAACTGCAAAGACCCTACTCCCCTTATAACTTTAAAAGTGAGTACTATAGTAAAGTGCTTGTTTATTATAGTGTCACCCCTATTGAAAGGGCCAGCCATTTCTGACTTATGAGACACCTCAACTTGTCACATTTACTTCCCGAATCCCATCCTTTTGCCAGGCACCAGGCAGGCTAGGAATAGATAACCACTACGTTTAACTAGCTGGCGGCTCACCAACCGGCCATATCAGAACAAACCCCAATGTCGCCGACACTGGGATTCGAACCTTAGATTTCCCGCTCCCGAAGCGGATGCCTTATCCACTAGGCTATCGGGACCGACTATATATAGCATTATAATTTTATACGAAAATTTCAAAGTAATCAGTAATTATTTGATTACATTTCTAAATTAATTGTAAGTGTAATCATTACATTTCTACAGGTCCTGTAATTGTAATGTAATTGTAATCATTGAGCACTCAAAGTAATTGTAATGTATTTGAATACTTTTCAATGTATTTGGCCCCAGGCCTGACTTCCATAAGTCTAAAAAGTGTGTATTTCCACTTTCTGCAGGTATGGTAAAGCTAGAAGGAGGCTGAAACTTCAATCCGCTGGTGGAACTGCTCTTCCAGTGATTCCGTCTGACCAGGTACCTCCCCCACCAAGTACCTCTCCTGCCTTTGGAAATACCCCCAGTGCTCACGAGATAGCTAGTCAGGATGTACCGATAACAGAAGGGCTCACTATGGATTATGAGTCGTATGTTAAGAATCGAAGGCCAGAATCTTCAGCACCAAGTGAAGCAACATCGTATCAGCGCAGGGACCAACCTGAGGTCATTGTTTCATTGTTACCCAATTATATACAGCATCAGCAAACAATGAAGGATCCATGCATTGGTGAAAGTTTTCAGGATTAATCCTGAATTCAGGATTTTGAGGCTGACTTTCCATAGGAAGTCAGCCTCAAAATCCTGAATTCGGCTTATTATAAAAGCTTCTCTAATTAGTTTTTGTATCATCTAAACACAATTAATCATTTAAACTTGAAATTATTATTTTTTGTAGGCATGTTGTAAGTTTTAAAATTTGAATTTCTAAAGTTCAGGATTTTGGAAATTTTGAACTTTCACCCATACCAATGTGATATGGTAAAACATTCTGTTTATCACTCAGAAATAAGGCCCATATCTGGGTCTGTACTATTTTCATCTAGAAAGCCAGTTTCAGCAACAGAATTAATTTGATAATACCACCGAATCGACCATCCGAACTGAAGTCTTTTCACCCTTTGTGGCCACTTTTGTTGTCCTGCGCAGATAATTTTTGACCCTTCTTAAGCGCAAAGTTGTTGTTTTCCTATATTGATATATATGGTAAAACCTGTGTAAAATAGCCACTCTCAAAAAGACCACAAATTTGTTTTCAAGACCAATTATCGCTTAATGCAGGTCAAAAGTATTGCAGAATGCTCCAAGGGGAGCATTCTGCATAAAGCCAACTATAAAAATATTTTTGTTTCCCCTTACCCGACCCTGTTTTACCGGTATGGGTCGGTTTGTCGGAAACTTAAAATCTCAAATTGGATACCCATTAAACCTGTCTTAAGAGGCCACTCAAAAAAAGACATCGCACAATGCAGGTCAAAAGTATTGCAGAATGCTCCTGCAATACTTTCGACCTGCATTTAGCGCCCATTTGTCTTAACGACCTTTGTGTATATCTTTGAGTTGCCGTTTTAAGCAGGTTTTACTGTATAGTCCTACTATAGGCAATAAAATTAAATACACAAACAATTTGCTAAGATTACACTATTTACATTGGACAATTATCTCGGGTTGCAATGAAATTAAAAAAAATATTCTTGACTGAAAATTTAAATAAATTTTTTTTAGTAGGGCCTTTTTTCTATTTTTTTTTGATCCTTCAAAAAAGATGGCAACAGTTTTTCTTTTACATATATAAGGAAAATTTAAAAAAACTTCTTGTAAGAAACAACTGGCTTGATTTAAAAATAATTTGGTACAAATTGTCCTTGCACAACTCTCTCCCAAGATTGTTCAAATTTTTCTGATCCATCAAAAACATGGCTACCAGGGGAACGGGTTTGTTATTCCTAGTCTGATAAGTAATTTTAAAATCAGAAAACTTAAAAGATCTTCTTGTTAAAAACTAATGGACTTGTATGAACACTGTTTAGCACAAATGGTCCTATGTTGAACCTCTACCAAGGTTGTTCAAATTATTCTGACCCCATTGAAAATTTGGCCACCAGGGGTTAGTTGTTTCTATATGTATATGGGATGATTACATCTTGTCAAAAACTATTATTTGAAAATAGTTAGGCACGATTGGTTTTTGAGTGACCCTATACCAAGATTGTTCAAACTTTTCTGTTCTATCAAAAGACAAGGGGGCCAGGGGACTGGGCTGTTTTTATGTACCGGCCATAACAATGGCTGGGGCATTAACTGTTACCCCTGTCCATATGTCACACCGACGACATAGGCTCTCTAATTCCAATAGTTTTGATCAAAATTTTATGAAAATTGGTCACATTTTACAATACAATAATGTCTTCAAATTTTATAATGGTCGATATTGCACCATGCATTCAGGAGCTACATGTATTTCCCTTTGTTCATTAAACTACACTATTTTGGGTGAAGTCTGGTCTCTAGATACAGTAATTTCAATCACAACTTTATGAAACTTGTAGACGGATGGCTGAGAATGGGTTTGCTCCCCCCCCCCTAGGGAATTTTGCAGACATATCCTATCTTGTAGAGAATTGAAAGCTGCGTCTTTTAAGAGATGTATGCACTCTGTGCGTTGGGGCGTTAGTCTGTAAGAGCCTGTAACATACGTTACTTTATCAAATTTAGAAAAAATAAGTTAAAAGTTTGGGCTACCAACAGAAGACTTTAAAATATTTATTTTAAAAAAATATTCATATAATCTGCATACTGGGTGTCTGATCTACGTATGACAGGATTTTGAACAAAATCGCGGATCCATAAGGTGTCATATACGTTACATACACCAGATTAGCCCTTAAAATTTGCAAGTGTGGCTAACATCATTTACATTCACAACATCTCAGTGTAATTTGAAAAATATTTTTAGCCATTTCTGATAAGCTTATGCAATTGGCTGATAGAAAAAACAAAGTTTGCTTCTCTATCTTTAATATTTTGTCTGTAGTGAGCAATTTAACAACCCTACCCTTACCCCAGTTTTAAAGAGAAAAGTTTGGTATTAAAATTCAAGTAAAAATATTTTAAAATATTTGCAGCTGATGAAAATCTTACATAGTTTTGGATTTTATTGCATATATGATAGGAATCATAAATCTTCAAGTTTGTCATAAAATTTCTAAAATCAGAGGCTGTAACATCTGTTACCTGACATAATAATTGGACGGGTAGGTCATTGTCTTTACGCAAGATATGTCTAAAATGTTTCAATTTCCTCGAGGGAACTTTGCAGACATATTCCTTTTTAAAGAACTACTAAAGCCGCATCGAATAAGAAATGTTTGCACTCTCTACATTGGGGCGTTAGTCTGAAATGCTTGTTACATGCGTTACTATATCATATAAAGAAAACGTAATTTGCAAGAATTGAGCTAAAATTGTGAAATATTTGCAGCTACTGGATAATTTACATTGTTTAGGGGTTTCAGCTGGGTCATATGAAAAAGACTCATAGATCTGCAAGTTTTCACCAAGTTTTAAAGATCAGTGAGTGTTACATATGTTACATGCTATAATGACTGTTGTCTTTAGGTAAGAGATAGTGTTTAAAAAAATGAATATATTTTACACGTTTCCCTATAATACTATTATCACTGGTGCCTAAACCATAGAAATTATATTCAGCACATGCTATCAAACCAAAATATATTTGTTACACATGTTATGAAAACATACTTTCACATATTATGTATTGATATGTAAAAAGCTGAAACATATAAGGACACAAATAGAGAAGACCGTTTCACATTTGAACAGGGCAGTTTATAAATAAGCCCATAGAATGTAAATATTCAAAATTAATCATCATCTGAGTCTTCTTCATACACAACGTCCATCATTGTGTCTGCTTCTGTGGCATCGTCATCATCGTAATCATCTTCTTCTTCCTCACAAACAGTAGAATTATTGCAAAGTATATCAATTAGCTCCTGTGGCACAATTTTACCATCAGTCCACTCGAAATCAAATGAGCCATCTTCATCAACTTTCCAACCATGTCCTTCAGGGCTTGGCACATTTGGAAACTGTTCATGGGAATGACACCATATGAATGACTGATAATTGGCTCTTTTAGAATGCATTTCCAGTGATGCTCTGCAAGGAGGAAGAAGACTAAGATCAATGCCATCAAAAGCACTGAGAACCTGACCTGATGTACCTTGGTATTTTTGTGCAAATGAATCATATCTTAGCTTGTTTACACTAGTATAGCTAGGTTTTCCATACATGCGACAAACAAATTCTTCAAGGTCATCTAACAATGTATCAGAACATTGTTCATCTTTTCCCAAGCATTCAAAGACTTCAATGAAGTCTGAATACTTCTGAAGTGCTTTAAGTGGGGTAACTTTGCCCCTTCGCACGAAAGCGCTAACTGTATCACAACCAGTGAAACAATGCAGCGCAGGAAGAACAGAGCACAAATCAGATCCTATTACTTCAATGATTTTCTTGACATTAAGAAGCCTCCGTTTGTCACCTGTGCCAGTATCAAATAAAACAACTGGATCAAAGTTCTGAGCATATTTCAAAAGCAGAACCAGTACATCAGTGTCAGGTGATCGAACAATAATATGGGTTGTGTCTGGTGTTGTTTCGCAAATATGATTACAATGAAGTATAATTCTGGTATCAGCCTCTTCCTGGGAAGTGGCAAGAGCATCAACTGTATTGACATCAACTGTCTCAGCATCAATGCTAGACAAATGATAACACTGCTCCGATATGGCGAAGTATATGCTTCTACCATGTAGCCTCTTTGCATATGATGCCTTCTGCCATTCATCAAACAAAAGTTTAATAAGCTGTATTTTGTTTTCATCATTTGCCATGAACCCCTTCCAGTCCTTTGGTGCTTTGGTCTTTGGGCCTGATATCAAAAATGTCTCAGATGTTCCTCGTCGTTTGCGCTCAAATGACTTAATTGAGTTTTGTTTGTATGTATCAGTGACAAAGTCTACTCTTGATGATTTTGGCAGACGGTCTAATACCATTTCTGCTACACCTTGAAAGTTATCTGGTATAGGAGAAAGGACATAAAGTGAGGCATTACCGTCAATCACATATGCTACTGGTTCATTTGTTGGTGTAGTCATCAGCTCAACGCCAGCTTCAAGATGATGTAAAAGTTTTGCTTTTTCAGTTTTTACTGGCATACCATCAGCTGTTGCAAGCGAAAAAGGAACTGGACCAAGGGGGTAGGACAGGGTAACCTGTAGGTCTATATTGTGCTCAACAGAAAGCAGAACTAGTTGGCCGAAAATGTTGCGTTCAGCTTTAATTTGCATCATTTTATTTTGTGTACTTTTTACCTTTTTGACAACACCAACAGAGGCAAATGTTTTCAATTTCAACCGTTTCAAAGGATCATGAAATGGGACAGCCTTATCAACTAGTCTACTCTTTATAAAATTTTCCATTGCAGTTTGCCCTCTTTTTTGTGCCTCCAGTAAGTCTGTCTGGACATCTAGCGGTGCTGGTTTGCCAGATGCGAGACAAAACAGTTCATCTTTATTTTCAACTTCAAATGGATTTGTGAAATTAACTATTGCCTCTTTCATTTGACTTGTGGCTATTTCGCTGCTTTTAATTTGTGCAGGCTGAAACTCTTTGTGTACACTGAGCTCATCTGGGAATATATCTGCTAAGAATAGAGTCGCTTCTACAAGTTTTGCTCGGTAGTGTCGGGTTAGGCACCAACGATAGTAAGCTGCATAGTTTCTACTAAAGCCAATGATGCCACCTTGTGATTTGGCGTGTCTATTAATTGTCTGTTCTATTGTAATGTCAACAGCATTTCTTGATAATGGAACAGACGATCGACGGACACTGAAACCATTATCTCTCAACAAATTTTCAGCTCCAGGATGTGTTACATTTAAATTCATCATAGTCATAAGGTAGACTGGCAGATATCGTGCATAGTTTGTGTGGTCATAAGCAAATAAAATGGGACAGAGGCTGTACAATGATGCTAAATGCAGCTGAAAGTCATTCATCTTGGTAGCTTTGATGAGGTTCAATATAAGCCATACCAAATCCATATAACCTATCCAGAATTGTGCAGTTTTTCCAAGATGGCCGTCTCGCAAAGACTGTTTAAATCCTTTATAACGTGCGTAGAAGGAACAAAAAGCTTCATTTTCCTTCATATTTTGGAGTGTGTCATGAGAGGGCTTCTTTGACAAAGTGAGCAGCAATTCATGTGCTTCCTGTGAAATTTGTTCATCTTGCGGAAGTGACTGCTCAAACTTTTCAATAAGCAATCTTTCTAATGCCTCTAGCGTTACCTTGTGTACACGCAATGCTCTATTAAAATGCTTCCCAGACATTACCTTGTCTAATGACCCACTTGCACATACTCCAGCCTCAATCACAATCTCAGATAGACCACTCCCTTTCATCTTTTTCCCCAATGCACCAAATATTGAACATATTGTATGAAACACACCCATCCTAACAATGACATTTTTGAAGTCTGGCTGTTGCCATACAAGGGAATATGCTTTTTTGGCTACAGCCAAATCAAATGTCACTATGCAATATTGTTGGCCAACCTGGAGACTAGCGGCTTGCGATTGCTCAATAATGTGTTGAACTGTAGCATTTTCATTAATAGAGAAATTAATAGGGGCCATATATTCAACACGTGAACACACTTCATCAGAGCTTTGAGCTGTTTGTGAAACCCACCCTGCCCAAGATGGAACAGTTTGACATTCGAAGGTAGAACCTGTATTTCTTGAAAGTAACCAGATAAAATTTTCGCGCTCTGTTTCGCTGAAATCAATTTCTGGTTTTGTACTTTCAATATCAAAGTTCGGTCCAACTTTGGGCTTAATGAAGCATGGTTTCAGGTCTGTGGTGTCTGGTTTGATAGTTCTCTTTCTGTCTCTGGCAACAGGTGTGATTTCTGTAGTTATAGACCCAGCATCATTAGCTACATCTTGTATTACAATTCCATGCGTGGAATGAGTTGTGCCAGTGCCAGACGGTGTCTCTTCATTCAAATCAAAATTGTCCCAGCAAAAAAGTATCACTGAGTTATTATGAAGAGAAATATTGGGGGGAAGAACTGAATCATTTGCTGAAATTGAGCTGCACATTGCTGTTTCAAGTTCCAGAGTTCTTGTGTATGATTGACAATGGCCAAACCTGTTAAGAATTGTTATAAGCTCTGCACTACCTGTCAAATGACGTACAGTCATAGACAATAGCAAATGCTTTGGCATAACCCACTGGCCATGTGTCGCAGCATAACAAATATCCTGCGCTAATGAGTCTACAAGACGTGCCGTTTTACAAGAGTTGTGCTGCTGACTTTTACCAGAGATGACAAATGACAGAAAATCTTTAAGAATTGGTGGTGGCTTGCGTTCAGCTGACAAAAGCCAGTGTTGTGAAGGAGGCCATGGCATTTCAGATGAAAGATGCTTACTTGTGTTGATGTGACGTTTTGTTATCAAAGCAGCTTCTTCCAAAAATTTCTCATCAGACGAGGCTAGTTCAAAAGCAAGTGCTATTGCTTGACCTTCATCTATTTCAGCACTATATACAAGTTCCCCTTTTGTTGTGGCTTGCCAGAAACGGAGCCTGTCACCAAAATGCTTAATTAATTTATCTTTGAGCTTGTACGTCTTGTAGTTCTCATTGTATGCTTCAGGATGGTTTTGTAACAAAAACTGCAAATACCTTTCTCGGATCATTGTAAGTCTTTCGACCATTTGAGCAGCCAATATAGTATTTTCAATATATGCAGCAATGTAAGAAAATGCATGAGTATGAGCATCTAAAATTTGAGATGCTTCAGACGCTTTAAACGTTGGGTTTCTACTTGTCATTCTGGTGTAGTTGCGCCTGCAATGATTATGGTAATGAGCTTCTCTTGCTATAAGATCCAGGCCACGAATTTTTCTCAGCATCACTTCATCCCTCTTACTCTCAGCAGCAGCCTGTATTGAATTTGCGGCTGTCGTAGTTTCACATTTAACTAGATGGTGTTTAAATTGTTTTATTTTGATAGTATTTCTGTCACAGATCAGACATCTGTCTGGTGGGAAAAGTGGGCCACTTGAAGGTGTAAATGAAGCAGATAGCCGTGTCTGTTTGGATGAGCTAGGCTGTGGCTCTGAATCTAAAGTACATTCTAAAGAGCGTTTTCTACTTAAGAAATAGGTATTTGTGAATCTTTGGTAGCAGCGCCTGTGCGTACCATGAACAGCTTCATCAAATACATCAGGGATATTTTGTGAAATACATGTTAGCCTATGTTTTGGATCTGACTGATCAAGCCTAAGTTTTGCAGCTTCCTTGATCTTAAAAAATCCCTGTTCTGTCAAACTGTTTATAGTCTGGCCATGCGTATCATCATAATGTATGACACATGTTTTACTGTCAGAACTTGGCTGCTTACCTCCTCGCTTCAGCGACTTGCTTTTTTGCACTTGCAGCGCAACAGGTTTCTCCATACTTAACAAACAAGAGGTACCATAAACAAGTTTAATCTCTTACTTAAACAATAATGAAAACAACATTAATTAGTAGAATGGAAAGAAAAAAAAACAAAAAAAAGGAAAAATATGATGGTAGATATGGCGAATATTCAATGAATGCAAATACTGGAGTTAAAACTTTACTATGACAACAATTTTTTAAGCTGGTTTCATCATTTGAAGAGTCGCAAAAATATACGTCCTCTCACTCTGATGGTCATAGAAATTATGACAAAGATAATTGGCTTAAATCACTGAGGCATACAATATGGAAAAACACAGCGCACCAGCTGAATGTACTTTAAGGTTGCGTCATACCAGGAATCTTGATCATATACGCCCCATGATGTGTTTCGGTCGCGCCAATAGGTATTCTTGGTAAATACACCTGCCTGATGAGATGAATCAGTGAATGTGTACAGTCTGATCACATCAGTTTTTATTTTGCGCTTAGTGGTCAGCAATAGATTCACTCCTTCAAATAATCAAGAAAGACTCAGGCAAGTTTTTCGGTGGTAACTTTATAAATACCATTTCCATTTGATATAAGTGACATATGCGATATCTATGAGTAAGAATATATTGTACCCTGGTTATGAATGAAAAACAAAACAAAAACAAAAACTTAAACAGATATTTGTCTTTGATTAAAATAGCATGGTGCCTGCGCCATTTTTGGTCGATAGAAACTATACCTTGGTCTTCAAATGTCGATTTACATGTTAATGTTATATACGTTACATAATTTGAAAGCAAAACAATATTGAGTCGATAAAATTATGTCTCTGATAACTTCTACTTAAAACATCTGGCAGATAAATGATAAAAGTATGGCTAATCAATCTCTGTTTCATTCATTACAAGAAAATACAAGAAATGTATAGAGTTGCGTAAAATTGAAACAGTGAGTGTATTGACATGACTGTCACAAACTTTATCCCCAGTGTACAAAGTGCAAATGTCTCCAATTCATAGCAAATAGGACTTTTCTTTACGATAGACTGTCTGCCCAATTCCCTAGTATTGAAAGTTGGACTTTTTTTGGCTTGATGTGACAAACATAATTTTTGTAAGTTTTTTTTTATTTATGTAACGTATGTAACATTGGAGGAAGATGATTTTCCCCAAAAAGGCTTTTATATGTAGTAAATGCACCTAGCATGCAGACTATATGATTTATAACAAAACTTAGGTGTTTTAATATATTCTTTCTATAGAACACACTTTTATTCAGCTTTCCTCATAATTTAATATAGACTAGTAACATATTTAACAAGCTGTTATGAGCTAACGCCCAAACCTACTGAGTGCAGACATCTCTTATTTAAAGCAACTTGGATGGTTCGTTCAGACAGGATATGTCTGTGAAGCTCACCAGGGAGAAGAGCAGGAATATGTTTTAACTTGAAGTGACAATTACAATTTTGAAAGTGTAATTTAAATTATGTAACGCAAATAACATTGTTGGAAGTCATATTTTTTCCTCAAAAATATTTTACAAATAGTAAATGTACCCAGGATGCAGGCTATATGAATGATTTTAAAAAAACATATATTTGCATGCCTTTTTTGTAAAGCTTAAACCTAAAATTTTCTTTTTTCCTAATTTGATATAGTAACATATGTAACAGGCTGTTACGGACAAACGCCCCAACGTACAGAGTGCAAACATCTCTTATTCGACGCAGCTTGAATTTCTCTTTAAGATAGGGTATGTCTGCAAAATTCCCTAGGGGGGGGGAGCGGGACCTTTTTTAGCTTGAAGTCTATTGATCACAATCTTTAATACCAAACTGTCTTTCTGGATTTTGATAATGATCTATATCGCCATATGCCGTCTGAGTTATTGCCCTTTGCTGATGAAATATGTCAATTTCTGTGATGTACCATCTCTAAATCAAGCAATTTTGATCAGAAGTTTATCAAACTTATTCACAATGTTAACTACTTTCTCGAGTTTTAACATGGTTAGAGATCCTACATCACAAATAATGGCAAAATTTCAAGAACAAAGAGCAATAACTCCTGATGGGATATTGTGATATAGAAATTGAAATTTTTTAATTATTTGTGATGTAGAATCTTAAGAACTTTCAAATCAATCTTTACGAAATTTAGACACAATGCTTAACACCAAAATGTCTTGCTCATGTTCCAAAATGATCTCTCAATCATCCCATGGCTTCAAGAGTTAGTGTCCTTTGTTCATCAAAATATGTCATTTTTTGGCTTTGTGATGTTTAATATGAGATTTTGCAACAGTGGGGGCATCTGTGTCCCCCGTATATATTTCTAGTTTCCTTTAATAGGAACTTTAAAGAAATCTTAGCTAGTTTGGCATATATGCTACTTTGTTGACCTTCTACAAAGATCGTTTGAATTATTCTTATCCATCAATAAACATGGCTGTGATGGTCCCACCCTGTGATGTCACATGATTTACTTATTACTCTTATATAGGGAAAATAAGATATAAAATCATATATTTTTCCTTTCATTGACCATTAAGCCCAATTCTTCAATATTTGTTATGTAGCATTGTCTAGTCATTCACTATCAAGATTGTTCAAATCATACCCCTGGGATAGCCCTGCCATATGAGTGATATAACTTACAAAGGCTCATAAAGGGTGTCTTCCTTTAATTCATTACTCCTAGAGCTTTGTGTTTGGTCTGTAGCTTCATGTTGTTGTGGTCCTTGAAGGGGGCATCAAAACTCAGAGGAGTGACGTGAGGGTCCTTTGGGCCCTCTTGACCTTGAAAACAGTATCTATAGTAAGTCTCTGTGGTTGTATAGTCTGCTTTGAGTTTAAACTGTCTAAACCTGGCCCCAAGGTTATAAAACTTTTTACATGCTCAACTCAACTGAGCACGAAATTCCACCTGCTCATAAAAACTAAAATACCGACAAATGAAGAAGTTTCTTGCTTTAAGTCTCTCAGATGTGGTATTTATCATGCTAATAAGTGTTAAAATGCCAACAACTGTTGGCATTTTAACATTTATGAGCAGGATAAATTTTGTACTCAGCTGAGTTGAGCTTGAAAAAAGTTTTATAACCTCAGGACCAGGTATCAAATTCTGAGGACTATAACAGTTGATAAAATATCATTATAATTCTGCTTTTTTCAGGGCTATCAAGGACCTTTCCCAACCCCTCTAGACCATCACTATGATGAGACCCCAGCTTCTCCCTCAGACCTTGCTGAAGGTTTACCTAAGAAACGAAAGAACCTCCATATCAACCTTGCCAAGCTACAGACAGGAACATTTTCAAGCCTTTATGATGAACAGATTGCTATAGAAACAGTGCTGCCTCAGCTAATATCAGAAAAATCTGATCTTGCACTAAAGAAAAAGGTGAAGAAAAAGCCAGCAAAACCTTCTCCAAAACCAGTAAAGGTGAAGAGTGTTAAACAGTTCTTTGGTCCAGTAGTGGAGCCTTCACCTACACCAGAAATTGAAAAACAAGAGGAGGATGAGGAAGCACCTGTTACTAAATATAGATTACGTGGCTATCAGCCTAATATAATCCTGATTGATCCTACAGCAGAGATGGTGCTAACGAGACAAGAGGCTGGTAGAGTGGTGAGAGATGCAGAAGTTGAGCATCACAGAAAACAACAGGATGCACCTTCACCTAGGTTTACGTCTCAGAAGAAAAATATGAACAATGATCAACGTATATTTGCTCGAGTTCATGGTACTATGGCTATGTCATGTTTATTTGCTGTACATCAGGCTTACAAAGATAGGGAAAAAGCTGAGAGAACAGCTAATAAGATGGAGCATATTCTGAGTATGAGGGAAGAAAGGGATAGAGCAAAGGAGCGAATTAAAATGTATCATGATGAGAAACGAAGTAGTGCGCTTAAAGAGAGGGACTTAGAAAGGGCCAGGACAATTGAAAATTTAGAAAAGAGAGAAATGATGAGACTACAATATTTAGATCGTCGGCATGAGGTTAAAAATAAATCTGTTGATTTGACAAAATCCTATAGAGCTGATAACACCTTTATAACCGAATTTAGTAACCAGCATACTTCAGTTTCTAAAGCTCTGATGCGACATGATCGTCAAGCTAAATATGACGATCATATACAGTCGAAAACAGATTTTGTTATGGGTCAAAGTTCAAATGAAGTAGAGCAAAAGGAAGTAGTGAAGAAGTATTTAGAACATCGTACACTGATGCGTCAGACAGAATCAGCAATGGCTCGTTCTGCTCTGGATACAAGAATGTTACAAGAAGCTAATGATAGAATGATTGAAGCTAAAACTAGAGTAGCTAAACAAAAAGCCAGACAGGACACAGTTCAATCATTCTATCCATTACCAGTGATGACCCCAGTTCCTACAGCCAACTCGGCACCACCGGTCATAGCTCATGGCTTAACAAGATGGGAAACAAATGTTCTCATCTCACATGGGAGGATAGGAAGACATCCAACTGTGGTGACTTAATGTTACACCATTGGTGAAAGAAATGGAATTGAAAATAAAAGAGAATAACATTTTATTTATTGAGTCTAGATTGATAGGTATTTTTCTTATTTCTTCACAAATTATATGTTTTGCACAAAATTTTTCAGAGTAAAATTGTAAATATTTTCTTACTCATCATTTTAAACATATGTTTTGAGTGCTCAAAAGGTCTGTCTCATTGAGACGGTCCTTTTGAGTACCCACAACATACATTTTGGTTGAGAAATAAGAAAATTAATATTTTGTTACGCACTCTTGACTAAAGGTGAACATCACTAAAATGTTAGACAAATGAGCCAGCACATAAGATTTGGGTACTTACTCCATACACCACTAGTTATAAACTTTTTTTCATGCTCAATTGAGCATGAAATTTCAACTGATCATAAAAACTAAAATACTGAAAAATAAAGATTTCTCTAGCTGTAAAACTCTCAGATACTGCATTTATCCTGCTAGTATTAACGGTAATATGTCAACAAATGTTATTTTTGTTGGCATTTTAACATTTGGCATTTTAACATTTGCGAGCATGATAAGTTTCATGCTCAGTTGAGTTGAATATGAAAAACGTTTATTACCTTGGGGCCTGGTCACTACCGCAGATTTGCAGGGAGCGTAGCCTTCCTGAACACACACACAGTATGGAAGAAGGTTCAGACCCCCCAAATTCTTCTTATTAGTTTATTAGAACAATAGCCCAAATGTAAAAGTCTGGTATTAATTTGACTTTTACCATTGCTATGGTAACAAAAATGACTGCCAAAATAGGCTGAAAATAGGAAAGTGACCATTTTGGAACAAATTTGAGACAATTGACAGAGAAATTAACACAGAGTACAAGCAAATACTGAAAGGATATTTTAACAGATGATTAGATTACTGCACACAACATATTAGAAGTTTTTTTGGTATTTAGCTGTGCTGATACCTATTTCTTAAAAAATCGGTCTCCGAAAGTCATAAATTTTCAAAATGGCAATTTCTCTATTTAAAGCCTATTTTGGCGCCCATTTTGGTTACTATGGCAATGGTAAAAGTTGAATAAATTCAGACTTTTAAACTTGGGTTATTCTTCTAAACAACCAATCAGAAGAAATTGGTGAAAAGCAACTTTCAGTTTTGGCTCCAGAGAGGGCCAAATTAGCTCCTTGATGCAAGTAGCTCTTTAAACATAATCCTTTCCCCTCATTAAATTCTTAGTATGATCAGTTACATAATATTTATTATCCCCCGACGAAGTTGGAGGGATACAGTTTTGGTGTCGTCCGTCTGTCCGTCCGTCCATCCGTCCGTCCGTCCGCACTTTTTGTCTGTCCGGAACCATATCTCAGTACCTATTGGTCAGATTTAATTCATTCTTGGTACAAATGATAAGTACCATGGACTCTCGATATCCTATAAGTTTGGTCAAAATGGACCCCTTACCACTTGAGTTATTGCCCTTGTTTAAGTATAGGCAATTATAAGGCAAAACCTATATTAGCTTTTTTGTGTGATGATCTTGACATTTCATCAAAGCTATTATATTTAACAACTTCTTGCTATAGACCATGGTTGCCAAGTGCCTGTAGATAAGAATGGCAGTGTCAAAGTCTTACCCCACCCCCTTTGACCCCACCTAAGAGGTCAAAGGTCAAGTATTTAAATTTCGCAATAACTAAGGCAATTATTAATTTTTTTTGCTGAAATTTTGCATGCAGGCAGAGCAGCAATAGATATGAAACATTTCAAACAGGATTTCAGTTTGAAGGCCTGATTCCGAGCCCCTTGGGTGGACCTAGGGGGTGGGGCCGAGGTCAAAATTAAACTTTTTCAGAATATGGTCATGTTGCATATCAAATTAAAGCTGAAGTCGCTGGCAGCAACATGGTAGCAAATATTTTGCACACAGACACACCCTCGACCCAGGGGGTGGGGTCAAAAGGTCAAACTATATATTTTTCTGAAAGTAGTCATGTTGCATATCAAATTAAAGCTGACGAAGCTGGCAGCAACATGGTAGCAAATATTTTACCCACAGACACACCCTTGACCCAGGCGGTGGGGTAAAAAGGTCAAACTATATCTTTTACTGAAAGTAGTCATGTTGCATATCAAATCAAAGGGAATTGAGCACAGAGCACCATGAAAGCAAGTATGCTGTCATTACACACACCAACGACCCCTGGGGTGGGGTCTAAAGGTCATTTTTCGTTCTTTTCTAAAAGTGGTCATGTTGCATATCAAAGTAAAGTGGAAGAAGTGTAGACTTACATGCAAGGTAACACTTTGAATTTACACACAATCTTGACCTCTGAGGCTGGGTTTAAAGGTCAGATATTGAAATTGTGCAGATGTAAGTATATTTTTTATTGAACTAAGCACTAAAACATACTTGACAGGCATTTTTTATGATCTGAATGATAATGTAGGTGAACTAAGGGTTAGATAAATGGGATTTTTATTTTGTGATTTACATGTTTCTCTCAAATAACCCTTCGTCGGGGGATATAAATTCGTCGAATTTGCCTTGTTTCTAGTCTCATTTGAGCTTGCTCATGTGTCCATAGACTATCGGGGTAGTGTTTGTCAATAAGCCAAATTGATAAATTATAAATACAGAAATATATTGTACTGTTGATCTTAATCTTGCATATTTACACTGTTAAAATCATTATATGATCCTTGTAGCGACGAAACCTGTCTTCATGGTTTCCGAGAAAATGATGTTTAAACCAGCCTCTTCAGCTACAGAGATTAGCTAGAAAATTAAAATTTCGCTGGTAGCCATTCTAGATATGATACTTTGAAATAAGCGAATAACAAAGGCACTGATCAGACTGCGCGGATTTGCAGGCTGGTCAGCGCCTTTGTTGCTCGCAAACCACCTAAGACAGGTTTTCTCGATGCCCCTATGATCCTGCTCATAACAAAATGGTTGTAACTCTAACGGCATATGAGTAAGATGTCCATTAAATATGTGTCTAGTATTTTTCATTAACCTTCATCTACACGTTCTTCCATGTACTTTGCTTGCATGAGCAGAGTAGGCTCAATAGTCTGCATATCCTGTTTTGAAAACAATGTAGATCTATGTATAGGTTATAGATCATATATTAAAATTATAAAGGATTTAAGTGGGAACGAGCGCAGCGAGTGAACCACTTAATTTCTTTTAGAATTGTAATATATGATCTATGACCTACTTATAGTTTTCTCCTCCCCTCCCATTGAAAATAGCCGCTTTGACCACTTCACGGATTTACTTCATGCTTTTACTTAATAGATATTACACATTGTGAAAAAATATGTGAATAAGTTGGCCAAAATTTAAATTTCTGTGCAAACTGATTGGTTGTTAAGCACTGGAAGGGGCGTAGTAAACCATAAAGAAGCAAGTTATTCCGATCCAGTGTTTTCCACACTTGTTGGTAAATACATACTTTTCACTGGAATCCTGCAATTAAATACACATTGGGGAGGAGTGTAGTGCATAAGTATCCAGCATGATAAGGGTTAATATTAATAGCCTTTGCTCTACAGTAAAACCTGTCTTAAGCAGCCGCTCAAAAAGAAGACCAAAAATGGGTTAAAATTTCAAGACAGATAATCACTAAATGCAGGTCGAAAGAATTGCAGAATGCTCCAAGGGGAGCATTCTGCAAAACTTTCGACCTTCATTAAGCTACCCTTTGTCATTAAGATCATTGTTTTGTCTATTTTTGAGTGGCCACTTAAGACAGGTTTTACACACTGTATATAAAATAATTATCTATTAAAGAGTAGTATTGTGTTCAGTATGTCATATGTTGTTAGCTTTTTGTATTTTAACTTGCTCACAAATGTAGACTATGTTTGTTTGCCAAATCCTATTAAAATGGTTCTTATTTCCAATTGATCAGTTTACCTATTATCTTCAGATAGATGGCATTTGTCAAACTCTGACCTAACTGATTGGAGCATTCTGGGTACATGTGTCATATTTATCTGACAAATGTGTCAGAAAATAGAGGATCTTACATGAACTCTCATGTTTTATTGAATTTATTAAACCAGTTGAGGAAAAGAGATAAAATGCGAGGCTTGCCGAGCATTTTATCTCTTTTTCGCAACGAGTTGAATAAATTCAGTAATACAAGAGCATGGATGTTAGATTCTAAATATCATATGACATTAAATTACTTTGAAATCTCATTTCTGGCGTAAAAACGTTATAATTTTGTCTTTATGTACGCAATGTTGATATGGACGTCATAACGTTTCCCGAAAATCAGTAAACCACTGGTGGTTAATTGATTTTATTTTATGGCATTATTTCACTCCCAGATGCAACGTCATATGACAAGTCATGTTATTCAATGAGTTATTTGTAATTTTAAATGTCTGTTACTTTATTAGTCACACCTGTTTTGTCTATATTATTATTGTTTTGCTCTTGTTTTTCTATTGTTTTACAAAATGTTATAATTTACTTTTTGCAAGAATGTGTTACCTTACTGTATCTGTACAACAGACACTTGTATCTGTGATATTAAATAGGAATAAAGTAGCTTTTATGGTTTAACTTTTAATACACCAAACCTATGGTAAAAGTTCTCAAATAAATTTTTGATTTTCAGGGCTGGAACTCACAAAATGTTTGTCAGAATAGCAAAAAGGGAAGACCCTGATCAGACTGCTTCTTCAGAAGCAGTCTGATCAAGGTCTGCACTGTTTATCAGGTTTTTTGGGCAGGCAACTAGTGTTCAAAATTTTAGAAAATGATAGTGTTTGATCCAACGGACCTCGTTTTACCATTCTTTCAAAACCTGCCTATAATAATAAGAAGAGCTATTTATTTATTTGGGGGACTAGGAAAATCAAAGGTCCCACAAGGCATTTTCATTACAAGTAGTGTGTATTGGTCATTACTTCAAATTGGATTTACGAAACTCGTACGAAGAAATATGTTTAAGTGATCAAGCACCAGAATTATTAGTTCTCACTCATGTTCAAAACAATTTATATATCCGATCCGTTTTTACATGTATTCACTCCGTGATTATAATTTGCACGCAATAAGAGTAAAGCTACATCATGGGTCAAGTCAAAACAGCTTATCTATTTGCCTCCTGAGTAATTTTTCATGCTTTTTGTCATCTGCTGATTTTTTCAAAATCAACTTTTTAAAAAAAATATTTCAGGAATACCATCAGTGTCAAACAGTTTGGATACGGATAAGGCCTGATCTGGGTCCAAACTGTTTGCAAAAGTTACAGCAGACTACACTAGTAGGCAAAGAGATAATACCGTTATTCATTCAGAAAAAAAACCCTATAACAATGCAGATAAAATGATTGGATGGATTAGAGTATATCTATGGTGTAGCATGAATTTTCACATAGTGTAGAGACAGGCAACATTGATAATTATATGTTAGCCGCGAAATAAGAGAAGGTTCGAATCCCATTTTATTGCAACCTTTTAATTGGTGATACAATATTTTGTTTCATTTGTTGTGTTGCCTGAAAGTCAATATCCTATAAGTTTCGTCAAATTCTACTCATTAATACTTGAGTTAATATTGCCCTCAACTTAGTATAAACAATATAATGCAATAGCTATATTGGCTTTATGTGTAATGAACTTCACATTCCCCAAAGTTATTATATCCAACAACTTCTCACTATAGGCCATGATTGCCCAGCATGACAGTGACAAAAATTTGGATATGTGACGTTTAGTCGAAAACCATTTCACGTACTGTCCATTTCGTCTATTGACCATTTCGCAAATTATGTCGAAAATTTGACAAAACTTCAACCAAAAGCAGTGATGGAAAAAAAATATGTTAAAAAAAATTGTTGTGAAAAGGGAAGTCACTGTGTGTATTTGCAATGGCGTGTTCCATTAAGCTGGGGAGCAATGCTGAAAGTCCCATCACCATACCAAGTTTTGCTCTGACACAAGTACTGAAAACAAGAATCGGTGCAGAATTTAATCATTTGAGAACCAACTTCCAAAGTTTCATCAAATAATTAAAATGATACACCAGTGGACGTACGCTGCCACTGTTCAGGAATAACCATATCAGATAGACTCTTGGGTAATGTTGGTACCACCTTACATCGTTGATGCTGGATCAGCTGTCGCGCCATGTCCTCTTGTGGGAAGCTACCACGCATTTCAGCAGGAAAAGTCTTTATTGGGGGTTCCGACTGTAACGGACACTTCGTAGGTGTGACAGTTGGTCGAAAAAAATGCAGCAGAATAAGGTTTTAATTTTTGACCAAGTGTCACACCTGAAACATTTTTTTCGACTAATTGTCACACCCAAACCACTTTTTAGACAAAGTAACGCTTAGACGGTTACTGAGTTGTGGCCTGTACAGGATTTTTTTTAGGATTTTCAAAAGGGCATTACTCAGAAACTAAGAAAGGGGGATCAATCATTCTTCTGTGGGACACATTGTCTTGACCTAATATATACTCAGCATAAATGAAAAGTTACCAGTATTGATATTTCGGAAAATATATAATACAGCTTTTTGGCTACTGTTACGAGGGTTAGTCAAAAATAACTGAGCCCTACCTTATTATATCTTAGCCTGACATTGTAGACAAGAAATGTGATTATCTTTTATAAGTATAACATGTCATAGACATTTTTAATCCAAAATAATTACCCCGGTGAAGCTTCTTTTATGGTTGCTAGGCAACTAAAGATCGTCAGTCAGAGCAATGCGTTCATGATCTCCCCCACCAGGAATATACAGTATGTCTTAAAAAAGCTTGGGGCCTTGATAGTTTTTGTGAAAGCAACATATGTCATATTGTCTTTTCATTATACTTGGTTTGTATATGTTTAGGTGAACACTTGATTGCATGCGTTGCCTAGCAACAAAATTAGTCAAAATTGCACTAATTTTCAATTACATGAGGATTGTGTTGCCATGGAAACAGAATCATTTATGCCAAACAAGGAATTTAATATTTCTGAGGGATTGTTTGTGTATGCCTAACTGCAAAAGCATTATATATTTTGTTAAAATCGTTTTAATATGAAAGTGGGTGGGGTAAATTATAGGACTTGGGGCACGTAAAAATTTACTAAATTCTGAAATCAAACTACCACAGGATCTATAATTTGGAGTCAGTTGTTTTCTTTTCTGTGGCACTGATTAGGTACATGTAATAGGTATTAAACGACAGTGAATGCAGCATTACATTGGCATTATTGTTTCCATGGCAACGCTTAGATATTGATGTATTACAGTGTGAACGCACCCGTTCGTCAGGTCATGTTCGGTTGCCTAGCAACCAGTATATAAAGCCTACCAACTGATATAAATAAGGTTATTGAATAGATAACATATAACTGCGATGAAATATCATTTAAATATATGTCTATTTTACTTGAATTAAATGTTATACGGTAGGGCTCAGTTATTTTTGACTAACCCTCGTACATTCATGTTTCTGGTCAACAGCAAGCTGTTTGGAGAGTTAAAACAGTTACAGGAGCCCTGGAACTATGGGGCACGTGATGCACATGCATTTTATGTTTTTCACAGTTTTTTAAGAATTTAAATCATTTTCAGAAGACAACATGCTAGGACATTCCCTAGACATTTTCATTGAAAACGCCACCAAAATGGTTTAGGTTATCCCATCAAACAGGAAAAATGAGGATCAAACTTTAAGGTAGCACCGAAACTTTGCATTTTCCTACAAATGCAATGGAAACTACAGGGGTCCATCAAGGAATGATATATAATGCATTCAGGTGTGATGGATACTGTTTTCCATAGTGGTGATGCATGGGACTCTATGCCATAAAATTGAGTGTTGAAGTATCCGCCATTCTTCGTTGAGAATGGACTAAATATTGTCCTATGTTAAGTGTATGTCATTTACTGATAACTTTTCACTGACGTTGAGTTTACATTTCTATAAAATATCATGAAGATTTTTTACAGACGGACGGACAGTGCCATGCCATAATACAACTTTTTTCGACACAGGCAATAAAAAGGAGATCAAACAAAGAAAAGGACTCGACAGTACATACAAGTAAATACCGGAGCAAAAAAAAAATCCAGCAGTCAAACCCTGATAAGTATGTGTAAAACATGTGACTCCCACGGCATGACCATTTTTGGTGCCAGGGGTATAATTTGAACAAACTTGGTAGAGGTCCACGAGTTGATGCTACATATCAAGGCTTGTGGTTTCAGATAAAAAGGGGTTTTTATGTTTAAGTTTTCATTCCGAGAACCCCCAAGGTGGGCCAGTAACATAATTTGAACAAATTTGGTGGAGGTCCACTAGTTGATGCTACAAACCAAATATCAAGGCTATATGCCATGATGTTTCAGAGATTTTTAAAGTTTTCATTTCGAAAATCTATTTTTAGCCAATAGTTGGCAATCCGAATCAAAAAAAGATGCATATTTTTGATTTCATTGGCATTTTTGAGTACATTTGTTAGACCACTTTTAACATAATATTTAGCATGTGTACAGAGCCATAGGGGTGGATGCCAAGTCTGAATTTGCATATGAAGGCCAGAAATTAGGTCAAAGGTCATTGAGTGCAAAAATGAGAAAATATGTATTACTGTAAAACAACTTTATCTTTTTACATGTAAACATATTTTGTTTCGAGCCAAATTTTGTATGCTTATAGTTATAAGTCTGAAAAACATTGAGAAAGTTTTTTTTATAACTAAATGTTCATATGTTGACTTTAAAATGGGGTCAAAGGTCATCAAGTGCAATAATCGGAGCATTTTTACAAACTGTGTTTCTTTTTTTCTCTGGTCCAACAACAAGATGCTTTTTAAACTTTAAAAAGGGTAGCAGTCTTTCAGAAGGCTTAAATTAACATCTTTATCATTAAAGAAACCCCTTTGGAAGCATCTTTTTATGGATTTTACAAAGACAAACATCGTAAGTTTTGTGCAATTCTGACAGAAATTCTCCCTCAATTGGCAAAACTGAGATACACTGGCTACTTTGAGAGTTTACTGCACCTCTCAGAGAGTAAAACTACTTTCAGTTTGGGACATGTTTTGGGGCCTTAGAAACCCATAATTTAATAACTTTTCTGTGGTCATTTTTCTATAAATCACCTGTAATCAACGTTACCCTTCTGGCATTGAAAATAACAGTACACACAGTACAAGGCTAATGTTGATTTATTTCAATAGTATTAGTGAAACAGTTTAAGCATTAAATGTTTAAACTAGACATAAAAATCAATTGCATACATCTGTGATATGTATTTCTGCTCGTCAGCGATACGTATGTTACATTTTATACTAAATTGCAGATAATGACTACAAATTACATGTATTAGAATAAACCATGATACCTGACCTGAAATATACATGATATTGATCTATATTCTATTTGAATTTTTTTTATATACTTGAAGTTGTTTATAACTTTTAACTTGTAATGAAGTGAAATCAAGTCAATATTTTAATATGCTAATTAGTATGTAATTTGTACTGGCTTCAGCATGTAACACATACTTGTAGCTGCTTACAGATTCATTTTTCTATTATTTACATTGCATTGGAATTGTCAAAATATCTTTCATAATGAAATCAAATAATAACTATATTATCAATAATGAATCTTAAATTGCTGCACATATATTATTGAGGTAACGTAGGTAACAAAAGGTGCCTTACATAAATGGATAAAGGTAGTAAATTGTTGTTAGGCTTATATAAAATTTGGGTCTGCTCTCCGCAATTTGCTTACACATACTACACACATTATTTTCTATATAAGACTTAATTTAAAAGAGTGCTATGGGTTGGTCTGCAATATGTGAATGTGGCATTTCCTGGTCCTACTCAGTTACTTTTTGTAATTTGCTTGCTTCTTTTACATTCATATTGCAGTTTCAGATTTCTACCAATGGTACATAACGATAAACATGCAATCTACATCATGATTTAAATATTGACTTAATATCAATAATTTACTTAAAATAGCATAGCAGTATTTCATACATCTAGTGGCAAGGCAGGAATCAAGGCAGGGGTAGTGCTGAGTGTCTTCTATAGCAGGTATAGGTTTTTGAAGATTGCAAATATAACATCGCAGTACAGAACCAGCATGGTTTATGTCCAAATATAGGATGTTACATAGATCTAGTATTAAAGATTTTCCCTGTATGCTGAATTCTTTCAATTTTCACTTTTCACTGTTGACAATTACATTTATAAATTAATTTATCATCTGTCCCCATTAGAATCTTCTATGTTTTGTTGATCTAGATTTCATATCATATTGTAATGATGATTATCTTATTATATTCTGCAGCAATTCTGATAAAAACTATTCTGCTTGTTAATTATCTTAGACTAAGGTTGGATCTGCTTGTTAATTATCTTAGACTAAGGTTGGTTGAGGTAAGGTTACCTGAGCCATGTAGCAGTCTTGTAAAACATCTGAATATATTTCATGGTAACATAAACAACAAATCATTTGAATGTTAGTGATAATTTATTTTAAAGATCAGTTAACTGTTTTATTCTTATGCATAAAAGAAAGACATGACTCCCAAAATTCACTAGTATGGTTTGCATTTCTGAAACTCACAGATTAAACTGAATGTTGAAAAAGTAGTGTCACACGCAGCTGATTTCTTTGCTTTTCTTATTCACAAGGTAGTTTGGTTTTAGTTTTGTTTATGCACTATTTGATTTTGTTGAGCTATTTGTAACCCTAAGTACATGTTTTATATATGTCTTATGAAAAGTGAGTTATGGTCTGTTTGTTGGTTTTAAAAGGTTTACTAAATTAGGCTTATTGTGATAGTATTAAATATATATGCAAAACCATCGAAAATGTGAACAACATTGCTGACAACAGCATGCAGAAAGCATTTTAAGCATAAACTTGCTTACTCTTGTACCTATATCCTTGTAAATATTTGTGAAGACTAACACTGTTTGAGGACTGTCTTGTATATAGTGAAAGGAAAGTAGTTCAGTTTTATTTCAAGAGTAATGCCATATTAAAACTACACATTTCGAGTATGTTACCAGTTACAAGTGCAATCCAATCTGATATATTGCACTTGTATCTATGAGCAGTATATGTATACATTAATGTAAGTCACCTACCCTATATGCAATCAATCCCTGTCTTAGCAAATTGTCATGGTTAACAGATAGATTCTACACTAGAACAGGCGAGTTAGCTACCTTAGGATCTTATATACATCAAGCAAATTGGAGATGTTAAACCAATGGATTATGCTAGTAAATGTACATATTAGATAACTATTTGAGGACACATTTTCTCTAAATAAATGAGAAAAGAAATATATTTTAGTCCTATAAGCATGAGATCATGGCCAAGTCCTTCTTGAAAGCTGTAGCTAGGAACATATACCTTTGAGAAATGACTCAATTTCAGATGGTAAAATGTAACGTAAGTAACAACTTAAACACATCTTATGTATAAAAGGATAGATAATTGCATAAAATGACGTATACATACAAAGCATTAAGCAAAAAAATTCTTTAAAATGAAATGGTTATTCCTAGTTGTATTACATTTTAATTGATTTTATACAGTAACGTATTTTACATGCCTATCATGAATATTTGGCCACGGGAAACTGGGTACATACAAAGCATTAAGCAAAAAAAAAATTCTTTAAAATGAAATGGTTATTCCTAGTTGTATTACATTTTAATTGATTTTATACAGTAACGTATTTTACATGCCTATTATGAATATTTGGCCACGGGAAACTTGGTAAATCTTTGCTTTCCAAACAGGATAGACACACCTAGCAGGATAGCAATGTAATTATTCTTCCATTAGGATAGAAGGGAACTTAAAATTTGAATTTTGCCCCTATATAAATAAAATATTGCTACAATTTTCACCGATTTTGCACTTAAATGACCTTTGATCCAAACACACATCATGCCTTGATGATGCTGTTTGTTTATATAGCATGGCTATATTATCCAAAAGAGATTTTGCATTATTTTGAATCATAATTTTGGATAGCTAATTGATAAAAAAGCTAAACTCTGATGTATATACAAAAATTTTAACTCAGTTGACCTTTGACCTAATTCTGGGACTTTGGGGCATTTCCAGACTTGGCATCCACCCCTATCCTTCTTAAAACACATCAAGATACACTTTGAGCATGGATGCCAAAATGTACTCAAAAATGCCAACAGAATTTTTTTTTCAGGCTCTGGATGGCCAACTACAATGTAACCTAGATATGCAACAGACTGAACACATTTGAACAATTATAAGGATCATTAATCCCTGCCAAATTTGGTCAAAATCCAGCTAGTAGTTTAGGAGATGTCCTTTGTGGCAACTGTTGATGGACGGTGAACGACACATGGCTGACATCCAACGATCACAATAGCTCACCTTGAGCCAAAGAAACAATAACTCTGGATTTTTATTAATTTTACTAGAATGTTAAACTGTTTAATTTTGAGCAAATGAAAACATGCAAAATACATATATAATACTGTAATATCCCCATTCATGAAACATTTGGCCGGTCTGAGTGCAGCAGGGGTAATTAAAGCATCACAAATACAGCACAATACCTGCCACAATAAATTTTGTTAATAACATTGCTTAAACAAAATTAAGTTGAATTTGATAGCATGAGACTTAACAGAAATGATATTTTGCTGTGAATCATTACTCTTTAGGAAATGGATAAAACTCAACTAAGATCCTCCACAAGCAATATGTATATACAAAATTTGGTTGAAATATTTGTTGTCTAGATATCTAGCAAAAACCAATGGACGAAAACAAAATACAGGTCAGTACACGAGATATTGGTAATTCATGGGTGAAAGTTCAAAATTTCCAAAATCCTGAACTTTTGAAATTTAAACTTGCAATTTTTAAAGCCTACAAAAATTAATAATTTCATGTTTCAATAGTTTATTGTGTTTAGATAATCTGAAAATTTATCAGAGAAGCTATTATAATCTACCTAATTCAGCATTTTGAGGGTGACTTTCCATAGAAAGTTGGCCACAAAATCCTGAATTCAGGATTAATCCTGAAAACTTTCACCCATGGTAAATATAAGAGTTGACACATTAAAGCTTCATATAACAGCTCAAACGGAGGTGACCAGTGGAGCTAGAGACCTAATTTGGGGTCTAAATCTTTATCTACAACTATACTTTGTGTATGTGAGCATCAAAGGCTCTGGCAAGTCTGAGTCAATTCGTCGCTTCAGTGCTATAGTGTTCTATCTACCATTGCACAATTTTTGTGAAAAATGAGTTTGAAAATTTGTGCATTTGAAATTTTGTGCCTTATTTATCACAGACCTTTGAATCATACCAGAGGGTTAGAATATATACATACAGTGTAAATGACCTTGGTTTTGAAGCAATTTGTACAGAAATATGGAATTTATGGGCATTTTACAGCTTGCAGATAGAGCATTTAATGCCCTAAAAATCGCCTGCGTTCAGTGCTATAGTGTTCTTTATTTTCCTACAGCTTATTAGTCTGTTTATGGAGTCAATTTATATACTAGTCTGAACAGAAATGATTATTTGTACCTAAAAGTAGCAGATTTAGTCATTTATTTGGCATAACAGTACCAAACCGCACAGATAATGCCATCAAAATTTATGTAAGGGAGGTAATCTGTTTCTACAGTTGTTTTTTCTGCCAATGGGGTCAATGTGAATACTATTTCAGACTGAACTGATTATTTGGTCCCAAAAGAAGCAGATTTAACCATTAATTTGTAATTACATCAACAAATTACTTCAATTAAAGCAGTTTTAATATGTGTAAGGGAGGTAATCTGTTTCTACAGCTTATTATTCTGTCCATGGATCAATTTGCGTTATATTTTTGACTGAGCAGATTATTTGGACCTAAAAGTAGCCGATATAGCCAATAGTTCGTCATAAGACCAGCAAACCACTTCAATTTAGGAAATTTAAATTTATGTGAGGGAGGTAACTGCAATTTTTAACAATTTCTCCAAGTGAAGTGACTTTATGTAGATAGAACATTATGACACTGAACTTACCCAGTCACGTGACATAATTATCATTGGCCATTGGATGAAATCACTTAGAACAGTATAGCACTGAACGAAATTGTCTTTTTGTAGATAGAACAGAAAAGCACAGCCATTTTAAGCTTACTGGGAGGAGATAGGCAAATGAAACCTTCACCAGTAGATAGAACATTTGATCCCCTTTCCAACGGTATGCTTAACTCATTTTTGACCAAAATGTCACTTAGAACACTATAGTACTGAAGTGACGAATTGCACAGGTGACAAGTACTAGAATCTCATGTACTGGCCCATATAATTTTCTCAATTTTCTTTGTATATACAAAGTTCCATCAACACTCAACCATTTAATATGAAAACAATGAGAAAGACATTTGTACACAAAAAAGGGCTTTAGTACTGTTGGAAATTTCAAACAAACAAATTGTCGTGGTCTTATCCTAGATAATACTACGTAATACATATAAACAACATATTATCAGTAGACCCTGATCAGTCACAGTGCTTTAAGCAACCAATGAGGGCATGCACTTCATTAAAATGACTGCCTGACAGTTGGTCTAAAACTGTTTTGTTACATGACCATTTCTTCTAAGCAACAGTTTGTCTAAAAAGCTAAAAAAAAGTTATTCTAGATGCGACACTTTGTTAAAAATTTATTTGCAAAAAAGATCCTTCTGCGTATCAGCACAATATTTTATAATAATTGATGATAAAATATACTGGCAATATGAGGACAGCCAGTGCAAGGGTCAGATAATTACATTTAAGTAAAGATGACCAGACACACCACACATGGCCCATGAGGTGCTAGTGCCAATAGCAAGATTTAATGAAGCAGCCAGTTTAGATTTGATTTTTTACGTCCCAGTCAACAATTTTTCAGTTATTTCGGGATGGGTCTTTCTGGGTTGAACCAGTACTAAGCAATGAAGCAGCCAGTACCAATCAATAACAATGACAGAGGAATCGATATGACAGTCTCTCCATTCCAATTCAAACCACGATCTTATCATAATTATTTAACAAATAAGAATAAACTATTAATAAATAAAATCTTAAAAGAACATGCTTTCCGATGGTATCAATTTTATTCACTTGTGTAATAGACCTGTTGCGTTATAGGGATTTCAAATAAGGCGACATATAATTTTCAGAAAATGTGTCTAATGGCAGTCCTCGACCTTGAACATATGCCAATTTTAAAAATACATAAATAACCAACCAATTGTCCTACAAAAAATATTTTAGCTTGCATAAATGAGGATAAATATAGAAATGACCATTTGAAAAAGAACAGAATAAAGACAGGCACTTGTCATTTTTGTATGATTTTATAAAATCAGCTCTTTTTTAGAAGCATTGATTAACCTGCTCTCAGCTCCTTCCTATGGACCTATGTATAGCATTGAAAGAGACAATACATCTATCATGTATTATTTATAATGATACAGCACATGACTAAACTTTTCCAGGGTTCATACAGACAAGATTGTGTAAAATTCAAGGACTTTTCAAGGACTTCTAAAATACTTTCCTACTGTTTTCAAGGACTGAAAACTTAGGAAAAATACTGATTTACACATTAAAATTCTACTTCTGAAGTGTTAGAGTCCATTACTAAAGATATAAGTTTAAGATAATTAGTATAAAATTGTTGTGCCTTTTTTTGGTGCAGCATATGCTGCACCAAATAAAGGCACCATAATTTTATACTGATTAAGGTCTCCAAAAACACTGTTGTATCCTCCTGGAAATGGTAAAATTCAAGGACTTTTCAAGGCCTTTGAGTGTTTTTTCAAGTACTTTTCAAGGCAAATTTAATTTTCAAGGACTTTTCAAGACAGTCCTGTATATTCAAGCACCTTTCAAGTCTGTGCGAACCCTGTTTACTTATCCCATATGCCTAAAATCACTCTGACGTTCAACATGCATGTGACACTATCTAATGAGGCTAGAGGCATGGGTGCAAGTTCAAAATTTCCAAAATCCTGAACTTTTGAAATTCAAATTTTAAAACTTGCAGTTTGCCTTCAAAATATTTATATTTCAAGTTTAAATGGTTAACTGTTTTTAGATAAACTGTAAATATCTCAGAAAATCTATTGTAATCTGCCTAATTCAGTATTTTGAGGCTACTTTCTATGGAAAATCAGCCTCAAAATGCTGAATTCAGAAATAATCCTGAAAACTTTCACTCATGTAGAGGTCATATTTTTTAGTCTGAGCTTACAGCTACTTATTCGGCTTGTGTATGCAGCAATAGTGGCTCTACTGCCCAGATGTACAGACTCGTCTGAGCCTTTGCTGCAATTGGGAAAGTCCAGCACAATTCGAGAATCAAGCCGCCTGTGTACGTAAGGCCCATTACGCATAGTACTATGTGCGAAAAAGCTACATTTTGTTAGCCGGAACTGGCTTCAGCAAATTTAGTTCTGTAGCATGTGGGTTCAGCTGTATTCAAATCCATTATTCTGACACACAGAATAAATGATGTTTATGTGTGTTTTTTTCTATAAAATATCGCTATAGCATTATTTTATTGAAAAAAAAACAACACTTCATTTATAGCATCTTGTGGAATGTAGCCATTTGTTTCGCTGCAATCAAACTTGTTATTGTATTGGCATGGTTATTGTGATGTCAGCTCCACTTTATGTAATGTCAGCGTCACATTATCAAAGTAGATCCTCGATGTGCATCCGAGGTCTGATTTCACAGAATTGTCTGAGGCATTGCCCGTTGCCTTTGCTGGTCATTAATGATACCAAACATCTTGGGTGCTGGCCCATATTTAATAAATGTCCATATATAATTTAACAAACTAGGCAACCAAATATAATATGAATTTAACAAACTAACAACTAAAGATAGAAACTATGTAATATGCTCTCTGATTAACATGGTAAATATATTAAAATTATTTCAATGGAGCACTTTATTAGTATATGATTAATGTTCTAAAATTTCAAACACTTTTCTCTTTCTGTTCTCAAATAAAATGTTGGTTATGAGGGCTGGAATTCACAAAATGTGTGTCAAAACAGCAAACAGGGAAACTCCTGACTAGACGGATTCTTCAGAAACCTGTTTGCCTAGGCCTTTTTGGCTGGCAACAAGTGTTCCGAATTTTAGAACATTTACCGTACCTTGTATACATGGGTTTTGGAAAAGATTCATCAACTTATTCAAAAGGTTTAACTTAGCTTGATGTTAAGGTACAAGTAATGAAAAACAAGATGTGTTTACAAACACAAATGCCCACGAAACATGCAGTACACAGAAGAGCTATACTGAACTATTATTAGCCTTACTGAACTAATATTTGAGCCGCAACATGAGATTTCCAACAATGTGGTATTTGCATTCAGCAAAGACTCAGACCAGCCTGCGTTTACGCCAGTCTGATCAGAGCCTTTGCTAGTCACTTGAATATTCTATGAATATTAAGCTTATGACTGAACATCATTTGGAGTATCTAAGCTTAAAAGGAGGCACAGGCTTGTCTGAGTCTATACTTGTCAAAATGCCACACTGTTGGTAATCACATGTCGTGGCTCATTAATCTATTTTCCAAAGAAGATCAACTTTAAAGCTGATCACTACTTTTCATCTATTTTCAAAAAAGTAGTTCAAAGTTCAAGGTAAACAAGGCAAATTCGACGAATTTATATCCCCCGACGAAGGGTTATTGAGAGAAACATGTAAATCACAAAACATAAATCCCATTTTATCTAGCCCTTAGTTCACCTTCAGTATTATTCAGATCATAACAAATGCCTGTCAAGTATGTTTTAGTGCTTAGTTTAATAAAAAAAATATACTTGCATCTGCACAATTCGATATATGACCTTTAAACCCAACCCCAGAGGTCAAGGGTGTGTGTAAATTCAAAGTGTTACCTTGCATGTAGGTCTACACTTCTTCCACTTTAATTTGATATGCAACATGAACACTTTTAGAAGAAAAAAATGACCTTTTGACCCCACCCCGGGGGTCGTTGGTGTGTGTAATGACAGCATATTTGCCTTCATGGTGCTCTGTGCTCAATTCCCTTTAATTTGATATGCAACATGACTACTTTCAGGAAAAGATATAGTTTGACCTTTTGACCCCACCCCCTGGGTCAAGGGTGTGTCTGTGGGCAAAATATTTGCTACCATGTTGCTGCCAGCATTGTAAGCTTTAATATGATATGCAACATGACTACTTTCAGAAAAATATAAAGTTTGACCTTTTGACCCCACCCCCTGGGTCTAGGGTGTCTGTGGGCAAAATATTTGCCACCATGTTGCTGCCAGCGTCGTCAGCTTTAATTTGATATGCAACATGACCATATTCTGAAAAAATTTAATTTTGGCCTCAGCGCCACCCCGTAAGTCCACCTCACAGGCTCGGACCAAGACCTTCAAACTGAAATCCTGTTTGATATGTTTCATATCTATTGTTGCTCTGCCTGCATGCAAAATTTCAGCAAAAAATATTTACAATTGCCTTAGTTATTGCAAAATTTAAATATTTGACCTTTGACCCCTTAGGCGGGGTCAAAAGGGGTGGGGTAAAACTTTGACACTGCCATGCTTATCTACAGGCACTGGGTAATCATGGTGTATAGTGAGAAGTTGTTAAAAATAATAGCCGTGATGAAATGTGAAGATTATCACACAAAAAAAGCTAATATAGGTTTTGCATTATAATTGCCTATACTAAAACAAGGGCAATAACTCAAGTGGTAAGGGGTCGATTTTGACCAAACTTATAGGATATCGAGGGACCATGGTACTAATCATTTGTACCAAGAATGAATCAAATCTGACCAATAGGTACTGAGATATGAATCCGGACGGACGGACGGACGGAATGGACGGACGGACGACGCCAAAACTATATCCCTCCGACTTCCTCGGGGGATAATGACAAAGTATACACATTGAAGAGAAGCCTAAAGGGCTAACTATCATATCACTGATGGCTCAAGTACGTATGTAAAATTTCAATGCTCTTGGTCCAGCAGTTTGAAGTTATAACCAATTATCAAGTTTGATAATATTTATGCGTTCTCAAAAGTAGGTCAAAGTTCAAGGTCATATATTTAGTATATCTGGAAAGGTCTTCACACAAGATACTCATATGTGAAATATCAAGCCTCAAGGTTCAGTTATGACCAATAATAAAGTTAGCTAGTATCGTTTGATTTGATTCTTTATGTCCCATCAACAATCTTTCAGTTAAACAGGGATGGGGCTTCCTGGGTTGAACCAGTACTAATCTAGGATAAATGTGTCTTACTCAAGGACCACAACGCAGTGACACCGGTGAGGCTCCAACCCGCGACCCCTCGGTGTCGAGTCAAGCACTCTACCACTGAGCCACTTCGCTCCCTAGCTATAATTGTTTATTTTCAAAAGTAGGTCAAAGTCCATTTTTTTTTGGTACATTTAAAAAGCACGACCCACAAGGTATCAAAACATCAAAGCTCTAGGTCCAGTAATTCAAAAAGTTATTGCCTACGTTGAAATGTGTCCTTATCTTAAGGAGTCACCATACCAAATTAAAGTTGACTTGACCCAGTGGTTTCAGAGGAGATGATTGAAAATATTGTCAAACAGACAGCTGACAGATGCTGGAGCCATTGGTATAATTTTAGTTCTTCAATGAACCTTTAGTTCAGGCATCAGGGTTGTAAAACATTTTTCAAGCTCATTTCAGCTGTGCACGAAATTTATTCTGTTTATAAATGTTATAATGCCAATAATTGTTGGCATTTTAACATTTATTTGCATGATAAATACAACATCTGAGAGACTTAAAGCAAGACACTTCTTTATTTGTCGGTATTTTAGTTTATAAATGAGCAGTTGAAATTTCGTGCTCAGTTGAGTTGAGCATGAAAAAAGTTTTATAACCTCAGGGCCAGGCTAGTTAGATAACTCTCTAGAATCTTACACATGCTTATGACCCATCACTTGAGGTAAGATAAATCTTTTCTACTCAGAATGGCCAAAACTCTTTGTAAAAATGTGGACATTTGGCGTGCAGTAGGTTAAAGAGGAACCTATTTCTCCTGTATTCTAGTCGTCATAAATGAGCCGCTGCATGAGATTTCCAACAATTTGGCAGTTTGACATTCATTGACTCGGAGGAGTCTGTGCAGCCTCCTTTTAAGCTTAGAAACTCCTAGCTGTTTGGTCAGTAGCTTAACAATCGCAGAATATTCAAGCGACTAGCAAAGGCTCTGATCAGAGACTGCCCATATGCCCAGGCTGGTCTGAGCCTATGCTTGTCGCACATAACACATTATTGGAAATCTCATGTCACAGTTCATTTTCAGAAAACAAAACTGAACTGAAATATTGCAAACTGGAAACCATAACACAAAACTGTTAACCTTTACATAAAATAATTTCTGTATACATGTATCTATTTTGGAACAACCAAAGGGTAGAACACTTCTTATAGAATCATGCTGAACATACATTGGTAAGTAATATATGGATTTATCATATGACGTCCTTTCTGGGAGTGAAACGCCAGGCATCAAAATTGATAAACCACCAGTGATGTCATATGATTAATAGAATCTAGCATTCCTGCTCCTGTAATATTGAATTTATTAAACTTGTTGCGAAAAAGCGATAAAATGCTCGACAAGCCTCGCATTTTATCTCTTTTCCCCAACTTGTTTAATGATCTTTATTAAATTTAATCGTACATGAGCATTCATGTAAGATCCTCGATATCATTATTACAATATCATGCACAAGAGTATGAGAATGTCAGGGAATCAGATGGTTTTTAATTGAATTAACTGTCCAGAAAAATGGTACACTGCACTGATTAAACATTTTCTGAAAAGATGAATAGCCTTTTTCTCTTTGATCTGGTAATCATATCATGTGCTGATCCAGAGAGGGGGACAGGGGGTCTGGACCCCCGCTGGAAAATCACAAAATTATAGGGTTTTTTTTAGCAAAACTGGTCCGTATCCCCTTAAAATAGTAAAGCTACCAAGCCAGCATTCAATATTGGGCCATAATCGGCACGCCAGCGAAACATTATTTAAATGACGTTTTGCTGGCGGGCCAATGATGGCCCGCTAATAGTGGTACTTGGATCATTCCTCCCCCCATCAAACTAAAAAAAAAAAACTTTAAAAAAAACCCCTCAAAGTTGGACCCCCTCTGACAAAACTTTCTGGATCGAGGCATGCATATGCATATAGGGTGGATGATATTTTGGAGTGAAAATAGTGGTAGAATAAGGGTTGATGGGTTGAATCGCCATTAATTCTCACATAGCCTTGAATCTGCAATACAAAACTCATTTAAATATCTGTTGTGACTGGTTGAGCAAAATATAGCTGTTGTTTGGTTAAGCAAAGTAAATCCTCAGAAAGTATGCACATCTCAGTTCATGTTGATACAGGAGAACACCAGTTGGAAAATATTTCAAACCAATTTTGGAATAGTTTTATACTTTACCACCTTCAGACACTTTGTAAATAAAGATATGTTCTGTTCTGTACAACTGTATATGTATGTATTCATTAGAGGGCCTCATGGAAGATTAGTTTGTAACTAAATGTGTTACCCTCTTAAAATAAAGTCTATTATTATTATTATTATTATTATTATTTGTGATTTATGCATCACTTCCTATTTTAGGCAAACAGTCTGTCACAAACTTTCAATAGACAAACATGGAGTAAAACGCTGGTGTAAATTACACCAACAGTAACTGGAAAGACCTACATGCATTAAACAGGAATTTTGGCACACTCTGAAGCTATAAGCTGCATTTCTTCTGGTTGAGTTATTAGAACAGCAACTCAAGTGTAAAAGTTTGGTTCTTGTTGGACTTTTACCTTTGCTATGGTAACAGAAAATGACTGTCAAAATAGGCTAAAAATAGGAAAATTGTTCATTTGCACCAAATTTGACATTTCAGAAGACCACTGATTCAAGAATTTGATATCTGTACAGCTAAATACCCCCCAAAAAAACTTTTAATAAGTTGTGTTATGGTAATTCTTCTTCAGAGGTGACCAAAATAGCCCTCTAATGCATGCAGCTCTTTTGTGACAATGTTTGCTGATAATATACAAAGAGGTTTTTAGATCAGTAAGATTGGGAAAATATACAGGGCTGGAAAATAGTGCATGGATTGATGGATATGATTGCTAAAACAGAGAGAAAATGCTATCTACTTATGGGGAGAAACCAAGTGTCAGTCACTGTGAAATGTACATTTTGTATAAACACAAAAACAATGTGATTCCCCAACTTGCTATTACTGTAAAACCTGTGTAAAACGGCCACCCAAGAATAGACAAAAGAAACTTAATGATGAATGGTAGCTAAATGAAGGTCTAAAGTATTGCAGAATGCTCCAAGGGGAGCATTCTGCAATACTTTTGACCTGCATTAAACAATAATTGGTCTTTAAAACCAATTTTCTGTCTTTTTGAGAGTGGCCGTTTTACACAGGTTTTACTGTATTACTTCTATCATCACTGCCACCTGCTTGCTTCTGTGCACTCTACACGACTACTACTGCTACTATCACACAACACGCTTGTATTTAAGCACTATCATAAGTTAGATCAAAGTCTACTTAATGTGATGTTTACAGGGTGAACTAGTACTTAACCAGCATTTGTGATATGAGCCTCGACTCCACAAAACCGGTCTTCGGGGTTTCCGACAAAGCGAGGCTTAAACCAGTCTCCTCAGCTTCAGAGACTAGCTAGAAAAATGCAAATTTGCTTGTAGCAAGTTTAGATATGATGCTTTCCAAAGTACGAATAACAAAGGCGCTGATCAGTCTGCATGGATGCGCTGGCTGGTCTGCACCTTTGTTGTTGGCAAACCACCGAAGACAGGTTTTCTCGCATCAAGGCCCATATGATTTCATGTTTAATGTCCCAAAATTGAAAATTCAATAGATTGTTAAATATCAAAATTAGGTAATGTTATGAAATGGCCTAAAGTTGCATTTATTTATGGCAAACTCTTGATGTTTTAAAGTTTAAAAACACGATCTCAAAGAAATTTTTGTATCATATCATATCATGAAAAGAATCTAATATTCATGCTCAATTATTATTGATTTCAATAAACAGGTTGCTCAAAATAATGAGATGCTCAGCAAAGCCTTGCTCAGCAAAACCTCACATCTTATCATTTTCCTCCTACTGGTTTAATCAATTTGATGATAATGTTGGATACTATATATTTTGACGTTTTGTTCATTAATTATATACATTTTAAATGATATAAAAATAAGTAAAAAATCATATCTGCATAATACAAAACAGAGTAGAACACAAACCCATAGCTTGGAAGGCTGTCTTAGCTCTTTGCCTGCTAGTGTCGTCTGCTGATAACTTTTGCAAACAGTTTGGACACAGATCAGGCCCGACAAAATGTCCGGCCTGAACTGATCCCAAACTGTTTGACACTCTGATGGTATTCTTGAAAGAATTTTTCGAATTTTTTTTTTTTTTTAAAAAAAATCAGCAGATTACAAAAAAGCATGAGGTAGAGATAACCATATGCCTATCTAATATTTTGCAAGATTTACCATCATCAGTACTCACTGAATACATCTCTTCAGTACTCATTGAATACCTCTCTTCAGTACTCATTGAATACCTCTCTACAGTACTCAATGAATACCTCTCTTCAGTACCCAATGAATACCTCTCTTCAGTACTCATTGAATACCTCTCTTCAGTACTCATTGAATATCTCTCTTCAGTACCCATTGATTACACCTCTTCAGTACTCATTGAATACCTCTCTTCAGTATTCATTGAATATCTCTCTTCAGTACCCATTGAATACACCTCTTCAGTACTCATTGAATACCTCTCTTCAGTACTCATTGAATATCTCTCTTCAGTACCCATTGAATACACCTCTTCAGTACTCATTGAATACCTCTCTTCAGTACTCATTGAATACCTCTCTTTAGTACTCATTGAATACCTCTCTTCAGTACTCATTGAATATCTCTCTTCAGTATTCATTGAATACCTCTCTTCAGTACTCATTGAATACCTCTCTTCAGTACTCATTGAATGCATCTCTTCAATACTCATTGAATATATCTCTTCAGTACTCATTGAATACCTCTCTTCAGTACTCATTGAATGCAGCTCTTCAGTACTCATTGAATACATCTCTTCAATACTTATTGCATACATCTATCCAGTACTCATTGAATACATCTATTCAGTACTCACTGAATACATCTCTTCAGTACTCAATAATTACATCTCTTCAAGAAAACTACGATAAATCAATGCCCTCAAATGTCACCATAAACCATTAATTTGATAGGTACCATACAATAAAACCTGTGTAAAATGGCCACTCACAAAAAATGGTTTTCAAGACCAATTATCGCTTACTGCAGGTCAAAAAAATTGCAGAATGCTCCAAAAGGAGCATTCTGCAATACTTTCGACCTTCATTAAGCTACCATTTATCATTAATATCTTTATTTTGTCTATTTTTAAGTGGCCTTTTTACACAGGTATCTACCCTACCATTCAGACACATTCACTTGTTCCCATATCTATCCTAAAATTAGAACATTTAGTCCATTACACAACCTGAAAAGATATGTCAAACGTAGTGAAAGAATCACAAACAGCGTAAACCCTAATCAAACTGCTGCTTCAGGAGCATATGGTACTCCAAGTAACTGGAGAATTGCATGCAATACATTAGTTAAACCAACCAGTTAAAAGCTAACAAGTTTTTTGTTTATGTTATCATCCCAGTATTTTCAAAGTTGTGGTAAGCCAAGAAACAAAGACTTTTAGTATGTCTGACAAACTACACCAGGAGCATTATGCAATACTGATTCTAAAAATTGGCCAAAATCCATAATTATTTGAGCTAGGACTACCATAGTCCTAGCTCAAATAATTATGGATTTATTCTGGGATTTGAAATATTGCATCATTTATTGGATTTTATTCTTTACGTCCCAGTCAACAATCTTTCAGTTATGTTGGAGCTGAGCCAGTACTAAGCAAGGATTAATGTGTCTTGCTCACGGACACAACACAGTGTTGCCAGTAAGGCTTGAACCTGCAATCCCTCGGTCTCGAGTCAAGCACTCTATCACTGAGCCACCGCACTCCCTAAATCTTGCATAACATTCTAACTATATAGTGGGTGGTCGTTGGGCCTTTTAGTCTATCCCATTCTTCTTTTCCCAGAGGAGCCCTGACATGACTGAAATATGAATGACTGGGGCTTTAAAACTTAACTCAATCAATCAATTTCTCCAAACCCCCAAAGAATACTTCAAAAGCAGCAAAAAGTATTTAAGGGAAGCTGGGCATGAATTGATGTTAGAATCTTTAGAATAAATATGGAAATTAGTTCATAATGAAGGTTACTGCTTGTAAACCTTCACAACAACTTATGCTCAAGCTTTAGCAGACCAAACACAGAAGTTCATCTGCTATTAGAGTACATGATTTTCTAATTTGCATTCCAGGGCAGCAAAATAAACCCTGACAACCTCTAGAGAAAATACTGGAATATGTGACATTATGTATACAGTAAAACACTCAAAAATTTGAACTTTGATTTTTCAAAATCACTGATTCGAAATAAATATGGGACACACTAGATTCAGAGACTAGGACCTATTCATGATCTATTTTAATTGTCTATAATAAACATATGTTTTACCCTGAGAAGTTTCTTTTACACACCCAAAAGATATGTTAGTATAGACATTTTTTTTTGTTTGGTTTGATTCTTTACAGCCCAGTCAACAGCTATGGTCATGTCGGGACGGTCAGTTCACCTAACCACACTTTTTTTCTGGGCAAGCTTTACTAAGCAGTTAACCAGTACTTTGTGCACATACTTTTGCTTGTAAATGACAACAACCCTTCTTCAATCAGCAGAAAAGAGGAGAATGGCAGTAAAAATTATTTCATGATCAATCTCTTTGTAAGTATGGGACCGGGCCGAGATCGAACTCCAGACCCCTGGATCTGCAGTCAGCCATGTACCTGCAGTGAGGCACGTAACCAACTGCAAAGCATAGACAGTTATCAATTGTTTTTAAGCACTAGTGATCAAACATGATACGAGCTGTGACGTGATTTCCAACAATGTGGCATTTTGACTCAGACGAGCCTGTACAGCCCCCTTTTAAGCTTAGAAACTCCAAATGGGGTTCAGTCAATAGCTAAATAGTCACAGAATATTCAAGCGACAAGCAAAGGCTCTGATCAGACTGCACATATGCGCAGGCTGATCTGAGGCTTTGCTGGTTGCACATACCACATTGTTGGAAATCTCATGTCAAGGCTCATATACTACAGCATTACCATTAATTGCTTACTGGCTGGAGTTTGAACACTAATCTCTCAAGGCCGGGCAAATGCATTAAAACAAACATTGTTGATCCCTATATTAAAGACCAGTTAGAATATAGGGATCACACATGTTTTATCATGCATTAACATTTGCCACCCGGCAAACAGGAAGCTGTTTGAAAACAAGACTGCTAGACCAAGTATTCAAACATCTCCCGAGGGACCCAGCAAGTGTTAATGCAATGAAAAAAGCACATATATGATCGTTATTATTACATATTTTACCCGATTCCAATCAAAATCACACTTAAAACTCCACTAAACCATTTAAATGTCCCGTTTCTTATACTGGAGTTCTCTAAGCAAACTTGTATCAGCTGTAATCTTTTGAATGTCATAACGTCATACTTGTGCGCAACGTTTTTGTGAACAAAAGTATTGCCGAAATGATCAGTCTGGGATGCAAAGCTTTTCATATAACAACATGCAAACAAATTGGGGCTCATTTCAATTATTGTAAAGTTAAAACCCATGTTCAAACAGCATGTGAATCTCATGATTCAAGCATGGATTTTCGTTCACTTGCAACAATTTAAGTCATTCATAATAATGACGCAAGACCCATGTCCAGATACTAGCAGCAGATAGATTTTGACCAATGTCCAGCTACTAGCAGCAGATGGATTTCATTTGATTGTCAAGGCACTTAAATCAATGAGCCTGGAAGGTAGGATATTTATTAAATGAAGGAATGTTGGCAGCAGTAAATAGGTCCCTGAGATCATGAGTTCTTCTCTCTCACGTTAACATTGCCTTCATCATTTCCAAAATATGCCTTGTTTACCATTCCAACAAACAGTCCTGTCTCTACTATCCCTGAAAGGAGAAATATTACACAAACAGTAGTAATGTAGGACTACACTGCAAGATTATTAAAGCAAGATATAGATAAAAGTGTTAAAGAGGGCCCGCTAACCTGAATCCTGGCTTTGGCCTGTGGCTAAAGAGATATCATTTAAAGATATTCTATTTTTAGCTCTGGTGGCCATTTTTTCAACCAGACTGAACAGTCTGGGCAATTTTGGTAGAGGGCATTATGAGGAACATTTCTGTAAAATTGTATTGAATTTGGACCAGTGGTTCATGATATGCCATTTAAAGATATTTCTTATCTAGAGCTCTGGCGGTCCCCTTGATTGGCAGAGCAAAACCAATTTCACGATTATATTAGAGCGCATTTAGGAAACCCTTCTGTGGAATTATTTTGAGTTTAGACCAGTGGTTCAGGAGAAAATGTCATTTAGAGACATTTCTTATCTTTAGCTCTGGCGGTCCTCTTGTTTGGCGTAGCAAAACCATTATGCAATTTTGGTAGAGGGCATTATGGGGAACATATCTGTGAAATTATTTTGAACTTGGACCAGTGATTCAGGAGATGTCATTTAAAGATGGTTCTTATCTAGAGCTCTGGCGACCCCTTTGTTCGGCAGAGTGGAGCTATTTGTGCAATTTTAGTAGAGGGCATCATGAGGAACATTTCTGTGAAATTATTTTGAATTTGGACAAGTGGTTCAGGAGACGTTGTTTAAAAAAATTTATCTGGAGCTCTGGCAGCCCTCTTGTTCGGTGGAGTGGAAGCATTTGTGCAATCTTAGAAGACAGCATTATTGGGAACATTTCTGTGAAATTATTTATAATTTGGACCAGTGGTTTAGGAGGAGATGTCATTTGAAACAAAAGTTTATGGACGTCGGACGAAAACCGGCCACAATAGCTTTCTGCTCAGGTGAGCTAAAAAACTGGACGTCTTCCACTGAAACAACGAAATTTGGCCCAGATCTGGTTTACTGGGTGCAGTTTATGATGTGAGACTGAAGCTAAACATTCTGTTTGTTGTATGATTGGGGCTGGGCCCCCACAACCCTGCTTCCTTTTCGTGTATGGGCTATTTTATCGTTTGTAGGCCATGCAATTTGGATTGTTTCAAATTCCCCTAAACAAACCGAATAAAATGTGCGTGGTAAACCAGAGACTACCCTGAAATTCAATAGAAAACTTATGAAACTGACTGTGACCATAAGTAACGAGCACATAGGAGTCTTTTTTGAAGACATAATCTGTCTAAAACAACTGTAACAGTATAACCAAAGAAAAAATTGGACTGAAACAAATGAAACAATGAAATTCAATAATAGAAAACTAATGAAACGGACTGTGACAGAATGTAACAACTTCATCAGAATTTTTTCTTCTAACACAATCTGCCTGAAACTACTGTTACAACTATAACAAATGTAATGAGCAAACAAGTAGCCCTATGGGCAATAATCGCTCACCTGGGAGCCAGCAAAATGGTTGGAGACACCATAATTTACAATGCTGGAAGGCAGGTAACTGAACTTGAAACAGTGACCAGGAAAGAATTCAAAAACTTAAGATATTATGCCAGTCCTGGTTATCTGCAAGTATTAAAAAGATCTGAATAAAAATGGTGAAAGTATATTTTCAAATGCTCAAGGGCAGCTAACTCTGCAGTCAGTAATGGGATCTGACCGATCCATACTTAATGTATGTCCTGATAAACTAAAAGGATTAAAAAATCAAATGAAAAACGAAGGCACTAGAGTGGTTCACAACATTATACAGCTATATTTTAGAAACTCAAGTGCAGCTAACTCTGTTTGACTGTCGGGTGTAGTGGATAATTTACCTCATTCAAGCTTTTATGGGTGTTCTTGTTACCAGCAAGACTGAGGAAGATCCATTCAAAAATGAAGGTGCTAGAGTGGTCATAAAAGATCTCCCATAGTAAGTCTATGCAGATTTTTTATGATGCTCAAGAGCAGTTAAATCAACAGTCTGAGGTTGGTTCTACTTAAAGTTCAAACTCATCCAAGCTTTTATGGTTGCCCTTTTTACCTGAAAGAAAAAAGAAGATCCAATCAAAAGTGAGGGAACTAGAGTCGTCACAACATTATCCATCAGTTTTTAAGATGCTCAAGGGGAGCTAACTCCATACTAAGTTATGGGATCTTGAGGAAATTCAAACTCATCCAAGCACTAGGGTGGTCACTATCAGTCTATGGAGATTTTCCAGATGCTCAAGGGCAGCTAACTCCACAGTCCACGATCCGATCTGGCCAAAATTCTAACTCATCTGAGAATTTATGGGTGTCCATGTTGCCCGCAAGAATGTAGAAGATCCAATCAAAAGTGAAGGCACTGGAGTGGTAACAACATTTCTCCCATTATAAGTCTATGGAAATTTTTCAAGATGCTCAAGGGCAGTTAACTCACAAGTCCCTGGTCAGATCCTATTGAATTTCCAACTCAACCAAGCTTTTATGGTTGTCCTTGTTACATGAAAGAATGAAGAAGATCCAATCAAAAATGTAGACGCTAGAGTGGCGACAACATTATCCATCAATTTTCAATATGCTCAAGGGGAGCTTACTTTATAATAGGTGATGGGATCTTGGGGGAGTTCAAACTCATCCAAGCTTTAATAGTTGTCCTTCTTGTCTGCAAGAATGAAGAAGATCCAATCAAAATTGAAAGCACTAGAGTGATCACAACATTTCTCCCATTTTAAGTCTATGGGGATTTTTTCAAACGCTCAAGGGCAGCTAACTCATAAGTCCCAGGTCCGATCCTGCCGAATTTCGAACCCATTGGAGATTTTATTGGTTTCCTTGTTGCCTGCAAGAATGATGAAGATCCAATCAAAAATGAAGGCGCTAGAGTGGTTGCAACATTATTCATTGATTTTTTCAGATGCTCAAGGACAGCTAACTCCGAAGTCAGTGTTGGAATCTTGCCGAAATTCAAACTCATTCAAGCTTTTATGATTGGTCTTGTTACCTGCAAGAATGAAGAAGATCCATCCAAAAATGAAGGTACAAGAGAGGTCACAACATTTCCCCATCATAAGTCTATGGGGATTTTTCCAGATGCTTAAGGGCAGCTAACTCATAAGTCCCTGGTCCGATCCTGCCAAATTTCCAACCCATTCGAGATTTTATGGTTGTCCTCGTTACCTGCAAGATAAAAGAAGAACCAATCAAAAATGAAGGAGCTAGAGTGGGCACAAAAATTTTCCCATTATAACCCTATGGGAGCTATCTGTTGCCATGGAAACCAGAGTTCTGATCCGATTTTGCCCAAACCCAATTCAGTCAATCCCCTACCTCAATGATGCTTCACATGAAATTTGATCTTGATAGGACAGCTGGTCTCAGAGATATTCATGTTTGAAAGTGTGAACGGACGGACGTACCGACGGACGGACCCCGGCTCGAGTCCCATCCTAAATGCTCACCTAGAGCCTTCGGCTCAGGTGAGCTAAAAAATTAGACATCTTCTATTGAAACAATGAATCAAAAAAATTGTTTAAGAAATAGATTCACGCTCTCAGTGATTTGTTGCTTAATATATCACTGGCTGGAGGTCAATTGTGAAAGTGAATAAATAATGTGCGGGAAGCGCAAATGATTTACCCACTTACGACTGACAGTGATATATTAAGCAACAAATCACTGCCAGTGTGAATTTATTTCGATTCTAACACATAAAAAGATTAAAATTATGAACGAATCTTTCATAGTCTAAAACGATTCCCCCATCTTGAACAGACTGTCACATTTTCCTGCAACTCTTTAGACTGTAACGCTTATTTAACGTACATTTTGAACGTCCAATAGTTGTAAAAACGACCTTATGCTGTCTATTGTCAACGTTACAATGCTGTATGTGAAAGGTGACGTTATGAAAACTAAACTGGCTACCGAATGATGCACACCAGTCCGTGTCGAGTCTGTGCAGTGATTTATCAACCAATAAATCAACCAATAAATCGCTGAGTTTAACCATTGGCTATATAGGCGAGGTGTGTTAGAATACTTATTGTTACAGTCCATTTCATTAGTTTACTGTTGAAGTTCATTGCTTCAGTTGTTTCAGTGAAAAGTGTCCATTTTTTCTCTCAAGTTTTTGTCCCATGAACTTTTATCTTTGTATTATTTCACACTGCATTGTAGTCCTGCGATCTTGTTATTATTGCCTTAATCTAGACAGTTTGGACTGTTATATTGTTACAGTGTAACAAAATGAGTCTTTCCAGAAATCCACTCCCTTTTTATGCATTTATTTATCTAACCTGTATTATATCATGCTTTACCCTTCTGTAAACCCTTCAAAAGTTATTGAAGTTATCCCCAAAATGATTAAACAGACCTGCTATATAATGACTGATTCACCAGGTTCATTATGTAATTGGCAATAAAAAGTGCTACAACCTCCAACCTTCTCAAACTCACATTGTATATTATGCAATTGGCTATATATAGTGCACCAATTTCCAAATTTCTCAAACTCACATTGTATATTATGCAATTGGTTATATAAAGTGCCCCAATTTCCAAATTTCTCAAACTCACATTGTTTATTATGCAATTGGTTATATAAAGAGCCCCAATTTCCAAAATTCTCAAACACATTGTATAATATGCAATTGGTTATATAAAGTGCCCCAATTTCCAAATTTCTCAAACTCACATTGTATATTTTGCAATTGGTTATATAAAGTGCCCCAATTTCCAAATTTCTCAAACTCACATTGTATATTATGCAATTGCTTATATAATAAAGTGCCCCAATTTCCAAATTTCTCAAACTCACATAGTATATTATGCAATTGGTAATATAAAGTGCCCCAATTTCCAAATTTCTCAAACTCACATAGTATATTATGCAATTGGTTATATAAAAAGCCCCAACCTCCAAAATTTCTCGAACTCACATATGCAGTTGGTTATATAAAATGCCCCAATCTCCAAATTTCTCAAACTCATATGGTATATTATGCAATTGGTTATATAAAGTGGCTTAATCTCCAAATTTCTCAAACACACATGGTACCCCATTCTTCTTAAACTCACCTGGTATATTATGCAACTGGTTATTTATACTGGTCCAATCTCCAACTTTCTCAAACTTCCAATCAAGAATAAAGTTTCCATTGTCAGATACAACTGGTCCCTGAAAAATCACCAATAGCCAAAGATTCTGATTGTCAGTTTATTTCTTATATATCCATCAATAGATGATAATTTACAGCAGAGAGAATTTTTAAGAAAAAAGATTCTTCTTGTGAGCAAAAAAAAAATAACCATTCATAACCAAAATGTCAAAACATGTGAACACAAGCTAATCAGGTCACCCATTTGTGTTAAGAGTACAGTAAAACCTGTCTTAAGCGGACACTCAAAAAATAGATAAAGCAAAGATCTTAATGACAAATGGTAGCTTAATGAAGGTTGAAAGTACTGCAGAATACTTTTGACCTGCATTAAGCGATAATCAATCTTGAAAACCCAATTTAATCTTCTTTTCCAGTAGCCACTTAAGACAGATTTACTGTAACCATTTATAGCCAAGGTGTCAAAACATGTGAACTCACCCATTGGTGTTAAAAGTAACCATTTATAACCAAGGTGTCAAAACAAGTGAACTCACCCATTGGTGTTAAAAGTAACCATTTATAGCCAAGGTGTCAAAACATGTGAACTCACCCATTAGTGTTAAAAGTAACAATTTATAACCAAGGTGTCAAAACATGTGAACTCACGCATTGGTGTTAAAAGTAACCATTTATAGCCAAGGTGTCAAAACATGTGAACTCACCCATTGGTGTTAAAAGTAACCATTTATAACCAAGGTGTCAAAACATGTGAACTCACCCATTGGTGTTAAAAGTAACCATTTATAACCAAGGTGTCAAAACATGTGAACTCACCCATTGGTGTTAAAAGTAACCATTTTTAACCAAGATGTCAAAACATGTGAATGCAAGCTAATCAAGTAATCCATTTTTCTATTGGATCTATCCAACAGATAGTTTTCTATTCAACAGATAGTTTAGGTGATGTTATTTGAAGCAAAAAAAAACTCAACTTCAAGATATAAGGACTGTTTAAAAATATTTTTGGCAATAATTTCACTGTTCAATCCAGCATTCTGTGACTGGGGCCAAATCCAGCATTCTGTGACTGGGTCCAATCCAGCATTCTGTGACTGGGGGCCCAATCCAGCATTCTGTGACTGGGGGCCCAATCCAGCATTCTGTGACTGGGGGCCCAATTCAGCATTCTGTGACTGGGGGGCCAATCCAGCATTCTGTGACTGGGGGCCCAATCCAGCATTCTGTGGCTGGGGGCCCAATCAAGCATTCTGTAACTGGGGGTCTAATCCAGCATTCCGTGACTGGGGGTCCAATCCAGCATTGTGACTCCAAGCCGGTAGAGGGCTAACTAGAAATCAAAAGGGGCAAGCATATAGGAGGCATTATTATGTAGATTTTCAACGCTTATTGATTGCTAGTTTTACTAAGCTGGAGCTCTAGACAGCTATCAATTTAACCCTTCTGATAGACTGGTCCCAGTCTCTAATGTCATTATTTTCTAGTAAAAAAACTGATATTCTCTCTAAGATAGCAATTTTTAAACTTTACTTGGAGTAGTTCTAGGCTCTAAATTTGACTATCAGAGCGGATAGAAGATGATTTTTTTCATAGCTAAAATATAATTGTAAATGTAATTATATGCATTTAGTGGACCGATACCAGTCTACCCTGCGTATACCAGAAACCCATAAACAGGTACTTTGGGAAACAGTGAAGACCCAGATGAAATGCAGCATAATGCTGCATTTCATCAGGGTCTACGCAGTTGGCTATGACAAAAAAGATCTTCAGAGAAATACAATAGTTTATGGAAATTATAACCTGTGACCCCTCAATATATACAATGGACCATCCTGACTTAACTGTATCAAACTTTATCGAAAATTCCATTGGTCCTTTTAGGGGTTTGTTTGTTTGATTTGATTCTTTATGTCCCATCAACAATCTTTTAGTTATGTAGGGACGGGTCTTCCTGGGTTGAACCAGTACTTAGCTAGGATTAATGTGTCTTGCTCAAGGACATAACGCAAGTGACCCTGGTGAGTCTTGAGCCCGCGGCCCTTCAGTCTCAAGTCAAGCACTCTACCACTGCGCTCCCTTTATTCGTTTTGTGAGAGTATGTTCTGTTTATCTATTGTTTAATCCTTGTACATTGTTTGTGGGAGCTCTGTGTTTGTCCTTGTTTTGTTATGCATTACTTAGTGCCCATTCTAGTTTTGCAATCATCTTGAAGAGGAAGAGAAAGCTGGTTGCTTTGCTTGTCTTACAGATGTATTGTTACTGTAAATGTTCTATGGCTCTTCCTCACGGTGCCAAGGGTTGGTCTGCAGTGTGTGATTGTGGTATTTCCTGATCATACTCAATTTTTGGAAGGCCCCACATCCCAAATGCTACATACCAAGTCACAAGAATTCTGCAGAAGAAGATTTTTAATAGGACTTTTACCATATATGTGTGTGGTGTCCACCTCAGTCGTTTGACCACTTGAACAAACTTTTGTTCTCATGTCCTTAGGAGTCTCCTATATGTAATTTGAGTTTAATTGGTCTAGTGGTTTTAGAGAAAAAGTTTGAAAATGTTGACAGGCAGAGGGATGCCACAGTCATTGGTATACTATTAACTGACCCATGAGCCTTCTGCTTAGGTGAGCAAATAAGTTAAGAATTTTGTTCACCATTTTTCTAGAAGCCATCCTGAGAGTTGCACAACCACCAAGTTTCCTAGCAATCTGATTCTGCACAGGTCTGTATGCCATAGGTACTACCTCGAGAGGAACTCCATTTTTCCAACTGGTCCCCAAGTCAGTAGAATTCTTTCTTTAAATACAAAGGTCATAAATGTGTGAAAAGCCTGAATGTCGATGGTTTTTGTTTTATTTGATTCTTTACGTCCCAACAACAATCTTTCAGTTATGTAGAGATGGGTCTTCCTGGGTTGAACCAGTACTAAGCAGAGGATAAAAGTGTCTTGCTCAAGAACACAACACAGCGCCTCCAGTGATCTTGATACCCTTTGATCTTGAGTCAAGCACTTTACCACTGAGCCACTGCACTCCTCCAAATTAGGGACATCAAACAAGAGACTCTAAGGTATCATTTGATTATATTTTGGGGGAAGATTTGTTTGTAATCGATTCTTTACTGTAGAAGTGGGTACATTGTAATATGAAACTGTTACTTGTCCTTTGGAAGAATTCGGGTGATAAATGGCTAAGTAAGAAAGTCTACAAATGCAAACTGTCGGGTGGCAGCCATTTTGGCATCCATATTTGGCAGTTATCATTCGTTGGACAAAATCCATTTTCAAACTTGGTTGAGGCTTTGATGAAAGTTATCCATATGAAATTTGGAATAAATCAGGAGATAAATGACTAACTAAAAATTAGAGAGTCCACAAAAGAAGACGGACGTTCCAACATATCGGTTTTAGTAGCTCAGCTACTCCACAGCAAAATTTCCATCATCTAAGACATGCCATTAAGATTATTTGACATCAGCTAAGGCATGCCACTAAGTGACTGTAACATCAGCTAAGGCATCCCAATAACATTATGTGACATCAGCTAAGGCATGCCATTAAGATTATGTGACATCAGCTAAGGCATCCCATTAAGAATATATGACAATATCCATATCTAGTTAAAGCAGTAAGTTATCTATGATAACTTCCTTCTTTGATGTTGAAGGATGGATAATGGGCAGATGTAGGGGCCTTTGGTATACTATTAGCTCAGCCAAGAGTCCTCAGCTCAGGTCAGCTAAATTGCATGTGTGTTTCTAATATACACACTCCAGGTTTAGATGTGTACTCCTAAAATGTCAATAGGAGGTTAAAGGTGCATGCTCAACCTGTTTTCAGTGTAATTCCAAATATTTCAGCCTGCAATGAAGCTTCTGTATACTCCAAGAATATACCTCTAATCTGGCTTTGCTACTTCATGATGGAGTGACTCGGGTGCATTACCTTTCATCAGCAATAATGACAAATTCTTTGGCATTTGAAGCCACTATTTTCTCTTGTAGTAGACAGCCACCACCACCCTTTATACAGACAAGATTCCTGTCCACCTCATCAGCACCATCTATAGCAACATCTAGCTGTAAAACAATCAAATATATACTGTCAAACCTCCTAAATGCGAAGTCCTAGGGACAAGAGGTTTTAGTTTGAAGAATTGTAAGTTCGAAATATAGGAAGGTAGACATTAACATATATAATCCCCAAAATGATTATTGTAAGGGTTTTCCTATCAATCATGAGTTTTTGGTGTGTAAAAAGAAAGGTCTGTTTCTTTTAAGCACCAAAAGCATATGATTTTATAGACAAATATAATAGATCTTCTTATCTGAATCCAGTGTGTCCCAAATTTAGTTTGAATAAGCAAGTATTTCTAAAAATCAGCATTCAAATTTTTGAGTTTTTACTGTTTATACAAGGTACTCATTTATTAACCAATTCATTATTACATAAATGGGACTATATACTGACTCTCAATTTGAATTGCCATGCAGTATGATGCATATTGATGTCTAAAAGTCTAGATTTATAAGGACCTCGGACAGTTTCCTATTCAATCTGCCCAAATTTTGACAGCCTGTGGCTAGCATAATGCATAACTGACAACTATAGTTTTGTGCTTAAATGAAACCCATACATTTAGTGAATCAAAAAAAATAAAAATATTTTGAAAATATTGCATCATTATGCCGGGACTTTATGGTTTAGGGGGTGGGGGTATTTTTGTGACCGAATTTTATTTCACAGAAAGTCAAAGTTTCGTCGAGTATTCACCTAAATACATGTTAATATAATGTTTGCGGCATAAAACTTGAGATGAAAGTGATGCATTTGCATAAAATTCAGGTTGAGAAGATTTTATTGTTTCGTCTAAAGAAGTGTGCTGTCAATAACTTTTGACTATTACCTGTAATGTTTTGAGTTCAACTGTTCGACTTGTGCACTGAGGTGTATCATATCTGTATACTGTATAAATCATAGTCTAGATAAACACAGTTTTTAGCGTAAAATCGTAATATTTTCTTACACATCAAATTTAACCTATAATTTTGGTGCTTAAAAGAACCGCCTCATTACGATGGTTCTTTTGAGTACCCACAACATAATGTTTTGGTTGAGAAATGAGACAATTAATTTCTTTGTATGCACTCATAACTTAAGCCCTGAGATATGCTATTTATCTACAGGTTTTTACAAAATAAGTTTCTAATAAGTTTTTATAACAAAGCGTTTTTGAGCATTTTGACAGCGTTCCCCCCCATGACCAAACATGCCGTTTTTATATGATGTGTGAAATGTAAAACTACAACTGTATGCAAAAGGATTAGTTTGGTCACGGGGGGGGAAGCACCTCAGTAAAACTTTTTCTATTTTCTATAATGTTGAATAGCAAAAACGGAGTTTTCAACCCATATGTTTCAATTGGTACTTGTCCAATGAGAAAATGGCTTTTGTGGATAAGTCGAGGGTTGAACCTACTATCTTTTTCATAGAAAAAATATCATTTTCTTTGAAACTTTTCTCTGGTCATTTTTATGGGCAATCCTTCATAAAGACTGTCCGAGGTCCTTTGTGTTGATGCTTTACAATTTCCTATTTTTCTGGGTTGAACCAGTACTAAACAGAGGAGAAAGTGTCTTGTTCAACTGGACACAATGCAGTATGTGCCGCTGGTGAGTCTTCAACTAGAGACCCTTCCATCCCAAGTCTAACACTCTACCACTGAGCCTTCCTGCTTCTCTTTTGATTTATAATGTTACACATAGGTCCAGATAAGGATCATTTGTGCATCTAAAATTGCATTTATATCCTTATCCATCAATTTAAACATGTGATATGGGTGCTCAAAAGAACTGTCTCATTGTAACGGTTCTTTTGAGTACTCACAACATATTTTTTGGATGAGAAATAAGAAAACTGATTTACAAATATGCACTCTTATCTGGATGCCTTGTTACACATTAATATACATATTGGATCTAACAGTCTTGATTTATAATGAAATTCATTATAACACATATTGTAATATAGTCTTGATTTATATTTATATGAAACAGAAATGATTTGAAAAAGTTAGCTTATGTTAAGGTTTAATGTTTTTATAGATTTACCATTCAAAATTAAAGATTTAAAGGATTTCAACCAAATGAAAGGTTTTTAAAGGTTCCCTTGGGCACCTGTACAGCATTAGTGTCAGGTTTTGCTGCTTTCCATTCCTTTATCTGGCAGGTTTGGAAACCAGAATTCAGTATCTGGCTTCAACAGTTTTGGTAACTTGGTTGCGGTCAAACTAGATTCATCATTGTTTTAGCCCACATCCCTAACTTCATTGTTGTATACTTTGACCAAACTTGCACAAAAATAGAATGATAAATGGCCTTTTCTTTGTTTCATCATAGTGTGTTAATTTGATTAGATTGTTTCTCTGTGATGATGCATTGCATAAGCTAGGAGCCTCCATGCCAGCTAAACAATTTTTGTGTTTTAACAACAACAGAAATCAAGGGCCAAGATTTGGTGCCAGTAAAATGTATTTAATCCCATTGGTTGCTTAGTCTGCTGTCTGTTCTAATGCGTTGGTTCTGTTGTTGATTCATTGTCTAATGTTCCTCCCATTGGTTTGTGGGGTTCTGTGTTTGGTTCTAATTTTTCGGTTTTGTATTACTTAGTTTCCTTTCTAGTTTTACTTTCATTGTCTTCCTGATTTCTTGTGACTTTTAGTGTTCTGTGGTTCTTCCTCAAGTTGCCGTGGGTTGGTCTGCAGTGTGTGATTGTGGTATTTCCTGATCATACTCATACTTACTTACTTTTTTGCCCTTTTGTTCTGGAAAAGAATTTTTTACTAGGTGGTCTCCTAGATGGATACTTCATAAAATTTGTTGTTGTTGTTGTTTTTTGCCCCTGAGGTTTCTGAGAAATATAGATTTGAATATATATTGGTGGCAGTCCAGAGTTGTAGATAAGAAATATTTTAATAGACATCTCTTGAGCCACAAGTCAAAATGCCCTCTACCAAAATTGAACAAATAGTCCTGCTCTGCTGAACAAAATTATGTTGCAATTTTGGTAAAAGGTATCATGAGGACAGAGGAAGACCAATCACAATAGCTCACTTTGAGCCTTAGGCTCTGGTTAGCTAAAAAGCAACACTTTCCTTCCCCTATCCTAAAGAGGCCATATGAGATTTGAGTTGAGTTTTCGGCTCAGGTGAGCTCAGAATAGTGCTCTTTCTTTTTCATGCTCTTATTGTTGATATCCATACTTGTTCTGACTAAGATTGTTAGTGTGTGATATTATGCAGTCTCCTTGGGTCTGAGTTCAGTCAGGTGTGAGCATCAACTTAGGGCAGTAGCCAACTTTTTAAAGCATCTCAAACCTGTGAGCCGGTTTATAATGTGTGCAATTTGTATGGGTGCAAGTTCAAAATTTCAAATTCTGAACATAACCCTTGTCATGCTAAACACGTTAATGTACTATACTCCTCCCCAATTCTTATCCTGTTAATTTGCAGCATTCCAGTTGTAAGCTTTGTCATACTGAATATATTTATGTACTATATCCCCCCCCCCCCCCTAGACACACACTTCTTATCCTGTTAAGCTACAGTAATTCAGTTATAAGCCTTTATTTTCAATCAGAGTGGAAAACAATGTGGATCCTGATTAGATGGCTTCATCAGAAGGCAGCTGATCTGGATCTACAATGTTTTCAAAAAAAGGGTAAAAATCGGATTCAGCAGGACAAGGGTTAAGAAATTCAAACTTACAGTATGCTTTAAAGATACGTATTAACAATTTCAAGATTAAAAGGTCAAACTGAAATAATGCCGGTTTAACTTTTGCTCAAGACTTTAGGATAGAATAATACAAGGTACCTACCTCCGGGTACTGTTCTAATGATCCAAGTGTTAACTCATTGTCTAGAATCAGCTGTTTAGCCTACAAAATACATATAATACAAGATTTTTAAAAAGTGGGTAGTTTAAATATAGGATGTGAGAATTACAAATGTATTGATCAGTATAAAGGAGTTTTAGCAATAAGGTGTATATTTTCCCTAGTTGACATGATTACAAAAACCAAATTTTCAAATTGCCAAAATGTTTTTAAAATTGGTATGGTTTGGCAGTAAGATATACATGAAGCATCAAAATATGTTTCAAAGTGATTCATCATTTTCAACATGTGGAAACTTGCGCTTTTTACTCCCATCCCACATCTTACACGTCTTTATACTGGGTGCTGTTTAGACCAGACTATGAGTAAATGCATTGCTCATTTTCAAAAAGTAAAAGTGTTAAAATGTTAGGGATAGAAGTGTTCTTCATTTCCAAAACTTTACGGTATTTCTTCTGTGCATGCTTACGAAATATACTTAAAATTTTGACGTTTGTCATTGGAAAGATGAAACTGGTGTCTTTCAGTTTGTTTTTAGATGCTTTCCCCCCCACTAGACCCAAGATGCCCTTTGGATAATGATATGTCGCTATAAACATATACATATGTAAAGGGTATCTTGGATTTTGAGGGGGAAAGGGGCTGTACAAGCCAAAGAAGACACCTCACAAAAATAGACCACTTTGCAAGATGGTTGTTTTTATTGTACATCAACTGTATAAATATATATATATATATATATATATATATATATATACTCTATCGTGACAGGACGTTTGTTTATCTTAGTTTAACAGTCAATTTCCCTTTCATGTTGCTGAAATAGCAAGCACAGGTAATGAACAAAATGAATTCTCATTCAAAATTAAGTATGGGTATTACATGTATTTAGGAAAAACACTATTTAAATATACAGACTAAGGTGTAAGGGTCATAGACTACTGGTCTATATGCATTTGGTGATTGTTCCAAGTGTCTCCAGTACTTACGAGGGACGTTCATTATCTATTGCAACATGGGCTCTAAAACAAGAAGAAATAGTCCTTTACCTCAAAACTCTAGTGCATCCCTTCAAAATACTACCCCTTGGAACGAATACAAAGTTGAAGTCTTTTAATCCATTTATGGAAAGCTTCCGTGTAGTCTTTCTTGGGTACACCCTTAAGGAACTGAAACACTGCGCCCCCAACAGCCTGTCTTGAGTGATATTTCCGACCCTCGAGAGTTTTCTTCAGACGTGGAAACAAGAAAAAGTCACATGGAGCTAAATCTGGTGAATAAGGTGGGTGCGGTAGGATTGTCAAGCCTTTCTTCTCCAAAAACGCGACTGTTTCTTTTGAGGTGTGTGCTGGTGCATTGTCATGCAAAATGGTAAGACCTTGAAGACCTAGCCTAGGGCGAGACTTCTTCACATAGTTTTCAAACTTTTTCATGACTAATCGTCGATACAGTTTCCCAGTAACCGTTTGGCCACGGGGAATAGCTATTTGAACTGTCTCACCTCAACTGTTAAAGAAGATTGCATACATGATCTTCTTCATACTTATAGTCCGTTTTGCAATGGATGGTCTTCTTACATTTTTGGTTGCCCATATTTTGTTGCTACATTTTCTGGTGGGCTGGTAGAAGTGTACCCATGTTTCGTCGACTGTCCAAATATTAGAAAATGTCCTTTGGTTAAATTGAGGATACTTCTTAAGCAGTTTACGGGCAATCGAAACGCAGTCTCTCTTTTGGCGATCCGTCAGTAAATGAGGAATCCACCTGGCAGCAATACGGCTAACTCCTAATTTCTTCTTCAAAATCTTAAATGCTGATACCGTCGATATGGACAAGCTTCTAGCTACTTGACGAGTGGTCATTCGTGCATCAATCTTCAACAGATCGTTTACCTTGTCAGTTATTTTAGAGGTAACAACACTTGCAGGCCTGCCTCTGCCAGGCGCACTGTCAACCGTCTCTATTCCAGACTTAAAACGTTTAATCCACCTGGTAACAGTTGAATATGATGTAGTACCATGTCCATAAGCAGAACAAATTTCGTTGAATATAGCTCTAGCACTAATTCCAAGTTTAAATCGAGTTTTTATATATCCCCTAATTTCAGCACTGATCTCTTTAGCCATGGTTTTGTACAGTATATATGAATGACCTCACTTCCAAAGCGTGTAGCTCAAAAACTAATGCACAGATTTGGACAATACTGGTATCAATGGATAGATAAAGGTTTGAACAATTACCTGTGTAAAATTGCACGGGCATTTCGTGCATAGTATGGGAATAACGGTGGCAGTTGCAATAAGTAATGAACGTCCCTCGTATTTCACCAAAATAAAACAAACGTCTCAGTTAGGGAAATAGCCCACCTTATCTCCAGAAATCCTTTGCAATCAAGTTTTGGTAGTAATATCAACTGAAAATAGTACCTAAATGCTGTATGAAAGTATCAACAGGCTAATTGTGTGTGTGACTGTGTGTGTTCTAAATGTCCCATTACAACAGCAAGTCATATTGAGAGTGTGTGAACTAATACAAGATTTACCGTAAATGTATGAATTTTTCAATTAATTTTCATTTTATATCTAATATTTGGTTTAAACAATTTATATCTGATAGTTGGTTTAACCCTTAAAGTGCCACCTGTAATTTGCAGCAGACGACAATTTCAAATTTTGCCGCTTTTTCAAAAATAACATATAAGGCATGATATTTCATGAGAATCGTCTGCTGGCAGACGATTCTGATGAATTATTATACCTTATTCATTTCGAAAATTGGGAAAGATGTCCCAAAATTTGTCGTCTGCTGCAGTCGTGATTGGCGCTTTAAGGTTTAAACAATTTGTATCTGATAGTTGCTTTCAGGTGTTTTGTCATTGAGCAAGCCACTTCATTCTCATTGCTTGGTGCTTTCAACCAAGGAAAACATCCAAAAATGAATGAAAAATTGTTGACTGGGACATAATGCACTAACCCAAAAATATATCTGATATTGCTCCAAGTGTATCTGTGTTAACCCTTAAAGCGCCAATCATGACTGCAGCAGATGACACATTTTGTGACATTTTTCCCAATTTTTGCCAAAAATAAGGTATGATATTACATGAGAATCGTCTGCCAGCAGACGATTCTCAAGAAATATCATGCCTTATTGGCAATTTTTGAAAAAGCGGAAAAATTTGAAATTGTCGTCTGCTGCAAATTATAGGTGGCGCTTTAAGGGTTAAATTGTTGATCTGCACCTGCAGCTACCTGAGATCAAGTTACCACCCTGAGAGACAAGTATAAGCAAGAGGCCATGGAAGGGAAAAAATGGTATAATGTTGTATACTATACTTGGCAGGGAATTCAATGCATATCAAACAGTGGACAGTCCATTCTCAAGAAAGGAACACCTAGAGATCTGGCCTTGAGATTATAAAGCTTGAGTACAGTCTCAGACTCAAAATAAAGCGCAATGATTGGCTGCTTGCGGACACATGTCCGCAAGCGGCCAATTAACGTGTCCGCAAGCCGCCAATTATTGCGCTTTATTCTGAGTTTGAGAATGAACTCAAGTTTTATAACCTCGAGGCCAGGTGTGAGATCTGTGACAAGATCTGCTATGGGCAGCTGGCCAGCTACCTGTGTGGACGACGACCCTGCAATGCATCTGCATGTTAATCAAAAACATGATGATGATGATGATGATGATGATGATGATGATGATGATGGTGATGATGATGATGATGATGATGATGATGGTGATGGTGATGATGATGATGATGATGGTGATGGTGATGATGATGATGATGGTGATGATGATGATGATGATGATGATGATGATGGTGATGATGATGATGGTGATGATGATGATGATGGTGATGATGATGATGGTGATGGTGATGATGATGATGATGATGATGATGATGATGGTGATGATGATGATGATGGTGATGATGATGATGATGATGATGATGATGATGGTGATGATGATGATGATGATGATGGTGGTGATGATGATGGTGATGATGATGATGATGATGATGATGATGATGATGATGATGATGATGATGGTGATGGTGATGATGATGATGGTGATGGTGATGATGATGATGATGATGATGATGATGATGATGATGATGGTGATGGTGATGATGATGATGATGGTGATGATGATGATGATGATGATGATGATGATGATGATGATGATGATGATGATGATGGTGGTGGTGATGATGATGGTGATGATGATGATGATGATGATGATGATGATGATGATGATGATGATGATGATGATGGTGATGATGATGATGATGATGATGATGATGATGATGATGATGATGATGATGATGATGATGATGATGATGATGGTGATGATGATGATGATAATGATGATGATGATGATGATGATGATGATGATGATGATGGTGATGATGATGATGATGATGATGATGATGATGGTGGTGATGATGATGATGATGATGATGATGATGAATCAAAGGGGGAGTTCCACCCTATATGGAATTTACATAGGGTTCTGCCCACGCACAGAATTTGATAGAATTTTGTAGAAAGATTGTCTATTACATGTGTGTTCCATTTGTGAGATATTTACCCATTCATCTATTTCAGTTGTTTAAATTTCAATAATTCTAAATTTTAAAATTAAATAAATGGACATCCTATTTTAAAGTGGCCCTATGCGACAAGACTTTTGATTTTTCAGCCTAATTTATTCTCAACATGATGCCTAGTAATTTGTAATTATGTATGTACCATACATATATTTCAATGTATAAAATGAACAAGTCCACGTCAAATTTTGTTTAAAGGTACCCCTAAATTTAACATTTTGAAAATATTTTCAACAAATTAAATTGTCAATTTGGCCTAGTTGCTGTTCTTGTCAACCTATGAAATTTATATCAAATTTGTCCACACATGTGTTTGTTATAATCATAAAATCCGAAGAAAAAATAAAACCGGTAAAATGAAGTATTCTGAATTTCAATCTTAATGGTCAAAATTTTGCAGAATGTAAAAATCAAGACTTTATGTAAACTTCCAGCAGTATGCTCAATTTACATAAAGTTTTGTTCTGTACAGGCATAGATCTTCATAATATACTCAGAAGAAAAAGTTTAGTCAGTACAGACACTGTGTGCAATAATTTTGTAAGACAGTCTTAATATTGACAAAACCCTTACTAAAAATAAAATTCATGTAATGTCTTACAAATGTGAACATTTTCAACAAAATATTCCGAAAATATACACATTTTCTTCATCAAAAATACACACATGAAGCGATTACGTCATGTTGACGTCACTATGACCCACACTTCAAATGGCGTCGTTATCCGTGGTCTCCCCAACGGAGGCTTGTCATTTTTACGGCCAGGCCGCTGAAAACGTGTTTGCAGACGATAAATTCACTGTTCACTGCATCCAAAACTGCGTGTTACGTCAGCAACACGTGTACCTGTTTCAAGACGTCAAAATGCGGTATTTCTGTAATTTGTAGATAGCCTGACCGGCGAATTAAGCTTGCTAGCACTGAATTTTCTCCGGGTTATTGTAATAGGAACAACTCTCTTTCAATATCTAACAGTATATGAGAAAATAACCCTGCCAGTTTACCGCAGCACGTGCACATCGTGCATTTTTGAAATTTGGTTGATACAGTTTAATAGAGGCATTATTTGTCACGCAATGAACAGGTAAATGTAAAGTTACGATAATACAACTCATGTAAAAAAAATGACAATGATATATGCAGTATTGTTGATTTTATGAGAAAACAAATACTGACTAAACTTTTTCTTCTGAGTATATTATGCAAATTGACTGTTTGGCTTATAAGTATTTTGTTTTTTATTGCTTTTTATTGGTTGATTACAAATTTGGTATTGTGTAGTATGTGATTATAGGGGTACCCCCCCCCCCCCCCCCCCCCCCTAAGCAGCACAATTTACATCTATCAGAAATCAGAATTTCTAAAATTGATAATTATCATAATAATCTGTGAGTTCTAGCTTATGTGTGCGTTACACACATTACCATATCTATCACATAAAATGGTTAAAATAATGTTTCTTTTAGAATATTTACTCAAATTCAGCTGTTCAAATTATATCAACAATGTTTGGGTTTTCATTATGGCGTGTTACAGCTCTTGTCAACCTTTCCCATCCATAATGTATAAGGATAATATTCACAAGATTTGAAGCCCGAAAATATATTTGTTTGAATGGTGAGTCAGACTTTTGTAAAATGAATATGTATTATTGAATTCATTATAAATATGTATGCCCAGTTTTACAAAAGCGTTTAGTATGTCAGCATTATGGTTATGAGGTCATTTGAGAATCAAATTCATGATTCTATAACCACGATGGAAATAACAGCACAAAGACTGTTTCACCTCGTCTAATGCCAGATGTTCAGTATGTATATATTCATAAATTCGCTAAGTGTTTCTTAATGCTTGAAAATCCATTTATAATCTTAAAAAGTATCTTTTTTGTTTTCATCAACTCCAATTCTATTTATTAGAGCAGTTTTAAAACTTACGTTGGAATATTAATGATTTTAAATGGGGTTTATGATAAGTATTTTGGATACTCTTTTGAAATGTTTCGGTGGATAGAACTTAATGCAGGAGAAATAATCACAATTAATACCAATTAAGATACAATGCAATTCAAAAAAGATTCTGTAAACCATTCATTAAAATGTACACATTGATTGACTAAGGGACTGCAAAATAAGGATACTATTTAAATAATGTGGGAAAACGGATCTTTCCATACTAGAAATAAACTATAAAATTTTAAAACTTAAGACTCAGTTTCATTCAGGCTCTGCATGACACTAAATGGAAAGTGATGCAGCTCGCGTGCCTCCTAGCACTGGTTATATGGTCTTCTACTTTCTGCTGAAACTAAATATTCCAGTAGGACCAGAATATGAAAATACAACACTTTATCAATGGAAAGGGGGAAAGTTTTCCCCAATACAAAGACAGCTGGTGTGAAATCCAAGTTCTCTGAAAAAAGAAGCTACCAAAATAGTGAGAACGTACACTATTTCTTAAACACTTGACCTGGTTTCACTAAGTTTGTGAGAGTTAATGAGAAGTATACACATAATCCTGAACCAATTTACCCTCAATATTTGAATCGGAGGGACATAAGATAGAGGAAATTCTAGGTGCAACAGGAACATAGAATGTAGATGAAGACAATGAATTACCTAGCATAAATCCTAATCTTTTTATTTTCTTTTCATTGGCTAAAAGACATTAAGAGCATGAACACCTGTTGGCTTCAGTCCAAAAAATAATTTGGAAACCAGTGGAAGATCAATTCACAAATGGTACCTGCTGGACATCCACCCGTACACCTAAGTTCTAGACCTAGTGCTACTTATCAAGTGCTGCTTACAGAAATGCCAGTTTTATGCTATTTTATCAGCTAAAACTTCTGACACCAACAAATTATTGGACCTACTTTGGATGAAGATACTAAATAGTGATAGTCAATATGTTTTAAGTATAATACTGGTGGAAAAACTGCGGTTTGCAAGACCTAACTAGACTATTTTATTTGAAATCACTTATGAATCAAAACTGACTTAACTCATTTCATGCAAATTTTAACTCTTTTACCGGTGTCCAAATTTTATGAAAATTTACATGCATAAAGAGGATATATTTGACCTACTTTTCTGAAAATATTATGGGTTGACAAAAACTGGAACATGGTAAATATTAGGACAGAATCCCCTATAGACACTAACTTTAGTGTTCAAATTGTGGATAATTCAAATTTTGATGGGTAAGAAAAACATTATCTAGATGTATTCATATACATTAATGGTAGTAAGGTATACCCTGGGAAGTCTTCTTTTATATTCCAATCAAAGAATGTAGCAGTCAACAATGTTAATGATTTGAGACTGATATTTAATAGGTCATATATTAGTACAAAGAGGGTGTACTTCAAGGTGTCCCCCTGTGGCCTAACAGCATTCGAGGAATAAAATAATTTCATTTTTGTAGTTGATATACCGTAGGTATTCAACATACAAAATATTATCCAAATCCATGCGTGGGCAGATTTGGAACTCCCCCTTTATATTTTCCTTTGTGAAAAGATATCAAGTGAGAGATACAACATATATCCTTTCACGGTAGCAAAGCATTGAGGCTTTTTAATAAATCTGGGGCTAAAACTAACTGAAAATAGTTTTAAATGAAGGATTTTTGTAAGAGATATGCTATTGTCATTTTGACATTAATTTCAAACCCTATGACATGCCTTCGGCCTTGTATAGGCAATATCTGAAAGACTTTCCTAGACAGCTAATTTCATTGGTTTCAGTTATTAAAATATTATTTCAATATTTTAGTTGCACATTATAAACACTATAAAAAGGTGAAATATGACAACAAACAACCAAAAAAAAGTTCTGTTTTGCTTTTTGTAATGCTCCTTCAGTATGAATAAGAAAATCTACTTTTATCAACAAATACCATATACGAGGGGTTATCAGAAAGTTCGCGGAAAATAGTTGCCATATCTACATGGTTTGATAAATATAGCTGGAATTACAGCACATAATAATGCAATACATATGCAGTTGATCTGTTACAACATGCTTGATGCTAGTCGTATACGTGCATTACAGCTGTAATCAAGGCAATGCTATATAGGGCTAACCAGCCCAGTTTAAGTTGCATTTTAATGTCTTACTACACAACCAATTAAACTTCATTGTTTTGTAAAATTTTGTTATGCTGTGATAGCTGATATTACGTTTCATGTATATTTAACAACATATTTACTCCTCTTCTATGCAAACTTTCAAAGATTTATAACATCTAACGGATGTTGTTCTAAATCAAAACGAATAACAGTACTGTCAAAAGGCAAAGCATTCAACTTCTATGAAAACATTGGCTGTTTTGGCATGTCAATTCTTTAAAATAAACTATTTACACTCTTCAAAAAACACTCTTTTTCAGGGCAATATACCCATTATCCAGGTAATCTACTCAATATCCTCTATCAGCTGACCAAGTTTGAAGCTCCTAGCTGTGATAGTTTTTGAGATATCTTTATTACAAAATTACATTATGACCCTTTAAAAGGGACATAACTCCACAAAGGGTGATAATCCAGAATTCAAACAAATACAGTTCAATTATTCCATCTATGAAATTTCAAAACCCTATCTTAAAATTTGTTCGGATGGACGGACGGACAAGTCCAAAGCAATATGTCCCTTCAACTTTTCAAAAGTTGGGGGCATAACAAAGGTCTTAATGACAAATGGTAGCTTAATGAAGGTCGAAAGTATTGCAGAATGTTCCCGGCATTCTGCAATACATTTGACCTGCATTAGTATGCTCAGAGAGGAGCTCAGAAAAAGGTGGTGCAAGATTTTGAAATGAGAAATGCATATAATTGACTGATTGTTTTTGGGGGGTTTTTTGGGGGTTTTTTTAATTTGGGCGTGGGGGGGGGGTATTCTTTACCTCCGAGTCAACAGTTTTCCAGTTAAGTCGGGATGGGTCTTCCTGGGTTGAACCAGTACTAAGCAAGGAATAATGTGTCTTGCTCAAGGACACAATGATTATGCAGTGACATGGGTGAGGCTCGAACCTGCAACCTCTCGGTTTCGAGCCAAGCACTCAACCACTGAGCCACTGTGCTCCCAACTTACTGATTGTAAAATCTCCAAAGCCAACACCCAACACTTGGAACAGGAAGGATTCAACATGATGGACAACTTGTCTGTTGTAAAATCTCCAAAGCCAACACCCAACACTTGGAACAGGAAGGATTCAACATGATGGACAACTTGTCTGTTATGGATGACTGATTGTAAAATCTCCGAAGTCAACACCCAACACTTGGAACAGGAAGGATTCAACATGATGGACAACTTGTCTGTTATGGATGACTGATTGTAAAATCTCCGAAGTCAACACCCAACACTTGGAACAGGAAGGATTCAACATGATGGACAACTTGTCTGTTATGGATGACTGATTGTAAAATCTCCGAAGTCAACACCCAACACTTGGAACAGGAAGGATTCAACATGATGGACAACTTGTCTGTTATGGATGACTGATTGTAAAATCTCCGAAGTCAACACCCAACACTTGGAACAGGAAGGATTCAACATGATGGACAACTTGTCTGTTATGGATGACTGATTGTAAAATCTCCGAAGTCAACACCCAACACTTGGAACAGGAAGGATTCAACATGGTGGACAACTTGTCTGTTATGGATGACTGATTGTAAAATCTCCGAAGTCAACACCCAACACTTGGAACAGGAAGGATTCAACATGATGGACAACTTGTCTGTTATGGATGACTGATTGTAAAATCTCCGAAGTCAACACCCAACACTTGGAACAGGAAGGATTCAACATGATGGACAACTTGTCTGTTATGGATGACTGATTGTAAAATCTCCGAAGTCAACACCCAACACTTGGAACAGGAAGGATTTTACATGATGGACAACTTGTCTGTTATGGATGACTGATTGTAAAATCTCCGAAGTCAACACCCAACACTTGGAACAGGAAGGATTCAACATGGTGGACAACTTGTCTGTTATGGATGACTGATTGTAAAATCTCCGAAGCCAACACCCAACACTTGGAACAGGAAGGATTCAACATGATGGACAACTTGTCTGTTATGGATGACTGATGGATAAGCAGACAGAATCTATGTAAGCTGGTCTGTCTGCCAATAACCCCATGTTGTCCATGATTCTAATGCTCTTGATTTTGTAACATGACATGATTGCAGATTACATCAAAAATTTGCGACAGTATTTTGCAGAGTATATCCTGCATTATACTGTTGCAAATAGTTTGACATCACATTTCACCTGATGACGTGCAGCTTAATGCAGCTTACAACACTCCATTTTTGGACTTAACCATAGAAGTGCATCAAAATGGAGGTACAGTTTAATTTTGGGAAGTATATCATTAGATAAACGATCGGAAATCACATTTTTAAAACTAAATTTCCGATTGTTATGCCCTATCTAAGTGCTCATAATGGCTCAAGTCAGAAAAATTAAGAGAAACTCCCTAAGTTGTATGCTTAATATTGGATCATATCATAGAATGAACTTTTCAATGCACTAGTTAAGATAACCTTCACAACTGTTTGCTGTTTCACTTAAGACGAGATATGTTACAGAAGTTTGACATTATGAAAAGCTGTATTTTTTCTGTTCAAACACCTGAAATCTTGCAGCTGATAGAGTATGTTAAACATAAAAAAGCACTTACAAAAAGCCTAACAACCAAATAAATGTATAACATATCATGAACAACACTGAAACCATAAAACTTAAACCTTGTCCTGCTAAACCTGCAAATACCCTTAGACAACAGTGTAGATCCAAATCAGCTGACTTCAGAGGAAACCAACGGATCAACATTTGCAATGTGTTCCACTGAGCTTGTGTATCCAATGGTAATATGTGAAATCAAAGAACAAAACTGGCTGAGAACTATGGATAAGGCATAATAATCTTGCAGCAAAAAGGGTTAACCCATGTTTATCTGTTTGCTAAGCCCAAACAGAGCCAGGACTGCTCTGGATAACTTACCAGAATTGAACAATTTCAATATTTGAATTGCTAGTTGAGCCAACAATTTCTCAGTCATGATGGGATGTTATCATGGATTGAACCAGTACTGAGTACTGAAGATAAAATGTCGTGACCACTCCTCTGCTGGACATTGAACCCATGACCTTTTGGGGTCTGGCCCTCTACTAACTAAGTTATGGTGCTACCTACAGTGTTTGAACCCATAACCTCTGGTTGATCATGAGTCTGGCCCTACATCAACTTAGTTACAGTGCTCCATACAGAGTATGAGCCCACAACCTCTTGGTCATGAGTCAGACCCTCTAACTAAGCTACAGTGCTCCCTACAGTGTTCGAACCCACACTTTCTATGGCCCTCTACAAACTGAGCTACAGTAATCCAGTGTTTGAACCCACAGCCTCTTGGTCATGAGTCTGGCCCTCTACTGAGCTATGATGCTCCCTACAGTGCTTGAACCCACAACCTCTTGGTCATGAATCTGACCCTCTACCAACTGAGCTATGGTGCTCCCCACAGTTTTTGAACCCGCAACTCTCGGTAATGAGTCTGGCCATCTACTAGCTAAGCTTAGGTGCTCCCTATAGTTATTTAACCAACAACCTGGTCATTATTATGACCCTCTACCAACTGAGTTACAGTGTTTCATACAGATTTTGAACACACAACCTTGGTCATGAGTCTGGCCCTCTACCGACTAAGCTACTGTGATCCATACAGTGTTTTGAATCCACAACCTTGTGGTCATGAGTCTGACACTCTACCAACTTACCTACAGTGTTCCCTACAGTTTTTTAACAATGCCCTCTTGGTCATGAGTCTACAGTTTTTTAACAATGCCCTCTTGGTCATGAGTCTACAGTTTTTTAACAATGCCCTCTTGGTCATGAGTCTGACACTCTACCAACTAAGCTACAGTGCTCTCTACAGTTTTTAACAATGCCCTCTTGGTAATGACTCTGACACTCTACCAACTTAGCTACATTGCTCCCTACAGTTTATGAACAATGCCCTCTTGGTCATGAGTCTGACACTCTACTAACTTAGCTACAGTGCTCCCTACAGTTTTTTAACAATGCCCTCTTGGTCATGAGTCTGACACTCTACCAACTTAGCTACAGTGCTCCCTACAGTTTATGAACAATGCCCTCTTGGTCATGAGTCTGACATTCTACTAACTTAGCTACAGTGCTCCCTACAGTTTTTTAACAATGCCCTCTTGGTCATGAGTCTGACACTCTACCAACTTAGCTACAGTGCTCCCTACAGTTTTTTAACAATGCCCTCTTGGTCATGAGTCTGACACTCTACCAACTTAGCTACAGTGCTCCCTACAGTTTATGAACAATGCCCTCTTGGTCATGAGTCTGACATTCTACTTACTTAGCTACAGTGCTCCCTACAGTTTTTTAACAATGCCCTCTTGGTCATGAGTCTGACACTCTACCAACTTACCTACAGTGCTCCAAACCTCTTTGTCATGAATCTGGCCATCTACTGAGTTATGCTGCTCCCTAAAGTGTTTGAACCTACAACCTTTGGTCATGAATCTGACTCTCTACCAAGCTACAGTGCTCCATACAGTGCTTAAACCCACAACCTCTTAGTCATGAATAGGCGCATCTACCAACTGGGGTTACAGTGCTCCATACAATGTTTGAACCCACAACCTCTTGGTCATTATTCAGAGTCTGGCCCTCTAACAACTGGGCTACAGTGTTCCCCAGTGTTTTGACCCACAATCTTTTTGACATTATGTTCGCTATGATTCTTTACATCCCAGTCATCAATTTTCAGTTATGTCAGGACAGGCCTTCCTGGGTTGAACCAGTACTAAGCATAGGATGAAGTGTCTTGCGCAAGGACATAACAATGACACCGACAGCAATTAGGCTTGAACTAGTAACTCTTTGGTCACCAGTCTACCCTACCAACAGAGCCACCATGCTCTGCAAACCTTTTGGTCATGAGTCTGACCAGCTACAAACTGAGCTTCTGTGCTCCCAACAATGTTTAAACCCACGCCTCTTGGTCATGAGCCTGGCCCTCTACCAACTGAGCTAGGATGCTACCCAAAGTGTTGAAATAATTTTGCTAGAAATTTTCCAGTGTTTAACAATATATCTTGAAGATATTCAGTGTTTAAATAATATACCAAGAGGATATTCAGTTTTTTTATTAATAATTATAGCAACAAGACTTTCAGTGTTTGAATAATACAACAAGAAGATAACCAGTGTTTGAATAATACAACAAGAAGATAACCAGTTTTTGAATAATACAACAAGAAGATTTCAGTGTTTGAATAATACAACAAGAAGATTGCCAGTGTTTGAATAATACAACAAGAAGATTTCCAGTGTTTGAATACTACAACAAGAAGATTTCCAGTGTTTGATTAATACAACAAGAAGATTACCAGTGTTTGAATAATACAACAAGAAGATTTCCAGTGTTTGAATAATACAACAAGAAGATTTCCAGTGTTTGAATAAAACAACAAGAAGATCACCAGTTTTTGAATAATACAACAAGAAGATTGCTAGTGTTTGAATAATACAACAAAAGGATTTCCAGTGTTTGAATAATATAGCATGTTAAGTAGATAACTAGTGTTTAAATAATATAGCAAGAAGATAACCAGTGTTTGAATAATACAACAAGAAGATTTCCAGTGTTTGAATAATACAACAAGAAGATTACCAGTGTTTGAATAATACAACAAGAAGATAACCAGTGTTTGAATAATACAACAAGAAGGCTACCAGTGTTTGAATAATACAATAAGAAGATTACCAGTGTTTGAATAATACAACAAGAAGATTTCCAGTGTTTGAATAATACAACAAGAAGATTTCCAGTGTTTCAATAATACAACAAGAAGATTTCCAGTGTTTGAATAATACAACAAGAAGATTACCAGTGTTTGAATAAAACAACAACAGATCACCAGTTTTTGAATAATACAACAAGAGATTGCTAGTGTTTGAATAATACAACAAAAAGATTTCCAGTGTTTGAATAATATAGCAAGTTAAGTAGATAACCAGTGTTTAAATAATATAGCAAGAAGATAACCAGTGTTTGAATAATACAACAAGAAGATTTCCAGTGTTTGAATAATAAAACAAGAAGATTTCCAGTGTTTGAATAATACAACAAGAAGATTACCAGTGTTTGAATAATACAACAAGAAGATTTCCAGTGTTTCAATAATACAACAAGAAGATTACCAGTGTTTGAATAATACAACAAGGAGATTACCAGTGTTTGAATAATACAACAAGAAAATTTCCAGTGTTTGAATAATACAATAAGAAGATTTCCAGTGTTTGAATAATACAATAAGAAGATTTCCAGTGTTTGAATAATACAACAAGAAGATTACAAGTGTTTGAATATTACAACAAGATTTCCAGTGTTTGAATAATCCAACAAGAAGATTACCAGTGTTTGAATAATACAATAAGAAGATTACCAGTGTTTGATTAATACAACAAGATGATTACCAGTGTTTGAATAATACAACAAGAAAATTACCAGTGTTTGAATAATACAACAAGTAGATTTCCAGTGTTTAAATAATACAACAAGAAGATTGCCAGTGTTTGAATAAAACAACAAGAAGATTTCCAGTGTTTGAATAATAAAGCAAATTAAGCAGATAACCAGTGTTTAAATAATATAGCAAGAAGATAACCAGTGTTTGAATAATACAACAAGAAGATTTCCAGTGTTTGAATACTACAACAAGAAGATTTCCAGTGTTTGATTAATACAACAAGAAGATAACCAGTGTTTGAACAATACAACAAGAAGATTTCCAGTGTTTGAATAATACAACAAGAAGATAACCAGTGTTTGAATAATACAACAAGAAGATAGCCAGTGTTTGAATAATACAACAAGAAGATTTCCAGTGTTTAAATAATATAGCAAGAAGATAACCAGTGTTTGAATAATAAAGCAGGAAAATCACCAATGTTTGAATAATATAGCAAGAAGATAACCAGTGTTTGAATAATACAAGAAGATTTCCAGTGTTTGGATAATACAACAAGAAGATTGCCAGTGTTTGAATAATACAACAAGAAGATTTCCAGTGTTTGAATAATATAGCAAGTTAAGTAGATTACCAGTGTTTAAATAATATAGCAAGAAGATAACCAGTGTTTGAATAATACAACAAGAAGATTTCCAGTGTTTGAATACTACAAGATGATAACCAGTGTTTGAATAATACAACAAGAAGATTTCCAGTGTTTGAATAATACAACAAGAAGATTACCAGTGTTTGAATAATACAACAAGAAGATTACCAGTGTTTGAATAATACAACAAGAAGATTACCAGTGTTTGAATAATACAACAAGAAGATAACCAGTTTTTGAATACGCAGTGTCTAGGGGTCCGGTACCCCACTCCTAGACTACGAGGCTAGGGATCCGGTACCGGACTCCGAGCCACGCCTGTGAGGACTGTCTCGGAGTCCGGTAGTGTGTGATATGGCTACTGATAAGTCTAGGGATACGGGTCCGTATCTACACGTATACCATATGTACTAAAAGTTATTTCACCAACAAAAACTTGTTTATACTCTCCGACTTTAAAAAAACAATTGTCTTATGTGTTGAAGTTTTCACTTTGCATCGTGACCCTCCGCCATCTTTGATCCTCGAAGGGAAGCTATTATGTATTACATTTTCAAACAAGTATAAACTTATACAAAAGGTATAAGATTTTTAACGGACAATAGTAAAAAAAATAACTATATAATTTCGCATACTTTATTCTTATTAGTTTTTTTTTCTGATCCTTATTTTTCAATTTCAAAAGCCATGAATAAAGGTAATTAATGTCAGGGGGAACTTACTATCGCATCAGTGAATTTGCGCCGGGTTTGTGCTTCTTTGATTGATGTTTTTCTCAGTGTTTTTATTACGTTTTATTAAAAGAAACATTTCATAATAATTGTTATCTGTCTATTTGATTATTGTCCGTAAGGTTAATGCCAATTTGCACTTTCATTGAAGTAAGCAAACGGCGATTACAGGTGCATTGTTTAATTGCTTTCATACCCTCTAATTGGTCACCGACAAGGATAATCCTAAAGGTGCGGTACGAAACAGCTATATATGATCCCCTGAAAAATTACAAAGCTACCAAGCAATGTTGAGCCATCATTGGTACGCCAGTGAAACGCCATTGAAATGGCGTTTCGCTGTCGGGACGATGATGGCCCGCATCGGCCCGATTTTAGTGATATTTGATCCCCTTATCAACTATATAAAGAAAAAAAATTGGACCCCCTCTGAAAAAAACTTTCTTGATCCGCGCATGGTATTTATAACCTGCAAGCACAGACCAGATGCCACAGACCATAAGCGTAAATGTTTATTAGTTTCACATATTGTGTAGGTACTGAAAAGAACCGTCTCATTGATACGTTCTTTTGAGCACCAACAATTTATGCATGCTAGGGGCTTTTTGTGTCTGTCTGTCGTCTATTCCATAGCCTCCTCTTCCAGCTCATTTAGGATAGGATGCAAGGCCGATGGTGGTCCGAAGTTATTCACAATACATCAGCTAAAACGCGGGCCGTTTTGGCCCGATATAACATGCATGGGCCAATGGTGGCCCGATGTAGCTTTCTGGCACGGGAAGTTATTCTCAGCAAAACAGCTATATATGATCTCCTGAAAAATTACAAAGCTACTAAGCAATGTTGAGCCATCATTGGTACGCCAGTGAAACGCCATTGAAATGGCGTTTCGCTGTCGGGAAGATGATGGCCCGCATCGGCCCGATTTTAGTGATATTTGATCCCCTTATCAACTAGATAAGATATTTGATCCCCTTATCAACTATGTACAGAAAAAAATTGGACCCCATCGGAAAAAAACTTTCTTGATCCACGCATGGTATTTATAACCTGCAAGCACAGACCAGACGCCACAGACCGTAAGCGTAAATGTTTATTAGTTACACATATTGTGTAGGTACTGAAAAGAACCGTCTCATTGATACGTTCTTTTGAGCACCAACAATTTATGCAAGCTGCGGGCTTTTTGTGTCTGTCTGTCATTTATTCCATTGCCTTCTCTTCCAGCACATTTAGGATAGGATGCAAGGCACACATCACAGTCAGGGCGTAGGGAAGATCTGTGTGGTTACGTTTATATCATCTTACGCAAAGTCTTCTTATAAAGCTATGTCCGAAGATGCCGCAGTAAGGTCCACTGCCGTTCTCCCAGTACTTAGTCTCTTTGAAAACCATAGTTGAATAATGAATCTACACTGTAGATTATTTTGTTAAGTACAGGTGAGCTTATTTGACACTGCTCGCTCATCTCACTCATCAGCTGCCAACAAGTAGTTAATTGGTTTCTTTAATTGAAGATGTGAGATAATTGCTGGTGAGAAGATAATTGATTTGTTACAGGTGAATAATTTCCTTTACTCATGGTATGTTTAAAAAATTAAGGATAAGAAAAAATTATATGTATAGAATAATGTTCTTTCTAACTTTACCGCTATATACCGCTTTATCGATTTTTTATACCTTTTGTATAAGCTTATACTTGTTTGACAGTAAATAAGATTAGCTTCCCTTTGAGGATCGAAGATGGTGGACTGAACAAAGTGAAATTAACAACGCCAGTTTTGTTGGTTATATAGTCACTACATAAATTGTGCAGGTACGGACCCGTCTCCCTAGACTTGTCAGAAATTGTTTAAGCAAACTACCAGACCACGTGCATGTACGGACCCGTATCCCTAGGCTTGTCAGTAGTTGTTTTACAATATACCGGACCCCGAGACATTCCTCATAGGCGCGGCTCGGGGTCCAGTACCGGACCCCTAGAATGAGTGTCTAGGGGTCCGGTACCGGATCCCTAGCCTCGTTGTCTAGGAGTCGGGTACCGGACCCCGAGACATTGCGTTTTAAATAATACAACAAGATGATTTCCAGTGTTTGAATAATACAACAGGAAGATTTCCAGTGTTTGAATAATACAATAAGAAGATTTCCAGTGTTTGAATAATATAGCAAGTTAAGTAGATAACAAATGTTTAAATAATGTAGTAAGAAGATTTCCAGTGTTTGAATAATATAGCAAGTTAAGTAGATAAGCAGTATTTAAATAATATAGCAAGAAGATAACCAGTGTTTGAATAATACAACAAGAAGATTTCCAGTGTTTGAATAATACAACAAGAAGATTACCAGTGTTTGAATAATACAACAAGAAGATTACCAGTGTTTGAATAATACAAGAAGATTTCCAGTGTTTGAATAATACAACAAGAAGATTTCCAGTGTTTGAATAATACAAGAAGAAGATTACCAGTGTTTGAATAATACAACAAGAAGATTTCCAGTGTTTGAATAATACAAGAAGATTTCCAGTGTTTGAATAATACAACAAGAAGATTACCAGTGTTTGAATAATACAACAAGAAGATTACCAGTGTTTGAATAATACAACAAGAAGATTTCCAGTGTTTGAATAATACAAGAAGATTTCCAGTGTTTGAATAATACAACAAGAAGATTTCCAGTGTTTGAATAATACAACAAGAAGATAACCAGTGTTTGAATAATACAACAAGAAGATTTCCAGTGTTTGAATAATACAACAAGAAGATTTCCAGTGTTTGAATAATATAGCAAGTTAAGTAGATGACCAGTGTTTAAATAATATAGCAAGAAGATTTCCAGTGTTTGAATAATATAGCAAGTTAAGTAGATGACCAGTGTTTAAATAATATAGCAAGAAGATAACCAGTGTTTGAATAATTCAACAAGAAGATTTCCAGTGTTTGAATAATACAATAAGAAGATTGCCAGTGTTTGAATAATATAGCAAGAAGATTTCCAGTGTTTGAATAATAAAACAAGAAGATAACCAGTGTTCGAATAATATAGCAAGAAGATAACCAGTGTTTAAATAATATAGCAGGAAAATCACCAATGTTTGAATAATATAGCAAGAAGATAACCAGTGTTTGAATAATAAAGCAGGAAAATCACCAATGTTTGAATAATATAGCAAGAAGATAACCAGTGTTTAAATAATATAGCAAGAAGATAACCAGTGTTTGTATAATATAGCAAGAAGATAACCAGTGTTTAAATAATATAGCGAGGTTATAACCAGTGTTTAAATAATATCTATATAGCAAGAAGATTCCCAGTATTTTAATATAGCAAGATTATCAGTGTTTGAATAATATTATAGCAAGAAGGTAACCAGAGTTTGAATAATATAGCAAGAAGATTTTCAGCGTTTAAATAATAATACACAGTGTACCAAAATAAAATCAGTTTTTTTTAGCAAGAAGGTTACCAGAGTTTGAATAATATAGTAAGAAGATTTTCAGTGTTTAAATAATAATAAACAGTGTACCAAAAAAAAAAATCAGTTTTTTTATTAATATAGCAACAAGACTTCCAGCTAGTGTTTGAATAATAAACAGCGCCCTAGATAAGCTTTTGGGTCAATTGGGTTTTTACGCAACCTCGTTATCCTCAATTGCGTACTTGCAAAAACAATTGCGTATTTTTTATATTTTTTTACGCCACATTTTTGCAGTGATTACATACGTTTTCTTATTGAATAAAGCCATCGTGAATGTCCCTACATATTAACTCTCATCGTCTGCCAACTAGCAGATTTTTATTTACGTGAAGCAATTCTCATCGCCTTGTTGACATTAGTTGCTCGCATCCATTTTGCAAAAGTTATTCCGCTAAAATACTTGACTGGCGGCGATATTTTATTCATAAAAATGCAATTATACTGGGCGCTCGCTAGTAAAAAAAAATCAATACCCGACTGGCATTTGTATATTACACAAATGGAAACGAAATGGACCAAACGGTATGCAATGACATCGCATGTAATTGCATACCGATCGACGGAATAGCTTTTCGGTACGCACACATTTAATTTTAATTGCTTTTTTGATGATTTTAATTGCGTATTTACGCAAATACGCTGCTTATCTAGGGTGCTGAATAAAGCAAGAAGATTACTAATGTTTGAATAATAAAGCAAGAAGATTACTAATGTTTGAATAATAAAGCAAGAAGATTACTAATGTTTGAATAATAAAGCAAGAAGATTTGCAGTGTTTAAATAATTTTACAGCAAGAAGATTTCCAGTGTTTGAATAATAAAGCAAGAAGATTTGCACTATTTGAATAATATAGCAGGAAGATTTCCAGTGTTTGAATAACATTATCAGTGGTTTTGTTATCTGCGCATCCTGCATCTTTTGCACATGATTTTGTCTCTGAGATGCAAAGTTTTTTATTTCAGCGAGTCCCAGGATGCAATAGTATAGCATTAAAAATATATGTCATTAAAAATAGTGTTCTGGACTCATTGATTTGCAGCTGGACTCAATGATATGGGAAACAGCGAGTCCCAGGACCCATTAGCCCAAAACTGTTGATGAATCACTCAACATAGCAAGAAAATTTTCAGTTTTTTGTTTATTAATATAGCAACAAGACTTCCAGTGTTTAAATAAGATGGCAAGAAGATTTTAGTGTTTGAATAATATAGCAAGAAGATTTCCAGTGTTTGGATTCTATAGCAAGAAGATTTCCAGTTTTTGAATAATACAAGAAGAAGATTGCCAGTTTTTGAATAATATAGCAAGAAGATTCCAGTGTTTGAATAATATATCAGACTAATTTTTAGCAACCAACCTACCTGGAATGAAGTACATGTAGGGACAATGACAAATTTTAAGTTACCAACCTACCTGGAATGAAGTAGGGATACAGATTAGTTTTAATTTCTCTTCCCTCACTCTCTCAGCTGTAAATATATAAAAAAAACTGATGGAACTGAAAATCTTTTGAGGTTTAACCCTGTTTATGTTAATGGAATATTCCACAGTGTTTGATACAATATTGGTTGAATATATTAAAAAGTCTGGAAATAGCAAAATTTGATACTTGTCAAGAAACAAGTAAATGGTTAACCTATTTAAGCCTAGAATCCTTTTTATGGGACATCTGCAAACAGTGTAGAACCAGATCAGATGCTGCAGAATGAGGCATCTGATCAGGTTCTGCACTGTTTGCTCGCAGAATGTACCATTAAAATTCGAATGAAATTGAAACTTACTACCCAACAACCCTTTAACTTGAAATGGATTTATCCAATTTATAAGGGCGTGACATTCCATTTGGCTTAAATAGGTTAAAATCCACTTGCCAAAAGAATTTTTAATTTGACCCACAAAAACAGCTTCCTCTACGAAAAAAATACTAAATCTACTGAAAATTCGGTGTTTTAATGAAGCTCAAAATTTCACCCAAAGTTCTGTGAAATTTTGTGACTTTTTCAATAGAGAAAGCTGTTTGTAAAAGGAGTGTGAGTGAAGTTAGAATTCCTTTAGACAAGTGCATTTTGCTCATTATAACCATGTTTTGATGGATCTGGTTAAAATGAATGTGCATTCTTGAATAGAATTAGTTGCACAAAGCTGTTGAAGCTGTTCAGATCATGAGATTCATCATTGCTGTTTGAACATGGCTTTTAACTTGATCAAATGTAATCTGAACCCTGAATTGTTTGCATGACCTTACACTGAAAAGCGTTGCAGCCTTGAATGATCATTTTGGCAATTGGCCTTCATATTTTTTATTGGAACATATTAATTTGAACAATCATTTGGTAGAGGGTCACCCAAGAGCTATTTGTAACAAATTATTTTCAAATCAGGCCAGTGGTATAATAAAATTTCTTTATCAGAGAATTGCATCAAATAGGAATGATTTTTTCAGCAACTTTGAAAGGGACTAACAAAGGATCATCCCTGTGAAGTTTGGTGAAATTCTACCAAGTGGTTTAGGACTGGAGATGTTGTCACAGCAAATAGATTTAGCCCTTTGCATGCTACTCAGTACTGATGGCTCATGATGTCTGCTCACAACTTTTGCAAATGGTTTGGACCCAGATCAGACCCAAAAATGCATCTGGCCTGATCTGTATTCATCTATATCCTACCTATTTGACACTACTGATGGTGTTCCAGAAATGTGTCTTTGAAATAGTTTATTCAAAAATATCAAAAATATGCAGATGACAAAAATATGCAAACATATCCAATATGCAAAGAGTTAAAGAGTCTGTTTACATCCTGTATAAATCAAAGGGAGACCATTCATACAACCTGGCTAGTGGTGACATTTGCCTCAACTTAGAAGCTTTGCATACTGTCTGGACCCAGATCAGGATTGACAGAACAGATCTGATCTCTTTGTTTCTAGAAATGAGCTTAAAGGTTATGCACACAGCTAAGTAGATAGACTAGATAGACTATATTATAGTAAAACCTATCTTAAGCGCCCACTCAAAAATAGACTAAACAAAGATCTTAATGAAAGATGGTAGCTTAATGAAGGTCAAAAGTATTGGAGCATTCTGCAATACTTTGGATCTGCATTAACCGATAATCGGTCTTGAAAACTAATATTTGGTCATTTTTTGAGTGGCGGCTTAAGACAGGTTTTACTGTAGTAGACTTACCTAGACTTTCAACGGCACTAATAACAGTGGTGCCACTACCTATTCCAACTACTTGATTGTCCTGAAAATACAACAACAACAAGAAATGTCACAAACACATGACGATTGCCCCCAAAGGAATTGGTCTGGCATAAGACACATTTGAAGAAAGTTAGCTGTAATATAGGAGATAGCTCCAGACACGAAAATCCTAGAAATGAGGCCAGAAGTCAATGTCAAGGTCAAAGTGAACCAAAATGGTATGCACCACTCTGCCATCCCAAGAAGAATCCACAACCCAAATTTGGGATTCCTACATCAAATAATATAGGAGATATGCATCAGACTCAATGCAGTTTCTAGAAACTAGGTCAGAGGTCAAGTTCAAAGTCACAGTGACCCAATTATGCCGGTATGTGACACTTTGTCATCCCAAGATGCATCCACACACCAAATTTGAGATCCCTATCTCAAATTATAAGAGATATGCTCCGGACACGATTATTCTAAAAACTAGGTCAGCTGTCAAGGTCACAGTGACCCGAAAATGATACGCGACACTCTGCTATCCTGAAATGCATCCACACACCAAATTTGGAATTCCTACCTCAAAGTATGTAAAGAGATATGCTCCGGACACATTAATTCTTAAAACTAGGTCACAGATCAAGGTCAAGGTCACTGTGACCCAAAAATCATATGTGACACTCCGCCATCCCAAGATGCATTTACACACCAAATTTGACTCTCCTATCTAAAAAAATATAGGAAATATGCACCAGACTCAATGCAGTTTCTAGAAACTAAGTCAGAGGTCAAGTTCAAGGTCACAGTGACCCAATTATGGTATGTGACACTTCACTATCCCAAGATGCATCATCACACCAAGTTTGAGATTCCTACGTCAAATAATATAAGTGATATGTTCCAGACACTATTATTCTAAAAACTAGGTCAGGTCAAGCTTGTGACCCGAAAAGGGTAGATAACACTCTGCCATCCCAAGATGCATCCACACACCAAATTTGGAATTCCTACCTCAAAGAATATAAGAGTTATGTGCCGGACATAATAATTCTTAAAACTAGGTTAGGGGTAAAGGTCACAGTGACAGGGTCAAGGTCACAGTGACATGAAAATGGTATGTGACACTCCGTCATCCCAATATGAATTTACACACCGAATTTGGAATTCCTATCTAAAAGAATATAGGAGATATGCACCAGACTCTATGCAGTTTCTAGAAACTAGGTCAGAGGTCAAGGTCACAGTGACCTGAAAATGGTCAAGACACTCCGCCATCCCAAGATGTATCCACACACCAAATTTGGAATTCCTACCTCAAAGAATATAGATAGGCTACGGACACAATAATTCTTAAAACTAGGTCAGAGGTCAAGGTCACAGTGACCTGAAAATGATATATGACACTATTTCATTCCAAGATGCATTTACATTTTACTAACCAAATTTGGAATTCCTATCTTAAAGAATATCGGAGATATGCACCAGACTCAATGCAGTTTCTAGAAACTAGGTCAGAGGTCAAGTTCAAGGTCACAGTGACTCAATTATGGTATGCAAGACTTCGTCATCCCAAGATGCATCTACACACCACATTTGAAATTCCTACCTCAAATAGTATAAGAGATATGCTCCGGACACGATTATTCTAAAAACTAGGTCAGAGGTCAAGGTCATAATGACCCGAAAATGGTACGCTTCTCCATCACAAGATGTATCCACACAACAAATTTGGAATCCCTACCTCAAAGAATGTAGGAGATATGCACTGGACACGAAGCGGGACGGACGGATGGACTGACGGTGCGATTACTATATGCCTCCCAAAGTTCCTTTGGGGACATAAAAAAACCTTAAATGAAAGTCTATTGAAAAGTGATTTTCACTGATCATTTCAGTAAAACTTCAGCAAAATTGAGTATTTAAGATAAACCCATTGATATTTCAGAGAATTTCCAGTGACCAAGACTAGATGACCGCAATTTCAATGGCTTTCTGGAACAAAAACTAGGTCACTTTTTTTTTCAGAAATTTCAGTGAGAAAGGCTAGATCACTAAATTTCTGGGAAATTCCAGTGACAAAGACTTGATCACTAAATTTCGGTGAAATTTCAGTGACCAAGACTAGATCATTATATTTCATGGAAATTCCAGTACACTGCAATTTCAATGACTTCAGGTGAACAACACTAAATAATGATCAACACTAGATCAGCGACTCAGTCTTAAAGTTCAGAAACAGTCCAGTGACAGGGACTAGATTACTAAATTACTTTTTAATTTGTCCCTTCAACTCCATATATTCCATAATTCATCGCACAAGCAATAGCACCCTGGCATTTGCAAGTCATGAAATATGGAAGACAACAACTAAACAAGAGGACCTTAGGGCCCTGGATCACTCAACTGAATCCAAGCACATAAGGAGATGGTGTCAGGCCTGTGGCTAAAGAGGCATTTAAAAAAAATTCTATCTTTAGCTCTGGTGGCCATGTTGTTCAACCGAGCTGAAAATTCTGAGGGCATCATGAGGAATATTTCTGTAAAATTATTTTGATTTATGACCGGTGGTTCATGTGGAGATGTGGTTTAAAGATATTTCTTATTTAGAGCTCTGGTGGCAGAGTGGAACCATTTGTGCAATTTTGGTAGAATGCATAATGAGGAACAATTCTGTGAAATTATTTTCTCGCCCACTTATCGCTCAAGACATGCTGTTCCATAGGCAAAACGCTGTGCGGAATTTCCTTATCCCATCCACGTGTTCTGCTTATCCCATCCACATGACCTGCTTAACCCATCCACGTGACTTCAAATAATAACAATTTAGGCTGTTTTCAGAGCAATTAACGCTTAAATATTACATAGAAATATCAAAACGGCAATATTTAGTGCGTCCCTCATTTTCGCATCGTTGAATGACGTCAAAAACATTTCTGACGTCACTAAAATGCAACAACGTGACGCACGTTATTGACACAGTTTGGCGCCACGACGTCTTTGTCAATAGATACTGATACCAACGTTAGTTTCAAATCCTAATAAAAACAAAACCGACGCTTGAAATGCTATTTCGCTTCCGTTTTTTAGGTGCTAAACTATGTTTACACCCATTTCTGCATCTGGGAAATTCGTTGGTGAACTTATTTTTTAGATTGGAACAAACGCAAAAAATCTAAAAAATTATGCGGACCTGACAGAATTCATATAAAACCTTAAGAAGTCACAAAGTGGGCGAGGAAAAGTATCCATCATGATGTATTGCTGTGGGACAAGGAAATCCCACCCTCAGACCTGAATAATTTCGTCAGACACTCGGCAGAGCATCGTTTCTGACAAATTATTCTGGTCCTCAGGTGGGATTTCCTTGTCCCACAACAAAACATATGAAGGATACTCTTATTCTCACCCACTTATTGCTCAAGACAAGCTGTTCCATAGGCAAAACATCGCGCGGAATTTCCTTATCCCATCCACGTGACCTGCTTATCCCATCCACATGACCTGCTTATCCCATCCACATGACCTGCTTATCCCATCCACGTGATTCCAAATTATAACAATTTAGGCTGTTTTTAGAGCAATTTACGCTTAAATATTACATAGAAATATCAAAATCGCAATATTTAGTGCGTCCCTCATTTTCGCATTGTTGAATGACGTCAAAAACATTTCTGACGTCACTAAAATGCAACAACGTGACGCACGTTATTGACACAGTTTGGCGCCACGACGTCTTTGTCAATAGATACTGATACCAAAGTTAGTTTCAAATCCTAATAAAAATAAAACCGACCCTTGAAATGCTATTTTGCTTCCGCTATTAGGTGTTAAACTATGTTTACACCCATTTCTGCATCTGGAAAATTTGTTGGTGAACTTATTTTTTAGATTGGAACAAACGATAAAAATCTTAAAAAGGCACAAAGTAGGCGAGAAAAAGTATCCATCATGGTGTATTGTTGTGGGACAAGGAAATCCCACCCTCGGACCTGAATAATTTCGTCAGAAACTCGACAGAGCCTCGTTTCTGACAAATTATTCTGGTCCTCGAGTGGGATTTCGTTGTCCCACAACAATACCTATGAAGGATACATTTAATCCCAACGCTTTTCTAAACTAGAATTCCGTGAATCGGATGTGTCTCCTGGCCAAACAGAAGTCAAACAAGGCAAATTTGATGAATTTATATCCCGGGCGAAGGTTTATTTTAGAGAAACTTATAAATCACAAAACAGTAAATCTCATTTCTCCAGCCCCTAAGTTCATCTTGGGAAGGCGGGGGGGGGGGGGGGGGGGGGGGGGGGGGGGGGGGGGGGGGGGGGGTCTTTGAGCAAAGTATTTTTTACCATGTTGTTGCATTCATGATTCGCTTTAATTTGATATGCAACATGACCATGTTCTGAAAAAGTTGAATTTTGATCTTTTGACCCCATAACCTAGGGTCCTGGGGGGAGGGGGTCTGCATACAAAATACTTGCTAGCATCTTGCTGCATTCATGATTCCCTTTAATTTGATATGCAATAAGACCATGTTCTGAAAAAGTTGGTCCAAATTGTTTGCAAAGGTTATCAGCAGATGATACTAGCAGGCAAAGAGTAGCCAACCAGTGACATATATTAGAGTGACTGGAAACTCCATTCGATATTTAACGAAGCTGCATGGTGGTGCGTCCTACACAGATAAATTAGGGGAAGTCGATATCATTTATCTACAGGACCGCCTTTATCGCGAGTCGGATTACACATGCAGTGTAATTTCTTGATTGTTTACCAAATCTTTTAACACCTTTACAAACACCGAAAATGAATACATTCCAATAATTATAAACGACAGGGCATCCTAGTTTATGAAAATTAATAAATAAAGACACAGACGAAAGCTATATTTGAAGCTTTATTCGTTGCAGTGACAGAGGTATTGTTGAAGCCATATTTTACGAATTCCGCAACTTTCATTAAATCAGCTGATATTTACACGGTCATAACTACATAGGATTAGTCTTAACATTGCAGAAACATGTCATTTGTAAATATTTCATATATCTTATTTTGATTGCTATTACCAAAATATAGCAAACAGCGATATTTACGACGAAGTACGCGTTTTTTAAATGTTTATATAAATGCAGCAGTTTCTCACGGCTGCCTCGCCATTTTGTGTATACCATGAATGGCGCACCAGATGTAAGTCACGTGACACATGACCCGACATACCTGTCTGGCTGAAAAATGGAGTTTCCAGTCACTCTTATATAGGTCGCTGAGCCAACACACATGAATGGTGGGGGGCATAATTCCTTTCATAAAGATTTCGCACTTAAAACGCTACATTAACTGTAATGTGATATTTTATCTGATGAGATCCCTTGGCAGGGACCAAACAGTTTTTGCACTCAGATCAACTATTTAGGGGATAACTGTATTCAAAATTTTCATTTGAAAATTTTGAATATGGTTATCCCCATTCTAATGCACTATAACATTTTTCCTTCATAACAACAGTGAAAATGTACTTTGTTGGGCCTATACGTCCAGCAGCTGCCAGCTGCATAAAACCGATTGCCAGCTGCATATATTCACTTGTCAACCAATGAAAAGCGACGTTACATAATGACGTTGGGTTTCCGACAGTATATCGCAGGATATACTGTCTCAAATTTATGACATTATCCAATCAGACGTCGCGTTGCATTTGCAAGTGCATTAGAATACATTTTATTTACTTCCACCAAAGTGAAAACCAAAACGACATGATCCCCATTTTTCAAATGACCGCAAAAAAAATCAATCGACCACTCATTTTTTCAATAGACCAGTATTGACCACTTCTGGAGTATTGACCGGGGCGTTTATAACCGGTTAAAACCACCCCTGGTTTCAACCGCCCAATCTTGATTTCCTGGTGATTTCTCCATGATTTTGGTTAGGAAGTGGCTACAGGTACGGGCCCGTATCCCTAGACTACGATTCTAGAGGTACGGTCCCATATCTCTAGACTACGAGTCTAGGGATACGGACCCGTACCTGTAGACAGTCCACTGAGGATTGGCTAGGGGTACGGCTCTGAAATTTCAATACTATTGTATATGTTGTAACTTATTTTACTGTTTGAGATGTATGATCCAACAATAACTCTTGTTGCAAATTTAAATCCATTTCAGGAAAAACGGATGTGATGTGGTAAAAATAGTATACTTATTTCACAGCTAGATCACTAATAATTGCTGGTAACAAATGCTTATATAGCATCCACATCGTGCACGTATGGAAGGAAATGGACAAACATGTAAACAGAAATTTACATTTTCTCTCTCTTTCCATTTCCTCATGCTTTATACTTATTTTCGTGATTTCACTGCACCTTATGTCAGCGTTGAACGACTTGTTTGGCATCCGAAGTTGAGCTGTCTCCATTGCGATGATCGAGTAAAAACTTAATAATCTTGGCATTTAAAATTGTTGCCCTATATGGACTTTGAGCCATTTTGACCTGATGACTTAGTATGTTTATGGATCGGTAATTTAATGGATGGATGCCCAGCTATTAATTGTGCGGTGGCGCAAGAAAACCTGTCAGACAAATTTAAATAATAGAACCGTGACGCGAGCATGGCGAGTAAATCTGTCAGTGATATTCAGGCCATTCTGCTCAGATACTAGCTAGAAAATTGAAATTTTGCTATATGATTCTTTTCAAAAAACTTGTGAATCATATTTGCACCAGAGTTGGGGTCGATTACATACAAATGTAATCGTTTACAATTACAATTACTTTGAAATTTCATGATTACTGATAACAATTACAATTACTTTTTCAAAAGTAATTGATTACAATTACAGATTACATTGCAAAGTAATCATGATTACTTTGTGAATACTTACCCTTACAGAAATATTTGGTCTCTGGCTCATACCTGCAGCACTAGAGCTGCAAGATTGCGGCTCTAGAGCTGCTACTTCTTGCGGCTCTAGAGCTGCATTAAAGTATTTAGTATGCAAATTAGTTTTCCGGCTCTAAGTTGTGGCATTGTTGTGGCTAGTAGGCGTGGCTTAATTGGTTGCAGGTAATAGTTGTGGCTTTATAGCGGCAATAAAGCCAGAAGCTGTGTTGTGGCTATAAAGCGGCAATAAAGCCAGAAGCTGTGTTAACACTTATGCATACATATTATTTGTATTGATGGAGGAATCAAGCTAAGCTTTACAATACATCTTTTTAACAGCTTTTTGCCCATTTTTATTGGCAATCCTATTTTTAAAAGGAATGAGCATACTTTCGTACTGGAAAGCGGAGCCCAACTGCTTCAACAGTTCTGTACATATAGCATATATCTATTTAAGAACTTAAAAATTAAATGGTATAAAATTAAGTAAAGTACTATATACACAATTATTGCTAAATATCTTATGGACAGCTTCCAGTCTAACTTCTTGAGGTGGCTCTATATAAATTTGTAGTTTAATAAAAATTATTGCATACTGAATACCCTTGTGAAAAATTGTGGGTGGGGTGCCTGATAAAGTAAACAAAGAGTATATTAATTTTTTAGCTCTCTCAGATTATATCAGTGACAAATTATTATAATACAAACTTACTTTTACTCCTAAAATGTGCAGCAGTCATTTCTGATCAATTAAAGCACATATTAATCCTTTTTATTTAGAATTCCAGCATTCCAAACTGCTTCCATTATATGTTATTATCTCTTTCCCTCCAAAACTTTATGTTACACACAGTGGTCACATTATTTCAAGTTCTGGCTTGCTTCTGGCAAGAAGAGCTGTTAGTGACTGTATGTTTTTGTCTCAATATTAAAACTTTTGAGTTGTGGCTAGTGTCTGGCAATAAGTCTGTCCTATAACATTAATGTTTGAGTTGTGGCAAGCTTCCGGCTCATAGAGCCGCTAGCCGCTCTATTAGCCAGTAGCGGCTAGTACTTGCGGCTCTAGAGCTGCAATATAGCTGCTAGCCGCTAAAATTGGCTTTCTTCTGGCTAATACTTGTGACTCTAAAATTTTATTGCAGCTCTAGTGCCGCTAGATTTTCATTTCTATAAGGGGATATGATTACTTTTGAGCAATAAATACCTGTATTATATTTCAAGACTTAATAGAATGTTATCCTGAATGATTTTTACCCTTACAATTGATTGCCGGCTCCCTTTCAACTGTCAAAGATGGGGACCAAACAGATGTGAACTAGCAACAATATTTTGTGGATTAAATTATCTCAAACGGTAAAATAACTGTTTCCAAATACAGGGATGGAGTACTCATACTCGTACTTGTACTCGTACTTACTCGAGTACTTTTTTTTCAATACTTAGCTGTACTCTGTACTTAGCAAAATTCATGAGTACATGTACTCGTACTTACTTAAGTACTGTTACAAAAATCCCTGTACTCATGAGTACATTACGAGTACTACTGAGTACTTTTTAAAATTTCAATCAGATAGGAAAAAAAGTTAATTGTTTCTGAGGCCTTCCCTCATCTGTTTCAAATGCCCCTCATCTGTATTTTTTCAGACTTGAAAAAAGTGGCCTCATCGTATTTTTGGGAAATAAAAAATATAGATAAAAAACCTGCCTGCCCTCATCTGTTTTTTTTTATTAAAGTGGCCTGAGAAACACTTGTTTATTTTTTTAGCTTGTTTATTTTTTTAGACATATCCTAATATTTAGAAGCAGTGCATTTTACCTGTCAAACTTTTTTAGGTTAGTGTGGCCACATTGACTTCTTTATTAAGGATGTTATTGGCCAGGAGCAATACTATTTTGGATTACTACAATGTACTTTAATCAGTATATTGTTGTATTTGTCACACTTGCTGCAAGATAAGACTGTATTTACCCCCCCAGAAAATGGGACAGATATATACGTGAGCAAAAAGTGCACACCCAGATCAGGAGCAGTCTGATAATGGTCTATGATCTGCTTTCTGACATGTACATGTATGCATTGATGAAACATGCTGATCACTTTTTCAGACAACTATGTCAATAATTTTTGGTGTCCAAATATTTATTAATAAAAATATCAGGAATAATATAATCCTTAAACAGAACAGAACAGTTCTCAAGCTCATCACAGTTCTCAAGCTCATCACACAATGCGCCAAAATCAAAATCTAAAAGACAAACACTGTAGATTCAGATGAGGTGGCTCATTATGAGCCGTCACATCTGGATCTGCAGAGTTTGCAGAATCGGCTATTGTTTTATTTAGTGCTTAAATGGTTAATAACTTGTTTCAGGTTCCATCTATTGAATCTGAAGACACTACTATGTATGTGCTTGTAAATATTATAAATATCTGCAGCCTGTTAGTTATTAAATTTGTCTTTTGTCTTAAATTTTCATACTTTATAGTACTCATAGTACTCAGATGTACTCCTGAGTACTTTTCTAAAGTACTCAGTACTTACTTAATTACATTTACAAAATGTGTACTCAGTACTTACTCGAGTACTTTCAAAACAGTCAGTACTCAGTACTTACTCAAGTACTTTTCTTAGTACTCGCTTCATCCCTGTCCAAATATAGCTGAAATTTTATAGCCGTACCTCTAGCCAATCCTCAGTGGACTGACTACAGGTACTGGCCCGTATCCCTTGACTTGTAGTCTAGAGATAGGGGACCGTACCTCTAGACTCGCTGTCTAGGGATACGGGCCCGTACCTGTAGCCACTTCCTTTCGGTTAATCGTCGCACCGTTATAAACCTGGGGTCTGAGCTTCCCTCTTCAGCAAAAACTGTAAGTCCTGACTTCTTGTTCTTTGGTACCGATTAAGAGGGTGTTGATATGTGATAGTAGCATTTAAGTTACAAGTTGTTACTTGGGTTAAGACTCTTAACCCAAGTAACAACTTGTATGCTAATTTAGTTTATTTACACCGTTACAAGTTTCATGAACTAAACTGAAAGTAGACCTTTATGTGATTCAAAACAGCAGCCTTTGCAGCAGCAGCCTTTCCTCTAGTTAAACCATCCATCATAGGAAACTTCCTTCTTACTGAACATAAACGTTTTGATAAATGACAACCACAGAATGCGTCGATATCCGTCAAAAGCCTTGACCACTTTAGTGGGCTCATGCTCTGGGCAACACGAATTTCACTGGTTCCCTTTTTTTACGGGACTCAGTCAGCGGTCGGCTGGTTCCGGTAATTTCCGCCCTCATGGTCGGAAAAGTTACTCCCCAAGACCAGGACAAGAACCAAACTCCCCTCCAGCGGTGCCCTCTTCATCTCATCGAATTTATTATCTTTAGACTCTTTCACAGCCGACTATTTGAAAAAAGACGTCGTTAGAAACCTTTTACTTCTACTTATACTTTAATACTGCCCATGGCATCAGCATTACGGACAAATGACGTCAACAACATGCTTAAACACACTGTATTTAAAGTTAAAACACGTGGCTGTTCTGTCTGGAAACATGCTGTTGTTCTGTATAGAATGTGTGATTCTGCAGACGAGTTCACATGCACTAGGTCTGGTGGTAGGGTGTTCCACTCTCCAATGGTCGGAGGGAGGAAGATGTTTTTGTAATGTTCAAAATTAGTTTGATTAGAGGAGGTAGGATCCAAATACCACTATTAGCGGGCCATCAACGGCGTTTCGCTGGCAGGCCGATGATGGCACAACATTGCATGCTGGATTGATAGCTTTGTGTTTTTAATGGGGATCTTGACTAGCATTGTTAAGGTACCCTATACATTTTTGTAATTTTCCAAGTGGTCCGTACCCCCTGTCCCCCCCCCCCCCTCTTTGTGAGATCCTGAGAGTTACCAACAAGAGACGCTTTATTCCTGTCACCTATTCTATACATAGTCAGCAGCTGCAGATGACATCAAAGGCCAAATATCTTGGTGTCATCATAGACAGCAAGCTATCTTGGAACTCTCAAGTCGAGTTAATTACGACGAATGCTAACAATGCAACAGCGTTCATTCGAAGAAACCTTCATGCCCTTAGGAAGTCAAGGCCACATGTTACAAATCCCTTGTTCGACCACAACTAGAATATACGTCAACAGTATGGAGGCGGTCTTCTAAGTCCAATATATCCCAGATTGAAACTGTACAGAGAAGAGCTGCTCGTTTTGTCCCTGGAGACTACAGGCGAACGAGCAGTGTCACCACTATGCTACAGCATTTGGGATGGGTGGAACTCCGGACACTTAGACAACACGCCAAAGCTACCAGGGTGTATCACATTGTACACTAGCTTGTGGAAATACCAACAGCGCCATATTTCCACCACACTGGTACCAGACCAGAGGACAAACTAGCAGGTTTCTTCAACCAGTTACCAATGTGAACAGCTACCATGATTCCTTCTTCCTATCCGGCATCAGGCTATGGAACTCCCTTCCAGTCAGCCTCATTGACGCCCCATCCCTCGAAGTATTCCAGACGAGGATGGTTGCCCGGATGGAGTAGCCATATTATATAAGACGTTTTTTTAATGTTTTAACTGCACTGCCGACCCTCCCTCGTGTGTTCATAGTTTCACAATGTGCGAGAATCCTGCACAATACTGGAAGAAGAAAAATGTGCACCCTTTCGTTGAACTTTCTCTAAGGTTGAAATATCCTGTTTATAACAAGGGTCCCAAACTGATGAGGAATAATAGAGATGTGGTTGGACAAGTGATGTAAAAGCTCTTTATTTTACGTCCTGGTTATACAGCCATAGAGATGACGTCTGAAAAGGTTAAGAATGCTGTTGGCATTGCTTGCAATATATTGTCCACAAAAAGTAGGCGATACTTTTGTCTTTTCATATATCAATATGTAAGCCAGTTTTCCGCCATACGTAATTTGAGGGCTGAAAATCGAGTAATGTGAACTTAAGGGCGTGCAAAAGAAACTTTATGTCCATTCTATGACGTTACTTTAGGTCCATTCTAGTATCGCAATCATCTTGATGGGGAAGAGAGAGCTGGTTTCTTTGCTTATTTTGTCTTCCTGTTGTCTTCTGATGGTTGAGCGGCTCTTCCTCGCGGTGCCACGGGGTTGTCTGCGGTTTGTGATTGTGGTATTTTCTGATCATACTCACTTACTATTTTTTTAGTAGTCAAGACCCAAATTTCACAAAAAAACTCAAATATTTTTGACATGCTTGCAACAATGCATGCTAGATATGCATTTTAGATATCTTTGTTTTTTTTTATTTTTATTTCGCGTTCCATAATTGTTATATTTAGGAGATAGGGCTATGACAAATGTGAAAATAAGTGACGTATTTTACTAAAATTGACAGATTTTAGCCATGTATTCCTGAAATTGAGGATAAAGAGATCAAAAAAATTCTAAACATAAAAAATAATGAATACCAGATATGTGCTTTAAAAAAAGATAGTAATGCATAATCCGTCACCCTGATATTCACGTGTAAAAATTGAAAGGCTATCCCTGGTCTAAATATGGTTGTCTCAGAAACACGTGACCAGATTAACCCTAGAAAATTTTAATAATATTGTTGGCGAGATGACTTGGCTAATTAATACTAGCTGTTTTAGGTACATGACATTAGTTTGGTGAGTGCTAAATATTTAACATTCGAATATCCCCTACTTTTTGTGAACTGTATATTACAGGTTTGGTTTTTCCAGGGAAGGTCTGATGATAACTCAATACCGAGGTTAGGGTTATGGCTGGCATCTTGAAGCTGGGAACCGTTTATGTTGTACTTAGTTGAGAGGTATTTACGTTGTCTGATGATCTTGAGTAGGTGGCATTTAGCAGCTTTGAGCCTCAATAACCAGGTATTGGACCATTCAATCATAGTGTCTAGGTCATGTCTTTCATGGATCCGTAACACTGTTACAAAATGTAGTAGTACTGTATAGTAGACAGTTATCAGCAGACAATTTGATCGAAGTCTTTGGCGAAACCTTAGCACCAATGTCATTGACATAAAGCAGGAACATCAGAGGACCAAGGAAAGCTACTTGGCGCACAACGCAAATGACTGGAGAATCAGCTGAGGCAGAGCCATTAAGAACAACTCTCTGCTGACGGTTGCACAACCACGACTTGCCTTCTTCCTTACTTTGATCCACATGTGATGACTGTCTTGATGATTCATGATCTGACTGTAGATTACATGTTCCATGATCTTGAAGATGGTACAGGTCAGCAACGGGAAACTAGTCTGTAGTTTGCTGGTTTGGTCTGGTTTAAAGACAGCTGTAACGTTAGCTTGGTGTCAGTCTAGAGTAACTTGGCCAGTGTTGTATGACTGCTGGAATATGATGCACAAAATAGGAGCAATCTCCATTGATGCCAACTTGAGAATCCTTGATCCGGACCAGAGGCTTTGGCAGGATTGAGGCTACTCAGAAGCTTCAAGATTCCTGTCACAATGAAAATAATATCTGACATGGATGAGACAGATTGACCGTCTACATTTGGAAGGTCTCCATTTGGTCTGAGATTTACTTGGAGTTTAAGGCTTCAGCTACCTCAGCAGCTTCACTGTCAAGTTTTCCATTAGTTTGTTACTTTGTCCAGATTTTTTCTGTTTTATGTAGGAATAAAACTTTTTAGGGTCTTCATTAGTGCTTGTGTTGAGAATGTTGTCGGCATAGATTCTCTGTGACTTTTCTAGGGATTCTTTCACCAATTTGCAAAGTTTCCAGGCGTGGTTGTTTCTGTTCTTTTTCCAGCATCCCAGACTCTCTTTTTCTTACGACAGGGCCTCTTGATCTGGAACTAAACCTTCTTTGGGGAATATTTTTCGTCATGGAATTCACTAAGATTTCCTTTACTTGAATAGGTTTTGATTTTGATTATTTTCCTTGATTTTTCGTTATAGTTTCGCTCTAGCAAGGCACACCATATACTAACGCAGATAAAAAAAACCCACTCAAAGCACTTGGCTTGGTATCAGCCGTCCCAGTAATGACAACAATACTTGCTTACGTGAGACCCAATTGCTGTTTAAAGAAATGGTTTCCTCTTTAAATGCACGAGGGTGGATCAGTCCTTTGACTGAATGACTATCCTGCACAAATGGTCTCTCACGATAGAGTATGTATTTTTATACAGTTGGTGTACAATAAAAATGACCATTTGGCAAAGCAGTCTATTTTTGTCAGATGTTTGATGTCTTCTTTGGCTTCTACAACCCCTTCCCCCTAGACCCAAGACGCCCTTTACATATGTTGTATATGTTTATAGCGACATGTCATTGTCCAAAGAGCATCTCGGGTCTAGGGGGGAAAAGCATCTAAAAACAAACTGAAAGACACCAGTATCACCTTTCCAGTGACAAACGTCACAATTTTAAGTACATTTCGTACGCATGCGCAGGAAGGATATTGTAAAGTTTTGGAAATGAATAGCACTTCTATCCTTTACAGTTTAGCACTTTTACTTTTTGAAAACTAGCAAAGCATTTACTCAAAGTCTGGTCTAAATGGCACCCAGTAGAAAGACGTAAAATGGGGGTTGGGTGTAGAAAACGCAAATTTTCACTGCTTTGCTAATGATAAATTGCTTTAAAACGTATTTCGATGCTTACTTTGCATATTTTGCTGCCGAACCGAACCAATTTTAAAAACAAGAGTGCAGTTTGAAAATTTGGTGTTTGATATCATGTCAACTAGGGAAAATACACGCCTTATCGCTAGAACTTCTTATTGAGGTCAATTTGGCTTAAAACTTTCATTTTAATGTTTTTATTAAACTCACTAGAATGCAGAGATATACTTTAGAGGGCAGCCTATGTACTCTTGGTATTTTTCATTTCAAGGTGGAAACCATATTGCTTAAATGATCTGTCAACTTGAGAGTGCATTTAACCACACACACACACACACACACACACACACACACACACACACACACACACACACACACTGCTTCGACAACCTATTTTAATTTTGAATATTTTGCAATTATTTTATGGAAAGGACACAAACGTGATGCGATGCTATTTGAAATTTATATTTACCCTTCTCTGACCATTCAAGTCAGTTCTTGTTTGACTATTAGAAAGGACAGTTCTCATAGGTCAGCGCTCATTTTATTTATGATTCTTATAAGAGCCCAGTCTATATGAGAGATGCTCACTCTCCTATAGTGAATTCCGCGAGTTATGCTGGGATGTCATTGGAGACTTGGAATGTAAGTTTTATTTCTAAGAAAAACACAATGCGAAAAAAACTTTATGATGATGTAAAAGGACTATGTTATACAAGCTTTCTACCTTTTTTTCTTCTTTTCCATTGCTTTAACAGGGTGCTAAGGTAAAGTCAAGTAACTTTGGACATCAGGTATATTCGGACAGCGACCTTGTTTGTTTCATATTTTAATTATTGGATTAAAAATAACTAAGCAAACAGTGAAAACCCTGATGAGACGTGAGCTGTCTCATCTGAATTTCCACTGTTTGCAAATGTTTGTCCGAATTCACATGCACCTGATGTCCAAAGTTACCTGACTTTGCGCTAGCAATTTTTCTACTTCTCATGATTCATCCTTGATAATATGATAAGAACAAACGTTTGTGTGCTGTCCCATTATTTAAGCTAGTACAGATATGAGGGATTAAACATGTCATTGTGGACCATTCTTTATAAGTAGTTTGAGACTTTGAATTGTTTACATATCGAGCATCATCTGGGTGCTCAAAACTACAACAGGTATATACAGTTGTGAAGTGTTTCATAGGTGAATAAACAAACAATAAAACCAGTCTTGCTGATTTTCAAAATGAGCTGGGTATGGCTTGTACTTAGCTAAGAAACGTCCAACGTCTCTTATCTGGACGTAGTATAACATCCAATATATGTCCTAAAAGTCGGTTTTGATGGAGGGTAGTCGTCGGTTGGTCCAGACAATTTTTTTCCCATATTTTGATGGAGATGTTCCCATTCTTATGGTGTTTATATTTCGCAACTTATTCATTTGCAAGAGTATGTTCAAATGTAAGTGACTTCAACAATAGAAACCGATTTTGACGGCTAAGTTACTAAGTACATGAAGCAATGCTATCAATATTATAAACTTCATAAAGCATTTTCTAAATTCTACCGAAGGCACTCAAATTGATCAGTTGATCGTTGAATACAATGTTTGCTTGACAAATCTTATGCAACAAGGCATATTGTATGGCGATTTAGTTTATAAATGGAATTAAAAGCTTTTATCCTGGTCAGTTCAAAAAGATCACCAAACATTATAAAAAGATGGGATGTAGCATAGATATTATACGATGGTGTGCATGCCTGGTTATAAACCCAATCAGGGATTTGTAATACTATGGGTTCCTCTTTAATTGCACTGCACAGCGGTGTTCAGGTCTCAGACTCAATGATGACCATGAGTCCTCTTGGAGCATTCTGAATGACCTGCATTAAACGATAATCAGTATTTAAAACCAATTTTGGTCTTCTTATTGAGTGGCCGCTTAAGACAGGTTTTACTGTATACATGTTCAGTCGCTACCTTGGCGATGGCTGTAACGCATGAGGACAACTAATATAAAACACATCGTCTGTTATTGTTGACCACCCGCATATGTATGCTAGCATTATCATAAATTAAAATTCCATTTCTTATGAACGAAGTATAAAGAAATTATGGTATGCTTTTTATCACCTCTCGCCAACATGACGTCGTTGATGAACAAGAAACGTTTTCTGCATGCATATGAAGTTTGAAATTTAACCTATGGGCAATCAAATAGAAAATGTGAAATGTGAAGTATGCAGTTTGGACTGTTAACAAGTAACTATGAGCTGTGAGGTGTAAACTATGACTGGTGAAGCGTGAAGTATGCAGTTAGAACTGTTAACTAGTAACTATGAGCAGTGAGGTGTGAACCTTGATTGGCGAAGCTTAAAGTAGGAACTGCGAAGTGTGGAGTAGGAACTGATGTATGTAAAGTGTGGTGTTTGAACTGTAAATTACATAGTCACCACCGGCTTTCTGTTTCAAACTTTAAAAAAAATTGGACTGTGAAGTCCGAAATCTTTGAAGTGTGATTATGTTTTCTCTATATCGTTCACTGTTTAGAACACTATAAAGTTTGAAGTCAGATCTGTAAAGTATGAAGTAGGGACTACACTTTGTAGTATGAAGTCACAGCCAGGCTTTCGTGTCTACCTATGTGATGTCATTAATAGTCCAGTTCGTTATTGGAAAATTCTGTTAAATGAGGAAAAGAAATCATTCTTATGAATGCAAGGCTCGTACATCGTACGTCGTTGCTCTCAAATATCACTGTTAAAATCCGTGCATACCATTCGATTCCTTTGTTGCTATCCTCTTTTTGCCATCCTCAAGCTGATACGTATTTACTGTGTGAGTAAAAGAGTGGTATATGTAATGGTAAGGTAAAAGATAATCATCATTTAATTGTAAACTCAAGTACAATAAAATCGAAAAAATGGAAATGTGTGGTATTTCTTCACTCTTCAATCCCGACCTTTACATGGAAGAAGTAAGAGTAACCGGATGTGATCTTCATTTTCTGAAAAGACAAAAAACATGTAAATTTTCCACAGATGTCTCGAACAGGACACACATTTCTGACTTCTATAAAACCCTCTTAGAAAGATGATTAAAGTGTATGTTTAAATAGGAAATCTTTCGAACTCTGAAGTTGATCGACATAACATTTAAGGACACTACTGGCAATGTTAATCAGTAACCTTTGCTAGAAAAAGGCATTTATTTTAATCTGCCTTACTGCTTAAATATATCTTATAGCATTTATCTCTGATGGGCTAAGCACACCAAACACAGTGAAAATGCAATACAATATATATACATTTTAACCCATTTATGCCTAATAAAAGTTCCCTCTGTTATCGATTGGACCAGCCCATTTCTCTTTTAAGGGTTGTTAGGTGGTATTTTTTCATTTAATTTTCTATAGAACATTATTAATGCACACATCGGAGAACCTGATCAGATGCCGGGTTCTGCAGCGTCTGATCTGAATCTGCACTGTTTGCCTGTGTCCACAAAAAATGACGCTAGGCTTATATGGGTTAAACCAAGCGTCACTGCCTCATACTTGGTTTAAAGAATTATTTTACAAGGCAAAACAGCAGTAAAAAGTACAAACACAATAACTTGAAAGCTTATAAAATAATCCTAATTTACCAAAGCATTTAATTGACACACAGAAAAACACTTGATAACGATAGTTATAATAGTATTAATTATCATTAGTAGTAATATTCACTAGTTTACTCGCATGTTGTTATATGGCAAAATATCTTTTCTGATCGAATGGAAACTATTTTCAGACTAAACAAAATATATGACAAACTGCAGATCGAGAGCTGCTTTTGTCGCATAGCCATTTTTTCAAACAAGAGTAATTACCACTGAATTCCATTAATTCCACAATCATTTGCTCCAATAACTTGTTTACTAAAACGTCAGATAGTAATAGGTCCAACACAATACTAGAAATTTCATTGATACATCTATTAACCCTTTGTATACTAATGGATTCTTTCTTCTGGTTTAATTCAATAAACTTGGTTTGATCCATTGTATATATCGATGGGTCACAGATTAAAAAGCAACATTTCACTATGGTCTGAAAGTTTTTGTATATAATCGATGCGCAAAGATTTGTCAAAAACAATTGTGTTACTCAACATATGCTCTCTGTTTCATGTTAATGCTTGTTTACTATTTGGACATCATCGTTAGGCATATTCATAAATGCCCATTCTCAACTCAAACTTGTCTTCTTTATTGTTGTCAAACAAGCTTCTCTGAGCAGACAGGTATCTAGCACATGTTGGTTTCATGTCCTGCTACCTATTAGTGTCTATCACGAACCTACTAGGTTTTCGCACTTCTATAAAACGATTCAAAAATGCTTTAAATAAAATCTAAAATAATTGAGCCATGACATGAGATTTCCAACAATGTGACATTTTGACAAGTTTAGACTCAGACGAGCCTGAGCAGTCTTCTTTTAATCTTAGAAACTCCAAATGATGTTCAGTCAGTAGATTAAAGCACATAGACTATTCAAGCGACTAGCAAAGGCTATGATCAGACTGTGCGTATGCACATGCTGATCTGAGGCTCCATGGTCGCACATACCACATTGTTGGAAATCTCATGTCGCGGCTCAACTATGCTACTGTTAAAAAGTAAGAGACTATGACCAGGAAATGCCATTATCACACACTGCAGACCAACCCACGGCACCATGATGAGTGAAACAGTCACAAGCCACTTTGAAGACAATAAAAATAAAGCTACCAGCTCTCTCTTCCCCAGCGAGATGAGTGCAAACTGGAAAGGATTCGAAGTAATGCAAAAAAAACAACAACAAAGACCTAACCCTTAAAGCGCCAAGAAAAATGCATCTGAAAAATGACGGCTCTTGAAGTCGTCTGCTGCAAAAAATTGTCTTACATTACTGACGAATTCAAGTATAGAAGCAAACAGGGTGGACCCAGATCACAGACTGTTCCTATAGGAGCAGTCTGATCTGGGTCCACACTGTTTGTCATAGAGGCTTTTTAAACATTTAAGCAGGCGAGAAAAGCAGACGACTTTTGTTGCGATTGGCGCTTTAAGGGTTAAGCAAAACCCACACAAGTACTATGGGAGCAGCAATAAACAATGCATCAGCAACGACAGAACCATCGCCTTACAACGGAGAGCAGCCGGAGCTACTGAGAGCTTAAATTGATTTTACTGGCCAAACGCAGTTGGATTCGCGTTACTACGCCTTTTTTGCGTTATAACGCCTTTCCTGTATACAACTTGTAACTACGCATATTCATATTGTTTTTGTCTATCACAACCCTATTAGGTTTTCGCACCTCTAAGACCTGACCGTGTTCAGAACCTTTCAAAACTAGAAATTACTGCACAACAAAACTAGAACCTAGTAACATAAAACTCACACAAACTATGGGTGCAACAATAAACAACTGAACGAATAAACAACAACAGAACCACCGGCTTAGAACGCAGAGCAGCCGAAGTAACTAGAGGACTTAAATTAGTTTTACTGGCCAAATCTTCGCCCTAGAGTCTGCTGTCGGAAAACAGTTATTTTTAAAGCTCGTGCAGAGGCTTCCTAACTTTTGCAATGTATATTATTCGCAGCAGGTTGACCAGAGCAATTTAACCCTTAATGCGGCAATCGCAACAAAAGTCGTCTGCTTTTCTCGTCTGCTGAAATGTTTACGAAGCCTCTAAGGCAAACAGTGTGGACCTAGATCAGACTGCTCCTATAGGAGCAGTCTGTTCTGGGTCCACGCTGTTTGCTTCTATACTTAATTAAGCAGTAATGTTGTTTGCAGCAGACAACTTCAGCAGACGATATTTTCAGATGCATCATTTTCTTGGGGCTTTAAGGGTTAAAATATTTCTTGGGGCTTTAAGGGTTAAAATAATAACTAAATACAGAATGTCCAAAATTACACGTATAGAAGAACTGACAATACAGGCAGCAAATACTACGTCATGTATTTTGTATAATACCTTCTGGTGCTACTAGTAATGCGCCATATCGACATCCCAAATATCTGTAGGATTCATATAATCTGGAATGTCGCCCCCGTACATCCTTGGATATCCACCAAACTGTCGCGGGTAGTTTCCGTACATTCTCGGGTAGCCACCATAGCCAAACATATGGTATGGAAAACAATAGACAGCACTTGCTAGGCTAATAAGTAGAAACAGGTAAACTATACAGCGAGCCATTCTTTTTCCACCGTTACCTAAAATGATATTGAATAAAAAGTATAGTTCCATGCCGCGAAGTAACAACCCATATTGGAGGGTCTGGATGGGGTATTTGTTTGTTTGTTTGTTTTGTTGCTTTACATCCCAAGTCAACAGCTATGGTCATTGCGGGACGGTCAGTTCACCTAACCACACTTTTTCCTGGGCAGGCTTGAACAAGCGGTTAACCAGTAATTTGTGCACATACTTTCGCTTGTAATGGACAACAACCCTTCTTGAATGAATCAGCGGAGGGGTATAATGATTAGTGAATAATGGCCCTTTTTATAATGAATAGTGAAAATGAGCCAAAAAATAATGAATAGTGGGTAATGAGGGTCTTAAAATTAATAAATAATCCTATTTTTTTTAATGATTTCAAGAAAAAGTTAATGAATAGTGAATAATCAGATTTCTTTGCCACCTTTCTTACTTTTAATGAATACACTGAACCGAAGTTATGAGTAGCCACCATACAATTTTTGCTCCCGTTCAGAAAGCTAAAATCGCTCTCACAAAATTTAAGTTCTATAAAAAGGTTCAAGGCTTTGTCGAGACTCTGCAAATTATGTCATTTAAAAATGACGGGTAGATCTTGCAAAGACGAGGTCAGAGTAAAGGTACCCTAATTTCAAAAAGTCACACTTTTTAGTGTGATACAAACTATTCATCAGATACGTTATCTATTTACATTTAAATTAGTTTGAAGATTTTTATAACAGCTGTGATATAAGACGAAAAGAATCAAAAGTTTTTTTTTTACAATTGAACACTCCATTTCTCTTCTACGTTAACATGAAGACAGCCACGGTCAACAACTTAATCAAAGGATTTTTAGCTTAACCATGCAGTTTGCATACTCACTTTGCATTGCTCTGTACGCTTATTATCTGCGACACAGCAGTGCAGTTTTCAGGGGTTCTTCATTAAGAATTGGTGTCACAGTTCTGCTTAAAAATTAAAAGAAATCTTTAACAACTGCCATTTAAATGACCTTTAAAGTTTCACGTTAAAATCGGAAGTGGATACCAAAGTAATAAACAATATCGCTAGAAAATGGGATCATCAAGTTTCAGGGTGTTTTGTCAAACATATTAACATAAAATTAAACATATACAATGTTTTAAGTATGTGCAGCTGCTGATTTCCGAAAATTTCGGAAATTCGGAAAGTTATCAATTTTTAAAAATTCATAAAAAATCTGTCATAAGCAAAGTGAGTTTTTTTTTCAAGTCAACCAGTCAGGTTTGCAATCACCTGTACTTGAATTTGATAAAAACTGCACTCAAAACGCTTATTTTCTTCAAAAAATGATTTTTGCATTTGTGAACCCAAAAATCGTGAAGTGATAGAAAACTCTTCCAAAGCTCCGCTTAGCTTAAGTCCATTACAATGCACATACTTGGGCAAATATTCATTTCAATATCACTAGGGTTTAGTCAGAAAAAAAAATTGAAAAGTGGCTACTTAGAACTTCGGTTCAGTGTAATTGGTCTTATTTTAATGAATAACCCAAAATTTTAATGAGATGAATAATGGGCTAAATTTTTAATGAATAGTGAATACCAAACCCTCCCACCCAGACCCTCATATTGCACGAACCAATTCACTGTGCCCTATAAAATGAGTGAAATCGACTGTATCAGTAGAATCGACCGTTTAAGGCTTAAACTTGAGAGGGGGTGGTAAGTTTTTTTTATGTATTCTTCACGTTAACTTTGCAAGAGACCCGAAGTACGAGGGTCATTTTTATGTTCGTAGAAAGGTCGATTTAATGAAAACGGCGAAAGTAAATGCATACATCATGCATGTATTTGGAAAGATTGAGCTTTTATCTATACATGCAACCTAAAATTATTTCAAAATGCATTACTTGAATTACTTCTAAGAGGCAAAGACATACCTATATATATATCGCACACTAGAAATGTGGTAGAAATGTGGTAGAAATATGACATTTATGGACTTAGTCTCTGACAGAGCGTTTGTAACAATTGCATGAAAATAGGTACAATAGCCATACATAGCTTCTGAAAATTTGGCTGCAGATCAAGGACACCACACGCTACAATATTATATAAACATTATAGCATATACGCATCAATTATTGTATATGGAAGATTTGTTTGGAACCTCAGCAAATTGATCAGTAGGCATACAAACTTTTATTGTTAAAAGTTGACACAAGTGGAAGTTGGGTACGGACTTTTGAATGTGACTTTATATGGTAGCTGTAAAGTAGTATTATATTTTTTCTTGTTTATATGGTAGATGGAAGTGTTATGGTAACTTTCATCCAAAACAAATTTAATACTTTTGTTTTATTAGAAATGAGCTGCAAAATAAAAAGCCTAGGAGGTGCTAAAATCCCTTATTTTGTACATTAATGACGTCATGGAGCGTTACTATATTTATAAAATACACTAAAATTGTTTTTGTGCCTCTAAGCATGTGTTGAAATCACTGCAATAAGAAAATTATGCAGAACCGACTGTTATTGTGTTTTCTACGCGGGGTTGTTTTACCCCACCCACTTTTTATAACACAGGGGTATGCCAGTACCAGAAGTTGCCAGTTACACCCTTAAATCGATAAATCAATATAACTGCTGACGAATGATTGAGTATATAATGTGCTATTCAAAAACAGAAGAAATTTTAAAATTCGTTCATAATCCTAATTTTAACAGATATAATAACTAGCACTTGACTGTGATTATTTTGGTATATTGATGGGTGTTTTAAAATTGTTATAGAAGAGCAAACAAGATGCTTATAGTTTTGCTGCACATATCTACGATTACTGAGCGTTTGAATAATTAATTTTGATGGTGCTAAAGAAAAAGTGGCTTGACAAATGCTTATATCACCATAGCGAATGGAACTTAACAGCGTCTTATTTCCAGCTTGATGCGTGGTTAAAATGACATGGATTTCGGCCAGTGTCCTTTATATGCCCTATTCAAAGCTATGTATCTTGGTCGAACTAAGCGCTAATGATGTAAAAATTTATATCAGTTGATCGAGAAAAGCTTGATCTTTCTAAATATATATACTTATGGTACCGTAAATTCTATATTTGTAGTGATACAGCCCTATTCTACGAACATAAAAAATGACCTTCGTATTCATGATTCCATGACCCTTCCAAAAATTGAATTTATTGCTTATATTTATATTTTATTAATAAAATAAAAAAATAAAACTAATACATAGAAATTATTTATAATTTAGGAGTTAAACAACTTTGTATTTAATATTTAATCCTATTAATGGTTTTGTTGGAGTGCAAAACGGAAAGGCGGAGCAGCCAGTGTGAACACAGATAGCCAATGGAGCAAACAAGAAGCTTGTTTTGCACGTGCAACTCAGGTGTGGCTCGCTGTCAATCACAACACCAATGTCACATCTGGTGAATGAATTCGATGTTCAAAGCGAATTGCAAGGGCAAGTGAACTTGGCAGATGGCAATAAAATTTTGTGTCGTTCATGAGGCTATGAACTGTTGCATAATTCTAAAGATTCATTAAAGGCTTGCTTCGAAAATGTAAATATTGTCTGATATAGCCTGAGACAATGACTGATATAGAGATTCCCAAATACGCTGTTTGCTATACAAAACCCTGCATCAGCTGTCTGGTATAGATCTTGGAGCCAATATTACACAAACATTGTTCAGTAGCCTCTACATCATGTTCTCTATCCGCCTGCAAAGTTTGAATTTGCTACGTCAAACGGTTAAGGGGGATATGCATTTACAAGAAGATACATTATTGTGATATTTGACCTTGCGGACATGGTCACACAAAGCATTGCTCAGTACTCTCTGCATTATGTGTCCTATGCACCTGCAAAGATTAAAGTTGCTATAGCTACCTTCTATGGCTAAGGAGAAGATACAATTACAAGAAACCTGACAGATGAACGGAAGAATGGACAGACAGATGGACAGATGGACAGGTGGACAGATGGACGATGGACTGACTTTGGTTCGAAATTAATAAACCCTCTGTCTAATAAAAAAGCGTGTATAACAAAAAAATCAGTTGATGTTACAAAGAGTAGCATTTAGAAGAAAATATATTATTTGACCTTTGACTTTGACCTTGGACCTTAGGTCAAGGTCAAAAGAAATATTATCCAATACTCCCTACATCATGTGACCTTGGGATCAAAATCACACGAAAGGTGACCAAGTACCCTGTACATTTTTGGAATATGCACATCCAAAATTTGAAGTTGATGTGTCCACGGGCTTAGGAGGAGAAGCATTGGCAATAAAATGCAATATTTGACCACTCACCTTGACCTTGAGATCAGGGTCACACGAAGCGTTTCCCATTATTGCAGCTGCAAGGTTTGACGTTGCTACGTCTAAGGCTTTAGGAGGAGGTGCATTTAGGAAAAAACACTTTTTGCCCTTTGACCCCAACCTTGGTGTGAAAGTCACATGAACGTTGCAAACTATACATCATGTGACCTGTCCCAGTGAACCATACGTTTTGGTGACAAAGACGCCTTTTGTAAGTTTTGGTGACGAAGACATCTGAGACACGTGTTTCAGACGTTTATCAGCAGAACTGACATCTGCAGGACATCTCAAAAACGTTTTGAAAACTAAATGCAAACGTGTTTGACGTCTTCAATTTGTAACGCTTTTGGAGTGACGCACACGTCTTGTGTAAAGAACGTCTTGGTCACGTTCAGGAATCACTAGCACACATTTTTAAAACGAGTTCATTGCAGATTAATATTTTTGATATAGTTTTAAACAGAGTTTAAACACCAAACAAAGACGTCATTGTTTTGGGATTACCATCACGTCTTAAACACGAATTACGTTATTAAAACATCCCCATGCAAGGGTTTCGTTAGGTCTTCATCACGATTTGAAAACTAGATGTAAACGTGTTTGACGTCCGCTTTTGAAGTGACGCACACGTCTTGGATAATAAATCGTCTCAGTCACGTTAGGAATCACTAGCACACGTTTGTAAAACGAGTCACTGCAAATTTATAATGTTTTGATGCAGTTGTGATCACAGTTTGAACACCAAACGAAGACGTCATTGTTTAGGGATTACCATCACGTCTTAAACACGATTCAAAACGGTATAAAAGCGTCCTCGTCCTCGTGCAAGTGTTTCGCTAGGTCTTCAACACGTTTTAAAAACTCAATGCGAACGTATTTGACGTCTTCAATTTGTAAAGCTTTGTGAGTGACGAACACGTGTTATATTGAAACGTTTTACTTCTTTTGTGGATCTTTTATGTTTTTGTTCTGTCTTGTGTTTGCTATGTCTTTGTGCGCGTCTGTTTATATGTGCTTTGTGGTCACCTGCTGGGAAAGGGCTGACCTCTTGGCTCTCGTTTGTGGTGTCTACAGTGAGTTTGTCACTTTCCCATTGGTATCCTGGGTCAGGTGTGGTACTTGATTGTATCGATTCCTGATCTTTGCACCCTTACTTACTTCAATAGTGTTAGTGGGAACGTCTCCATCGCGTTCAGGACACACATATAGAAAGACAGTTACAACTTTTAAAACGTTTTCCTTACAGATTTGCAATGTTCCACGGCAGGTATGGGGTTACAAAAACGTCTTGAACACTAAACAAAACGTTACAAAAACGTGTTCATGTAGGGTTTTTATTTAGTCTTCTGCACGTTTCGAAAATGAAATGTAAAAGTTCTGGACGTTTTCAAAATGTAACGCTTTTGGGGTGAATATCACGTCTTAAACACGTTTTACCTGGAAACGTCACCGTCACGTTCAGATGACGTCGAATGGTTCACTGGGGTGTACCTGCTGAGTTTGAAATTGCTATATCAAAGGTTTAGCAGAAGATTCATTAACAGAAACACATAATTTGACCTTGACCTTGGAGCAAGGTCGCAAGAAACGTTTCCCAATATCCTTTACACCATAGCACCTACAAAGTTTAAATTCCTACGTTCAATAATAAAATACAATAGCAAGAGAAGTGACGCAGAGACAGCGGTCAGACTTTCGTGCAGAATTAATACGTCTTTTTTCTAAAGAGAAAAACGGGTATAATTACATGACAAAGGGGCAGCCATTATCAAATATATACAGGTTTTCGCCACTATAAAGATGGTTATATATTGTTGTTGGTCTCTAGTTCTTACCAATTATAGCAATCACAACAAATTAAAAGAATAATCTTCTTTGCAACAGTTCACTTTATTCAACGATACTTACATGTTTATCGGGCTCATAAAGTAAACGTGTGACATTAGCAATCGGCGTCAACGTAACGTCAACGCGACGTTATGATACGTCGAGGATAAATATAGCGCACCATAATGCAATATTATAAAACACTTTTTCTAAGGTTAATTATACACTACAAACAATATAGACTCTGTTATAACGACACCAAATGTGGCATCTCTTTCTGGATCCATACTGTTTATAAAACAATAAAACATAAGATTGGGAAATATCTAAAAAAAACCTCTAGCAACAGGTTGATATGCTTTAAGGGTTTTATAGCCCTTCTAAATATCTCTTATTATACTTGGACCTCTGTTGCGAACAACAAAGGCGCAGACCAGCCTGCGCATCTAGCTAGTCTGATGCGTGCCTTTGTTATTTGCTCCCTGGAAAGTATAATAGCTAAGCTAAATTTGGCACATTCAAACCTTCAAACTTCTACTTAGTCTCTGTTACTGTACAGGCTGGTTTCAGCAAGATATGGCCTCGAGGTTATAACACTTGAAAAAGTCTCATACTCAAAATAAAGCGCAATGATTTGGCTGCTTGAGCACACATGTCCGCAAACAATCAATCATTGTGCTTTATTTTGAGTTTGATACTGTACTCAAGTTTTATAACCCCGAGGCCTGGTGGGAAACCATGAAGACAAGTCTTCTAGGGACGAGGCACATATTGAGGCTGCTCTGCCTCCTTACCAAACTGGAACTCCCTCAAGTTGACCGAAGACACTTTCATATTACATCATTGTTAATATTTTGCCAGTTTCTGACAGCTGGCATTTTTAAAGCAACGAAAGAGGAAGAATGGAAAAACTTTTTTCATGGATGGAGCGCAGTGATAAGGTCGCAGAATGCTAGATTCGAGACCTGTTCTGGGTTCAAGCCTCACCAGTGTCCCTCTTATGTGTCTCTGGGCAAGACATAGAGAATACTAGGTGAGTGTCTTTTGATATCAAGTTTACCAGGCAAGGCTTTGAGAACGCTTGTTGACATCGCGAGGCTTGCCGAGCGATTCAACATGCGTTCTCAAAGCCGAGCCTGGTAAACTTGATATCAAAAGATGCGAACCTGGTATTCTATTTATCAGTTTACCCATTGTAAAACACTCTTCAAACTAGCGATTATGACGTAATTTTTCATTTCTGTGTTGATTCAGCGTCATTTGCGACGTCATTCAAAAAGTGCAACGTCATCATGACCTGATAAAGGTAACATGCCGTGAGATAGGAAACGTTTATTAGGTTATGTTGAAACAATTCAGTTTATATTAGGGGTGACTGATAAACATTAATACTTGCATAGTACTGGTTCAATCCATGAATTTAGACCCATCCCGACATAACTGAAATAAAGCATTAAATCAAACGAACCAGCCAATACTTTTGTGCAAACATTTCTAAGAAAGTACCAGGCGGGTATTTGTTTACAAACTGAAGTTTATGTCACACTTTTATTATAATTTTTGATCACACAATGTTTTTGGGTTGGATGCACAAAGTTTTGTATATTTTAGTCCAGCTTGCGCTTTAAATTGGTCCAGAATAGACAAAATGTCTTCATTTTTCACTTTCACTGGACACAGTACCATTTTATGAGCATCGATTTTACTTCGTTCAGTGCATCATTTCTACTGATACAGCATCTAGTTTCAACGATATTTGGAGGTTCAGTCATATATTGCAGAATATCTCGTAATCGACAAAAGCAGACCAGTATGAGTTTTCTTGTATTGTAGGATCATAAGTCTCTCGTACTTGTGGTGGGAATCATTTTCAGCAAAATTGTTTGCATTCGAAACAGGGAGAAAAAAAATCGGTAGTTTTTCGCTTTTTCCAAATAAAACATTAAAAGAATGCGTTTCTCTCGCTCCCACGACACTTATCGTTGTTTTTGCACGATATTTTGACATGTATGCATATATCATTTGAAGAAATATGATGAGAATCACGGCGGAAGAACGATTCTAATTATAAGAAAACATGCGAAAAAAACCTACCACCCCCTCTCAATTTTAAGCCTAAAACGCCCGATTCTACTGATACAGTCGATTTCACTCGTTTTATGGGGCACAGTGAATCGATAAGTGTAACTAGGCATACTAATGTCTGGGCATACAGCTATGATCTACGTAAAACGTAAGTAGCTGGGTATGCTGAGAGCTCTTTCATTCTTTTGTCCACATCATGCTATTAGCCACAAAACACCACTGCCGTGGGTTGTGCCCATCAGCTCTAATGACTTGTATTAATTTACATTTCCTCAACTAATGCCCTAGCTAGATGTTTGGTTTGGTTTGATGCTTAATGTCCCAGTCAACATATATGGTCATGTCGGGAGACACGTATCTGCAGCCAGACACGTTACCGACTGCGCTACGCGGTCCAAGTTAGGAATATTCTTATTGATAACATTACCGTGAATTAATCTTATTGTAGTCTAAGACATTCAAAGTTTATATGTACAGCACTTCATCAATCTTTCGCCAAGGTTAGAATATGTGTTTTGTCTAATAGTGCACGCTTGCCAAATTGGTCACCAAAATGCCTGACGTCTGTCCGCTTTCACTCGATGACACTGAAGGTTAAAGTCATTTTTCACCTAATATCTTCCAAGTTTCACCACATATGCATTACCCTTAGGCCAGATTTTTTATTAGTTGATTTACGGTAATTTTTTTCAGAATTAGGGTTGGGGGGACGAAAATAAAAATAAAGATAAAAAAGCTGTGAAAACCACCAGTTAACTTTAGACCTTTTTAGACCTTTTTTCATATCTCCAGAAAAAAACGGTAAAACTAGTAAGGTAAACCTACAGTCTGTATTAAATCTTTTATCATTTTCCTAAAAATCTGCACAGGACAATCGGTTTTTTAACAGTGTCACTCTCAAAAATACACAGAATATATTATTTTTTTTTCAAAGAAACAAATAATATTTAGAGTCGGCGGATAAAATATAAAAATAATTTTAGAATTATTTTTCTACTTTACGGAAAATTACAGTAGGAGGGTTCGTAAATCAATTAATAAAAAATGCTGGCCTTATATATCAGACAAGTTTGAGGAGCGCAGTGGCCGAGTGGTAGACTGTTGAGATCGAGCAGTTGGTGGGTTTAGACTCGCCAGAGGCACTGCTTTGCTTCCTTGAGCAAGATATTTTATCATCTGCTTAGGAGGCTGGATCAACCCAGGGATACAGGAAATTGTTCCGACATGACAAATATTGTTGACTGAGATGAAAAAGCATCAACATAAAGAAAGAAACAAACGTTCAACAAGAAGCTGCCAAAATATTTGATTTATGGCTTTTTTCCGAGTTCAAATATAAATTATATCTGGTGTATGCCTTCCAAGATGGCCGCCAAAATGGCTACTTAAATTACATTTTGGATTGCAATGCAATATTATACATAATATTATACATGTACAATTTATTTCTGAACAGATTTTATCCTTTTTTCAATCATGTTTTACTTAAACCAATTTCACAATAATCAGCTTCTTTAATCAATTTATTGTCTCTCTTCAGTATAACTCTTTGTCGAAGTCCATTGTGCGGAACCCTTTGTCAGAGTCCGACATCTCTAGTTAAATGAATTTAGCATATACTAGTACTACGAGGGCTGTTCAAATATGAATGCAAATGGCTTCATAACTTTCGGCACATATATGCTACGACAAAATGGTATACGTTTCTATGAAGGTATATATGTCACCTTTAAATCTGCACCAGACCTAAAGAAAAATACAGCAAACTAATCGAGTTATAGCCCTTTGAATGAGGGTCACTTTAGTATACTAACAAACTCAATGCTTCGAACATACAAATGTACCAGTGATATAGACGAGCGTATAATTCTGCAATAAATCGGTGAAACTTCTTGAAAATTTTAAGGAAGCATCCCCAGTGATTCTGTGAAAGTTTCGAACATCCGACACGTTTTTATTAAATTACATCCAATCGTTTTCACTAAAGTCTCAAGATGGTAAACAAAACACCACCTTTCAGTTTTCATTCAAACTTTTCTCTGGCAAAATGCTTGAAGCAACATTTAAACTATACTCCCACAAAACGCTTTGAGGCGTGACTGTAACGGTAAATGCATTGAAATAATCGAGGGTCATTACTTAGAGGTCGTGGTACTACGGTAGTTTTTACTCAAAGACAATATGTTGATCGCTCTTACTGAGTTGTTGCTACAAATCATTGAAGGATAGTGGGTATTTTTTTAAACGCTGAAAAGCATTTTTATTAAGTTAAAATTGCCTTATGTGAAGGAGTTATAGAATTTATCCTTAATTTTGTTGCCATAACATTGCGATTTTAATCTAAATTTGAACGTTAACTTTAAGTTTTACCAAAAAAGGCATTATTTACAATAAAATTGCTCACCTGGTCTTGCAAACTAGACAGATTAAACATAATTTAATTAATGTAAATACGTCATTAAGTAGCAGAAAAATGCCTGAAAAATGATATAAAATGTGATAACTCTGTTAATAGAGGACGGAGCGTTTTGAAAACTACCTTGTGACATACTAAGCATGATTTAAGCTAAACGCAAAGGAAAGCACACTGCCATGTTCATTATTGCATCACCAGTAGATAACTCAAAATGACGTTTATCTTAAAATGAATGACGTCACAAACGTGCCTGTTCACTCGAGACTTGCAAGCAACTTTGTCAACTTACCTTGAACTTGCATCTAAAATTTGGTGCCATCTTGCCTCAAAATTACAAAGATATGACACTATATCCGCACATGTACCAAAACGTGTATCGCAATTAGCTTCAGAAAAACTTCAGTGTACAGGAATGGCCTTTTTATAAGCGTCTGTAACTCGAGAAATATAGTGAGTGTTTCTTTGTGTTTGGTGTCATTTTAAGGGCGACAAATAGTTCTTTCCAGAAAGGTATGACATTTTGATGTAGCATATATGTTAATAATGTTATAAAGCTACTTGTATTCATATTTGAACAGCCCTCATATACCCTAAGTACACTTCACTAACAGAATTTAGTACTTTAAATACATGTAACTGATTAAAAATCCGATGACAAGCTGGCTAAACCAAGTAAACTAGACAAATTGTCTAGTGTCAGTTTTCATGGTAGATTGTATGTACGGAAATACTTTTAATACCAGACAAAAACATTTATCTCAATTTGCTCTGTTAAACTGACCAAAATATAATGAACCACTAAAACTGTCTTGTTATTACATATTTTGATGACGATGATAATTTAATAAATAACTACCTTTTAGCGATCCAAAGTATTCGGTCACACAAATCAGACGACGGTGGTCTTGCTGTATAAATAAGTAGCGAGGGTAGATGTATGTCGGTGTGAACTGTGGTTTCTCATCATCTAGTCGGACCACCCCATGAAACAATGGTACTTATGGATGATTGGCACAAAGCCAATCTGTAACTGTGCATGGCTGTTATACAGCAATACTAGATACCTAGTTGTCCACGTCCACTTCTGCACTTTGCATGTGTAAGCAGCAAAGGATCTGGTGAGATTGTGCAGAAACATAGTCTTGTTTTGACTCTCGCAGGTATGATCAGTCCTGAAATCCTATGTGGTGGGTCATTTCATTAATTTAGCACAATAACTGTCAACTAAGGCACACCTTTAATCAGCAACAGTGTCATAAATAGGTTATTCACTTAAATATATTATGCATTCTGTTTGATGTAACAATAATTTTGTCCATCTCATAGGTCTTTGTCTCAATGCAGAGCCTCATTCTTTTTTAAAAACAAACGACACTTAGTATACAAACTCACCTAGATGTTCTTGGTTTAGTTCGAGTACCAACTGTAGTCTATTCTTGTGTCAATCGTCCGAAAATGGTTCGCGCTAACTCTCTCCAGTTCTGCCATGACTACATCGTACATGTCTTGGGCATCAAGGGACAGTTATTTTGTGTAATTCTGGACTGCCCCGCATACCCTTTTTAAAAGATGATCTTTTATCAACAAATAGACACGATACACGGAGCTTGCTTTGCAGGAATATGTTGACCAATGAGTTAAATATCAATCTTCATATTTATTTGAATCCATTGGTTTTTCAAAATTACACTACTGTGCGTACAGGAATTCAGTGAACAATGCTTTTTTTGGCGATTATTTTATGTGTGCGGACTGGTAGCACAACTTAAGAATGGAATACCTCTTTACACCGCCTATTAGTTATTTTTTTCGTTACAAAATGATTTGTCAAAAGGGCTGTAATATGATGGAATTTGTCCTCATTCAGCGAGCAATTTGTATTTTATAATTTCCCCTAAACGCACCTTTGTACGGATCATTGCCTTCAGTTGACTATCGATAAATTATTATACGTAACGTGTTACACGGTGCATAACCATATCGGACTCTATCTGCGCAGCCCGGACTCTATCTGTGCAGCCCGGATGCTATCTGCGCTTGTCTCTGACTCTATCGGTGGGATTAAGACCCGAAGGTAAGAGGGAGTAGAAAAAATGGTAAAATTCTTCTGAATCACCTCACATTTAGTAAAGTCAGCCTGTCCACGGTACTTCCGAAACTCTAGTCTACCAGTTAATGTTCGTATTTGGCTCAATCTTAAATTCAGTTCTTTATAACACGCTGGAATACTGATGGGTTGTGCGTGAAGTGTAGCACAGTGTCCACTTTGACTGCTGTTTAAAGCCTTACTTTTTTGAATTTGTACAGGTCTTTGATATAATTTGGACATCAGTATTCATTTTGAATACAGATAGCAACTCGTTGACGGAACTTTGCGCTTTATTTGTGAATAAATAAAAGTGTTTACCTTTTATGAAGGCAACGGACAGCTATCTGCGTGCGGCATCGGACTCTATCTGTGCAAAGCAAAAAACATTGCACGGACTCTATCTGCGTCCTAACTTCGGGGTGTCCGACAAAATGAGATTAAAACCAGTCTGCTCAGTTACAGAGACTAGGTAGAAAATTGAAATTCCGAACGTAGCAAGTCTTGATATGATATTTCCAATAAGAGAATAAAAAAGGCGCTGATCAGTCTGCGCGGATGCGCAGGCTGACCTGAACCTTTGTTGTTTTTTAGCCCCTGACGACCGGTTTTTCTTGCGTCGAAGCCCATATATGATACAATTAACCATTACACATTAAATAAATTGAAATGCATGTGTAGTAGGCTCAGGCTGGGTCGGGCTAGGATTGAGCGTCTAGCCTCAGACTATCAGCCAGGCTTGTATATAGTTTACCACAGACCCTGGGGAAACATGAGAATGAGACTTCAGGCTTTGTTTTGTACTTAACTATGACTGTTTTCCCAAGAGCTGTGGTAACGGGGTGTTTTCAGTGCTGAGTGGTCGGTTTTTGGCTTCGCGTTGTGTTTTAGAATAAATTTTGGCTTTCGGTCAAGCTCATACTAGTTTGGCGCTCTGTCAAACTTGTATGAACAGACAGACAGACAGAGGGGTGGTCAGAAGGATGGACAGTCTTGCACAGTTTGTGTACCTGGGTTCGAATCTCTGGATGTGGGAAGATGGTCAGAAGAACACAAGTTTGATTAATATGAATTTATTTACAAATGAACTTTGAGAGTATTCTTAATGGCTTTTTCAGTAAGAAATTGATTCCTTAGTCAAATGTACCTTAATTTTGGAATGCACCACTATTTGTACCGTATGTGAATTGCCCACCTTGAAGGATATACCGGGTGTCCTATAACTTTTTGTGGCTTTCCCTGGGTAGAAACCAGTACCGCCGGGAGGGTTTATGATTTGTGTGTTTATTATATGACGGGAGCACCCGAAGGCTCACCGAAAGTGGTTTTATGTGGTTTTATGGTTTTATGGAGAAGCCGGGAATCGAACCTGCGACCCCTGGTTTACAAGGCATAGCACTTATCCACTACACCACGGGGCTTAACTTTTTGTGGCCTTCCCTGGGTAGAAACCAGTACCGCCGGGAGGGTTTATGATTTGTGTGTTTATTATATGACGGGAGCACCCGAAGGCTCACCGAAAGTGGTTTTATGTGGTTTTTAAAAAAAAAAAAAAAAAAAAAATTTTGTGGCTTTCCCTGGGTAGAAACCAGTACCGCCGGGAGGGTTTATGATTTGTGTGTTTATTATATGACGGGAGCACCCGAAGGCTCACCGAAAGTGGTTTTATGTGGTTTTATGGTTTTATGGAGAAGGACAATGGCATTGATCGCTGACAAAATGTATTGGCTAGTCATCCTTTATGTTTTACTGGAACATTAATTTATTTGGGTTTAGCTTTGGTATTCTTTATCACTGAATGAACGTATATATTACGTATTTGCACTGCACTAATCTTCCTAAGAATTTGGATACTTCCTCCACAGAATACTGAATAATTAAAAATATTTTCACATGTTGACACTCTTTTCACAATTTTAAAGACAATGAAAGGCAGCAAAAACGGAAATTATAACCTTATTTTCATTGCTTAAGGGAGACTACTACAGCCGGCAAGGAGTGATCTCCCTTAGACCATAAAAATAGTAATTATTTGTAAATGAAATCCAGTTTTATTACACATGATAAGTGGTCACTCAGCTGGCGTAGCATGTAATAATCCTGTGAGCATATCGATCAGGCGCCCAGTTCAAAACAGTTCTCTCATTTCTCAACCAAGACATGTGTTGTGGGTGTCAAAGTGATCGTCTCAGTGAGACGGTTTCTTTTGAGCACCAAAACAATTGTTTAAATTCATGAATTAGAAATTAATTACAATTCTATGTCGAAAATGTCCTTATCTGGACCTATGGTCGATATTACGTGTACATGCATGTATTCAAATGACATTCAAAAGAAACACGAGTGACCATGATGTGATTTCGAGGTCGATGTGGCTTAGGCACCAGCATAACATTTTGATGGTGTAGTTTGCTCGTTAATTCATACAAATGTACGGCCTTCGTTTATTGGAATACATGTACAATTGTACAATAAGAAATTGAATTTTAACATGATAGGAAATAAGGAAGGGAAAGAAGAATATAAAGTAAAAACAAAAGAAAAACCTCTGATAAACCCTTGACAAAATGGGCCATAACAAAATAAACAAAATAAACTTAGGACTTCAGTAAAACGATATCATCAGGGACGAACTTGATTGTTCCCCGATAGATAGAATATTGTTGTGCAATGATGATGTAACTTAAAGTATATCATTGAGTCATACCACCAGTCGTAACTGTTCAGATGTCCAACAGTGTTTACTCTATACTGTATATGTACCTTTCTTGGACCTTCATCTGCTACAAACGTTGCTACAAACGTTTATTCAGCAATATGCGAGTAGCGAAGGTTCTGATGAGACTACATAGATACGCAGACACGTTTAGGCCTAAGTTGGTCGCTTAAGCGATGGGTGCTAAACTTTTGTGCTTGTAAAGTGTATGCATATACCTTCCCTGAACCCTTCTGTTTACGCTTGGATTTCGTTTCGCCAAGAGTAGGCTTTAAGGAGGTAAATGGGTCAAATGCTGATAATATTCTAACATATTTATATTTTTGCACATTTTCGATTACTTCAAGAGTGCAATTTATGTTTAAAAGTATAAATTTTTTTAGCTCAGTAAGCATACAGCGTCGGAGCGGCGTCGTGTCGACGGTGATGTTACAAAATGACGTCACATCAACGCAGATTCGACGTTGTTCCGACGTAGTGTGTCTTCTGAGAGGCGTCTATATGGTATCCGTGCTTAGTGTCGACGGTGTTGGTTGACTGATAAAATGAGTCGCCATGGTCATTTTTATTGACACAGAACGTAATTTGGTCATCAGTAGGGACTGGCTCTTGTCTTAAGAGTGGCTTGTTTTGCCATTTTCTTCTTTTTTTCTAGTAACTTCTGTAAATTCGTTTAATTATTTTGTTTATTACTGTTGTATTTTCTTTGTAATTTGAAACTGTATGTATTATATATGCTCTCCTGAACTTGGAGGAAATAAAGAATATATACGTTCGGCTGGTTTGTTTGATATATCTCAAGGACATACTCAATGAAAGAATGAGAACAACCTAATAACATATCTAAAACGACGTAATATTGACGCTGGTGCGACGTCAAAGCGCTGCATCGGCGTCAGTATTGCTTCGTCTTGTCCCAAGAGCTAATGAGCTGATGTTTGCTTCCCCTGGGACAGCCTTCGAAAAAATTCATCACATATTGTCGAACGACTTCATATTGGCGTCGATAAGACGTAAAAGCGCTGCATCGTCGCCAATATTGCCTCGTGTTGTAACTGGCCTATTCACATTCTGACCAGATAACATGCAGCCCTGGCGAGGCAATGACGATTGTTGTAAGAAGCCGGAAAATTGTATAGTCCGTGTTTCCAATAATCGAATAACAAAGGCGCTGATCAGACTGAGCTGTTGTTGTTCGCAAACCCCCGAAGACAAGTTTTCTTGCGTCGAGGCCCATATATGATATGATTTACCATTACACACACATAAATAAATCCATGTGGTTTAACCAATGCCACAAAAAAAGTTTTGCACCTTTGCATGCGCGGATCCAAAAAGTTTTGTCAGAGGGGGGTCCAACTTTGACAACGTTTTTTTTAGTTGATGAGGGGAGGGAGGATCCAAGTACCATTATAAGCGGGCCATCATCGGCACGCCAGCGAAACGCGATTACGGGCCATCGTCGGCCCACAAGCCAAACGCCATTAAATGGCGTTTCGCTGGCGTGCCAATGATGGCCCAACATTGAATGCTGGCTTAGTAGCTGCAGTTTTTCAGGGGATCCGGAAAACCCTATATTTTTGTGATTTTTCAAGGGGGGGGGGGGTTCGAACCCCCTGCCCCCCCCCCCCCCTTTGGATACGCACATGATTTGAGTGATATTCAAATGATAACATCTAATATCTCACAATGTACAAAATGCACATGCATGCTGGTGATTGTATGGTTGTGCGTATGTACGGGAGATAATCCACTCGCTAAAGCTCGTGGATTGTCTTCCCGTACATACACAAACCATACAATAACTGTCACCATAGAATTTGTTGATAAATATTTTTCTCATAAAATAAATAAATTATACTTAATTTATTGATATTCAATAGGCAACAGGTCAAGCACGATATTGGGGATATTTGAGCTAAAACTGAAATAAAGCCAATCTGCGTATTTTATTTTTCATAAGAGTTTCTGGGAGTTACTTTGCGTATTTTTGAAATATTAGTTCCATTTTAAAAGTTAAAGCTGCATAGTCTGTAACTTTTGATCTTTTCATTTTAGAAATAATGTTTCTATTTTTCAAGAACACAGTAAAAATACTAGAATTCAGGTATACATTTTACCTTTTTCATAATAATCAACAAATTATTAGTACCAAAACAACAGCATTTATGTTAAAAATTACCTGTCTAGAATTATTGGAGGGACGCAAATAATTACAAATAAGAGAAAAAGCACCTGTTTTTATAAGATAATTCACTTTTCCATGCAGTTTTCTACGGAAGCCCTGGAGGGACATTTTTACTTACTACTTATTACTTACTACTTATTACTTTTCACTTATTACTTATTACTTATTACTTATTACTTACTACTTATCACTTATTACTTACTACTTATTACTTATCATATCATTTATCACCCCCATAACGGCGGGAAACTCCAAATATACATTCCCTGTAACAGCCGTAGCTTTAGTAGTAGTAGTAGTAGTTGTAGTAGCAGTATATTTGTAGTGGATGCTGCTGTTTTCGCTGTCATAGTAGTAGTAGTAGTAGTAGTAGTAGTAGTAGTAGTAGTAGTAGTAGTAGTAGTAGTAGTAGTAGTAGTAGTAGTAGAAATAGTTGTAGTAGTAGTATATGTGTAGTTGGTGTTGCTGGTATTGCTGTAGAAGTAGTAGTCGTAGTAGAAGTAGTAGCAGTAGTAGTAGTAGTAGTAGTAGTATTATTATTAGTAGTAGTAGTAGAAGTAGTAGTAGTAGTAGTAGTTGTAGTAGTAGTAGTAGTAGTAGTAGTAGTAGTAGTAGTAGTAGTAGTAGTAGTAGTAGTAGTAGTAGTAGTAGTAGTAGTAGTAGTAGTAGTAGCAGCAGCAGCAGCAGTAGTAGTGTTGTAGTAGTAGGAGTAGTAGGAGTAGTAGTAGCAGTAGTAGTAATAGTAGCAGCAGCAGTAGTAGTGTAGTAGTACCAGTAGTTATAGTAGTAGCAGCAGTAGTATAAGTGGTGGTAGTGATTATTGTTGTTGTTGTAGTAGTAGTAGAAGTAGTAATATATTTGTTTAATTTGATTCTTAATGTTCCATCAACAATCTTTCATTTATATTGGGACGGGTATTCCTTGGTTGAACCTGTACTAAGCTAGGATTCCTGGGTCTTGCTCAAGGACCACAACGTAGTGACGCCTGTGAGGCTCAAACCCGTGACTTCTCGGTCTCGAGGCGAGCACTCTACCACTGAGCCATTGCGCTCCAGGGTAGTAATATAAGTGGTGGTAATGATTGTAGTAGTTGTAGTAGTAGTAGTAGTAGTAGTAGTAGTAGTAGTAGTAGTAGTAGTAGTAGTAGTAGTAGACGAAGTACTACAGCTACTATTACTACTTATTTGTTATTACTTACTACTTATTTGTTAGTACTTACTACTTATTAGTTATTACTTACTACTTATTAGTTATTACTTACTACTTATTAGTTATTACTTACTACTTATTAGTTATTACTTACTACTTATTAGTTATTACTTACTACTTATTAGTTATTACTTACTACTTATTAGTTATTACTTACTACTTATTTGTTACTACTTACTACTTTTTTGGTAGTAGTAGTAGTAGTAGTAGTAGTAGTAGTAGTAGTAGTAGTAGTAGTAGTAGTAGTACCACCACTTCTACTACTACTTCTACTACTACTACTACTACTAGGGAGCGCAGTGGCTCATTTGTAGATTGCTTGACTCGTTACCGAGGGGCCACGGGTTCGAGCCTCACCAGCGTCACTGCGTTGCTTTCCATGAGCAAGACACATTTATCCTAGCTTAGTACTGGTTCAACCCAGGAAGACCCGTCCCATTTTAACTGAAAGATTGTTGATGGGACATAAAGAATCAAACAAACAAACAAACAAACTACTTCTACTACTACTACAATCATTACCACCACTAATATTAATACTACTACTACTGCAACAACAACAACTTCTACTACTGCTAAGTACTACTACTACTACTTCTACTACTACTGCAACAACTACTGCTACTATTACTACTACTACTACTGCTACTACTTCTACTACTACTACTACTACTACTACAATCATTACCACCACTAATATTTAACTACTACTACTACTTTTACTGCTGCTACTACTACTACTACTACTACTACTACTACTACTACTACTACTACTACTGCTGCTGCTACTGCTACTACTACAGCTTACCGCTATTACATGGAATGTACAATGGAGTTTCCCGCCATTATACGGGTGATATAATGATATGATAAGTTTTGTTTGCTTGTTTGTTTGTTTTGTTGCTTTACGTCCCAAGTCAACAGCTATTGTCATTGCGGGATGGTCGGTTCACCTAACCACATATTTTCCTGGGCAAGCTCGAACAAGCAGTTAACCAGTACTTCGTGCACATAATTTCACTTGTAACTGACAACAACCCTTCTTGAATGATTCAGCGGAAGGGAGGAGGATGACCGTAGAAATAATTCCATGATCAATCTCCACGAAAGTATGGAACCGGGCCGGGATCGAACTTGCGACCCCTGGATCTGCAATCAGACTCACATCTGTTGCCAGACACGTTACTGACTGCGCTACGCGGCCCGGTGATATGATAAGTAATAAGTAGTAAGCAATAAGTGATAAGTAGTAAGTAATAAGTAATAAGTAATAAGTGATAAGTAATAAGTAGTAAGTAATAAGTGATAATTAATAAGTTAAAATGTCCCTCCAGGGCTTCCGTAGTTTTCAGCGGTAGAAATTAGATTTATTGTGACAACATAACTTAATTCTACTTTTACAAATGATTTAAAAAGAATTTTTTTTTTCGAAAAATGTTCATATTTACAGAGTATGCAGCTTTAACATAATTTGAACAACAGAATTGAATGAAAAAAGTCAATAAGCAATGCTTATTAGATACCCCCCGCACAGAAGGGTGAGTAAAATTTAGTTTTGGCAAGTGATAGTTCAAACCAGCAGACCCTAGTTTTGAAAAAAAGATTTCAGTAAAATCTGTGAAAACAAGATTACAGTAGATCTGTGCAAATGATCTTAAAGCTTGCAATCTGGAACATTTGTTAAGATCAAACACACACAATTATTCACACCTGAAAGCTCTATATATCAAAGCTTATATCGGAAAAATAGTCTAAGTTCTCGTAGATGTCATTTTATCAAAAAATATTTTTCCAAACCAAACTCCTTCATGCATATGTTCAATGTGTCTATATTGTATAGGCAAAGTATCAAATTGCTCCATCAAAATCTGTGGTAGGAGTTGATCGGCCCATGAAGGCACCATCTATGCATATACAAAAGCATTGTTAGGGGAAAATTGTCTAAGTTCTAACAGCTGTCATTTTGTCAAAAATTATTTTTTCAAGTCCAATTTCTTCATGCATATGTTCAATATGTCTACATTGTAGCTGCAAAGTATCACATTGCTACATCAAAAGCTGTGGTAGGAGTTGATCGGCCCATAAAGGCACTATCCATGCATATACAAAAGCCATATAAGTGAAAAATTGTCTAAGTTCTCATAGCTGTCATTTTGTCAAAAAAAATTCAACCAGACTCCTTCATGCATATGTTCAATGTGTCTATTTTTGAATAGGCAAAGTATCAAATTGCTCCATCAAAAGCTGTGGTAGGAGTTGATTGGCCCATGAAGGCACTATCTATGCATATACAAAAGCATTATAAGGGAAAAATTGTCTAAGTTCTCACTGCTGTCATTTTGTCAAAAATTATTTTTTCTGAACCAAACTCCTTCATGCATATGTTCAATGTGTCTATATTGAATAGGCAAAATATCACATTGCTCAATCAAAACTAGTGAGTATGATCACAATCACAAACAGCAGACAACCCCGTGGCATCGCGAGGAAGAGCCGCTTAACCATCACGAGACACCAGGAAGACAAATTAAGCAAAGCAATCAGCTCTCTCTCCCCCATCAAGATGATTGCAATACTAGAATGGACACAAAGCAACGTACAACAAAACATAGAACAATTACACACTCCCACAATGGGAGTAACAATAAACAAAAAGTCAACAACAACAGAACCACCGCCTTAGAACGGACAGCAGCCTAAGCTACCGGGGGGCTTAAATGCATTTTGCTGGTACAAAATCTTCGCCCTAGATTCTGCTGTTGTTGAAGTACAAAAATGTTCAGCTCGCATGGAGGCCATCTAACTAATGCAATGTATCATCATAGAAAAACACTAAAATCAAATTACTACACCATGATAAAACAAAGAAAAGGGCTCACGACTAACAGATAGTCAGAGCTAAAGAAAACCTCGAGTTGAGCCACGGTGGGTCCAGCTACAGATAAGCATCAGGCACCAACTCACCGATTAAAGCTTTACGTCAGAGCCGTCATAGAGTCTGAGGTCTGACCCACCGTCGTGCAATTAAAGAGGAAACCATAGCTATAAACCGTGATTGGGTTTAAAACTAGGCATGCAGACTGTCGCATGATATCCAAGTTATATCCAACCCTTATTTAACGTTTTACTATCTTTTTGAATTGATCACTAAAATGAGGTTTTCCAACAATTCGTTTGAATTTATAGACTAAATCACCATAAAATATAGGTTCTGATATGCCCTGTTGCAGAAGAGTTTTTAACCCAATGTTGTATTTAACAATTAACTCTGAGTGTCTGTGGTAGAATTTAGAAAATGCTTTTCGAATTTTATGATATCTATAACCTTGTTTTAATAATTTAGCAGTTAAAAATAAGTTTCTGTTGTTGAAGTCATCAACATTAGAACGCACTCTAGCAAAACGAATAAGCTGAGAAATATATACACCATAGGAAGGAGAGCGAGGAACATCTCCATCAAGAAATGGGAAATTTACTATTTCAAAATTAAAATCATCCCGTTTATCATAAATTTTAGAAGAAACTATGCCATTTGTTAATGACAAGTTCAAGTCCAAAAACGGAGCTCCAGTATCGGAAGAATTCGCCTTACTTAACTGAAGTTCAGTGGGATATATCTGACCTACCATTTGTTCCAAATAAGGATTATCAATATTAAGTAAGGCATCTAAATATCTGGAGGTGGAGTTAAAAGCTTCAATAATATCAGCTTGATTATTGTCTGACAGAGACAACATAAAGTCTCTCTCATAACAAAACAAAAATAAATCTGCAACAAGAGGACCACAATTAGTACCCATTGGAATATCGACAATTTGTCTATATAATTTCTAGCCTAATCTTATAAATATATTGTCCAAAAGCTGTGGTAGGAGTTGATCGGCCCATGAAGGCACCATCTATGCATATACAAAAGCCTTACTAGGGAAAAATTGTCTAAGTTCTCACAGCTGTAATTTTGTCAAAAATTATTTTTTCTCAACCAAACTTCTTCATGCATATATTCAATGTGTTAACATTGTATAGGCAAAGTATCAAATTGTTCCATCAAAAGCTGTCTGATCAAGGTCTCCAAGTTTTACTTACAGAATATTCTAAAAAATCAATATGAATTAAAAATTAAATCCGACACCCCTAAACCTGGAAATGGGCTCGTATTGCTGATATGGGTAGAACATTCAAAGGCGATGCTTCTTTTGTGGATTCTTTTTGTTATTGATGTTACGTGTTCGTCATGCTTTCTTGTCTGTTCATTGCTGCCTAGTGGTCACCTGCTGGGAAATAACCAGCCTCTTGGCTCTCTTGTATGTGTTGTTTTCTTGTGTGGTTTTTGTCACTTTCCTATGTGGTTTCCTGTGTCATGTGTGGTATTTGATTGTATCGATTCCTGATCCTTGCCTTCTTACCTACTTAAATGGGTTAAGGTTTATTGTTTGCTGGTAAGCGGGAAGACAAGTTTCCATTTGGGCACAGTGAACATAGCAATGGAGGGTGTGTTTGTGGTGTGTGTGTGTGGGGGGGGGGGGGGGGGGCAACATATCAATGCTATCTGGTTTTAATTTGATTTGATTTTTGACGTCCCATCAACAATCTTTCAGTTATATATAGCGGGTCTTCCTGGGTTGAACCAGTACTAAGCTAGGATAAATGTGTCTTGCTCGAGGACCACCACGCAGTGACGCCGACGAGGCTCGAACCCGCGGTCCTTGGATCTCGAGTCGAGCACTCTACCACTGAGCTCCCTCAATGCTATCTGCGATGTTCATGGCTAGTCTATTAATGTAGTTGTCTTCATTGGAGTTCATGCGCGGATCCAGAGGGGGAATAGGGACCCGGACCCCATCTGGAAAATCACAAGTTATATGGGTTTCTATAGAAATAAGCATTTGGACCCCCTGGAAAAGGGTTGGACACCCCTGGAACATGTTGGACCCGCTCTGAATCCTTGGAAAGTATAGATTTCTCTGAAATAAAACCATTGGACTCCCTCTGTAAACTGTAATATAAGGTGGACTAAAAAACGTTGTCAAGGCTATTTTCTGGCCGTCGGGCCTGGACCTCACCCCCACCCCCGATTAAAAATTCCTGGATTCGCGCATGGAGTTGTATGGTTATTATAATCTAGAAAATTAGCTACAGGCCTATAGACTAGGTACAAAGTAGGAATATTATGTTTATTTGAAAATAAAAATGAAAACACTACTTGGTATAAAAGTTTGTTTGACTTGATTCTTAACGTCCCATCAGCAAACTATCAGTTATGTAGTGACTTGTTTTACTGGGTTGAACTCGTAATAAGTTAGGATTAATGTATGTATGTGTCTTTCTCAAGGACACAATGCAGTGACGCCGTTGAGGTTCGAACCCGCGGCCCCTCGGTCTCGAGTCAAGGACTCTACCACTGAGTCACTGCGCTCCCTGGATATAAGAATTATTGAGCGTACAAGCTATCCCCTATAAAGTTAATTCAAGGGAGATATAGCTATAAAGACAAGAGAGGGCAACCATTCTTGCAGGTGACACACCGTCTAGACCCGATTCACATGCCTACCAAATATTATCAAAATATCTCAAAGGGTATTAAAGTTATTGAACGCACTGCAAGCTTCTGTCTGCAAAAAGCACAGATATAGTCCGTTGTAGCTCAGATAGACTCCGTTGCCTTAGTGTCAAATTTTATCCGGTGCCATAAAATGACAATACTTTGAAGTCACAAATAGAATCCGTGGCATCGGAAAAGCAGGTTTGCGTTTTTTGCATGCTGATATTTCTGTAAAAAAATCTTCTCTACGTCGTATTTTAAGTGTTATTATCGAGGTACATATTTTTCTACTTGATCACAATACACAAAAGTTAAGTTGACAATTTCTTTGTTTTCTGTGACGATGCGATTTGTTCTAACCAACAGCACGGCAATTGTGGGACATCGTGACAGGCACCGAACTTCACTGACAGTAAACTGCCATCAAAATGTTCATGATTTATTAAGTAGTTATTCCGTGGTGACTATGTCACCTTTCACTTACGCGCTTGCCAACAGGTACTCCTAAATCAGATGCATAAAAGACAAAAGTGTCACGACATGCGCGGACGTCACCCGTCTGTTATTAATGTTTGAAAATTTAACACTGACGTTAGCAAAGAAACGCTGCGAGTGGGAGTATAATAAAACGATTATTTTTAAAAACTTTTGTGTTTTTCCATTTGTTAAGACATGTGGCTACCACCTAAAAGTGTTTGTTTTCAAATCGAATCAAATTCAAATTTGTTGAAAATCACTTACGTCGATATTACGTCAGAATGAACAGCATGAGCAAATCAAAATCATGGCAAATCATGGTCTTTTTTGCAAGAGGATAAAAAAGATAAAGAAAACATCCTCAAATCAATCATGCGGAAGAGACAGTGAATGTATAATGGTGCGTTTCTAAACCCCTAGACCTCGCAAATTAGTCACAGCGCTCCTCAAAATAATCAACTTTGAATTTAGTCATATCATTCGAAATGTGTCTTCAGGATTTAAAGACCGACCAGGTAAAATTCAAATCAGCCTCCTCAGCCACAGAAACAAGCTGCACCATTGACATTCTGGTTTTAGCATGATTAGGCTCGCTTTAACATGGGTAGATATCCTGCTACCAAGGAAGCGAACAAAGGGATGCTGCTCAGACTGCACAGGCAGGCGTATCTGCGCCTTTGTTGGTCGAAATTGACATTATGCAGGTTTTCACATGACGTGATTTAATTGAATTTAAGATCAGCGACACGTCATGCATCACAACGAGAATATTTTCTAAACTTTGTTTCTACTTTTCTCTTTGAACTGTCCAAGTTCATTCGTCTTGTAAGGGGCAATCATACCGTTAGGGGCAACCAATGTCGTAAGGGGCGATAGGAACCAAAAGCACGTCGTCGAAACAAAGTGACGTCAAGAGGATGGTTAATACTGCTTTTGCTTGACAAATAAGTTGGAAAGGATATGTTTTTTGACAAAAATAAAGCATTTTAGAACATTTGTTGAACAGAATACCTTCATTAGCAACCACTAAAAAGATTAAATGCGTACACCTTGCTCAGGAGAAAGTATATCATTCGTTAGCTGTAAACTTTCTTACATCAGATTCTTTCGCTTCTTGTACAGAAATGAATATGTTGGGGAATAGCATTCTCTGTTTACTTATATTAAGCTCTAAAACGGTAAAAACAGTTTAAACAAGACTGCTCACATAGCTGCTTCCATTGTTTGCTGCTCCCGTAGCTCATGTCTGGATGATCTCGTAAAGATTTCATTTGCATAACCGTTCGATCGCCTCTTACGACATTACCACCCGTGTATCATAAATATTCAAATATTCAATTGTATATTAGACGGTGATTTATTATATGCATGTGCAAAATTTCAGTCCAAAATTGTATCATTAAAGACATTTTAAGAAAAGAAAAACGATGTTCACTGAATTTCTGTAAGCACACTTGCCCTTAAATTTATCTGGGATGTTGGTATATCAGCATTATCGCTAATGTTTAGTATGCTGTGGTAGATATATGCTTCTTAAGTTAGTTGTGTGGTAGTATGTATCTGTGTGGTTGGGAAATAGGCGGATGTTTAATGTGCTATGATTGACGTTCCTTTTGTTATTTGTATACATAGAAGATGTTTACTTTTTGGGGTGAATACTAAATATATATCATCGAGTGCGGTGAAAAAAATCAGCTTTTCACGAGCGCGTAGCTGAGTGAAAATTGCTGATATTTTCACCGCACTCGATGAAATACATTAGGTATTTACTGTTGAAAAGTAAATTTTCTTTTTATTTTATACTAAACGGAAAATACAGAAAGCACAACCTAACTTTCTCCTTGATCGTTTCAGCTTATTAGATTTGAATTTTCAGTGTGTTGTATAGCGACATGTCATTGTCCAAAGGACATCTTGGGTCTAGGGGGCGGGGGGGGGGGGGCATTTAAAACAAGCTGAAAGACACCAGTTTCATCTTTCCAATGACAAACGTCACGATAGTAAGTATGTTTCGTACGCATGCGCAGAATGAATACCGTAAAGTTTTGGAAATGAAGAGTACTTATATCCTTAACATTTTTGCACTTTTACTTTTTGAAAACTAGCAGGCTAGTCTAAGCGACACCCAGTAAAAAGATTAAATTGAGAGGTGGGAGTAGAACGCGTGAGTGTTCAAGGTTTTTAAATGATGAATCGCCTTGAAACGTTTTTATGCTTAATATGCATATTTCAATGTTAAACCACACCAATTTTTAAAACATTAGGACAATTTGATTTGGTGTTTGTAATCATGTCAACCAGGGAAAATATACGCCTTTTCGCTAGCTCCTTTATGGGTTTAATACCAAAGTCAGAAGGGCCGTTTCTAGACTGGTGTCAGACCAGTAAATAGAGCAATAGTAATATATACAAACATATACTATGGATGTACCACGACCTCTGAGTAATGACCTTTTGATCATTCTATTTCAAAAGGTTGATGCGTAACGCTTAAAATGAGCCAGTCTATATGTGTCAAAATATTATAGTAAATGTAAGTAAACGCCTGAAAGTAGGAAAGAAGGCAAAGATCAGAAATCGATACAATCAAGTACCACACCTGACCCAGGACACCACATGGGAAAGTGACAAAAACACAAGAAAACATCACACACAAGAGAGCCAGGAGGCCAGCCCTTTCCCAGCAGGTAACCACAAAGCTGCAAAGAACAGACAAGAAAGCATGACAGACACGAAACATAAATAACAAAAAGGATCCTAAACAACTATTTCTAGATCCGTATTTTCAATATTGTAAATACATTCATGCCTCAAAACGTTTTGTTTATCTATACCTTTGTATTTTTTCTCTGACTGTTCTCTGTATTTTGGGCATTGGGGAAGTTATAAAGAGGTCAGCGAGGTTCAGTTGTTGTTTATTCATTGTTTATTGTTGCTCCCATTGTTTGTGGGGGTGTTGTGTTTGATTCTTATTTTGTTATGTAGTACTTAATGTCATTTCAAGCTTTGCTATCATCTTGATGGGGAAGAGAGATCTGGTTGCTTCACTTTAATTGTCTTCCTGATGTTTCGTGACTGTAAGTGTTCTGTGACTATTCCTCACGGTGTCGTGGGTTGGTCTGCAGTGTGTGATTGTGGTATCAGTTTTCCAGGGTGCGATGCCAAACAAAGTCAGACAATGTTGGCTGGAAAAAATGCTATGATAAATGTTTGCTGATCAACTGCACGGCGCTTATGATCAGTGTTACCTCTGAAATTCATATTTCTAAAGAGCTATTGTGGCTGTATATTTAGATTTGGCTCTTCACTGTACAGACAAATTGTCATATTTCAATGGGTACTGATTGTGCTCCCCTTGCTGCATATTTATCTTGTTTTGTAATGAGAGAGGCTTCATGTTGTCTGTTTCTGACAATGATCAACTTTGAACTGATGTTATTGAAGCGTTCAACTCTACTTCAATATTTTAGATGACTTTCTATTGTTGGGGAGAAGCTGAATTATTTTTAGAGATTTTGGGAGCGAAGGCAAAATACTTTCAGTGATTTAAGGATTATTTTCCGGTATTTTGGGGGATCAGTGCATTATTTATAGGGAGCAAGGGAGCACAGAACCCCTGGGGGCTCACATATAAAGCGAAGGATTTGGCGCATTTTTATGAAGCGACTTTATTAGTAAATGAAAGGTAATAAAAGTATGGAAAGAATCAATATAATCAAATACTACACCTGACACAGGACACCATATGGGAAAGTGACTAAAACACAAGAAAACATCACATACAAGAGAGCCAAGAGGTCAGCCCTTTCCTAGCTGTTGATCACAAGGCAGCAATGAACAGATAAGACAGTATGACACGAAACACAAACAACGAAAAGGATCCACAAACGAAGCACTGCCTTGGAAATGTCAGTAAGAAAATTACTGGAGGGCTTAAACATGTTTGACGGTGACAACCCTGCCCTTAAAAACCTTTTTCACAGTACAACTTACATAAACATGAAATCTATTATTCTAATATTATGTTAAACTTCTAATAATTTCTGACATTTTAACACCCATCAGCATGAAAACACAACCCTTTTATGAAGCTACATAATAAGAACGATTGCGAAAGTTATTTAAACCAACCAATGTATTTAGCGCAAATATGTTCAAGATCAATATTTTAACATGCATGCGTAGCTATCTAGTTGTGCAGTAAGCCTAAATTTAGGCCTGTGTATTCATCCAGGTCCCGAAGTTACAAACCTTTTCCATCCTCAAACTTAAATTGCATGAATTCTATCATGCACATAAATTCTCAAATGTCCATAACTGTGGGCGTTAAAACAGCCATCATTATGACAAACGCAACACCCGAAAGCATGGAAGCAAGAAACGTTTCCACCTTTCAATATTTCTGTGATTAGCACGCTCTCGGCTGTCGTGTGCGTATTTTCTTCATATGACCTAAACCACATAGTCATTTTACATTGCCTCATCTAATGGATGATCCATATTAAATTTGAGTTCAATTGGCCTTGTGGCTACTAAGAAAAACATGTTCAAATAAACTGATTGCTGTTCAGGCTGAAAGGTCAAATGCCTATCCATATAGTTATTGTCTAATTAGATTATAGGTAATAATTAAGTAAAGTGATTTTGGCTACAATTATGCTTCAATGGTAATTGAATAATCAACTTTTCAAGATTATTCCAATTAAAATGCACCAGGAAAGCAAGGAAGAAAACAAAGATCAGGAATCGATACCATCAAATACCACACCTGACCCAGGACATTATACGGGAAATTGACAAAAACTTAAGAAAACCTCGCATACAAGGGAGCCAAGAGACCAGCCCTTTCCCAGCAGGTGACCACAAGGCTGCGAGGAACAGACAAGACAGCATGAGTGCCAAACACGAAACACAAATAACAAAAAAGACCCACAAAAGAAGAACCGCCATGGCGGAACATTTTTTAGGACTTACATCCCTAATTCCATGGTCATTGACCTTTAGGTTCTGGAGTAGAAGATTTTAAAGGGTTTTACCATATATGGACATGTTCGCCATCTTGGTCATGTGGCCAGAACCATTTGTATAAGTATTGTTCTCCCGCCCTTAAGAGTCTTCATATGAAATTTGTGTCCAATGTTTGTCTTATGGTTTTTGAGAAAACATGTTTCCATTTATTGATCGGTTACCTCAACTGAAAGGTCAAAGGTCAGCCTTGACCTTTTGGACTTTTTTATAGTCTTGTATTTTAATGTTAAACATATCTCACGAATATGACTTTGGCTTCAACTGCATTCAAAAATCTACTTTTCAAATTTACCTATGAAAATGCATTAGGAAGCATTTGATCTTGACGTTAAGTAGATGAAGGTCAACCTAGGATCATCAATTGAACACTCTTGGTAAACTTACATTCTTGATGCTACATACCAAGCCCAAAGGTCGTCGGCCTTATGATTCTGGCAATGAAGATTTTAAACGGTTTTTACCATATATAGGCGTGGGGACCTTCTTTTCATGTGACCAGGACCATTTGAATAACATTCGTTCCCGATCCTAAGAATTCCCCATATTTAATTTGAGTTCAATTGGCCCAGTAGTTAAACCGTTTTAGAAGAGAAAATGTGTGAACTGGTGACGGATGTACGACGTAGGTACGGGAGGCGGACACAGGAGTCATTGGTATACGTAATAGTTATACCATGGGTTGTCCGCCTGTACGTGGAGATAATCCATGAGCTTTAGCGAGTGGATTATCTTACGTACAGGTGGACAAACATGGTATAACTATTTAATACCACCTACATTAGTGTAGACCTTGCACATCATGAGATATTTCGTGCTAAAGTTGGTAAGGGTGGTATAATAATAGTTCACACATGAGCCAGAATTCAAGCGTTACATTGTATGGTTAACTTTCTTCTGAAGGTGGAGACTTGGGGTAACTTTTGCACTGAGGCGTTATCTTAACGAACATACACGTAATCATTGAAAATAAACAACACGCTTCAGAAATAAACAAACACATTTATTAAAATGATAGTGGTATTTACAAGGTGAGAACAATGTTGGTTCTTATAATTTATGGCATTGGAATATTCTTGGGGACCATCATACGACGTAAGCTGCATCTGAAAGATAAAAATACCATATAATTGGCATTTAACCCTTAATGCGCCAATCCCAACAAAAGTCGTCTGCTTTTCTCGTCTGCTGAAATGTTTAAGAAGCCTCTATGGCAAACAGTGTGGACGCAGATAGACTGCTCCCATGGGAGCAGTCTGTTCTGGGTCCACACGGTTTGCTTCTATACTTAATTTGTTAGTAATGCTAGGCAATTATTTGTAGCAGACGACTTCAGCAGACGACATTTTCAGATGCATTTTTTTCTTGGCGCTTTAAGGGTTAAGTACCTATCTTTCTTCATTCAAATCATATTTTACCTCTAATTGGATGGACGGGTTAATAATTTACAGAACTACAAGAGAAACTCATATATCACGTCTCGGGGCAATGATGGAAAAAGAATTATGAAATAAAAAAATATATTTTAAACCATATTCCTTATTAAACCATCCTGTACATGCGCGGATCCAGAAAAATCTAACTCAACTTGACATTTTGTTTTTGTTTATGAGAGGAGAGAGGATCCAAATACCACGAAAAGCGGGCCATCATCGGCCCGCCAGCGAAACGTCATTTTTATGGTGTTCCGCCGGCGGGCCGATAATAGCCGAACATTGAATGCTGGCTTAGTAGCTTTGTTATTTTCAAGGGTATACGGACAGTATTGCTAGGAATCCATATAGCTGTAAGATTTTCCAGGGGTGGCCCAGACCCCACATCCCCCATTCTGAATCCGCGCATGCTGCATCAATGCATTGAAGGTTGTAACAGTGCTACTTTTCGCTAAAGACTGACTACTGGGGTAATGTGCTGTTCGCTCTTTCTCTTCAAATACGTTCTGGGCGTAGAAACCTATGTCCATCATTTGCAAAAGTAAAAGATATGGTTCTGCTCCAAGATACCATAGAAATCTATGATGATCATATATTCAAAAGAAAAATATCTGTGAGCAGTCATTAGATTAACTGTTTATTTCCAAAATTTAGTGAAAAATATCAATTTAGCTAAAAACAAATGTTTACATCTTTTCCATCAATGGATACTATCCATACATATACATTGCCAAAAATGATGCTTGTCGTAAGATGGTATTCTATAAAGAACTTTTGATCATGTAAATGCAGAGAGATAAGCATTAAATACTATCTGGAGGCTCGAGCGAGACTGTGCATATGCTCAGACTCGTTTCGAATCTTTGCTGTCGCCTGAGCGACGTGCACCAATTCTGAATGCATATATGTATATATAAAACAATGTTGATTGTATTTAGCATGACTGTATTGCATGTTTACTACACTGCTTCTGCCATGTATATATAAATGTTGTACTGCCTATAAGAATTTTCAAATAAACCATCGATACTTAAGGACTTTGAAAACGCATCACCTAGATTAAATCCTTTATTTCACAAACACTGAGAATGTCAGCGAGTTAATTGTGCATATCATAGTCTGACCGAATTGTAGTGTCTCCTAGAAAATTCAAGGTTGTAAATTTATTTGCAGGTATTGTAACAGCATCCGTTTAAGACAGGGGTGGTTCGATTTTGAAGGACACCAATTCTGCTGCAAGTTAACACGCGTTAGTTTTGATTCCTGACTCAACAGATTTGTGTCCTGGGCTTTTTTCACGACTACACATTGATCATTGAAGGATTCGAAAGGAATCGACAGTTCGGTATGCTCAAATTTACACACCTTTAAAGAAACCGACATACCCCACCCACTCTGATTACTATAGTCTAGTAATAAAATTCAACATCTTGGGGCTTTCAAAGTTTCGATTTTTTAAGGTCCGGTTATGTTGGAAGAGGCTAAGGGCATACACAAATGACAGAGTATGCATAAATTACTCTTGTATCACGTTTCTTTTGTATTGTGCAAGTGACGTTAAAGTATTTTTTAAGACGTTCTCGATCACATGACAGCATATCTTCTGCCATGATTTACACCAAAACGTCTTCCCCACATGTCAGTGTATGTAGTCAGTATCAGTAATGAAAGTGTGCATAAAGTAACTTATGGAGATGTTTCTAAAAAGGAGCTGTAAATTGATGTTCGAATTTGACGAGTTTTTTTTTTTTGAAGTATTGAAGTTATCAATTACTTTTAATTAGAAAAAAAACAACTCTTTTGCTAATATGGTATCATACACGCCACAGTTTAAACACAAAAATCATCAAAAAGCTTCAACTGACAGTGCAGAAAGGTGCTGGGTGCTGTATGTACCAATGTGACGTCATCAGCAGCATCGCGTGATAGTGCAGTCAAATTAATGACTGATTCATACCAATTCTGAGCTGCACATTAAAACCTAATAACTTTTCAATCGCATATACGGTTTTGCAAGAAAAGTGCACAAATATAGTGATGCGTTTTCAAAGTCCTCTAATGAATGAGGGTCTAGATGGGGTATAATGATTAGTGAATAATGGCCTTTTTTATAATGAATAGTGAATAATGAGCCAAAAAATAATGAATAGTGAATAATGAGGCCTAAAAATTAATGAATAATCCTATTTTTTTAATGAATTGAAGAATAAATTAATGAATAGTGAATAATCAGATTTCTTTACCACCTTTCTTACTTTTAATGAATAATTGGTCTTTTTTTAATGAATAACCCAAAATTTAATGAGATGAATAATGGGCAAAATTTTTAATGAATAGTGAATACCAGACCCCCCCCCCCCCATCCAGACCCTCATGTATCTTTCTACTTAAACCCGTTCATGTTGTACGCTAGTAGTTAGACAAGGTGTCGACACGTTAAAAGACTGGAGAATTAAAATCTCGTTCTCGTCTCCAAAACGGGCGTCAGGCAATAACTGGATCATTACGAGGTCAATCGCTGTAGTTGAACTTAACTGAGAAAACCATTACTATTATGAGCCATGACATGTGATTTCCAACAATGTGGCATTTTGACAATTGTAGACTCAGATGAGCCTGTGAAGCTTCCTGTTAAGCTTAGAAACTCCAAATTATGTTCAGTCAGTAGCTTAACACTCCCAGAATATTCAAACGACTAGCAAAGGCTCTGACCAGACTGCGCGTATGCGCAGGCTGGTCTGAGCCTTTGCTGGTCGCACATACCAAATTGTTGGAAATCTCATGCCACGGCTCATTATTTTTCGTGTGTAAATGATAATGGGAGAAAAGTCACCGTCTTATTTTATCTGCTGGCTAATAAACTGTCAGTGTGATAGATATCATGTCGTTGGGGCGGTTTTTATCTGTTTGTCACATTTTTTATTTTTATTTTTTTTTCTGTATCATTTCTGGCGGCATTCATATTTGAGCACTCCTCGTAGTATAAAGAATAGAAAAAAATACTCTCAGATATTCGAGTATTAATCAGGGTGTCTGCACATGCCATATTGGTATGCACAGTACCTGTTTTTCCACTAACTGTCGTACTGTATGATAACCAGGAAGATATGCTTTCACTTAACACGTTTGAAAAACACCATACCATCGAAACGTCAGTACTGATATAGGGTAAAGTCGGATATATTCAGACATACAGCTAAATTCGGACAGCGGCCTTGTTTGTTTCATATTTCAAATATTTGAATAAAAATAAATTAACTAAGCAAACAGTGGAAATCCTGATGAGACGGCTCATAAGTAGCCGTTACTGTTTGCAAATGTGTGTCCGAATTTACCTGATGTCCGAATTTACCCGACTTTACCATATCAATGTTAAATGTACATTGCTCTATAATTCTAAGTTACAGTATGAACTGACGGATGAAGTTTGACAATTATTCAATGGCGTTGCAAGAACGCTGAAAAAGTTACCTACATCAAAGGGAGACTACTGGATTCAGCAGTGGTTCTCTTCAATTGCGTCCTTTTTTCAAAATGGTAACTTCTCTTTAAAAATGGAAAATCAGTTTTACCACATTAGATGACCACCCTTGAATGTTACTATTTTTAAATTTTACGCACGTGCGTAAATGCGTAATGGGAGCTACGCCAATGATGATGTCAAACGATATCCACACGCGATGTCTCGTCATCGAAAATGAAATGTGGACTATCTTCATCTCTCGGTTAAACTCACCTTTTCACGTGTTCCAATCAATATCTTCATTGTAGAGAAGCATAGGTCCCGAGCCTATTGTACCACCCAGGCTGCTCATGCCTCCCAAACTTCCAAACGGAAGAGCGTATCTGTAGCGTGAATACACTGATACTGGAGATTGGCGTACAATGATAAAACTGGAAACCATCGTCGTTGCCAAGGTAACAAGCAATGCCACCAGAACTACAATCCGTAGAAGCATTTTGATCTGAAAACATATGAAATTTAACATGAAAACAAGTATAAGCTTTTCAAAATAGATTGCAATCTTTCAGCACTAAACTAAATTGGGTTGTTGTCTACTGACTGAAAGTACAGTAGCCATTCAAGAGCTGTTTCAAAAGAAAATGATGAGATCTATAAATGATACACCCACCTCATTGCCATCTCCGCTTGTGGAGATGGCAATGAGCTGGGCGTGTGATTTAATGTTCTGACACTCACACTGGTAAATGTATACGTCGATTTGCTGGTATTTATGCGTATTCGCGGTACTCAATAGACCGGAAGTGGCAGATATTAGTGTTAATACTATATAGAAAAACATGCCATATGCCTAAAGGACTATAAACTTCAATTATGTTTAAGTATTCAGTATGTGCATGGCGATTTATGTAAGCATTTAGGAATAGATTCGAGTACCGATCATCCAGATCGGTACTCGAATCTATTCCTAAATGCTTACATAAATCGCCATGTGCATGCCAAATACTTAAAAATGATCTAATTCTATAGTCCTTTAGGCATATGGCATGGTTTTATATATAGTATTAATACCAATATCTACCACTTCCGTTCTATGAAGTACCGGCAATACGCGTAAATACCAGCAAATCGACGTATACATTTACCAGTGTGACACTATGCAAGGCGATAAAAAGTCCAGCGGCCATTCTGCGAAAATGCACGCGACGTAAACAAGTCAAAAGTGAGTTAATCTTATCTTTTTTTTTTTTGCTTTACTGTAGAATGTATTGAAAGGCACATCGATTGAAACTGTTCCCTTGAAACAATTCTGCCTGGACCATGACAATCGATCAAAGGTGTTAAAATCGTATTCTTTTGATCGTCGCCTTCAAAATGTCTCTCAAAACATATTTTCGCATAATATATTGCCTTATCAGAATAGAAACTACTTATATCTAGCGTCTTACCACACAAATCGTTAAATGCACTGTCTTTGATTAGATACGCAATGAACCCTTGAATGATAGTGGGTGGGGTTTTGAAGATAAAATGTCCAGCCGCATCTATTTTTCGATGATAGCACAGTGAACGAATTTTGTCAATGATGACGATATCAGTGAATCTGCATGCATTTTTCAGTTATTGTGACGGTGTGCCGCGGTCCCGGCGCACAAGGCATATATAGCACACACGGCACACCCAGTTTATTGCACCCACTTTGGCTTCAAAAAAGGAATTCGGGCTGTATCCTGCCCCTATCCTACGCCTATTTTGCATTAAGTAAAAGTGTGGGGCATTAGTTAGTTTGAATTTTGGAAATGTTCTAAAGCAGGTTTCAATCTTGTGGGGATCGACGTGACAATTTCGTCTGCACAGTGTCACCCCCACTGTTCCTGAAAGTGTAAGTTTTTATTCCGCCTGGAAGGGCAAGGAGTTTTGTTATTGTTTGTTTATGTTTTCCGCTCCCCCTAATGGTGAGCTGTACATATATATCAGTGAATCTACTACCGAACGAATAACAGGAACTAGTCATAAACCCTTAGAATAGAAAAAGTAGGCCTATATTTACTTTAATAGAGTCGTTTACTGTACAGACAAATAAGTTGGCACAGGAATGAAGGGGTGCATGTTTTGTGTAAAATAACCCTTCATTGTTTATGAAGTTGCACAATAGTGATACATCATCAAGAGAAGCATGTCAGATCACATGTAAACAATGGTCAGTATCTGTCATAATCGCTTATTGTAAACAAGGCCACGTGCTAATATTTGTGTGGATTTTATGTTTCTTTTACGACCTTATTAATTATGATTACCCTAGTATTAGTCAATGGTGTATTAACCTTTTTATGACGATACTTGTTGTTGTAGCGAACAGCTTTATTGACATTTCTGTGGTTTTCAATCTTCTCCGTGTCTGTATTTCCGTGAGTGTGGATGTTTTTGCATTTGAATGATTAACATTGTAGTGTTTACGTGCATACATGTGCGTGAACGTGTGAGTGCGCCTTTGAAAATATGCAAAAAAAAAAAAAGAATATTGTTTTTGTAAGCTTTAATTTGAGTTTGACCTTCCATGTATATTTCAATTTTGCACTTATGCACCTCCTTCTCTTCAAAGCCATTTTATATTTTCTACAGTGTTTCTATCACTATTTAATTCAAGCCAAATTCTTAAAGAACATCCTGAATACATTTAATACATTAACAGGTATACATGTCATTATTATGCAAATATAACAATAAATTATACATTTAAAAAAGTTTTAAAATATGTAGCGTTTTGTCAGTTAAGATCTTTGTCCAGTATTTGATCATATATATCAAGGGGAAATCGTCCGAATATATTGTAAAGCTTATATGTATATTTTATTCAACAATCCCCATTTCAATAGGACCACTGTAATAAAAATGGTTGGAAAATGTGTTGAGAGTATTGAAGAAAAAAAGAGCGTAGACGGAGAAAAAATCACACTTGCACAGAGTCTGTTTAAGATGCTGCAAAATCTGGACTATGATTTGCAAATTTTGTTACAGGAGACAAGACCTGGTGCGTACACTATTTCGAGCCAGTTAGGAAATAGGAAACAAGATGGCTTACCAAACATGGTAGACGACCTTTGAGAAAGTGGTGAGCAAGAAAAAGAATCCATTATTCGTGTGAGGATGGGATAGAAAAATCCGTCCCTGGCGATCACAGTTTGTCATCACTCGGCAAGCCTCGTGTTGCCAATCGGTGATCCTCGGACGGATTTTCTATCCCAACCTCATGATGGATTCTTATAATCTTCTAGGAGTACTGAATCAGCGACCATGCAAAGTGCATAACATGGGAAAAATTGACATATCAAACAAACGAGAATTGTTTCCCTTGCTAAAACAGAGAAGGCATCAACGAGAGATCACAGAGATCAACCAGTAGTCTAGAAAAAATACACAAGCACATAGGTTTGTAAGTAATGGTTGGTTTAATGACGTCGCGCACATTATTGGCGTACAAAACGGGTTTTTGCATTTTTTCTGTTTACAGGAACCGATTTGTGATGTTCTGGTCATTTTTTTGTTTTCAGTGAAACTAGAGGTGTACGTTTGCCTTGTTAAGAGTTTATTGATTCTTAGTTTTTAATTATCAAAACAGTTAAAGGAGAGCCCAAGAACTCAAAATATAGGAGTAAAACCTCTGTAACTCTGTAACAATAGCGCTGTGGTAGGCGTACGCAAATGCGTATTACAACGCCATTTTGACGTCAATCATTTAGGAAATAGATCAGCTCCAGCAGTGAATTGTTGAGTAATAATTCACTGTTTGGAGGTCAGTTGTAAAGAAGATCAAATCACGAGCGCGCAGCGCGAGTGATTTATCTTCGTACAACTGACCGACAAACAGTGAATTATTACTCAACAATTCACGCAAAGGAGCTGATCTATTTCGATTCTAACACACAATAAACGACGAAAACACATTCGAAGTCTTCAGCTTCTTCCAAGTTTCCGCCATTGCACTGAAGAACTCCCGCCAATACTTAGACTACGTCGCATACGTTTACATGAAATTGTTACGTCTTTCAAGCGTAAAAACGACGGTACACCGTCTAACGACATGAATGACGTCATTTTCCAGTGACGTCAGCTATCACACACTTTAGCAGTGAATTATTGTCCGATATATCACAGTTTGTTACCGTTGGCTCTATAGGCGAGGTGTGTTAGAATACTGAATTTAGTCTACGCCAAACCTGAAACGTCACCAATCAACGTCATACCAAGTTTGTTGTTTATTTAAGAAATAGATCAGCTCCAGCAGTGAATTGTTGAGTAATAATTCACTGTTTGGAGGTCAGTTGTAAAGAAGATCAAATCACGAGCGCGCAGCGCGAGTGATTTATCTTCGCACAACTGACCGACAAACAGTGCATTATTACTCAACAATTCACGCAATGGTGCTGATCTATTTCGATTCTAACACACAATAAACGACGAAAACACATTCGAAGTCTTCAGCTTCTTCCAACTTTCCGCCATTGCACTGAAGAACTCCCGCCAATACTTAGACTACGTCGCATACGTTTACATGTAATTGTAACGTGTTTCAAGCGTAAAAACGACGTTTCACCGTCTAACGACATGAATGACGTCACTTTTCAGTGACGTCAGCTATCACACACTTTTGCAGTGAATTATTGTCCGATATATCACAGTTTGTTACCGTTGGCTCTATAGGCGAGGTGTGTTAGATTTCTCTACAACGACGTCTCAGAAAGTTAAGTTTTGTTAATTAAAATCTGTAACTCGCGACAAAAACGCGCGAAAAATACAGGCATGGTCTCTTCGGTAAGTAATTTTGTAATCTTGATGGCGTTTTATTGACAAAATATTTGTTTGTTTAAAATGAACTTTTTATGATTAAACGAGGTGACTATTAAGCACGGAAGCGAAACAAACGGAATTGGACTCGTACAACGAGAATACATAATGCTAGAACTATACCCGTACCAGGAGAAATAACAGAGTTAAGCCGCTTGCAGATCTCAAGAGGCACTAAGTAGAGCAAGGGGAACTTCGATTCAACTAGATCTAGTGCATGATATAAACGCTACAAACCTACCACAATCAAATACAACTACTTTTGCCGGTTAACCTTATTATTTCAATTATAACTATTACTGAAGGGAAGGGCACTATCACCACAAGAAACTTCTCTTTCTAATGTTGGACCGAATAAGCTTCCAAAATATCTTTAGTAGTACACAAAGGAACAATATGAAACTTACAATGTCAGAGGACAACGGGAGAGGGCAAAGGACAAGAAACATAATGCGTTATCACAGAATACTCGATACCTTTCGGAATACAAATACATCTCCGAAAAAAAAAGAAATGCACTACCTTATGTTACTCCATTCGGAACTGCTAGGTCAATTCCGTGGAATCAGACTTGACATGTACAACGTGGGACAACTATGATCGCACTATAATGACGTCATAGAAGCAATGCCAACACAATAACCAATTCAAATGCAACGCGGAAATATGGTAGAAAGGAAATTGCTTTAGAGAAGTTTTGGCCTGTTGATAAAACTCATTGGACAGCCAGAACAATCGAGTTTAATTGGACTGACTACACGTGTTACCGAACTATTTTCCTCACGCACTTTCTTGATAACAAAATATTGCTTTTCTTACTCAAAGTTACATGTAGTCCAAGGCCAGATTTTGATTAGGTCGAGGATTTCCCCACTGAAGCCGTGCCTGGCATAATAAAAATAACGTCACTATAGTCGAACATAAGGTATCAGTGGAATGTTTGTTTAATCCCCATACAGTACTTTTCTATAGTGAAAACAAGCTGTTCTCACTATACTTTATCATGAAACCAAAAGTAACCCGCGTGCGGACAATCCTATTACTAAATTGGCACAATATTTAAAATTTAAAGCAGGTATACCTAACTCCAATTATCTTTTTGCATATCTCTTAAAGCAGGACACTTTTGACCCTTATGAAAATCAGCTGACAGAGGCACCCAAGGGAGTGTCTTTTTATGCAGAGCAACATGTATAGTGTTGGACTTCATTACAGCTTATAGAAGCTCTCATCAGTATTACTTGTACAAAAGTGTTCATACGAGAACATATAAAACCTGTGTAAAACGGCCACTCAAAAATAGACAAAACAAAGATCTTGATGACAAATTGTAGCTTAATGAAGGTCGAAAGTATTGCAGAATGTTCCCTTTGGAGCATTCTGAGATATTTTAGCATGTGAAAGAAAGTAAGCCATAGGGGAGCCAAAACAGGAGAAAAGGGACTCCATCAACATGATTCATACCTAAAAAAAATGCATTACGCACGTGAACCGCACGTGAACTAATATTCGTTTTTAAAAAGAAAATGCTATCAACACGTATTCAGATAACTCGAAATTCTATTCTGTTGATCAGCATTAAAATTACAAGGTAGAGTATTATATAGTTTAAACATGGCTTATATTTTTAGAAAGGGAATTTTGCATATGCACAGGCTGTTAAATATTAATAAAATTAGATGGAGCCTTATGGACATCATATATGACAGATGAACTCTGCATGGTCAAACATGTTTATTGGACAGTACAAATGAAAACGCCCTTTCGTTTTAAAGCATTTAAAATCTTTTAATTACAGAAAACAGGGGAGACATCCTTTTCTCTGTTTGTAAGAAAGTTCCAAATCGAATAATAGTTCTTTATGGTTGATATTTAATCAACGTTAAATCAACGGCATCTTGATCTTGGCCAAAATTTTCAGTTACATGTAAGGTTGTGCGATTTAAGGGCCTTTTCTTCCAATTAAAACCGTTATGACAGGGTAAAATAATGAGGGGATGATGGTATTTGCTGTCCATTTAATTATATGACAGTACATCACGAAAATGCATGGTTGGAACATGTGTGTTGTACAGTACAAATGAAAACGCCCTTTCGCTTTAAAGCATTCAAACTCTTTTAATTACGGAAAACAGGGGAGACATCCTTTTCTCTGTTTGTAAGAAAGTTCCAAATCGAATAATAGTTCTTTATGGTTGATATTTAATCAACGGCATAAAGGACAGGGCCAATATTTTACGTATATGTAGGGGTATGTGATTCAAGAGTCTGTTCTCTCTGGTAAATTCATTATGGCAAGGCAATTAATATTGCAGGGAATAGCATTTGTTGTTAAATTAAAGGATTCCAAAAATATCCTTTTCGTAGCACCTTATTAGGAAAGCTATATTATGAAAAGTAAAGGTTCTATTCTTGGCACGTATGTCACATAGGCGATGTATGGTCAGATGAAATATTTTTGTGTTAACTAAGATTCCCTAGGTTGCTGCAGAAGGCTTATCAGGACAATAGCTAAGTAGGGTATGAACTTTTGTTTTTCGCCTGGCATGTTTGAGACAGAAATATATGGCCTGATGTATGATGAATTACACTGATATGGGTTACCCACGATTTTCTGACAGGTTAGGGTATAAATACCAGATAGCTGAACAGCAATTTAGACTCTGAATTGCCATGTAACGATAGAGTATAAACAAACATAAACCTGGGTTGTCTGAAATGTATCTTTGCAAATAAAATCATGACATTTTATTTGACTTATTCTTAGTGAATTGTGTTTCACATGTATTAAGCGATAATTGGTCTTGAATTTGAAAAGCAATTTTCGTTTATAAGTGGCCGTTTTACGCAGGTTTTACATGTATATAATATTTTAATGCCCAAATACTATGACCTTCTGTGACCCTTGTACCAGAATATCTTATAAAAACGTCCACTATCAAATCATGCAACCTGTGAAGGGCATTAGATAAACTGATGCCTTGTATTTTGAATACAACTTTATTTAATTTGATATGATAAGAGTCGCATTAAATTGTCTTTAAAAGTAAAAGCTTTGAAAGAAGCTGAAATCAATCCGTTTGAAAACCTGAATATTCCGATTTGCCTATATCTACGACCGTATGCATGTCTTATCATATCCGCCTTCTGGTCGAAAGAACTTATTAGTAAGACATGATGGTGACTACTCGTACGCTGGTACATGTAATACATACATGTATACAGTTGCGCAGTTCGTTCATTTGGTACATTTCCCTATGATGTTCAATTACTCTTAATGAAATCTTGGTGATATTTTTGTAGCTTTTGAACACACACACACACACACACACACACACACACACACACACACACACAACCCTGATAGTTTTCTTAGTGAAAACAACGCCTTTCGAACATTATCATGCGCCAGTACACACACATACCCCAGCAAAATATACTGCAATATATAAGTTGTCATCAAAGGGCGACAGAGTGATCAGAACAGCCAAAACTGATCTAATTTTAGTTTACCATGCGAGAAACATAAAATTACTGATTGTCAATCTGATCACGAGTACGACGGCATTACTGGATATATACTGAAGGACTTTAAAAACGCACCACCTGCTTAAATTTTGGTTGGTTGTTTTTGTTGCTTTACGTCCCAAGTCAACAGCTGTGGTCATTGCGGGACGGTCAGTTCACCTAACCACACTTTTTCCTGGGCAGGCTTGAACAAGCGGTTAACCAGTAATTCGTGCACATACTTTCGCTTGTAACAGACAACAACCCTTCTTGAATGAATCAGCGGAAGGGAGGAGAATGACCGTAGAAATCATTTCATGATCAATCTCCACGAAAGTATGGGACCGGACCGGGATCGAACTCGCGACCCCTCACCTGCTTAAATGCTAATTTATGTCGAAAATTGGATATTTTCATTATGTGAAAAATAAAGTTGACAAGTTCCGTCATTTAGCTTGCATTCAATAAGAAAATCGATTGCCGTGACGTCGCGATAATTCCAGACAACTCAAATTTAAAATGTCACAGAGTATCCATACCTTCCATTATGAACGAAAAAAAGTTTTCGAACCGATGTTTGTTCTTGGAAGCAAAAGGAAAGAAAAAATCAAATCATGAAGGTTTAGGCCTCTGGCAACGTTCATTTCGTCAACATGACGTCATTGATTTTAGACGTAATTGGCCGTTTATATCCTAAGGATCAGGAATAATCAAAATATTTTTGTTGCCAATAGATACTTCTCAATCAGTTGCTTAAAAGACAAAAGTATCGCGCCATGCGCGGACGTCATACGTCTGTTATTGCTGTTTGAAAATTTAAGACTGACGTTAGCAAAGAAACGCTGCGAGTGGGAGTGTAATAAAACGATTATTTCTAAAAACTTTTGTGTTTTTCCATTTGTTGAGACATCTGGCTACCACCTTAAAGTGTTTGTTTTCAAATTGATTCAAATTCACATTTGTCAGAAGACAATTGTTGAAAACCCCTCACGTCGATATCACGTCAGAATGAACAGCACGAGCAAATCGAAATCATGACAAAACATGGCCCATTTTGCAAGAGGATAAAATTACAAAGAAAACATCCTCAAGTCAATCATGTGGAAGAGACAGAGAATTTAAAAATGGTGCGTTTTTAAAGTCCCTCAGCATATATGAACAGTTGAATTTAAAACAAATATTACCTGTTTAAGAATAATGTGTAAATGACGTTTACTTCCAAACCCGCAATCCGAGTATACACTCTTCTGTACTAAAACGGGTTATAAATGGCTGCCAGAAGATCAAAAAGCTTGTTTATATACAACCACTAAAAATAACCATATTGTTTTTTCGGTTATATACAATGATTTGACAATAATTTCGGCATAACTGTCAAAGGAAACTGCCCACTCATGGCCATACAAATCACAGAATCGGGCCAAATAATAGGAAAAGGTACATGCTACATTTTCGGAAAATAAGGCCGAGGCAAACTCGCAGGCTAGTCTGAGCCTTAATATATCTGGTAATTCATACACTTCTATAGGCTCCGTCTATGTCGCCAGCTGTATGTTGGCTCGTTTTGCAGGTTTATATGAATATAACGATAAAATTGAGCCGTAACAATGTGGCATTTTGACAGGTGTAGTCTCAGACCAGCCTGTGAAGTCTCCTTGTAAGCTTAGAAACTCCAAATTCTGTTCAGCCAGTAGCTGAACATTAATAGAATATTCAAGCGACTTGCAAAGGCTCTGATCAGACTGCGCATATGCGCAGGCAGGTCTGAGCTTTTGCTGGTCAGACATACCACATTGTTGGAAATCTCATGTCACGGCTCTAATGGAGATGGCAAAACACGTGTCGACAGATCATGACTCAAAATAATCTAAAAATAAAGCCCCCCGAAAAAATGAGATGTTCATGGGATTGACCTTTGATTGATACTGTATCTTATTATTTCCTTCTCATATTGCTAGCTTTATTTCATTTATGTGTTTTTGCGATATGTTTTATAACACCTACATGTATATTGTGAAGTAATTATTATATCCGCACAGAAAAAAGTCGGATGTATATACAAAATGCAATTCGGTTTTGTCCGTTCGTCGAATAGTAACGTTTTATGACCCAACCCTTTTGATGAAATACTTAGCAGCGTTTCTTGAATGGTAGTGTAGGCCGCTGTGTAATTCCGTGTGCATTTTTTGGTAAAAGTGTCTAACATACTTTTTCTTGTCGAAAAATGTATTCTGTTAAAGAAAAAAGATGTTTACAATTTTTCTTTTGCGTTTTAACGTCACAGTGACGTCACAAAGTGACGTACCCATTTTAAGCTTATTTAAGGCTTGAAAGTTGAGTGTAATGAATTGCAGCAGGCATAAACATGACCTGTTTGATCAGTTGTGGTAATTTTACTGGCGACATGTTGATTTCGGGTCATAGACCCTGACTCTGTATTTTAAAGAGGTTACATTAACTTCAAAATGATGTCTGTACATGGAAAAGTGACGTCAGTACCAAAAAAGAAAATTCTGTAATAGTGAAAGCTCAAATAGCTAGACCCTCCACTCCACACAGCAGGGAAAATATTCTTCACTATAATTTTCTGAAACTACATTATATAAGATGCAAAATGACATACGTTAGCTCTCTGACCTATATTTAGACAAGCATGTTAAATACGTTACCCTAGTATAGTTTCAAATCCTATTTTGCAAATACCAAGATATACCTAATTATTATTTATAGACATGCTGTTTGCATTAAAACATTTTTTAAATGAAGGGAGCAGCCGGTATGCATTTAAACAATACACCACTACGATGTTACAGTTGTATATGTTACTTTAAATGTATAACTATTTAATGCATTACTGTCACTAGAAATTGGACTACCAATATACCTCCTAGGGGAGTTTTGTACACTATAATTTTCTAAAACCACATTCTACAAGCCACACAGTAATTTATGTTAACTCTTTAGCGGTTGGAGAGATCAAGTCTTTGGGTTTTATTAAATATGTAAACAGCATTTTATTTTCTTAAGTTCTTATTAAATGATATCTTTTATCTCACTGACACTGATATATTTGCCTCTTTTATACGTGAAATGATATATTAAAGACACATATTAAGTCATCAGACATATCAGATGTATGTAAGATGCTCCTCAGTAAAATTATTGTTGTTGTCTTACTACATTAATATGTTAACTTATTGTGTATTTTATAAACATTGTTATACGTTTTATGCTGAATAAAATATATTGTATCATATTGTATCATATTTTAGATAACACAATACCATTAAGCATGGACTAGCTTAGTAAGAGTTATCACATACTGTTTAAGCCAGCTATTAACTACAACTACTATTCTGATACCATTCAGGAATAAAAACCTTTTCAGAATTTGTAATCGAGGTCAATTCAAGCATATATCAAAATCGAGAATTGTGAATTTAAAATAGATCTTTATCCTTGTATTTTGAAAAATAGACTAAAATGATTAAAAACATAACGATTTTTGCCCAAAAGTATGACAAGCCTATCCTTATAATTATACCTGCTTTATTTCAGAACGATGTCCAGTTTGGGCGACAAAAGAATACCATTTAAGATGGTAAAATGCATAACAAGAGAATTTTAAGGACATATTGCACTGTTTTATCATCTGTTCTGTCTGTGAAGCGTTCAAAAAGAATAATATTTGTTCTAATGGTTAATTTTAGTTATACATTTGAAAGATATATGTTTATCACTTAGAAAAGCCCCAGGCATTGTTAGTATCACATGTTTATTGTAGCCATTGCTAAAATAGCTGACTCACAACAAATTATTGCTTTTAATGAATTATTTGTTTTGCATTATTTTATCAATTAGACCCATTTGTCTTACAGTGGAATTTCGTTTGATAATATTGAATTGATATTTAGCATGTCATATGTGAACATTATCGTTGACACAAAATTGCAGCCTAATAATTCTTTGCATAGGAGTTACTGTAGACGATGCGGTCTTGTTGCAAAACAGAAAATTTCACCAAATCTGCTCAACTTTGGTCTCAAAATGTTCCGCTCGTTCTAACTTAGAAAACTAGTACCCACACTTTATATTTCTGACCATAAACAACGTATAGTAGATATTGGAGTTTAAAGTTGCCAAACCATGGCTCATTTTCACCTTTGTTGCACAACGTCTCCTTTCATAAACGAACCGTACGCTACGCGCATCATTGTCGTGCATGTCGATAAGCGCCGGTGTGTTTTAAAACAGCGAAGCGGGAAACCAGGCCATGTTATAGTGTCAGTCAATAGTAAAAAATATTGACTGGGCAATAGTTCAGTGACCCATGACAAGGCAAAAAATAGACAATTACTCCGTATATAGACGGTTTGATAATAATTGTAAATATTGCTCAGTTGCTACTGCAAGAATTCATTCTGATGTACTAAATAAGGCTTTTTCTGTGCATCTGTGTGATTATAGTCACGGAAACTCGGCAAAAGCCCATATAGCACATGTCCTTTGCCATCTTCAAAAATGGTATTTTTCTATATTCTATGTATGGTCATTTTGTAGACATAAGATGTTAATCCTATCACTTTCATATCTGATACTGATAAACCCAAACAAGGCAACTATACTATGCACAATAAGTTTAGCAATTTCGTATGTTTCGCATCTTTTTGCGCTCATCTTTGTGCAATATCGAACAATTTCAACTGCAATGACGAGAACAGGATGTCAGGCAAATGAAAGCACGATTTTACAGTCGCTATCCTTTAAATATGCATTTTGGGAGAGCATGAATTGCAGGAGGGGTCAGTGAGCAAAAATCACAATCGTTGTCAGTAATGCTAAAATGATAAGAATTAAATTTTTCGTTTGGTGGTCTTTCATCTTCCGCATGCATCATACGCCTATAAAACTATTGGTTATGTAACAGATGTGACAGAGATTTCATGCTTAAAAAATCAGCTGCCATCAATGACGTCAAAATGTAGTCATCGTTTGATTAAACTCCTTATGTTAATGGTGTTTCAATTCCAACAGAGAATCAGTTTTAAAAGATACAATAGGCTTAAAATGTAACTCATCTTATGGTTGATTAAAATCCTAAGTTACTGAAAAACGGTGCAAGTCATTTGTGAGATAACGGTGACGTTAGATTTTATTTTTAGGGTCGTGCTCTATAGCTGTTAAGATGTTTCAATCAACAGTATTTGTCTGAATGTATTGGAAGACATCCAACAGCTTTACTTGTTAATGTGGTTCAAGAAAAACCGACTAGAAACATCGTTTAAAGGCGATGACGTAAGAGCATTAATTAAAACGTCAAAATGTGAAAATTTGGTCCTTTATTTCTCTGAGAAAGTTAAGAAAATTGCAGTATTTGCTATGCTTTTTTGGTTTTTAGTGACCAACCAATCGCTTGAAATTGGTTTTGGCTTCCCCCTTTGATCAGAAATGCACACGTTACCCACTCGCCTTAAAATTTAACGTCACTTTAGCACGGCCGCTGCGTTTGGTAATTCTGTATTTTTCTTAATGCAAACTCTTGTCAGATGATCGGCACTTGTATCTTCATGACAGCAAATGAAACTTGAGATATGATGTGGATGGGCTCACCCATACAAAACAATTGCTAAATTTATTGTGCATAGTATAATTGCTAATATTTCATACATCTGAATTAACTCTTTGTTTCAACACTCCAGCTGATATTAATTTTCACCCTTATTCTGGCGAATAAGTCACTGCCAATTAAGTTTGGTTGCATGATATCATTAGTTGCAAATTTTACACATACTGCATTGAAAACTGTGATCATGAACCCATAGTTCTTTGGTCCCATTCCAACGAATTTCACAATTCTAGCATTGGGCACCTCGTCTGTCCATTCTCCAAGTCTGTTGTTGACAATAGTTGGGTTTTATAATAAACCGCAAGTTTATTCTAAAGCAGCACAGACGGCATATCATTCGAGAAAGTCCACCACAATTCGAGAATCGAATCCTGGCTCGGGTGTATGTAAAACCCCCATTCCACTGGACGGTGATTCCGCCTCGCTCATGGCGATCTATGGTTTTCTCTAAAATTCCTAATCGCCGCGGAAGCGTAGACAGCCACACGATTTGGGGACTTGACGCTTCCAGTACGCTTCCACTACGCTTCTACTACGCTTCCGCTACGCTGCTGCTACGATCCCACTACGACAATGAAAATCTGGTTACGCTTAGTCTACGCTGGTGGCGATGTAGCTGCGACCTTGCTACGACCTTGGCGATAGAGCTACGTTTTCATGGCGCTTTTGTATCCTTTCTATATCGAGTCTGAAATTCCGATACGCTTCTACTACGACCTGGGCGCTTCTACTGCGCTCTTGCCGTTTCTGCTACGATTCGTGTCATTTTGACCTAAATTTCGAATCGTAACGGAATCGCCGTCCAGTGGAATGGGGGGGGGGGGGGTTAAGGAGCATTACGCGTAGTACTGTGTACCAAAAAGCTCCATTTTGTTAGCCGGAACTGGCGTATGGAAAATTAGTTCTGTAGCATGTGGGTTCAGCTCTATTAAAATCGTTTATTCTGATTTTCCGAAAAGTTTAATCAGAAGAATAAATTGATGGATTTCCAGCTGAAATCATTACTTTAGAGTAAATCAAAGCCACCAATGGTCCATATTTATGACATATTGATTTGTCACTGGTGGTTTACACATTTGGTCTATGTTAACTTAATAAGATAGATATACATAACAACATCAAATATAAAAAAAAATATCTTACATGAGCACACCCAGGGAGCGGAAATGACCGGACAATTGTGAGTGAACGGCAAAATACGACACCTGCGACGTTGTACATTGGAGGATCAGTCACTTGCTCTCAAAAGAAAACACAGGGTGCATAAATATGTCAACACAGCAACCATTTGTGTGTCTGTGATGAATTTATTCATACTCACGTAAGTATCCAGATAATTATCCTTTAAATTGGTAATATTAGAACTGATATTGGTTATTGTTCTCTTAAAAATAATGACACTGATCAATCCATTGCTGCTTCGTTTCAATGTGATCACTTTGTAAAGTTGGAATGAAATATAGCATAACAATAAAGTTTGTACGTTTATCTTATTGATCTACCTTCTATAATTACATATCATGTTTATTCTTGAAAAAAAAGTTGCTGAAAGAGTGTTAACTGGAATAATATGTAACGACTTGTCATGCCACCTTTTTACATCATGTGAACGGGCACTTGACAGTAAACTGAACGGGTGCTTGTGATCTAGGCTGTCTGTATTGAACGGGCACTTGTCATCACTAACACATTTAGTTGAAATGATTATTGCTATATTTTGGTACCAATTTGATTTTCCAAACAACAAATAGTCTTGATATCGTTAATATTACATGCTTTGAAGTAAATATAAAACAAAAAAGTGCTTATTCAGCATGAATTCATTTAGTACTGGTTTGTTTTAATAATGCACCCTGATAGGAGACAAAGCATACATTTTGCCTGCCTGGTATTATAGTACAACCGGCAGTGTGTACAGTCCAGTCTTTTGGAGTTTGTGTTTTTGATTTCCAAACTTGACTATCACCCTTTAAATGAGATGGCCATTAAACCCTTTGTTTTACATAGTATGCTTATCATTGATTTCAGCAGGACAGTAATCAATTTCTGGAGGATACTTATAGTCTTAGAATACTTAAAGTAAGGCTGCAAAGGGAGAAAATTGTGACTAGGATAAACAGCCATCCTTCAATGTCCACATCATTAAGCCCTGTGGTAGAACTCCTCCCCATCAGTAAAATGGAAAATGATTGTATGAATGATATGACAAGATGTTGAAGCTTCTTGGATCGCCGGAATTACTGTTTCAAAGAGGGGCAGTGGTGTTAAAACTTGGCAAAAACTTCATTTTTAGAAGTGAAATTGCGAATTTCTGAAATCCATTTGCAGCAACAGATACATGACACCATTATAGAAAGATTGATAAATGATTATAGAGTCATATATAACGCCACTCAGATCTTATTATAGTGTCAAAACAGGAACTTTAATACCTTGACTTTTGGGTAAAAATCAGCATTTTATATAAATTTAAACACGAATTTTTGTTATCTGACTAGTAAAGTTTTAAAATTTAGAGTTGTTATTTAACTTGTTCCAAATTTCAGGCTGTATTATTCAACGTGTATATATATCTGTCATATATACTTAAAAACCCGCCAAAATATTTTCGTTTTTCAGTCAAAATCCTACATTTTGATATTCAGGTATATTTTGTGAAATGCATGTTTTTCTATTACTTGTATATCTGGGCATTGCCATATCAAGAAAATTGCGTACATATAATAAACATTTCAAATGGAAACAGTATTTACCATGTATTATGTTATCATATCAGGTAATAACACAATTAAAAGAGGACCAAGTGACCCTGGATCGCTCACCTGAGTTTTGTTTTAAACGTCTTACCTATTGGTATCTATTTTAAAACTGGCCACGCTCCTTGTTATCTGCCAGGTGGGCCATTTTTGGTCCCAGAACCATAATTTGAGCATATTTAAATGTTGTTTATCAGCTAATGCTACATACCAAATATCAGGGCTCTAGTCCTAGTGGTTTCAGACAAGAAGATTTTTATGCTTTCACTATAAGTAAGTCCATGTAAAAAAGTGAGTATGACCAGAAAATGCCACACTTACACATTGTAGGCCAACCCACGGCACCGTGAGAGAGAGTCAAAGAGTAATAACAGCCTCATAAACTCTTTGACCTTCAGGATGATGCCATTTTGACCACAGAACCACAATTTGAATAAACGTGGTAGAGTACCACTAGGTGATGCTATATATCAAATATCAAGCCTTTTGATATCTGACAAGAATGTGTTTTAATTATGGAATGTGCCAGCATATGTGTAACCGACCCCACATACTATGAAAATGTCCTTTGAAAATGCTAAAAAATCACCTTTGTCAAATTTCTGAAACACTACCCACTTTATCAAGCATGGATAAAAACCGACGTTCTCCAAATGTAGTTTGGTTTGTTAATTTATAACCAGGAGGTGTTATATATTCATAAAAATGGATCATTGGTGGCATTTGGTTTATTCTAAGGTAATGATTTCCTTTGGAAACCCATCAATTTTAAGTGAATTTTGTCACTTTTTTAGCCAAATGTTCATAAGCCGTTTCAATGGCAATGGGCATGCATATGGATGAATGGAGTGTTGATTGCTCGGTTTTGTGTCTTAATAACCAAGATAGGAAAGTTTCAGCAAAATCGTTGACTATGTGTGGCACAACTTTTAAAGTGGTTACAGAGAATTACTCATAAATGCTACATTTGACTGCAATGGTGTATCTACCTTATGAGTATCCTTGGCAGGGACTTAAACAGTGTTTGCACTCAGATCAACTATAACATTTTAATGAATTCCACAAAAGTGAAAACCTTAAAGACACTCCCATTTTTCAAATGGCCAATACAAATTCAATCGACCACTCAATATTTAATTTACCAGTATTGACCACTTCTAAAGTATTGACTTGGGCAGTTATAAACCGGCTAAAACCGCCGGTTAAAATCGCCCTTGATTTCGACGGGCGAATTACGTTTGAGCGGAAATCACACCGTGATGGAGTATAAATGAGTGGAGAACCATACAGTCAGAAGAGCGAATGGATAAAACATACAAATGAGCGAATTTTCCAGGTAATAAACATTTAAATAAACAGTCTTAAATAGATGGTTTCAAGCGCATTACAGAGCGAATCCAGGAGGAGTTCAGGGTTCGCCCCCACCCTTCCCGCTTTTTAAATATTCTATCAAAATGGAATAATTTGGTCTCGATGAGACCAAATTATTTCATTTTCATAGAATATTTAAGATAGATGATAAAATCCACAAAGCGAAACCAACATCTTATATGGATATGTAACCCCTTTCCAGGAATCCTTGATCCGCCCCTGCATCTGGATGTTTACCTGGAAAATTCGCTCATTTGAATGACTCAAACAGCCGCTCTTTTGCCTTATGATTCTCCGCTCTTTCGTAAAAATAAATCTGCTCTTTCGTATTATAGATCCGCTCAAACGTAAATTTTCCATTTCGACCGCCCAACCTTGACAATTATTGTCTGATTATTGTAGATGGTAACTGAAGTTTTGGGTCGCCGATATAACGTTGAAGTCAAAGGCCAAAGTCAAATATACTTAAAATCTGTCTTATGGCTCGTAAAGCGAACTCCTTTTACATTTCATTTGTTGGAGTTTATGAAAGGGGACGGCAACCCTGATGACTACTATGTTTTATATTGAAGATCTTACTAAACCATGCATTTTGATACCAGTTTCATCTAAATTGGTTGAAAAATATGGAAGTTGTGTGCGTTTAAATATTTGCAACTGGGCTGTAATGGAAGCGCCTATAAACGTCACACAGCCTAATTAAAAATGTGTAATCAAAATAAAAGACAAAACAATGGAATTTTTGCAATTATCTTTAATAAAACATTTCCTTATGTATTAAGCTACATATCTGCTGAAACACAGATGATGTGATAGTATTGATAATTAAAAAATTAGCAGTTTAAAAAATCTGTAAACTAATTAAATATTCAAAATGGCGGCTACATGTTGGCCATATTGAATTCTTAAAATGCCCATAACTTCCCCATTTTTCAACCGATTTCGATGATACTTGTATCAAACTTCATCGTTCACTAAGCTCCTTCTCATAAAACATACTTATCATTAGGGTTGCTGATGGATGATTGTCTACGTGCTGTGGTGCCTAGACTACCTTATGGTTGGAAGGTCGACCTTTCTGCTATGGCACCTCACTTCCCTTAAACGGGGATTGAGTTGATACGCGGCGATATGCATTACTTAAAAGGCTAAGAAGTAGCAAGCCGAAAATGGCTATAACGTATCCGTCTTTGCAGACACCAAGCCACCTTTAATAGCCAAACCATAGCAATGCTGTGCATTATAGTGTGTAGCTATAGAATGCTTATATGTTCTACATTATTGTTTTAAAAAATGCACATGGTCAGGTCAGAGAAGTGTTACAGTGACACGTGATGACGCAGACTAATACAAGATTGAATTAACCAATCTTGGAAATCACATGATTTCATGGCGCTTTTGGAAGACACGTATATCACATGTGCCAACAATCCAAATTAGATAGGCCAGTATTTGGAGAATGATAATGGGGGTAAACATTCAAAGCTTTGATACAGCCTGGCTTTAAAATGTACCTCTTCCCTAGTAGGAATTAAAACCACTGAATTTTGCATACGCTGTTCTATGTGACATATATGAAGCAAACCTTCTCACTAGTGCACACTCATACCATTAAATATGCTTTGATTTGCCATTTAAACACAATTTAAAGCACTAAACCCATCATTTATTGCCATCAATTTTAATAACGGTAAAGTCTGCTCCAACTGATATTCAAACTTTCATGGCCATTAAAACCCTGTCAGTTCCTTTGAATAGCTGTTTTAATGCCCAATTAATGAGAATTAAATTAATGACAAAATTTTAAATGACACTTAAAGTAATGATTATGAATTAAGCCATATTAATTAACAGTAAAATAATTTGAATATCCTTGAATGTAATGGAGCAATTAACTTAATTGTAGTTAATTTAAGAGGTATAAAGTTGTTTTTTTTTATTGAATTTAAGGGTGCAACTAGTTTAATTTAAAAGGCTTTATTTTCAATAGTCATTAATTTATTTAGGCTGACAGTTCAATGATAGTTATTTCAACAAAGTTCATTTCCAATGACATTGAATTTAAGAGGATATTTAGATTAAAGATAGTTAATTCAACAATATTTTAATGGCAATGAATTTAATAATAGATTAGATAAGATAAGTTTATTTCACAAGTCCAAAAAGCTATAAAGCCCATGAGGAAACATACTTAACATAATTAATGGCATGTTGGACAGTGCAGTGAAAACGATACACATATGAGGCATGTATTCATATATGCATTCACGCGTCTAAGCTGAGAAGGTGTATCAAGAATATCAAATAGTTTTACTAAATATTTCAGTAAAGAAGCTTTAATAGCGCCTATGGCTCAAATGCAGTCAACTTCATCTTGATTACTATATAATACGGTTGTCAACGAGAACCATAGTCGCCATTAAAGCTGTCTAGTTGTACCACATCCAACGGGAGTACAATATTACATTTTACATATGGTAAATTTGTAAACGAAAACGGACACATCCATGCTCGCCTAAATGTATTCGCATATCAGGTGTAGCAAATTGAATATATACACTTACGTGAAAACTTAAGCTCCTTCAATATTTACACTATTTAAACAATACTTGTATTAATTTCGTAACATGTTCTCTCAAACCCTCATGCCAAGTGCTAATTTTGCTTCAGTATATTTCCGAAAGGAAGCTCTAATCTCGCCTATGGTTTAAGTGCCGTCAACGTCAAGCTTGATTGCCGCACAGAAGAAGGTTGGTCACAGAAACCATAGTCGCCATTAGAGCTGCCTAAATGTACTAAATTGCAAAAGGGGCACCATTTTACATTTTATATATTATGTATAGCAAACACAGACACATCCATGATTGTCCAAATGGACGCACATATAATTTGTCTTTGTTTAAAGACAGTAAATTGAAAAAACAACAGCAACTGCATAATATATGATAAGTTAAACTTAAGCTCATTTAATTTGTAGGGGAAAATGGGGTAAGTGGTCATCTGGGGCAAGTGGTTACATTTACGCATATAGTAAAAATATATAGGAAGAGTTGCCTACCTTCATTTTTTATTGTATACGTCACAAAAATAGATGACGTCACTGCATGTTTTCTGGTGTTGTGTAGCAGACGGATATTTGGTGAACGAGTGTATTATAATTATCCGGGTAAGTTCTGTTCGTTTCTAAAAATAGAATGGGCGTCGCATGAGGTTTTATGTTGCTAGCCGAAAACACGAAATTTTATATGTATCAGGCCTAAAATAGTCACAATATTGATCTGGGTCATACATAGGATGCTGTTCAAAAGAGTGATGTGGATTATCAACAAAACGAATGTAAATACAAGCAAAATATAAGAATCTGAACATCGGTTCTTAGTTTAGCTTGCAACAACCAAAAGGAATAACGAAAAGTCAAAGTTGGTATGGACATTTTTTTATTATATGAAGTATTAGTTTTTAAAAAAACTGCCACAGAGGCCGTCAATAAGATTTCACCAAACACGTATTTACCATGCCCATTGTAAATCCATCTGTATTTATGAAATTGTATCGTTTCGGCATTACATTGCCTTATTGTAGTGGTAGGCGAGTATTCTATTCTATTGCAACCGGAAGGACCACGGAGATAGCCGAAGTATCACGAAGACAGCCCCTGGATGTCTGGAAGACAGGACCCGACGTTCTGACCAATGGGAAGCTGAGGCGGGAAAATGCTGATGCAGAGAGTGGCATCGATAGCCGATTGCATTGATTCTGTCCTGAGACGTTGAACGGAACAGACGGATCTACCGAGCTCTGAGGTGCTGTCCAAAGACTAAAGAAGAGTTCACCCCAGAGCCAGCAAGAGTGTATTTAGCAGGTAATATTACACTTCATTATGTTCCAATACACTGCAAGAATATTCATGCTGTTTTTGGGACCATTTTGTGTAATCAACGTAACGTCGGTTGACGTTTTTATGCTTTTTTTTTGGACGCATGTATCAATATTTTTGAAACTCAATATTTCATAATTCTTAATAGTTGGTGAACGGCAAAAATGCAGGTAATGTGGCGAATGTTCTCTTGTGTGTCCCTCTGCAAAATTGTCCCGTTTCAAGTAAAGAACACAACAGAAATAGCGAAATTCATAGACGTGTCCACTTGCCCCGAGTAATTGGGGTAAGTGGACACAGTTTTAGACGACGTTAGTTTAAAGGTGGCCACTTACCCCATTCCGTCGGGGTAAGTGGACACATTCTCTCTCCCTGTCTCTTCCACTCTCTATATTGGACCCTGGCAATTTGCGAAATCTGCATACTTACCTCGGGGAGGAGAGAGGGAAATTGTGGTTTGGGTGTGTGAGCCAGTATTTCGGAACCTGCCTTCAATCATGAACATGGGCTATTCGGCACGAAAATCCGTACTTTGTCATATATAGGCAGTTACCCCCTCGTCCTCCCCACACGATACTTTCACGTGTGCATGTACCAAAAGAACAATCTAGGGTAATGTAGAGAATGTTCCCATGTAGAATTATGCCCTCCCACAACAGAACTGGCAACGTTCAGAGATGTATTATGCGCGGATCAAGGAGGGGGGGGGGCAGAGGGTCCGGACCCCTTCCGCTGGAAAATCACAAGTTATATGGGTTTATATAGGGAATAAGCAACTAGACCACCCCTTGTAAAAAGTAGGACCCCCACCTGGAAAAAGTTGGATCCCCTAGAAAGTGTTGGACCCCTCTTGAACCTTGGAAAATTATAGTTTTCTTTGAAATAAATCATTAGATCCCTCTGAAAATACGTTGAGGACTAACCCCCCCCCCCCCTTATCACCCCGAAACAAAATTGTTAGAGATGTTTGTGTTAAATGGACTTGCATTCTCCCTCCCCCCTGAACTGGCCAAACGCAATGATGTGGAAATGTTCTGTCTCCCGCCACATACAACGCATTGGCTCCAGCCCTTGGACAGAACTATATTTGGTCCCATGAAAAAAGAATATGATAAGGCGTGTGACGTATTCATGAAGCAGAACCCAGGAAGACAAATTACCCGATATGACTTTTGCAGTATCTTCAATGATGTGTTCAGTGGAAAGATGAACATCCCCAACATAGCAGGTGGTTTTAAAGCTACTGGCATATATCCTTTCAACCCTCGAGCGATTTGCGATGCAGCATACGGTCCATCCCGCAGTTCGGTCATCAGGGAACCTGAGAATCCATTGCCAACTACCAATGAAGAGGTGCATGTGCAACCATGTGAATCTGGAGCGGCGGATCAAGCACAACATGCTTACACTGCGAGTGTGTCTACATCGAACACTGAAATACTAAAAATTCCCCTCGTAGTAAAAGAGGCCAATACTAATGCCAAGAAATCTAAGCAAATAACAACGGATAGATGCATAACAGCAGAGGAATTTGTGCGAGAGTTGAAAGAAAAGGAAGCTGAAAAACAGAAACTAGAAGAAGAGAAAGCAAAACGTAAACAACAGAAAGAGGAGAGACGACAAGAAAAACAAAGTCATAAGTTAAAACTTGAAATGCTTAGGAAAGCAACGATGGAAATCAGAGAAATAAAAAAGCAGAAAAATCTTGCAAAAAACAAAGTCGGGAAAAATTGAATAGAAAACAAACAAGAATATAAGTACTCAATATATGTTTTGAACTCAAAATAATTTGTGTTGTATTGAGTTTAAGTATCCAGTTATATAAAAGCCCCACGGAGTGCCACAATCATGCAGCCTATTCAAGGCATTGGAAGCAGAAAGGATATCTCTTCTATAAAACACACAATAACATATACTTAGCAAAAACGCACTTACTCTATTTGAAGTACCTGAATTGTTGCATTTTTTATCAAACGTATTTCAGCGATACAGATAAAAACAAAGCGTACTCGTGTGTGTATGCGGGACGTCATATGAGCATATCATGTGCGGATCCAGAGAGGGGGACAGGGGGTCCGGACCCCCCTGAAAAATCGCAAAAATATAGGGTTTCTTAGCAATCCTGGTCCAGATCCCCTGAAAAATCACGAAGCTACCAAGCCAGCATTCAATGTTGGGCCATCATTAGCACGCCAGCGAAACGCCATTTAAATGGCATTTCGCTGGCGGGCCGATGATGGCCCGCTTAAAGTGGTATTTGGATCCTCCCATCCCTCATCAACTAAAAAAAAAGTTGTCCAATTTAGACCCCCTCTGACTAAACTTTCTGAACCCGTGCATGCATATACCTGAGATGTCACATGCTCACATTTAATTCACGATGAAAATGAACTACAGTCGGATTTTGACCTCAGAAGGATCGAAAGTTAGACAAGACCACGGTGTAGCATGTGAAATGCATATTACGATCAAATACCGCTTGACAGGGGAAGTGACAACTGTTACAATCAGATTTACCTTCCACGTGCTATCGTATGTAGACTCGTCCAATCTTTGATCCTTCAGAGCTCCAAATCAGACTTTACAAGTTTGATGCGACCTAGCCTATTGAGAAAAACGTGTTTGCTGCTGTATCTATTTTATTGTAGTCTCTAGATTACAGCTATTGACTAGCATGTAATTTGCAAGTGCAACTACATTCACTGTAATTGGATACTAGCATCTGAATTGTGGTTTGCTAATGGAAAAGAAGAATTGCACGACCCTTGGTCTGCATTATATAATCACTATGTGAGTATGTCCGTCCATCCGTCTGTCCGTTACCAGTTAGTGAGAATGTTCATAACTCTTGAACCACATGGTATATTGAGATCACATTTTGCATACATATGCATGGCAACATTCCCAAACCACTGGCATGCGAAAGTACTTTGTTTTGATAGATCAAGCTATTGACTAGACTGTTGTGGTCAGTTAATGAAAATCCTCATAACGCTTTAACCTTTGATATTTAGATCAAATTTTGTATACTGATTTATTTTAATATTGTCCAGCCAGTAGTATGAACATAAACGGTGGCGAGGGTTTGCCGAGCACCATTTTGGCCGGTCGAGGTTTTTAGGTGAAAATACTAATAACTTTTGAACTGCATGGTAGTATAATCAAATTTTGCATACTAATACATTTTAACATTATCGAGACACATGTATGCAAAACGGCGATAAGGCTTTGCCAAGAAAACTTTTTGTGGCAAAGCCTAGTCACCATTTTGCCTACCTGTGTCTTGATGTATTAGAAACACACTTTTGTATGGAATCTATTTCAGAACGCCTATGTTGAAACACTCAGTTGGGCTACCCAAACATTGTTTTCAATTTAAATACCTTGAGTTCTATTCTAATTAGCAAAACATTCAACGTGAGTCGTGCAAATTACTGCCAGTTGATTTTGAAACCAAGCAGTATCTTGTCATTTCCAAATATAAAGATCTAAAGTGGAGTTAAAATGCCATGCAAAAGCAATAAACGAAAAAGTACAGTAATACTTCACTTGTGGCTTTCGCTTGACATTTAAACTTTTTTAGAACTTACAAGAATGTCAATGACCTTGACCTTTGTCACTGTGATCAATTCAACAATTCACTATATATAAATGCACTCACTGCCTTAAGAGCAGGTACAATGATCTCGTAAAGCTCGCATGAACTACTAGAATGCCAGAAGTTTATTGAACGTGAAAACGAATGTGTGTATGTAAGTTCGTACATTCTGACATGTCTCATTTTGGGAAAAGTACCACATTTATATAGATAGTTTGCGTCTTATGACTAGCTAACACCTAAGTTGCAACGAGGGAGTGTTTTTATGCATCACTTTTCCTCATACCTGGTATTTGGCATGCACTTGGGTGTAGGTGTACAAGGCCACACGACCAACAGGTAAGGCAAACATATATAATTGAAAGCGCAGAAGAAGCCTAGCACGTGGCTTTATAGTCGCCATCGAAACGAAAAGCATATTAGGTAAATCATGTAGTAATACGTTTAAGAATGAAAACGGTACCGAAAATATACATTAATTGCATCATGGGCCCTGTATCACCCTGAATGTGCAATGATGTCGAGGGTGTCCATTTGCCCCGACATGGTGGGGTAAATGGTCAGTTTGGGTACACAATATCGGGTTAGGGCCAGTTAAAACCGGAAACGAATAGAAATGTTTTTCACGTACTAAGAAATTTCATAATGGTATGTCCTTAAGTTAAGACAAATCTTTTACTCTAACTGTTATTTGTTTTCAGTTTGTGGCCCCGAAAATGCTTAAGGTGTCCACTTTCCCCATTTTCCCCTACAATTACGAAATATGTTCACACAAAACCAGGTTTCATCATTTCCCCTGCTAATTTGAATACAGGATATTTCAGTAGAGGAGCTTTAATCTTGCCTATGGTTAAAGTGCCGTCAACGTCAAGCTCAATTGGTCACAGATACCATAGACGCCATTAAAGCTGCCTAGATGTACTAAATTGCAAAAGGGGCACAATATAACATTTTATATACTATGTATCCAATAGCAAACACAGACATATCCATGTTTGTTAAATGCAGCAGTGTCATTAACCTGACATTAAACCGAATCACTACTATTGTTTTAGTTCATAAAATAGTTCCCAGAGAGAAGTTAAAAAACTAGAAATTGTGTTTATGAAACGCTGGGCCCCCAACCATTTGTTTGTCTATAAGGATGCTGCTGTGTTTTTAGAAAATGGGTCATCTTAAGTTTGAAGCTTCTAGCTATAAATATTCACCAACCTGTATCAGCCGACCAAATTTGAAGCTTCTAGCTATAAATATTCACCAACCTGTATCAGCTGACCAAATTTGAAGCTCCAAGCTATAATATTTTCTTAAAATATCCAGATAACAAGTTTTCAATGGCCAAATTTGCCAAGGGCAATAACTCGAAAAAATAAAATAACTTTATTTAAAATTTTACCAGGTAATATACTCATCATCCTCTATCAACTGACAAAGTATGAAGCTCCTAGCTATATTAAATTTCCGAATACATTGATTACAAGTTTTCAATGTCCAAACTTGCTAAGGGCAATAACTCTAAAAAACCAAAATAACTTTTTTTAGAAATCTTACCAGGCAATCTACTTATCACCTTCCATCAGCTGACCTAGTATGAGGCTCCAATCTGTAATAGTTTTTGTTATATCTTTATTTCAAGTTTTCAATTGCCAAATTCGCAAAGGGCAATAACTAAAAAAGAATAAAATGTTTTAAAAAAAGGTTCACCAGTGAATTCACTCATAATCCTCTATCAGCTGACCAAGTTTGAAGCACATAGCGATAACAATATTTGTAAAAGTTTGACTTTGTTTGAGGCTGCTAGCTGTAATATTTTGAGATATCTTTATAACACATTTTAATGACCAAAATGGTAGAGGGCATTTACTCGAAAAAAATAAAAAAATCAAAACCCTAACTTAAATTTTGAACGGATGCACGGACGGTCCGACAGAAGCACCGATACACGGACAAGCCCAAAGCAATATGCCCCTTTAGCTTTTTCAAAGTTGGGTGCATAAAAAAGATAAGTGAACATGGAATCAAGCATGCTGTTGTTTGTTTCCTTGATTTATGTCTAAGTTTTGTAAGTAGATATAAGTACATTTTTGGCTTATTTTGCATAATTGTACTTTCTTGTGAAATACTGTCTTCATACACTAAGATTCAAAATGATAGCTCAAATTATTGACATGTCACCATGGCAATAAGTTTTTATGTTTAAGTCGGGATTCAGGAATATGACATTTGCAAGGTGGGTGAAAAAGTTTTTACAGTTTACAGCCTTTCAGTATATTTAAAGTCATGAGCCATGCCTAAATTATTAACTTCCAGCCTTTATTTTGATGACAAGTTTTCGACCAGAACTAGTATTCAGACATTCGAAATGCACCAAATAATACACACAATTATTCATTCGAGGTTCTCAGCCAGATGCACTGTAACATAATTAAAGGCCCTTCCCGAATATTGGGCCCCTCCAGAAGTTTGGAGCACAAGGGAGCAATTAAATCAAATTTATGGAACAAGGGGACATGAAAATGGTAAAGGGAAAAGGGATAAAGGGGCCGTTCATTGAAATGTGCATGTTTAATACCCCATGGAACTTTTTGTACATAGTACTACGCGTAATGCTCCTAATATACACCCGAGGCACGATTCGATTGTCGAATTGTGACGGACTTTCACGAATGGTGCCGGACCATCACAAATACCCGTCTTTAAATTGAAAACCATATGACATTTTTGACCTTGACCTTGGTCTCAATTTTTTAAAGGCCATACTAGTAATCCAAAACCTTTGTTGTCATCTACAAACCACAATCAGTGTCGCAAATATGAGCCATTTACATCTAAAATATTTTCAAGTTTGCATTTGATATGCAACAGACTGGAACCATAAGAAAAAATATTTAAGTTGGCCATATAAGGATCATTCCTGCCAAGTTTGGTCAAATCCAGCCAGTGGTTTGAAACATAGTTGATAATACACAATGGACGACGTACGACAAACATCTAACAATCCTTTGATGAGGGAATGTTTTCTGATATATGCTCGGCGACTGGTTGGAGACTGTTCCCATCATTTTCTTCAAAAATAAAATGTTTCCAAAGAATAAAATCATTTCTGTGCAAGTTGGTATTATGATAACACAATAGATACAGTTGCTTCACCTACAATAAAACAGAATGCTGCATTTATGGTTGTAATGATTCTGCTGAGACCTATTAGCACTGAGCTTACACTTTCAGCATCTGATATTTCCAGCTCAATTTGTCTCTGGGACAGGTGAGGTTCATCAACAGAATCAGGAGTCTGATGTTTCGGTTGTACTTTTTATCGTCTTCTTTGTTGCTGATGTCTATTTTTGACCACCTCTATGCCCCATGATGCAAACACTTTCAACGTTTGTGGTGAAATGATGTCAGGATGGCAAGATAGCTTTTTGTTGAGGCTGACACTGCAACCTGATGGCGACCAATCGGCGATCTGTCACCGATCAGTCGCTGATTAGTCGCAGACAAGTCGCTGAAGATTTCAGAGTCAAAGCATTCATTAAATCGGCGACTGATCAGTGATTTCTAGAAAAACTTTGCAACTAGTCGGCAATCGAAATCATTGCTGCTAGTCTTTTGTGCATGCGACTGCTTTTGATCGCCGACCGATTGGCGACCTTGCTTTGACTTGTAAAACGTTGCCGCGATCTCTGTAACCTCTCTGCGATTGTCATTTGTTTCCATCACGGAGAGGTCGCAACGCGGTCGCAAGCTCTGTGCAGTGACCTATATTAGAGTCATAAAGGTATGTCGGGGGGGGGGGGGGGGCATGTTTCACGTAACTTACACCTGGTGCGCCTTTCATCGTACACACACAAAATGGCGACGCAGTTTGAGTAACCGCTGCATTTATAGGTACATTGAAGTGCGTAATTTGTCATAAATATCACATATTGGTACATCTTGTTAATTACAATCGAAAATATATATGAAATATTGCTAAGTGCTATGTTTCTGCAATGTTAAAACTAATCCTATTGAGTGATGGCAGTGTAAATATCGGTTGCGGAAATCGTCTTGAATGGCTTCAACAATACCTCTTTCACTGTGACGAATAAAGCTTCAAACTTGGCTATGCCTGTGTCTCGATTTATCAATATACATAAATGCCGTATAGTTCATAATTATCGTTATTATACTATTTCGGTGTTTGTAAAGGTGTCAAAAGTTTTGGTAACCAATAGAGAAATTACGCTGTGTATTCCAAAACTGCAAATCGTGTAGGTAAATGATATCGATTTTCCCTCATTTACCTGTGTAAGATGCCCGACAGAGTTATTTGATTTGAATATTGGTATTTTCATTGGCGTTTCCAGTCACTCTTGTATTGGTCACTGCTCTGTGGTACTGGGGCTTTAACAGATTTTAAGAGTCATTATCTGAGAGCATCAAAATCAGTTGGAAATAGAAAAAATAGATTTTCTTGAAATTTTGCCCATTTTTAACTTCTGTCGAGAGATGAACAAAAATGCATATTTTTTTCAATTTTTCACTTCGGTTTCCATGGCAACCACGATTTTCTATTTTTAGCATTTTCCAGCAATATTTTGAGCTAAAAATTACAATATTTTGGGCTGCCCTACCAAAGAGGCAATGTGGCAAATGTTTGTGTTTGTGCTTTCAAACAATAAACATGACTAATTACTTTACCCTCGTACTGATTTTGTTACTTTTCCGTTTCCATGGTAACACGTGCTATGATGGATTTTTACATGCTATTATGCATTTTTCAATGCACTAAAAATTGGCAATTTTCAATATCATTTTTCTAAAAATTTCTACGTCAGATTTTTTTGTTTTTCTCTCAATTAGTTAACTGATACCTATATTTCACCATATTGAAAAATTGGGATCGGGTTATTTTTTATTTTGAAATAAATTTTATTTGAAGTTTATTACTGTTGAAGCAAAAATATTATGTTTTTAGATGAACAAAATGATTATTATCTTTTGTATTTTATCTAAGTAGTGATTATCTGTCACAAAAAAGTACCGTTTCACACAACCATCGTGTAGCAATTCTAAATAATACTTTAAATTGTGGTTTAATGCTTATAATGATATAATATTAGGGATCAAAGTACCCCACCCACTAATGTTAAATGTAAAATTAAATGCTATTTTGCTTAAAACTGGACATTTCAAACACATTTTATGACAGCAGGAAGTTTTAATTGATAAAATAAATTTCCCAGGATTGTTTTTTAAATTTTGGTGTATCAAACCATCTGGTTGCTATGGTAACTATCCAAAGTAATGTTACCTTAACAATGACCATATAACTCCGCTATCATGCATAACTTGATATAAATACCTTTTTCATTAATGTTATGTCATTGATTTGATGAGCAAATGGATGTGTAACATATTGTTCTCTCTCATTTTTAGTTAAACCTCATTAAAAGCATGGTTTCCATGGCATTTGGGTCATTATATTCCCATGGAAGCTAAAAAAGTTTCCATGTTCAACTAGAAATAACCAAACAAATGCTATATTTATTACATAACATAACTTTAAGATGTCATATATAAACTACATTATTGCAAACTTACTATCGTAAACATAAAAAGGGTAGAAACAGGAATTCTATCCAGTCTTGACCTTAGATTTAGGTACTTGTTACCCCACCCACTTATACAACATATAAAAACCCTTGTTTATGTATATAGTTTTCTTGAAATAAAACATATTTCATATATTATAGAATTTGAACTGTTACAAAGATAATTGTATATGGTCTATTAAAATTTGGTGTTGATAACAAAAACATCATTGTTGCTATGGTAACTGGTGATAAACTATGCCTGATCATGCCTTAGCAACCACAAAAAACTTCAAAATTATCATTTTTTTATTCTCAATGTTTCCACAATTAATTTATTTTGCTTTGGATAGAATGTTAACCCATCCCACCCCCTAAACACTGTGTCACTTTGAATTAAGAGCTTGCAAATATAGGTTTGACATTGAAAATAAGCTTTTCTACATCTTCCGGGCTCTAATTTACTCCACCCATCGATTTAAAAGGTACAAATAAATTGAGGATGTTTCTAAAAGATGTTTGTGGGAAGACTGGAACAGTATTTTATTTTTTGTGTCACCCAAAGAATGGTTGCTGTGGTTCATATCATATCATATCATATCATCATAATCAGATTTTTGATTAACGTGCAGGTGCAGGGGCATCCTCCACATCACTGGGCCCCTTTCCAGGTAACTGGCTAGCTGCACGCATAGCAGATCTTACACCTGATCTCCAGATGCTCGTTTCTTGTGGGTCAACTGTGGTGAGCTTCCACTCATGGTTAATGTAGATAATTTACACCTTTAATAGCAAATGCCAAAAATCTTCAAAAGTCATGCTAGTTTTTTATTCTTAAGGTTTCTATAATGATTTTAGTATTCTGATTTTAAATGTTACAAAAAACAAGAGGGCCCAAGGGCCTTGGGTTGCTCACCTGAGAATGTCTGTTCATAAGGTCAGGGAAAAGCATCAAGTAGCCCACCAAACAGTTTTGATAATGGATCTGACAGCACTTTCAATAAAACCCAACAGGATATTGAGATTAAATGAATTTTCACTACCAGTTCCATGCCAACCATGATTTTCAATTTTTAGTATTTTTTAGCTATATTTTGAGTTAAAAATTTAAATATTCTGGACTAGCCTCCCCAAGAGGCTGTGTGGCAAATGTTTGTGCTTTCATACAATAAACATGACTAAGTACTTAACCCTTGTACTGGCTTTGTTTCTTTTCCGTTTCTATGGTAGGGCATGCTATGATTGATTTTATATGCTATTATGGATTTTTCATTGCACTAAAAATTGGTAATTTCAAAGTAACCTTAGAAAGTAAGGGTGCATTATCATTTTCTAAAAATTTCTCTATCAATATTTTGGTTCTATCTCATTTAGCTGACTGATACCTATATTTCACCATATTGAAAAATTGGGACCGGTATACTTTTTATTTTGAAATAAATTTTATTTAAAATTTATTATTACCGTTGAAGAAAAATTATGATGTTTTCAGATGAACAAGATGATTGTTATCTTTTGTATTTTATCTAAGTAGTGATTATCTGTCACAAAAAAAATGCCATTGCACACAACCATGATGTAGCAATTCTAAATAATACTTTAAATTTTGGTTAAATGCTCATAATGATATAATATTATGGATTAAAGTACCCCACCCACTATTGTTTATTGTAAAATTAAATGCTATTTTCTTAAAATTGGACATTCCAAACACATTTTATGACAACAAGAAAGTAAGTAAGGGTGCACAGATCAGGAATCGATACAATTAAGTACCACACCTGACCCAGTATACCAATGGGAAAGTGACAAACTCACATTTAGACACCACAAACGTGAGCAGAAAGTTAGACACCACAAACGAGAACAGGGAGTTCTAATTTATATGAATAAATTGCCCAGAAAAAATCCTAAATTTTGGTGTTACTAACAATCTGGTGATGGTAACTATCTAAAATAATGTTACCATACCAACAACTAAATATCTCCGGTGTCATGCAAACTTGATATAAAAAACCTTTTTCATTAATGTTATGTCATTGATTTGAGGAGCAAATGGATGTGTGACATTTTGTTCTCTCTCATTCTTAGTTAAACCTTGATAAAAGCATGGTTGCTATGGTAATTGGGTCATTTTATTCATATGGAAGCTTAAATGTGTCTATATTTAACAAGAGAATTGCAAAACAAATGGTCTAAATATTACTTAACATAACTTTAAGATGTCATAGATAAACTACATTATTGCAGACTTACTATCGTAAACATTGGAAACGTAGAAATAGAAATTCTATACAGTCTTGGCCTGAAATTTAGTTACTTGCTACCCCCACCCACTTATACTACATATAAAAACCCTTGTATATGTATATGGTTTTCTTCAAATAAAATATTCTTTATATATTATAGACAATGTACTGTTACAAAGATATTTGTTTTTTGTAGATTATAATTTGGGTTGATATCAAAACATCCTTGTTGTTATGGTAACTGATGGAAAACTATGCATGATCAGGCCTTAGCAACCACAAAACCTTCGAAAAACAATGCATTGTTTTTATTATTATTATTATTATTTGCAAGGTGGCCATAATCATTTTGTGTTTGGGATAGAATGGTTACCCAACCCACCACCTAAGCATTCTGTAACCTTGAATTAAGATGTTGCAAATTCAGGTTTGACATTAAAAAGTTTTTCTGCATCTTCCAGGCATCAATTTACTTCACCCATGGATTTAAAAGGTGTAAATACCTGGAAACTTTGCCCAAAATGGCAGATTGGGAAAAATGATAACAAATGATGTTTCTATGAGATGGATGTGAGAAGACCGGATCTTGCTTTAATTGATTTGTAGCCAAGTAGGAGAGAAACATTTTATTGATTTGTAACCAAGAAGGAAAGAAAAAAAACTGTCGAACATCCCAATGAAATACTTTCAGATCAAATTATGCGTGTAGCCCGAGATACGTGGTCATCTTAAAGTTAACAATATTTTGAATAGTTACCATAGCAACCATGATGTAAGGAGATTTAGGGTTTTTTTCTTGGCAAATGATTGATATCAATAAGAACTTCATTTTATCACACAACGTATTTGAAACGCGAGGTTTTAAGACAAATAGCCATTTGTTATATGCCTGTTTTGAAAAAAACCCACTATATGGTATGGCCCTGTACGTCTGTCAGTAAAAATTGTGATGATATTTTATAGAAATTTAATATTACGTAGGTCAAGACAATGTGTCCCACACATAAATGATTGCTCCCCCTTAATTGCCGAGTTCCCTTTGAATATTTAAAAAAAACTTGTACTCACCATAACTCAGTTACAGTCATTTATAGATATGAAATTATAGCATGTGTATAGGGGTCAAGACAAAGTGTTACATACACTTATGGTTATTTTACATTTTTTCATTTCAGAGGTATGGCAATTTCTTGTTTTATGCTTATTTTGTGTCGTTTTCATTCTTGCACATCCCATAATTCGAGAACCACTTGTGATATCTTCATGAAGTTTTTTAGAAATGTGCCTAAGGTAAATACAATGTGTCATGTGCAAGAATGATTTTTCTCCCTTATTTTGTGTAATTTTCATTCTTGTACTCCCCATAACTCAGTAACATTTTTGGATATCGTCATGAAATTCAATAGGATTATGTATCAGGTTAAGATGATTTGTGGTGCGCAAGCATCATTGTTTCCCCTTTTATTAGATTTCAAGTTATGCCCCTTTTGATTTTTTTTCTTTTCTCCATAAGTTCTTGCATGCCCCATAACTTGGTAACAGTTTGGGATATCCTTATGAAACGTTATAGTTTGTATGCTTATTTTGGTTTGTATACTTATTTAGTAGAATTTTCATTCTGTAAACTCCCTCAGAATTTATTCAGGACGAAAAATTGCTAGATCGTTGTTGTCTGCAATAATATTTAATTGTGGCAAGTAGCAATTAACTTGCAGTGTCTTCTGTAGAATTCGGAAATGCTAGCCCTGCACTTTTGCAGCTTTTGATGCAAAACGTTTCAAGTATTAACACGAAATTGTACTACATTTTTGTCCCAAACATGTATCTTTTAAAGCGTTTTATTCTCTCATTGGCTAGAGAACGAGCATTTGAAAACTGGCACAAAGGGGTTTCTATGTAGGGCACATGGATGTGTTAACATAACCCTATGGTTATTGTCAAGTTTTATCAACCGAGCAAATGTACAGAAGGGTTTGAAAACATGTAGTGTGAAAAATATCTTGTATATTCAAGTAAAACTAGAATTGTCAGAGAATCTGGCTGTAGCCCCAATGCAGCATTTTCATGAAATAAAAAGGCCAAGTTCTAAAGATACTAAGCAGGAAAATCTAAAGATATTGAACAGGAACAATTTTTGACATCAATAAAGGGACATAACTCTGTAATAAACTAGATTTTGTCAATATGAATGCATATTTAAAATTTGATGAAATTCTGTCAATTTGTTTTCAAGATATTGAGCAGAAACAAAATTTTGGCGTAAATCAAGTGCCATAACTCTGGTAAAAATTTGCAGAAAATGACGTTTACTGATCCCAAGATAGATGTTGTCAATATCAATGCATATTTAAAATTTGGTGAAATTCTGTCCATTTGTTCTCAAGATATTGAGCGGAAACAAACTTTTGGCTTAAATCAAGGGCCATAACTCTGGCACAAATTTGGGAAAAATGACGTGAAACAATCCCAAGCTAGATCTTGTCAATATAAATGCATATATAAAATTCGGTGAATTCAAATTCTTGTACAAATCTGCAAAAAAGGACAGGAAATATCTCAACTTAGATCATGTCAATATCAATGCACATACAAAATTTGGTTTAATTCTATAGAGTTGTTCTCAAGTTATAGAGCGGGAAAAAAATTATGACGACGGACGAACAGTTGTCACACATTTACATAGGCTTATAAAGGGAAATCATTCAAACAATCTTCTAGTAAGTCTGAAACCACAAGGCCTAGAGCCTTGATATTTTGTATGAAGCATCAACTAGAGGACGCCTACTAAGTTTGTTCAAATGATGCCCATTGGGTAAGTATGGCCCTATCCTGGGGGTCACATGTTTTACATAGGCTTATATTGTGAAAACATGAAAAAAAATATCATTTAATCTCAATTTCATGTTGGATTTTATTGAAAGTGCTGTCAGATCCACTATCAAAACTGTTTGATGGGCTATATGATGCTTTCCCTTTGACATCTTGTTTTTTGTAACATTTAAAATCAAAATACTAATATCATTATAGAAACCTTAAGAATAAAGAAACTCGCATGACTTTTTGAAGATTTTTGGCATTTGCTATTAAAGGTGTGTGTAAAGTATCTCATCATTAACCTTAGCAACCATTCTTTTGCTGACACAAAAATTAAAATACTGTTCCAGTCTTCTGACAAACATTTTTTAAAGTAAGTAAGGGTGCAAAGATCAGGAGTCGATACAATCAAGTACCACACTGGGCCCAGGATACCAATGGGAAAGTAACAAACTCACATTTAGACACCACAAATGAGAGCCAAGAGGTCAGCCCTTTCCCAGCAGGTGACCACAAGGCACATATAAACAGACGCGCACAAAGACATAGCAAACATAAGACAGAACAAAAACATAAAAGATCCACAAAAGAAATACAGCCTTGGAACAGTCAGTAAAATATTTTACTGGCAGGCTTAAACCGGTTTAACGTCGCGCCAAACTCACCCTTAATTCAGATGTGGATCAAGACACCTAGATATTTGGTTTGCATGAAAGACCTCTAACTTATCAATGCATCATCTCCTAAAACATATAAATCAAGATATAACAAGGAGATGAAGCAAAGATAAGGACTCAACAGTAAATAAAACTGAATACCGGAGCAAAAGAAATCCAACAGGTAAACCCCGGAGGGCCAGACAAACAGCCAAAGCATCAGGTTCCTACCATCTCATCAATAGATAAGTCTTTAAGTCGGAACCATCATAGAGTTTGAAGTCCGACCCACCGGCGTGCAATTAAAGAGGAGAGCAAAGTTGCCAACCGTGATTTGGTTGACCACCAAGCATGCAGTCTGTTGCAATACATTTATGTTATAGCCAATCTTATTATAATGGGAAATTATTTAAATGAACTGCGCTGAAAAATTATTAGAGCCAACAATCTTCTTCAACTTATACACCAAGTCACCATAGAAATCAGGTTCCGAAAGTTTTTGGTGCAAAAGAGAATTTAAGTCCAACTTGGAATTTAGAAATCAAATCATAGTATCGTCTATAAAATTTTGAAAATGTTTTGTGAAGTTTATGATACCGATAGCCTTGTTTAAGAAGTTTCTGAGTTAACAATTTATTGCGAGTGTTGAAGTCAGCAACAATGCTAGATGCTCTAGCAAAACGAATGAGTTGAGAAATATAGACTCCATAGGATGTAGAACGAGGAACATCACCATCTAAAAATGGGAAATTGACAATTTCAAAATCAAAGTCGTCACGTTTCTCATAAATTTTGGTAGAAACAATATCATTAGAAATTGACAAATGCAAGTCTAAAAATGCGGCTTCGGTATCAGAGGTATTAGCTTTATTTAGTTGGAGCTCTGAAGGGTATATTTGACTAACCATATTGTCAAAATAAACATTATAAATATTCAAAATATCGTCCAAATATCTGGATGTAGTGTTAAACGCATCAATGACATCAGCCTGCTTATCATCAGAAAGAGACATCATAAAGTCCCTCTCATAACAAAACAGGAATAAATCTGCAACCAGGGGAGCACAATTAGTGCCCATAGGAATCCCAACTACTTGCCTATACAGATTGGTGCCAAATCGAATAAAAATGTTGTCCAACAAAAAGGTCAGCGCATCACATACATTTTGACAAGACCATGCATGATATTTTTTAGGTTTTTCTGACGTAAAAAATGCATTTCGGTCATTACATGCAAGGTAAGGAGAGCCTTCTCTCTGAAAACATCGTATGTTGTCATTTTTTCAAATCTGCCTTTTTGGTCAAAATTTCAATTTATTTGTACCTTTTTAAATCGATGGGTGGAGTAAATTAGAGCCTGGAAGATGTAGAGAAGCTCATTTTCAATGTCAAGCCTATATTTGCAAGCTCTTAATTTAAAGTGACACAATGTTTAGGGCGTGGGATGGGTTAACATTCTATTCCAAGCCACAAAAAATGATTGTGGAAACATTGAGAATAAAAAAAATGACGATTTTTCGAAGTTTTTTGTGGTTGCTAAGGCACCACCAGGCATAGTTTTCCACCAGTTACCATAGCAACAATGTTTTTGTTTTCAACACCAAATTTTAATTGACCATATACAATTAACTTTGTAACAGTTCAATTTCTATAATATATAAAATAGGTTTTATTTCAAGAAAACTATATTGATAAACAAGGGTTTTTATATGTTGTATAAGTGGGTGGGGTAACAAGTACCTAAATCTAAGGTCTAGACTGGATAGAATTCCTGTTTCTACCCTTTTTATGTTTACGATAGTAAGTTTGCAATAATGTAGTTTATATATGACATCTTAAAGTTATGTTATGTAATAAATATATCATTTGTTTGGTTATTTTCTAGTTGAATATGGAAACTTTTTAGCTTCCATAGGAATAAAATGACCCAAATGCCATGGAAACCATGCTTTTAATGAGGTTTAACTAAGAATGAGAGAGAACAATATGTTACACATCCATTTGCTCCTCAAATCAATGACATAACATTAATGAAAAAGGTATTTATATCAAGTTATGCATGATAGCGGAGTTATATGGTCATTGTTAAGGTAACATTACTTTGGATAGTTACCATAGCAACCAGATGGTTAAATGCACCAAAATTTAAAAAACAATCCTGGGAAATTTATTTTATCAATTAAAACTTCCTGTTGTCATAAAATTTGTTTGAAATGTCCAGTTTTAAGCAAAATAGCATTTAATTTTACATTTAACATTAGTGGGTGGGGTACTTTGATCCCTAATATTATATCATTATAAGCATTTAACCAAAATTTAAAGTATTATTTAGAATTGCTACACGATGGTTGTGTGAAACGGTACTTTTTTGTGACAGATAATCACTACTTAGATAAAATACAAAAGATAATAATCATTTTGTTCATCTAAAAACATAATATTTTTGCTTCGACAGTAATAAACTTCAAATAAAATTTTTTTCAAAATGAAAAATAACCCGATCCCAATTTTTCAATATGGTGAAATATAGGTATCAGTTAACTAATTGAGAGAAAAACAAAAAAATCTGACGTAGAAATTTTTAGAAAAATGATATTGAAAATTGCCAATTTTTAGTGCATTGAAAAATGCATAATAGCATGTGAAAATCCATCAAAGCACGTGTTACCATGACAACGGAAAAGTAACAAAATCAGTACGAGGGTAAAGTAATAAGTCATGTTTATTGTTTGAAAGCACAAACACAAACATTTGCCACATTGCCTCTTTGGTAGGGCAGTCCAAAATATTGTAATTTTTAGCTCAAAATATTGCTGGAAAATGCTAAAAATAGGAAATCGTGGTTGCCATGGATACGGAAGTGAAAAATTGAGAAAAATATGCATTTTTGTTCATCTCTTGACAGAAGTTAAAAATGGGCAAAATTTCAAGAAAATCTATTTTTTCTATTTCCAAGCCATAATTGAGGCTGTCTGATGCTCTCAGATAATGACTCTTAAGTATATTTGATCTTGAACTTTGACTCCAAGGTCATTGCGTTGTTTTGAAACCTTCGTAGGCATCTACACACCATAAGCTATCGTTGTGCTAAATACGAACACCCTCCAACAAATCGTGAAAGAGGCCGTGAGTTCGCATTACAATCGGTAACATAAATTTTCAGTATATTTGAACTTGAAATTTGAATCCAAGGTCATACCCCAGCACTCGTCCGCTAGTATTTTCGAGTGCCTCAGGCAGCAGGGCAAATTATAATTTTGATATTTCTAGTGAAATTTATAAATTCCCATATATGGGCCAATTATTTTTGTGATGCAGGGCAAGTGGCTATTTCAGATATTTCGAGGCCACACAGGTAAATGTATACATCGATTTGCTGGTATTTACGCGTATTGCCGGTACTTCATAGACCGGAAGTGGTAGATATTGGTGTTAATACTATATAGAAAAACATGCCATATGCCTAAAGGACTATTGATTTAGATCATTTTTAAGTATAAGGCATGCACATGTAATACTATAGTCCTTTAGGTATATGACATGTTTTTCTATATAGTATTAACACCAATATCTACCACTTCCGGTCTTTGAAGTACCGGCAATACGCGTAAATACCAGCAAATCGACGTATACATTTACCAGTGTGATGATGATCCGTGAGTCTGTAACCTTTGTTGTCATCTACACACTTAAGCGATCATTGTGCTGAATTGAACACCCTTCATCAAAAATTACGATATATCTAAATAATATTACGATATACTAACATATTCATTTTTACGATAATCGAAATTATATTACGACACATTATAACGATATCTTGAAATATAATTACGAAAAATTGACACACTATTACGATATATCGAAACATTGTACGATATATTGAAATAATATAACCACATACGATCAGATCGCTATGTTGGCATATTATTACGATGTGTCGATCTTTAAGAAGCTCTAAATACGTTTAATAGACCGTAACATTTAAACATATTGTCCGTTTCATAATATTTTGGTACAAATGACATTCTTTAGACATGCATGCGCAGCTGTCTAGTGAGAATACTATAAGTACATTAAGGCACTGGCTCAAATTTAAGCTTGTAGTGCCACTGGATAGCACGATTAAATAGTGACTTTATGCATATGCAACAGTTGCCGAAATGTTCTTAGCTGGGCCATTTTACACATACAAGGGTATGTCCCTCAGTGGTCAAAGGCAAACAACACAGTTCAGACGAGGCACATCTTACCACGGCGTTATCCGAGTGAAACTTTTGACGGTCAAATTAGGTCATGTCTTTGTTTTGCTATATCTTTGTTACTTATACAGTGTGTCATAAGTTTATAACATAACATAACATTACATTTCTTTATTGATCAAGCTCAGATAACATAATTTGTTACATATGAGCGGATATACATAATACAACATGTAGTGGCATCATGGCGGAGAGAGAGAGAGAGAGAGAGAGAGAGAGAGAGAGAGAGAGAGAGAGAGAGAAGCAAATCAGCATATATTGACTTACTTTATAAAGGTATTACAAAGCAGTGTTATAACCATTTTCGTTGCTTGTATGCATACATTTCTAAACCCCAATGTGTCAGGAAAAAATACATCTGGAAAAGACCGCTGCCCATACCTCTGTCACATATATCTGCTAACATTATTGGCATATATCTGCAAACGTTGCGGAGCCAGATCAGCCTGCTCCTTAAGGAGCAGCCCAACACGGACCCACAACGTTCGACCGAAAATGGCAAGGAAAACACAGCAGACGCAAAAGGCAGACGACTTAGTCGTGTCCGGCGCCCCAAAAGTTAAATCAGATTGAGACCCCATAAACACTCAGCTATAGCCGCCGATAGCAGCAAGGTAATCCGGTCTCAATGGATTTGGGAAAATTTACATAACAATACCTGGTGTTATAAAAGCTTGCAGATCTCGTGCAGTATACTACTCAACCTTGGCCTAGTTCTACCTTCATTCATCACTTCGTAGTGTGTCAACAAGTTTTGACATGTGCAGTAGTTTTTTTGGATATTAATTCTCGTAAAGATTGGTAAGTGTTGTACGTTAGTAAATCAACATTCTTTGAATCATTTCGCACCAGTCCTCAACTTTTACATTAGGACATTTTTCACGATCTTTCTCCGTATTTTTTATAATAATTAGAATTTGACCACTGAGCTTAGCATACGCTTAAGAATTGTTGTTGTTTGCTGTGTTTTTTTACTAGACAAATTGATCATAATTTACAGACCATTTGGAAATTAATGACAAAGTGCAGGACAGTTAACGTCGTTTTAGACAATGACAGGTAGGCTTTAGGAATATTGATTTATTCGTTGTCGACACCAATAAGACGCCAAAACTGACTTGTATCAGAGTTCATGTGCAGTCAATGCTTGTGTCGTTATATATATATATACTCTATTTGTGGCGATTTAAATGTTAACACAAACCTTGGCAATGTCACATTTTACACCCTTCGATAGGCCATGTGACATGGCTATACCAGTTATAGGTGACCTTAATGCTTAAATATGGACTATTTGTTAGCTTGCCTGTTTGGTTTTAATCGACATTTCCAACAAGTTTATAAATGTTCCTCATAGGGGTGACGGTACCAATTCATTTTCAATAGACCTCAATACAAACACTGTGACCGAAAAATCACTTTTAAGCGCATTTTGGCAACTTTCACCAGTAGCTCATGCATGCACATGTACTCAATATTTTAAAAATCAAATAAAAATACTTCCTTGGAAACTCGCTTTATCACAAAACAACCAACCGTCTGCGGGGTAGCTATTTCCTATGAAAATCTGCAAAACTCTCCGTGTGCATAAAAAATTAATGACAAATATTTTTTCAGTATAGGAAAAAAATGATGCAAGTAATTAAATGATCAAACCGTATTTTATCAGAAAAATTATTAAAACATGCACAGCAATCATTTTCATCCAATGGCAGAAACTGCATTTTTAACATTATACAGAAAATGATGACGTATTTAGTACCGTCACCCCTTATTCTACTGTAATTTACCAGAACTTAGAATTTACATTACTGGTTGGTCATTTGAAAGGGAGACCGGTTTTGGACTTCAGTACTGGCAGGCGTATTTATACGCATACCACACCGTACCACAGCTCAGTTGTCAGTGGTTGTACATAATAATACAGACACATAGTAAGCAGTTAACACACACATAGCAAAACTTTCATGACCCGATCCGTCCCAAAGAAAGTGCACCTATAGTCCGTACAGAAATTCAGTGAACATCGTTTTTCTTTTTTAAAATGTCTTTAATGATAAAATTTTGGACCAAAATTTTGCACATACATATAATAAACCACCGCCTAATATACAATTGCATATTTGAAAATTTATGATAGGAAAATAAGTCTGGAATCTCTTGTGAAATAAAATAACTTAGTCATTTTCGATTTAGAAAAATCCTTATTTTCCCTCAGTGTATTTAATATGGGTAACACGTGGTTTATACAGTTCAATGAATACCATGTTTACTTTCGTATATGATAAAGAAAACGGTCACCAGCAGGATGACTTTTGGTATGTCTATATATTCACTGAAAATGCTTTGAAGAGACTGCACAAATTACAATTCTGTCTGAGTTATCATATTTCACAATAATCAAATTTCGCATCTTGTTTTCTTATATGTGCCATGGTTAAATGACACATTTAGCAATTGGACCGCGACTGAGAAAACCTGTCTTCGGTGATTTGTAACAATAAAGGCCCAGACCAGCCTGCGCATCTACGCAGTATCATCAACAACTTTGTTGTCTGCTTTTTGAGAAGAATCATTCCTAGACTTGCCTCGTGCGAAAAAAAAATCAATTCTCTATCTAGCCTGTTTAGCCGATGGGACTGGTTTGAAACTCGCTTTGTCGGAAACCCAGAAGACAGGTTTTCTCGCGTCGTGGCCTGTGTTGCTTGCTCGACAGCTCTAGGACAAATACTTCAAGTGCAACAGATAATAATGTTAAAACAATTATGATGAGGAGGCTGTTCATCAGACAATTAACGGGAGTCACACTGTTTGATGGCGCCCTACATCGTCTAATACATAAGTCATTTGTAACTACGGCCCACAGAGCCGGGGAACGGCGGGGGCTTTGGTTTTCTGGCTACAGGTCTCTGGTATGACCATGTACTAACAGCGCATTTGCCCGGCTTGTGCGTGGCTACAAATGACTGGGTGCACATACTTTCTTTCGTCTTTATGCACCAGTCATTTGTGATCACCCCCCAGCTCAGAGGAATGTCGAGGAATTTGACTTTGTGTCTACAGTTCCCCATAGTAACCACCATACTGTGGGGGGGGGGGGGGGGGGGGGGCAGCTAGTTGGCAAAACCATGACAGTTCTCCTCCGCAGTCTGTTTTTATACTGCACGGCATTGTTTGTCTAGGTCTATCAAACCCCTACATTTCCTCCGCATTGTAGAGACAACGTAAAAGTAAAAACACAGCACATTATATCCCCATCCTGCTCAGAGGCTTGGGTGAAGCAGTGGTTACAAATGACTGGTGCATTATTTATAGCCTATGATGCACTTCGCATGACCATTTAGTTCTCAGCCACCCCAAAAAAATCCGCTGATACATGTATATTATTCAACCTATTTCCAAGCACATTCCCACCCCATCACTAGTTTCTCTTTCTGACCTCAGCATTCATTATATAAGATGACTATTTTTTTCACTTGAATCACACCTGACGGGTGAGCCCTGTGATTATTTTATCTTATCACTTGTAGTTGCCCGGAATTACGTTTTGGCATGCATGTTTTGAATTGTCTGGTGTCAACAAATCAGTATTGGGAATAAACAGATATAGTCTGGTTCACGAAAATTGGCAGTATTTTACCGTTAGCAAAGAAGAGTTCATTATTCGAACATGACCTGAATAGCAACTGTAAATTGTAGATTGTTTTGTTTGTAACTGTACCTTTGAAAATGATTTCAGGTATCAATCCACGATAGCGCAGTCGGGAACAGCGCGGATTTGCAATGGATCTTAGCTGTTGTAACGAATGTACTTAATTTATCAGTCTAATCTTTTTTTTTATTTTTTATTATTAAATTATCAATCCCTAGCATGTGCGAGTCAATACAGTAGATAGATAGATAGATAGATAGATAGATAGATAGATAGATAGATAGATAGATAGATAGACAGACAGACAGACAGACAGACAGACAGACAGACAGACAGACAGACAGACAGACAGACAGACAGACAGACAGACAGACAGACAGACAGACAGACAGACAGATAGATAGATAGATAGATAGATAGATAGATAGATAGATATAAACACGTGCACTATAATTTTAGCTTTAACAATTTTGTTTAAACTTGGTCCAATTTCATTAAGATCACTGAATGAACCATATATTTCAGCATTCGAACCGCATATATCATTTAGTTAGTAGCGAGTTGGTCTACTACTCTGACATCTGTGGACTTCTTAAATGGGGAAGTGAGTTCGAACTCTGGTCGGGCCACATCCTTTTGTTGAGAGAGTATCTCGCTTCCAATGGTGAAAATATAAATACACTAAGTATAAGAAACTTTTCATAAGAAGCCTGTCCAGGAACAGTGTGATTGAATAACTGACTGGTAATCTGATAAAAACGACCTCACGACCCAATATATTAAAAATAGTAAGTGAGTATGATCAGGAAATACCACAATCACAAACTGCAGACAAACCCATGGTACCGCAAGGAAGTACCCAAATAATGGTTTACCAGTTTCTTCCTTCAATGTATATCCTTTATGTTAAATGTTTTCGTATTTAGCAGTTGTAAAAACTTTCTAGTCAGAAATATGAACAAAAGGAAAATATGAGATGAATCAAAAAAGGAAAAAAGATACAAAAAAGGTACCTTGCTAGGATTCGAACCTCGGACCCTGGGTACTATAACTACCCGTCTTATCCGCTCAGCTATATGTATATATATATAGACTACTTTTGTGCTTCTTTAATGAATATAATGAATGATATTGATGTGATTTTAAGTATACCCGTGTCCCCTGTTTACATCACTGTACTCGCCTTATTCAACAGTAAATCACTGCCAACTTTCGTGAATCATACTATAGAAAGTTCAATTTATTTAATAAAACAAGTTTGATTTTTTTTAAATCTGATGATCAGAGAAGGAGCATGGAACACAGAAAATCATGATTTTAAATTGAGGAACAGAGGAACACAGAGATTCATTTCATAGGAACAAGCGGACGGGTACCCACTGGGAAGGCCTCAATATTTTCTCGTATGCCAAAATTCTGTGCGCCCAAACTATGGCCATAATTTGCATTTGAGTTTGATATGATAAGAGTCCCTTCTCCTTACACGTTACTTCGTCTTATGAAACCGTATAATTATTCATCGATAGTAAACTAAAGGCAGTGATCCGTACAAAGGTGCATTTAGGGTAAATTAAAAAATTCAGATGCTCAAATGCAGACAAATTCCATCATATCACAGCCCATTTGACAATACATTTTGTAACGAAAAAAATATCACCAATTAGGCGGTGTATAGATGTATTAAATTCTGGTGGTCATTGTGCGATCAGTCTGCACATGACGAAATAAACGCAAAAAAGCGTTGTTCACTGACTTCCTGTACGCACATTAGTCACCAATTAATACCACACTAGAGTGTCAATTGTGCGGGCTATCGGACTGTATTACTGTGGCTGGGCTTCAAACATTTGAATTTTCAGCTAAAATGGCACTATAATAAATCTACAAAACTCATAAAAAGTAAGTATGATCAGGAAATGCAACAACCACACACTGTAGACCAACCCACGGCACCGTAAGGAAAAACACAGAACACTAACAGTCACAAGACATCAGGAAGACAATTAAAGTAAAGCAACCAACTCTATCTTCCCCGTCATGATGATTACAAAACTAAAAGGACACTTAGCACTGCACAACAAAACATGGAACAAACACAGAACCCCCTCAATGGGAGTAATAATACACAACGAATCAATAATAACAGAACCATCGCCATAGACCGGATAGCAGGCTAAGCCACTGGAGGACTTAAAAGACATATTACTGATACCAAACCTTCGCCCTAGATGCTGCTATTATTGTCACACAAAAATTGTTTAGCTCGCATGGGGGCTTCCTAACTACTGCACTGCATCATCAAAGAGAAACAATTTAATCAATTAGCACACTATGACGAAACAAAGGAAATGACTCGCAACTCAGAGATAGTCAGAGTTAAAGAATACCTCAAGTATTACGTTAAACATTGGTCGTGTATTCCAGTTTTCACAATATCGTCATGCGCGGTTAGAATAAGAGTAATCTTGGGGAAAAAACGATCCTCCGCAAAAAAAAAAAAAAAAAAAAAAAAAAAAAAAAAAAAAAAAAAAAAAAAAAAAAAAAAAAAAAAAAAAAACTTAAAAAATAGTAAGTGAGTATGATCAGGAAATACCACATTCACAAACCGCAGACAACCCCATAGCACCGCGAGGAAGAGCCGCTCAACCATCACGAGACACCAGGAAGACAAATTAAGCAAAGCAACAAGCTCTCTCTTCCCCATCAAGATGATTGCAATACTAGAATGGACAAAAAGTAACGTACAACAAAACATAGAATAATTACAGACTCCCACAATGGGAGTAACAATTAACAAACAGTCAACAACAACAGAACCACCGCCTTAGAACGGACAACAGCCTAAGCCACTGGGGGCTTAAATGCATTTTACTGGCACCAAATCTTCGCCCTAGATTCTGCTGTTGTTGATGTACAAAAATGTTCAGCTCGCATGGAGGCCATCTAACTAATGCATTGTATCATCATGGAGAAACACTTTAATCAAATTAACACACCATGATGAAACAAAGAAAAGGGCTTATGACTCACAGATAGTCAGAGCTAAAGAAAACCTCAAGTTGAGCCACGGTGGGTCCAGCTACAGATAAGCATCAGGCACCAACCCACCGATTAAGGCTTTACGTCAGAGTCGTGCAATTAAAGAGGAAACCATAGCTATAAACCGTGATTGGGTTTAAAACTAGGCTTGCAGACTGTCGCATGATATCCAAGTTTTATCCAACCCTTATATAACGTTTTATTATCTTTTTGAATCGATCACTAAAATTTGTTTTCCAACAATTCGTTTGAATTTATAAACTAAATCACCATAAAATATAGGTTCTGATATGCCTTGTTGCAGAAAAGTTTTTAACCCAATGTTGTATTTAACAAATAACTCTGATTTTCTGTGGCAGAACTTTGAAAATGCGTTTCGAATTTTATGATATCTATAACCTGGTTTTAATAACTTAGCAGTTAAAAATAAGTTTCTGTTGTTGAAGTCATCAACATTAAAATTGTAAAAACAGCAAATTTAGTTTAGTTGAATCTGTCAAGAGTGTCAATGGAAAGTGCCACAACCTTCACACTCCCTAGCACTGTCTTAATCTGCATTCTGCCGGAATCAAATAAGCCAGCACATGGTATGTTGTTAGACCTACTTCTCACATTGTCCAGTGATGCAGGTTCACATGCACAAAGTATGGATACAGATAAACTCAGACCAAAATTTAGAATTCTAGCTTCGCTGGATACATCAATACCAAAGTATGGAGAGAAAAATAATGGTAAAACACACTTTATCGATATACGACCCAGCTCTTTTCGGCATTGTGTAAAACATAAAATGGATTGGAATGGAATGGACTTGACTGGAATGGTTTCGAACGGAATGGGATGGAATGGAATGGATTGGAATGGAATGAAAACATGCCATGAGCTCTTGAACGGATCATATTTTTTTCCGTTTAGAGACTTATTTGTCATATGCTTAACCCTTTTTTCCTGTCACTCATTGAAAATAATTTTGACGTCAGTAATGCAAACATGCCAAAATGTAATTTGCTTACAGTATTGCCTTCTTGCTTCCTAGTTTACTCATTATTAATGAGGTTTGCAGAGATAAGTATTATCTATCTTATTTCTGCTTGAAAAGATAGACTGTGGGCACACACACAGACTGTGGGCACACATGAGATTACCCTCATGAAGACAGCACAAATGAGTACTCACAGTGTATATATTTGATATTTTTTTCGTATTTCTGCCAAAAAAGAGTTTTGAGGTACTCATTAGAAACACCTCAAGGAAGATTTCTATTGAGTACCCATCGTAAATGCTTTAGGCAGAAATAAGAAACAAATATCAAACATTAACTGTAGGTACTCATAAGAACTGCCTCCATGAGGTGGATCTAATCAGCATCCATACTGTCACTATGAGGTGGTTCTAATGAGTACACATAATTATTGTCTTTCTTTTCCAACAAAGGATGTCGGTATGCATTGGAGCACCATGAGGTGGTTAAAGTCAGTACCCATAATCCATATTTTGGTCAGAATTAAGAACCAAATATCAAACAAATACTAGGTGTACTCATTAGAAAGAACTGCCTCTATGATGTGGTTTTTATGAGTAATTTTACTTTTTTTTTTGGTAGAAATAAGAAACAAATATCAAACACTGACTGTGTGTATTCATTTAAACTATTTCTATGAGGTAGTTCTAATGGGTACCCATAATTCATATTTTGGTCAGAATGAGGTTACAAATATCAAACCAATAATATATGTAATCATTAGAGCTGCCTCTATGATGTGGTTCTTATGAGTAATATCACTCCATGATTTGGCAGAAATAAGAAACAAATATCACACATTGACTGTGAGTACTCATTTAAACTGCTTCCATGATGTTGTTCTAATGAATACCTACAATCAATGTTTTGCACAGAAACAAGAAACAAACATCAAACATAGACTGTGGATACTCATTGCAAATGCCCCCATAAGGTGGTTCTAATGAGCAATCACTATCCATGCTTTTGGCAGAAACATGAGAACAAAATCACGAAATTTCCAACACACTGAAAATGAGGGCTTCATAATTAAACATATAGGCTGACATCTGACATTTTTTTTTGCATGCTGGGTATTTTTTTCATGATTTTGGTCATCTGCTGACTTTTATTCAAGATTAACTTTTTTAAAAAAATATTCCAGTAGCACTGTCAGAGTGTCAAACTGTTTGGATCTAGATTAGGACTGATGTATTGTCAGGCCTGATTGGGTTCAAAACTTTTTGCAAAGATTGTCAGCAGTTGACCGAAATCACCACTGGCAGGTAAAGATATAAAAAACAGAGCATTAAAGTTTTTTTTTTAATTATCATCATTTGTCCATTTATTTTGTTTATGAACTTATCATGCAGTCAAAGAACTAGCTTTAGGAGCAACTCTTGAACTGTTCATAAGGGAGTTTTTATAAACCCTAAAATAACAATTTTCTTTTATATTTCTGTTAGAACATTTCAAGATCAGCTCTTGAACAGTTCGTAAAAAAAATTAGCCATTTAACGTTGTTGAACTTTTCTTTCACTATATTCTTACCTATCGCTCCAAAAGAGCAGCCCTATTTTTATATTAGAACTAATCATTCACAGTTCAAGAACAATTATTCATACAAGTACATATTCCTGGAACTTAAATCTGTTCTCTAATCATTTCCCCAAAAGTTTTCAATTGTTCTTTAACATTTCATTAACATGAAATAAGCATTCTTACTTTCTTGAACTATTCTTCTACTGTTCAAGACGTGTTCTTTGTGTTGTAGAACTAATATTTCAGCTATTTAAATGTGTACTACTATACAATAGTCAAGAATTGTGTAAATTAGATCTAGAAAATACCATGAATAGTTCAAGAATGTTAAACCACCAACTTTATGTTTAAAACTGATCAAGTTACATGTATGTGGTTCAAATAAACTAGCTTTTACATGGTTTAAATACAGAATCAAGTTGTATTCAAGAAGAAAAGCTCATTATAAACAAAAGAAAAACAACAACATTGTTTGTAAATGGTAATGAATAGAAATGTAGGTGTGGTTAATTTATTAAAATTACATATTGACATGTTTGCATCTCTAATATCAAAACTAAAACGGTCCTCTTTCGATTCTAAAACTAATAGGCCATGAGCTACTGAGGGTTTTGCTCCCCCAGGGGAATTTAGTAGACTATATTTTTCTTAAAGCATGACATCTAACGAGCTTTTTGCAACATGTTGGCCATCTGGCGGTGGGGGCCGTTGGGTGCTACGGCGTGTTAAATACGTTACCCCTCATTTTTTAGAACAAAAATATAAAATTAAGACTGTAAAAGTGGTACTTGAACTATTCAAATTGGCTAAACAGTCATGTGATATGTAAGAACAGTTAATTTCCTGCAGATACTGATGTTTGTTAGAGTAATTTAGGCCCATAATGTTGTCATTTACGTTACATTTTCAAGTTCACCCTATAAAATCATTGCTATTTTGTTATATAGTTTCTTTTTATAAACTTTTCAATACATATTTTAGATAAAAACAACATGTCTCTAAAAGTCAATTATCTGACCATTTCAATACTGCAAACAGTTTGCTTCTATCACAAAAACTCAGGAGTTATAAGCTGCTGAATATGACAACCCCTAAGAAAACGTTATGTAATGTAAGAACCTTTTCATCTAAAAGCAAAGCATGTCATCCTATCTGTAAGCTTTTAAACACCAGATATGAGCATTATATTGATAAAGAAGAGTGAAGGGGATATTTAACATTGTTTCCGGTGTAAATTATTAGGGTTCTTTTGTTTGTTTGGCAACATGTAACGTATATTACAAACTTTAAGGATTTCTATATATTGCTTAATTCCCTGAATGATACATCATAGGGTATTTTATTTCATTTCAGAACTGATTTTTGTGTTAAATAGACATAAAGATACTAGTTTGTCCACAATAGAATTTATCGGTTCATATTAAGAGACTATGTCAAATTGTCAAAGCATGTTTACGTTTGTGAAATAGTATATTTTAGAACTTTTTTTTAAAAAAAATGTCGATTTGGACACGGTTATAGGTTTTAATCCTCATTAACAAAGACAAATTACGGCTCTCAAGTACCAGCTGAATAAGGATAAGGGTCTTCGGACAGTTTCCTATTCAATCTGCCCAAATTTTGACAGTCTGTGGCTAGCATAATGCATAACTGGCAACTATAGTTTTGTGCTTAAATCGAACCCTAACATTTAATGCATCTAACAAAATAAAAAAAATTAGAAAATATTGCATCATTATGCCAGGACTTTAGGGTTTAGGGGGTGGGGGTATTTTTTGTGACCAAATTTTATTTCACAGAAAGTCAAAGTTTCGTCGAGTATTCACCTAAGTAATTGTTAATATAATGTTTGGGGCATAAAACTTGAGACGAAAATGATGCGTTTGCATAAAATTCGGGTTTAGAAGATTTCATCGTTTCGTCTAAAGAAGTGTACTGTCTATTACCTTTGACTATTACCTGTAATGTTTCAAGCAACCAGTTTGACTTGTGCACTGAGGTGTATCATATCTGTATACTGTATAAATCAAAGTCTAGATAAACACAGTTTTTAGCGTAAAATCGTAATATTTTCTTACACATCAGATTTAACCTATAACTTTGGTGCTTAAAAGAACCATCTTATTGCGACGGTTCTTTTGAGTACCCACAACATAATGTTTTGGTTGAGAAATGAGACAATTAATTTCTTTGTAAGCACTCATAACTAAAGCCCTGATATATGCCATTTCAAATTAATATTTACATACAGGTTTGTACAAAATTAGTTTCTAATAAGGTTTTATAATAAAGTGTTTTTGAGCATTTTGACAGCGTTCCCCCCCCCCATGACCTAACATGCCGTTTATAAATGATGTGTGAAATGTATAACTACAACTATATGCAAAAGGATTAGTTTGTTCACGGGGGGGGGGGGGAAAGCACCTCAGTAAAACTTTTTCTATTTTCTATATGTTAGATAGCAAAAACAGAGTTTTCAACCCATATTTTTCAACTGGTACTTGTCCAATGAGAAAATGGCTTTTGTAGATAAGTCAAGAGTTGAACCAACTATATTTTTCATAGAAAAAATATAATTTTCTTAGAAACTTTTCTCTGGTCATTTTTATGGGCAATCCTTCATTAAGACTGTCCGAGGTCCTTCCCATGTCCTGTCAAAATTGTTAAAGTAATATATATTACCATATAAATATATATTATAAGGTACTATGTATGTCCAAAATGCTGTGAAAGACAGTATTAAATTGAGGGTGAAATGTTTATATATTGTGGATTTAGATTTTTGTATTACTTATCTGAAGAACACTAAGTTTAATCCAGTCACTTATTTAACAGCAATCAGAATATTTTTAGTGCATCCAGTTAACTGCTGCTCAAATTATACAAACATAGTCAGTAGCACAATACACACTGGTATTCCCTGTATATATATGTATATCTTTATTAACCGATGCGATATTTATTTGGATTCTTCAAGTATTGAAAGAAGGCAGGATTTATAGAGAGTGTACTTGTGTTCTGTAATTGTATTACAGGAAATACGGTATAAATGAACTCATTTGTTCGTCACGAGAAATTCATGGAATTTCCTTTGTTTAGCTCATTTTAGGTCAAGAAACTCATGATTTAGGTGCAATGATTGTTCAGCAAAGGTATAAATCATCATTTATGATTTTAAATGGTCATTCGAGGCTAGACAGACCAAATGAGAAATTCTGTTGAGTTTATGTACGATTTTGAGTAACGTCGAGGAAGTTATTGAGCAGAAGCCAGCAGAGAAAGAAAATGGGAGGGAGCAGCGGCAGGATGATAAGTATCTTATAGTATTTTATGCTTCAGAAGTAATGTTATTGGACTTGTGTTATTCGCATATTAGAGCTGGTGATAGGTGTTCGATCTACGCACATGTGTATGTATGTCATCTGTGTCTCTGAAAATGATAGTATTGGAGGGTTGCAGGTTCGAATTCATCTGGGTGCAAAAAAAATATATATATAACTTTTCAATTTTAAAGGAGCTGGTTTCACTGTCGCAATATTGTTTTTAATGCAGGGTACAAAACTCGGATCCCCTTGCTTTTTATCGTCATGATTGAATCTATATATTAAAGGGTAGTCTCAATGGCGTAGTTGGTAGCGTCGATGTCTGGGGTAGTGCTAGGCGATGTTGTCCAATTCAATGGGTTTGAATCTCGCTAGAGGCGAAATATTTACAACATCTATCGGCTCAGTTGATTTACTATATACTGGTCGGATAGTTGTCTGCAAAAATTGTAATATTTTAAGTAAACTAAAAGCTTTGAAGCGTGACTCTATTTACAATATTGGTATGTTGTTCTAAAAAATCAGGCATTTACTTACATTTACGATCAGGCATTTATTTACATTCACGATAAAAGCTTTGACTTACATATTTGTTGCAGCCGGATTGGCTCTTCTTACGCATTCTGCATTAATCGTATGAAATAGAAAGACCCAAAAGTCACTGGTCAGAGGTCGTGGTACATCTATAGTCAACGCTACAGTGGCTAATGCTATTTTGGAATATCCATCAATTTTATTTATATATTTCAAGTAGGCGATAGAAATATGGATTTTATAGTGGATTTAAAGATCGATGAGAATCGTTTTAAACAAACACTGTCGAGTTTACCTTGATTTTGGGCGGGCAGGTAGCCTCAGTTTACAGTTATATTGCACCTATCAAAATCACAGATTACTGCATGTGCATGTGGCAGTGAAAAGTCATGCTTTACCTGTTTATAAGAAAAATAGAATTGTCTCTATTATCCATCTTTGAAACTACTATATATGCACTTTAGATGAGTTGTGTTCATGTTTGTACGATCTCTGCAAGGAAACTTATTCATCGTGTTGGCAAAGTTATTATTTAAAAGGAAACCTTGCTTGGCATTGACTTATGTCTAGACGTTATTTAAATGCTATAGAAAACAACAAGAAGATGTTTGTAGCATGGTGGATGATTCCGTTTAATATTGACATGGAGGGGGTGGCAACTTGAACCCCCTCATCATACTTTTTTGTTTCTTTAATATTTCATTTTTATGCTCTGAAAGCTATTATTTTTCTATAATATGTTCATTTGGGGTTTTATTTTAAATAAAACATTTTCTCTTACAATGTGGAACATCTGTGGTTTTCTTTTGTTGAGACTCTCTTGTGTCTGACTGATGGTAACATTACCTGTGAAAGTTTTGTGGTCTAAATATATTATTGGATTTCACTGCAACTAAACTGAAGAGAAATATTGCTCTGATTTTCTAGATTGTACGGTGGTTTTTTGGCTTTGAGAACATACAGTTTTAGTTTCGAAATTCCTGTCAAACTGTTGTCAGATTCATTGAACTGTGTACGTGTTTCTAGAGAGTATTAACGCTTACATATGATTCAAACATACTTAAAGCGGAGTATTGAAAGCGTTTGTTATCAAATAGTATTACATGTAACTAGGATAACTGGGATGTGTAAAAGAAATTATGTTTTTTTTTTGTTTTTTTTTTCAAGTAAAGATCGCTTAAATTGAAACAAAGCTTTTGCGTCACTACTGTTGATTGTTTTTCAGTGACACTAAAGTTCATCTGGTCAAACCCGTAAAACTTATATTGCAATATACGATACAGAAATACCAGATGTGATATATGGTCGGACTGGTGGTATGCAAAAGCAGAAAAGCTTAAAGATAACAAGTGTTTTAAAAAGCATAACTTGTTTCTATTTATATGCATTTTTTAGAGATCTGTGTGGCAGAGATAGGTTTCTAACTTCATATATGAGATATTATGTGTTTAGGTACACAGTTTAAGAGGTTTTGACTTTCAATGTGCGGCAGTTGTATGAACAAATGGTGCCCCCCACCCTATTTTTTTTTATTTGTAGTTGAAGGGGCGTTCAAAAATGTTTCAAATTGAAAAGCTATTCTGGCCTTTAATTTACAAAGTTGAAGAAGATAAGCTCAAAATTATGAATGATATCTAGACGTAATATTTATGTTAAAGCTATGAATATGTTTGTATTTTGTCATCAAGTTTTCAGAAGTAAAGTGTTTGATTCTGAGAATATATAAGTGTGTATTTGGTAATATATAAGTTTATATATGGATTTGCTAAAGTCAGTGTATATATATATGGGCCAGGATATGACAAAAAGTACCTAATGGTCGCATTATTAGGTTGCCCCTGCAAAGTACCATCTCTTAGGATCATTTCCTGAAAATTTGAAGCAGTTATTTTCAATATTGACGAATATATGGTGGTTTGAAGCAACATATGTATTTTGGTTTGGAATGTGACGTCAAGAAGAACGTTAAACCTAATATGACGTCAGAGTGTTGGTCTCCAGGTGCTTGTTGGTTATTTTTGACTCAGTATAAACATCTAGCAAATATAATGTAGTTCGCATGCGTTATCTATATTATAGCGTAAATGGAAATGAAAGTATATGCGTATATGTTTTCTAAGTCGTATTATAGGCAATTGAAGTGATCCACTCTTCAATATGAGCCATTGCAGGTGTAATGGCCTAATTGTTGCCATGACAACAGGCAGCTTACAACATTTTAAATATAATCAGATACATTTGCCACTTTGATGACATCAAGCAAGAGAAACATTTTCGTGGTAATATAAAAGTATGTGAAATTTTGTCATTTTAGGCATTTTTCAAATGTCCCTTATGTAATAATTGCTTGAATGCCTTAAGGATCCTTTTCTCAGATCCGTGCTCATATGTGTATGTATATGTGGGTATATATATGGAATATAGATGTATATACGCATGATTGTTTTTCTGTACGTTACAGAAATACAGCTGGATTCATAGATAGATGAATAAAAATGGTCAAAAGATGTTAGTATTTGCAGTAGCTTTCTGATTCAGAGAATTGGTCTCCGTTTGAGAGAAGAAGCTACGGTTCTGTGCTTCACAGAAAAAGAGCTCTGCTTCAGAGACAGATATGTAGAAGAAGAAAAAAAAGTGTTACTACATGCATGGCTTTACCCACAGTAACTAATTTCTGATTCAGAGACGTAGTCTCTGTTTGAGAGTAGAAATTACAGTTTATATGAGTTTTCTGTGCTTCACAGATTTAGAGTTCTGCTTCAGAGACAGATATGTTATGGATAATAGGAACGTCATAATTTGTATGGTTTGGCAGGCAGAAAATTTTCTGATTAAGAGACTTAATCTTTGTTTAAGAGGAGAAGCTACAATTCAGATAGGGGTTTTTGTCTTGCAAATAAATAAAGCTCTGCTTCAGAGACAGATGTATTATAAAAAGGTAGTCAGAATGTCATTTTATGCACGGTTATGCAGGCAGTAAGAGTCTGATTTAGAGGCTAAGTTTATGTTTGAGATAAGAAGCTGTGGTATGAAGTAATTTTCTGTACTTCATAGATTAGCTCTACCTTAGAGACATATATTTTAAAGAGATATAAGAACATAATATTATGTATGAATTTGCAGTTGGTGAGTTTCTTAAGTCTTTGATTGAATCGTAACGATTTGGGAATCCTTGCTTTAGAGATGAAGATTGGTGATATAATGTTCTGTGGAGATATTGTTTTGGAGTAACTAGGCTTAATGGCGTTTTAAAATTGCACCTTTCATTCAAGTTGATTTTAATGAGAAAATGGTCAGCTTATAACGCTGTTTTTTAAGATAATACTTGTTGAAGCCTGAATATGTATATCATAAGTTTTTTGTCACAACGTTTTCCACTATAATTAACATATTTAATTAAGTCTCTATTGGAGAATGGAAAGATATGCAAGTCAGATAAATACTGTAATAGCTGTTGAAAAGGTTAATGGTTACACAAACTTGTTCTGATCCTAAAAGTGTGTTACATGTGACAAGTTACACGAATAACAAGATATAAATTATAAGTTACATATATAACTTTTAAAAAGTTTTCTAATTGTGTCCAAAAATTGGTTACAAACTGGTTTAAGAACCCAATAATCCTGTAACAATTATTATATTGCTCTTAAATAATGGATTCTCGTTATTCAGTTTCAGGAGTTAAGATGCCAGTTTATAGTTACTGTATTGCTTGGGCTTATGAAAGAGACAGATTATATGAACCATGTAAACAACTTTGGTGGAGCAGACAATGCAAAGAAAGGGGAACAAGCATGTTCTAGTGCAGTTCATGTAAGCATTTCATTCAAGCATACAAGTACAAGAGAGTTGTCAGAAATGGTTAGATAAAAGACGGTAACCATATCTACTTTATTGCGCAAGCTGATTTACATTTTGGTGAACTTGTAATTAGCATTAGGAATTATAGATGATTTGAAGCTTAACAAATGACCTTGAAAATAAAAGTAAAACTGAACAGTTTAAACTGGGTATTCAGTAGTTATAACAAACACAGAAAGAATACATGTCCAGTCAAATATCTAAGTTTGTATAAGTATCATTTCTAAAATCAAGATTTTCAAGGAAAGTTGGTCACATCTCGAACGCTAGATCAAGATAGAGTTTGCTTTAGAGGTTCTAGTCCGTTAAAACTTTAAGCTTTCACTCTCACCTTTTAGGTACATAAGCATTTAACACATATTTGTGGTTTTGTACATAACGAGCTAGCAAACAAGCACAGAATGAGCAGGGTTTAGAAAAATGATAATTATACCTACCAAAAACAAAGTCAAAATCAAATTTCCTTTAGTTGTATTTAGCCATTTAATATACATATGATTAGCTGCTTTAATTTCCCGTTCTTTTTTAGTCGAATAAAGAGAAAGTGCTCAGGTCTGTGCTTGTCATCACACACGTACATGTTGTTAAGTTTTGATATCTTATGCTTTAAGATATAGTACAAAGAAGTATAGACGGTTATGATGTACACGAAAAACGCTAAATACTTATGTTGAGGCATATAGGCATGTACATCATAACAGTTGGTAATTCTAGGTAGTGTATCTGGTTTCCAAAAGTTAAGAAGTCTAGGTAATAAATAATTTATGTTTCGTCTGAATGAAATGAAAGAGAACATAAATATATTTATTAACCGATGCAATATTTATTTGGATTCTTCAAGTATTGAAGAAAGGTAGGATTTATTGAGAGTGTAGTTGTGTTCTGTAATTGTATTACAGCAAATACGGTATAAAATAACTCACTTGTTCGTCACGAGAAATTCATGGAAATTTTCTTTAGTTTAGCTCATGTTAGGTCAAGAAACTCGTGATTTAGGTGCAATGATTGTTCAGCAAAGGTATAAATCATTATTTATGATTTTTTATGGTCATTCGAGGCTAGACAGACCAAATGAGAAATTCTGTTGGGCTTATGTGCGATTAACCACCCACCTACCCTCATGGTTCGAAAAATGTTTGATTATGTATACTTGAAAGTTATATAGCAAAACGTTTTAAGATATTCCACGAATTTTTTTCTTTATATGATATTTGAGTGGTTATCAGTTTCTTTCAGATAGGATGTAAAATTGAGGGATTGGTTTTATGGATGAGTTGATGCACAGTTTATGTGTTTCGAACCTTGAGCTACTTCCTAAGCAAAGAACTACATTTGGAACGAAGGATGCTGGCTGGCTGTAAATGTTTTGTTATGAAATTTTGTCTTATGAAAAAAGAGAAAGTGCTCAGGTCTGTGCTTGCCATCACACACGTATATGTTGTTAAGTTTTGATATCTTATGCTTTAAGATATAGTACAAAGAAGTATAGACGGTTATGATGTACACGAAAAACGCTAAATACTGATGTTGAGGCATATAGACATGTACATCATAACAGTTGATAATTGTAGGTAGTGTATCTAGTTTCCAAATGTTATGAAGTCTAAGTAATAAATAATTTATGTTTCATCTGAATGAAATGAAAGAGAACATAACTAGGTTCATCTACAATGACAAAATATTTTTACTAAATGTTGTAGGTTGTAGCATACAAAACATTTGTGCTATAACAACCCAGATAGAATCAAGTATTTGTAAGTTGGTAATGAAAAATAGATATATGCTACATAGATACTATGCATTATAAGTGTATGTAATCATATACTGTTTGAAGAGACTGTCTCCAAATCAAATTTTATACTGACATTATTGTATTTGCATATACATATCTTGATGCATTACTTTACTTTTAGCTTTTAAATAGACCTTAGTATATCTTCAGCATAGCTTTCAATGTTTAATGGATGAAAATGATAATTAAATCAACATAGTTCTTCTGATCATTTGCTTAAGCAATGTAAATTTTATAAGTAAATGGTTTATTTAGAACAAATATTTCTGTGAAATGGGAAAGCATAAGTGATAATGGTGGAGGTTACATGACAATAATCACATGTGATATTGTCATTTCCAAGGAAAAGTTAATTGTTACTTACGATACCAATTTAAATTTATAGGACTGTATTTGTCAGAATAAGGCTAGACTGAATCTGACATTCAAGTTGATGTAAAAATGATTTCACAATGTTATTTTAGAGTTTTGGATGGCTAAGTAAAATATTTAAAGTAAAAAGTGCAGTCATGAAATCTTACATGTATTGGTAGTTTTAGCGATTAATGCTAAAATAGCTGATGCTAATTTCCACCATACAGAATGTGACAATGTCAAATTAAAGCAAAGTGTTATATGGATATTAACAATAAGAATGAGTTGCAAACACACCAGGGTATGGGTTAAAGACATACGCAGAAAGTCAACTCTTCTGACAAAAATAGTATTGGGAGAACACTCTACTCAGTATAAACATTGTTATCAATGATAGACTTACATGCAATGTTAACAAAGTATACATGTCTATGATTTTGGTGATGGGTATCTATGCATTTCTAATTACCATGGGTCCTTTAATTTAATCATCTCCAAAACAAATTATATTTCTTTCATATTGAAAAGGATATCATAAAGTTCAAATATTGGCAGCAGTGTCTTTATTTTCATTTATGTTACATGTGTGTGCGGTATAGTATACCAAATATTGAAACCTTATGTCAGATTTGTTTTTGACAGTATTGCCTTTAGATGAAAAAATAATTGTTGATCTCAATTATTGTTATTTATAAAGCGCTCAAATGAAGATTTGACCAGCATATGGGTTTAGGTACTTATCACATATTAGAAAATATCTTGGATCCAATTTAATTGCAAATGCTGTTCCAGCCAAGCTAGCCATATTAATTCTTGTCTGAGTCTGCATCTATATATCCATACTTTGTGTATGCAGACAGCAAAGGCTCTGGTGAGTCTGCACATTTACAAGACACGTCTGAGCCCTCATTTTTGACACTGCAATGAGTATTAGTACCAAATCAAATGTGCTGGCTCATTTGATTTATTCTTTGTTACTAGTTATAATCTATTTAGCTTAATCTGAAATATCCAAAGAATTAATAGGATGCAACTTCATAACAAAGATCATGTTCCAATGTGGCATGTTAAGTACCAAATTTAATATAAAACAAAATTACACTGTTAGACTTAGTATTATTTACACAAACAATTCAAATAAAATAAATAATCCCAATGAATTGTTGATGTCCTTTCATTTAGTCATGTCTATATTACAATACTAACAATGCAAGGGATCTCTTCTAAGCATTAATTTATCTCATTTGAATAGATTACTAAGTTGAACATATTGAACAAATGCTGCCCTAGCTAGCTGTTTAAATGCTTCACAAAATTGTAGAAACAGGCAAAACAGATGATAAGTGTAATAATCTCCTTAAATATTCTTGTTATGCATGTTACCAAGATTTTTTTCTTTCTTCACCAAACTAGGCATGCTGTTTACCATAAGTATTATAACCATAGGGACAGGCATGTCGGGTACCATATTTGGGATAGAAATTGTTATGATTAAAAAGAATTTCAGCTTTCATTCAAAGGACCAGGGATAACCCCTATTTAAATGCTTCATTTCTCAGTGTTGACTATGCCTGAAATTGCTTACAGTTTACAAATTGCGAACTAGCTTTCATCCTTAGTTGTTTTCATTATAGTTGTTATTATCAATAGCTGATAAGCTGTATATGTATTTTGTTGGCTTACACAATTGGTAATAGATCTTATCAAGCTACTTCATGTTTAAAATCCTGTTTCGTCTAACTGTGCTGTAGACAGTATGGAAAAAATGTCTTGTATATATCATTTCATGTATTAAAATAAGTTAACAGATATAAGTGTCAGAAATACATGTGAATGATATTATTTAAGCATTTATGAAACATGAATAGATTATTAAGATAAGTAGTTTCTATAAGTGATGTTTACATATTCGATAAAAACTCTAAGTTGAAATAGCATTTTATGTGCTTTGAGTTCAAGTTTCTTCCTTTTCATCACCTGTATTTTTGTCAGAGTTTATTTTTACTTAAGTTTTATGTTAAAAAGACACTTTTTATTATATCTCTCATTATTGAGCCCTAAACTGGCAGTTATTTACGTCCATTAGGAGTTTAAACCCATAATATAATGCTATTTTTGCATTAAATTAATGTATCCAAAAGAAAGTAACGTATGTAACAGTAATAAAATGTACACAAATGAGTTAAAATTATACTGCTAGTAATTTCCTTTTAATTACAAGATAATATTGATTTGTAAGAATAAGGAATAATTTTGATATTTACACAAAAGGAGTTCCTATTATTTTAGGGTAACATAGTAAACTCTGCGATTGCAGGGTAACGACCCAACCCATAAAGAGCTTACATGCATTATTTTGTGGCTTATATAATGTGGTTTTAGAAAATTATAGTGTACAAAACTCCTCCTAGGAGGTATTGTGGCAGCCCATGGTCTAGTGATCGCACAGGGCTAAATATTAGCTTATTTGAAATAAAGTAACGTATATAACTGCAATACAGTATGCATATGTTGTTCAAATGCATACTGGCTATTTGCTGCATTTAATTTAGTGCTTTTTAGACAATCAGCATGTGGATAAATAAAAAAATATGTGTAGCTTTGTATTTGAACAATAGGATTTGGAGATGTTTTAGGGTAACGTAGTTAACATGGTTGTTACATGGAAACGCCCCCATTGGCAGATGGCCAACATATGTAATTTTGCCTCTTACATAACGTAGGTTTAGAAAATCATAGTGTACAAAATTCGCCCTTGGGGTGGGGGTCTATTAGCAGCTTATGGTCTATAATCTACACTTTTCTTAAACTTGAACCTTTTTTTGAAAGTTCAGGAACAAGTCTGATCAATTTCATTACTGACTATTTGATGGATTCATAGTACACCCATCCTCTGGCGTCCGGCAATCGTTTGTCAGTGTCCGTCGTCCATATCCTTTTTACAGACAGCCAGTGCAAGCAATTACTGCTCAGAAGTGGTTCCAATACAGGAAGCATCCCTTAGATGTGCCTTGGACCAAAAGGCAAATACAGAAATTCCAGATAATAAATAATTTATTTCAAATTAACCAATAAACTAATGAGTAAATATAAAACATAAATTTGTTTCAAAGGAGTGACATAATGGCAATCAACGCAATAAAGTTAGCCTAGATGTTGTGTTTCAAGGGCGATAACTCTATAATTAGGATTCATACATTATACTAAACGTTATGACAGGTACCACTGTATTAGATAATCTGAAAATCGACCAAGTAACTCCATAAGAGCAAAAACATCAGAGAATGTAATATATGTGATGTCAAATCTCACAAGCTCGCCTGCTCTATGACGATACCCATTGGTGAACTCTATGATGAGACAAGTTAACAATTCTATGATGACACTGTTTGCTGATATAGTTTAGAGAACTTCAGAGTGTTAGTTTAATCCCCACTGCAAAATAGGGAGGGGATTATGAAAACAGGCATCATCTGCCTATCTTTTTATTCACATTTCCATCCATCTGTCCATCACACATTTGCTGCCGATAACAACAAAGGTATCAATTCACCAATATGACATTGGAGTCCAAGGTCAAGGATTTTTCTTTCTTTTCATTATGGAGAGTGCACATATTCAGCACATGGTGTGTAGACGGCATTAAGGTTTCAGATCACAAGTATGATCTTTGCAGCAAAGGTCAAGGTCAAATATTCTTAAACCTGTATTACCACTCTTAACACATTTTTCTCATTTATGATCGTTGGTGTCCATATTTGGCAAAATGATCCTCTGCAGTGTTTAGATTGCAACAAAGCATTCATATCACTAGAATCCATAAAATTAAAGGTCTATGTCACAAATACTTTAAATCTATCACATGTATCTTTCATGATTTGGCTGAGGGTGTATGCATTTGGCACATTGATTGACTATGGCGTGTAAATTACAACAACAATTCAGACAACCACTTTGAATATGTAGTTCCATGATTCTATGCACAATGCCTTGGAATGGTCTGCAGTGTGTGTGATTGTCGTATATTTTGGTCATAGTCGCTTATTGTTTGGTTATGGAACATGAATACTGATGTAGTACTGATGTTAGCTATGAAACTGTGACAAATTATAGTGCCATACTTTTCGTAAATTTTGTTCTCAAATTTATACAATATACATGATAAAACATTGTGTTTTAATGCATTTACAATCGCCAGGTAACTTGGGAGATGTTACAAATGTACCGCTTCTTCCTCAAGATGTAACATCTTCCTCGTGACATGAAAAGACATGTTTGATCCCTATATTAGTGCATATCACATAGATCTATGTTACAAGGTTTTACATTGACTTGAAACGAATCACACATAGGTAATTCCTCTGTGGATGCAGACTTGATTGGTATGAGCCACAGGCAAGGGCTATATCAAACTGCTTGTGCAGACCTCATTCCTTTGAGTAATCCATAAATCTTGAATGTACCAACACCATAATGCAATATTGCTAAAATAGAGGTATGTTTTCGATCAAAAATATTGTGGCTTATAAACAAACCATTTACGAAGGACTGAACCTTAAATATTTCATTCGTGAGTTTATTCATTTTAGATAATCTGTCATTAGAGTTAGGGGTAAAGTTACTCATGAGTAAGCGGTAAAATGGTTAGCCCAGACGTGAGAGTCGATGGTATAGCTGCAATTAAGAGGGTCCATATATTTAAATTCATTTTTCCACAGATCTTAGAACGGGTACAGAGTGATTATTTCAGTTTACATACTGTGAATATGGGCCACTCTGTCGGATGTTTGAACTTATCTCCAGTGCGTAACGTCATAAATTAATACTGTAAATTCGGAAATTTTCGCGAGGATTTTATTTTCGCGAACAGCGTTAAAAGACATATTTACTTGTGATGATAAAATTCGCGATAAGGGCATGATTTACCTACACCAGTAAACGACAGTGATTTCGCCATTTCGCGACGGTTTTTTTGCGAAGTTTCTTGAAAATAAAACCCTCGCGAAAATTACCGAACTTACAGGAAAGTGTGTGCATCTATGTAGTTGGGCTTGATAGCATATCTACGGTATTCAAACAAAATGCTTCATAGCACACGAAATATCCCATAAACAAGATCATAATCAAATGTGTTTTTTTCTTGATCAATTGCCCATGGTAACTTATATTACATTTAGAATGTGCATTGGTGTAGATCTTGCTTTCAACGAGACGCTGCACGCATGGTTCGTTCCACCGCTCAGCAAACACAATGTGACAAATGTGGCCAGGCAGATTTTGATACTAACAAATGTACCGCCTGCTAGATTAGGTTACTAGCCAATAGCATACCCAGATTAGCATGCGTATCCGCCAGGCTTTCTATAGTAGTTCCTGCTCTAACATTATGCGTACGATAGTGTGTATAGGCGCATACATGTACCAAAACTAGATTTCTTGTCCAAGCATGATCTATTAACCCTTTGTATACTGGAAACTTTGGCAAACAGTAAAGACCCAGATAAAGTGCCGCAAAATGCAGCATTTCATCAGGGCCTGCACTGTTTGCTAAGATAAATACAATCTTCAGGGACTGAAGTAATGTTATGATTATATGGAAATTGACCCTTTAAATATACTAATGTACAATACCATCCTTATTGCATGTATCTCTAAGACTACAAAGGGCTAACAATATTACGAATGTACATACATGTAAATGATTGGAACCCACATCTGATGGGAAAGATCATAATTGAGCCTCGACGCGAGAAAACCTGTCATCGGGATTTCCGACTGAGTAAGACTAAAACTAACCTGCTAAGCTACACGGACTAGCTAGAGTTCTTTAATTCTGAATGAAGTCAGTTTATTTATTGTTCTTTCCAATAAGTGGATACCAAAGGCGCTGGTCAGACTGTGCGGATGCGTCTTTGCCTTTGTTATTCGCATGCAACAAAGCCAGAGGTCCAAATCGACATATTTTTTCAGAGAAGGCCCTGGGTATTCAAATAATAAACGTTGGAAAAGAAATTAAATCTGTCAGCAGAGAGGCAACTGAGTTTTTTGCTTTGGGCGGCGTCTGTCACCAGCGCCTTATAAGCCAAACAGTTTCAAATAAAAACGGGGATACATTGCAGTAGGTCAACCAGACTAACGGATGGGAAAATTCATTATAATTTAATCAATTGCACAGGCTGAAGTGGACAGTGCTTATTTTCCTTTATATATATAATGTCTTTATATTTTTTTCTTCTTCAACCTAGTTCTTTTTTCTTTGCTCCTTATTCAATTTTGGGCAGACAAGTTATACGAGATCTTCAAACACTCATATTTGAATTGAAATTCAATAGAATTAATAGTTTATGAATTTAATACTGATGACGCAGCGTTCATTATTTACATTAAACTTAGGCCAGAATTTTTTATTAGTTGATTTACGAACCCTCCTACTGTAGTATTCTGAAAAGTAGGAAAAAAAATAAAATTTGATTTCTAAAAAAATTTTTTTTATTTTATCCACCGACTCTAGATATTATTTGTTTGGTTGAAAAAAATAATATTTTTTTTTTAGGTTCTGTCTGTGTCCTGTCCAGATTTTTAGGAAAATGATGAAATATTTAAAGATTACCTTACTAGTTTTACTGTTTTTTTTCTGGAGATATTAAAGAAAAAAAAGCTCTGAAAAAAAACAAATAAAACTCTGAAAAAAAAGCTCTGAAAATGACAAGTCAACTTTTTTTTTCGTCCACTCGACCCTAGATCTGAAAAAAAAAATCCCGTAAATCAACTAATAAAAAAATCTGACCTTTATATGTAATTAAATATTCATATATGCTATACAGTTACTGGCAGTTGTTTTAAAATTATCTCGCGTTTGCATTAGGGTAAAGTCAGGTAACTTCGTACATAAGGTAAATTCGGACATACATTTGGTAACCGCTAATTTTCACTGTTTGCTTAGTTATTATTTTTTATTCCAATAATTAAAATATGAAACAAACAAGGTCGCTGGAGTAAATACGGACAGATGGCTTACTCAAAAATAGGCTAACCTTGAACTAATTGCAACAGAAATGCCATTTGTTTTATGTGTTATACTAATATGCCTGTGATCACATACTAAAAGTTGCAAGTCCTATCTTGTGGGGAAGTCTTCATGTTTTCGACTTAAAATGATCACTTTTATGCTTAAAGTGGCCATTGAAGATCATTTTTATTCAATGGGTCACTTCTTCTGCAGTTGTTTTAAGTCCTTTATGCTTCGATTATAGAATTTGATTTGATTATATGAGTAATACACATTATAGATATGTTATTAAACACATATGAAATCATATAAAATGATCCAAAATGTTAAAAATCAGAGGTTGAATTACCCCACTCACCAATATATTAAGATTAGAAATACAATAGTTCTGTTTTCATTTCTATTACAATATAATATACTCCTCAAACTAATTGAAGGACCAATACTATCAATTATAACATTGGTGCATTTTGTGTAGAACGTATTTTGAAAACCAATTTTACGATCTAGCCAAAACTTTTTGGACATCTTTGACGTCTTATAGCCAAGTGAAACGGCAAAAAGAAAGTGTTAGAAAATGTTACTAACAAGGATGTTTTGTCATTTTAAAACTTGACCTAAATGTATTGGAATGTCATTTTTTGTGTGTGATCCATGGACTACAGAACTGCATGAAATGAATGCAAATTGCTTTTAGATGCTGAAATTTCTGTTTTCGCACGCTTTTATGGTGTTTGAATCCCATCAATTCCATCCACCTCTTCCTGTGAGAGAAAATTGCCCCGTTTGGCTGTGGCGTAATAGCCAGACTATAGATTCAGACATCAGGTTTGGCGTTTGTCTGTGACAATCTTTAAAAATTCGTCGGGACATCTTTCTAACACTAAATGGCATAGAATGACGATTGAAAATCTGATTCTTGATGGCCAAGTACACGCATTGATATCAGAAAAGAAAACAATGTCAAAACTCCATTGTCAGAGATGAAAATGCTTGCTTCCCAGTATATTGAAACTGTTTGAAGATTTTTTTTGCATGTAAGCTGAACTGTTTAAAACAAAGTTTAATTTGGTGTCACTTTCATTCTACTCGAATGACCACAGAAGAATTTCTTTACCCCACCCACTGCCTTTTGAAAGTGTGTTTTTGAGGGTATGTGCATTTGAGACACAGTTATGGCAGAATTAGGCATGGGAATCATTAATAATGATTCTTGATTTATGGGCATAAAGAACTGAAAGATTTGGGCCAAGTTTTACAGAATTGAAATGTTTGAGCTAATTATACTCGCGTTCTAAAATCTTGGTCCTTTAATTATTTTGAGGAGTATAGTATTATTCTAACATTCATAACAAACTGATAACCCATAGTGACTCTCACAATAAATATACCAGTTGTTGTTGAAGTTGTTGTTGTTGTTGTTGTGATTGGACGATGTCGCTTTCAATAGTTTTTTTTATCAATCCTACCAAGATGGTCAGTTATCATTGCTCCATTCCACAAGTCTTTTTCGCGTACTTAGTGAACAATGTGTACTGTCATCAGTAACTGAAAATCAGTGGCAGGGAGAGAATAATCGTTATGAAAGTATGTAACCTTATTAAGATTTAAGCTCACACCCCCTCTATTGCTGTCCATACATTTAAAAGTCAGATTATCAATCAGACTCACTACTAGTCAAGAAGCTAAATATTTGAAAATCTGATAGGCACAATTTTCCTGCAAGAAAAGGTTTGACTTTATTAGTTAAAACTAGCCTTCTACAACATTTCTAGACACGTTGTACGGTCAAATGGTGGGAGCAGTTTTTCAGGAGGATACGTTTTATACACCTACCCCATTTTTTTTTACTTTTAAAACAAAATTGCGACATTTGAATAAGAAATGGTATCTAGGTGGTGTCCAGCTGATGCATACAGTCATTCGTCACTACCGACAGCTTACTTTGAAGTATCAAAATAAATTGTTTGCTTCCAGGAACACACCTTTATGTTATTTATGACATTTACGTTACATTTCCAACTACACCTAATGAGATCATTCAAATGTGTTCAATAGTTTAATTTGATAAGCTTTAAAATAAGTATTTGGGTTTTAGATACAACATTCCTAAACGACAATTAACTGACTATTTCAAAAGGCAAGCAGCTTGTTTATACCATAAATACTTTAAGAATTATAAGCTGTTGAATATATTATGATCCCGAATTAAATGTTGAAGCAGTAAGAACCTTTTCACTTTTAAAGTTATCATGTTATGTTACCTATTAACTTTTAAAACCCATATATGAATATTTGATGGATTAACACGATGGAAAAGCTATACATAACATCGTTTCTGGTGTATAGTAGCATTTTGTTGCTTGTACGGAAATATGTAACATAGATTACAAACTTTGTGACTTGCTATATATACTGCTAAATACCTTATCTTATAGATCAAATGGTATTTTATTTCATTTCAAAACAGATTTTGTGTTAAATTTATAACAAGATACCAGTTTGTCCTAAAATAACTACCAGTTATTCTCAAGAAACTATATCTATACACTAAAGTCGATATATCTACACACATTTACATTTGTGAAATAGTAAATTTTTGGACGTTTTTATCTACAAAATATTCATTTTGATTTGTCCAAAGTTAAAGATTTTAAAACTCATAACATTTAAAATGTTAGTTCTTTAATTACAGTAGAAGAATACATTCCCATTTTCTGTCAAATATATCAAAGTAACAGATATAACCTTATAAAATATATCATAAGAACATATATTTGTCCAAACTGTTAAAGACAGCATATAATTGGGCCTGAAAAGCTATATATATGTTTATAATATTTATCTGAAAAAATAATTTAATTGAAAAAAATCTAATCAGCTATTTAAAAAATAGTTTTGTGTACCCAGTTTACTGTTGTTCACATTATACAAACTTAGTCAATAACAGTTTACTTTTATTAGATGAAAAATTTAAATATTTAAAAAAACGTGCAGTCATGAGATCTTACTTAGATTAATCAAACAATGGTTATATAGCTGATGCTAATTTCCACTGTACAGAATGTGGTATGGCCAAATTATTACAGGAATATTGTTATTACATGGAATCCTTGATAACAAAGCGTTATATACATATAAAACATTAGAATGAATTGTAAACTCACCAGTGTATTGACTTAATGAATAAGTGGAATAAAATAAAAATCAACACAGTTTTTTTACTGTAATATGTATCAGAAATGTTTTCCTTCTTCAGACAGTAAACAAATGCACTACATGTGAGCAGCAAAGGCTCTTATAAGACTGTTCATCTCGTAAATAGGAAATTATGTAAAAGCGTCCAAAAATGTTGAGGGTATTGATTAATAGATACATGCAAAAATCACCTCCTATATACAAACATTAGCATTAAGAGGGCCCTTAATTCAGTAGAGTCATTGTCACCAATGATAGACTAACGTATAATGTCTAGAAAGTACACATGAACTTAATGAAAGTGTATATACATATCGTATTTGCCATGCTTCCTTTTGTTCAATCACCAACATAAGAAATCAAATTTCTTTTACTTGTGCATTGTATTAAGGTTATTATAAATCTCAGAGGTTGATAAAGCTGTTACTGTTTCTATTGTCATTTGTGTTATGTGTGTATGATATAGTATATCAAATATTCAACAATATGTTGATTTGTTCTTTGACAGTAGTATAAGTATGGATTTCATTACCTTTAGATGAAAAAACAATGTTGAACGTTTTTTATGTAATTTATACAATTTGGAGCAGCACAAGAGATTTGGGTTATTATCGCACATGGCAAATGCATCTTTAATCACCCATACTGATGCAGCAAGTAGCGTTCTAAAATTTGGCCTGTGTCTTCATCTACACACCTACTTTGTGTATAAGAGCAGCAAAGGTTATGTTGTGTCTAACTACACATATTCACAGGATCGCATGCTCCTTCATCGCTCAACACTGGGTTATGAACCAAAATCAAATGTGCTTGCTCATTTGATTTATTATTTGTTTACTATTTATAATCAATTTAGTTCGCTTTGAAACGTGCAAAGGATGAATTGGATGTAATTTTTGTATGAATGTTTATGGTCACGTTAGACTTGCTAAATATCAAAATGATTTTATATGAACAAAATGTCACGCTTAGACAAAGTCTAATTGATAGAAATCATGCAAAACAAAACTACCAATAATTTATTGGAGTCCTTTCATTTTGCGATGGCTACAATATAATACTTACAATGCAAGAGAGATTTTCTAAATAATAAGCCTAGATCTTTCAAATGAATTACCAAAAAGAAGCTTTCGAAGAAAATCTGTCCTGTTCCAATGCTTCACAACATTGTAGAACCAGACAAAGCATATGATAAGTGTGACCATTTTTGTAACCACTCTTTTAGTATATGTTACTTAAATAATTTGTATTCTGTCTTCACCAAACTGGATATGCTTAGGACATGAAGCGATTATAACCATATGGATAGGTGTGCCATATGTGGGGCAGTAACCGTTAGGATAAAAAAAAGTTTTTTTGTTTGAAATGACAACGGTAATTTTAGGAGTTTTGAGTTCGCGTTTGTACCTGAATGTTATCAATATAGTTGTTGTAGTCGATAGCTGATAAGCTATAATTATATGTATTTTTGTGGCTTAAAAGACAACAACAATTGTTTTATATCAATGTCTCATGTAACATAAGCTGTAGCCAGTTAAAAATATCTTGTATATATCGTTCCAAATACAAAAAAAGGAAACACAAATGTTTCAGAGAGATAAAGATATCATGTAAGCATTTTAGAAACATAATTCGATCATAAAATATAAGAAGTTTCTAAAAATGCTGGCTACACTCTGACTTGAAATGGCGTTTTATGTGATTTAGGTTCAAGTTTCTTCCTTTTTATCAGTAATGCTTTGTTGGGGTTTATTCTTAGTTCCTTGTTTTGTCAAATAATACAATATTCATCATTTCTCTCATTACTGGGCACTCCAATGACAGTAATTTACATAAATTTGTAGTGTGAACTCATATAGTGGCTATTGCATTAAAATATTGTATTTAATAGAAAGTAACGTATATAAGTGTAATAACAGGTGTCTAAATTGGGTATAATTATATTGCTAATCATTTGCTTTCAATTAAAAGATAATATTGATATGTAAGAATAAGGAATAATTTGATATAATACACTATAGGAATTCCTATTATTTTAGGGTAACATAGTGAATTGTGCTATTACAGGGTAACGGCTCGACCGGTAAAGAGCTATTATACTACATTATGTGACAAGTATAATGTGGTTTTAGAAAATAAAGTCTACAAACCTGATTCCTAAGAAGTCTTTTGGCAGCCTATGGTCTAAAGATAGTACTGCATTAAATATCAATACATTTGAAAGTAAGTAACGTATATAAGTGTAATACCATATGATATGTTGTTCGGTCATTAAGTCCAATCACAACAACTTCAACACTGTTAAAATAATACTTATATGTTGAAATAGAAAAGTAAACAGAACTATTATGTTTCTAATCTTAATATAATTGTAATATGGTGGGTGGTGTAATTCAACCCCTGATTTTTAACATTTCGGCTCATTTGATATGGTTTGATATGGTTTTTATTATGTATAATACTCATATAATCAAATCAATTTCTATAATCAAAGCATAAAGGACTTAAAACAATTGTAGAAGAAGTGTCCAAATGACTAAAGAATAATCTTCAATGGCTACTTTAAGCATAAAAGTGACCATTTTAAGACAAAAATATATATACTTCCCCACAAGATAGGACTTGCAACTTTTCGTATGTTGCTCAAGATAACCCAAACAGTTGCAGTATTGCTGAAAAAATTCTGTTGCAATTAGTTCAACCTTATCAGTTCTACTGATTAGACTTTACAATTCACATGTCCAAGAACACAGGTCTGTGATCAAGACAATGATTTATGCAGCTTAAAATAGTGTTTATTTGGCTCTTCTACACCCGCATACCGCTTAATTATGACCCTTTGCAATGAGGATTTTTCCTCCACCAGTGGGACTACCCCTGCATGATTCAGATTCTCTGAGAATATCACAAAGTTTCATCTATCGAATGAAACTTTTTCGGCGCATGAATTGAGTCATTAAACGTTTATTTCATTGCCTTAAATTGACTTTAACCAAAGATTGGACTATTCATGTTTCATTTTCTTCATATTTTTCTTCAATCATGAAAACCATTTCGATGCAGTTACCTGAAATATAAAGTGTCCGTATTTTACCAGTCGATTTTTGTATGTCGGGAAAATACCGACACACTGTTTTTTACTTTGATTATCTCTTCACACTGATATAATTTTTTCGATTATTTTAGCAAAACGTATATCTTAGATCGAACAAAGCTAAGGGAATGCAGGTTGAAGACCAATTATGATATATTAAGATAACAAAAAGCATGATTCCTAATCTTCATAGCCATTGTTTATGTGGTGCTATTTGTACAGAATATCTGAAGGATAGCATGCCTGGGCACCAACATATTTCACAGGCATTGAACCATGTTTTCCCGATGCATCAAACGACAAGGTGCGAGAATAAAAAAGAAAGCTTTTGCAGCCTTTCAAAATTACCTATGCAATAAGTCAATACAGCGTCCGTATTTACCCTAATGGAAATTGTATATGTCCGTATTTCCCCTGTCTATGTCTGTAGTTTCCCTACCTCGTCCGTATTTACCCGAATTTTGGCCACATGCATTTTTGCTTAATTTTCTGGTTTCCGAATCATATATCGTATGTTCTCTTGTTGCAGGGTACAGCGATGACATTACGCAAGTATGAAACCCGGTATCTGAATGTATAACTCCTGCCAAATAACTAGAATGGCTTATGAAACATGGGCGTGTAAATTTCGTCCGTATTCACCCGGATTGGCCCTACTTTTGCCTGCTAGCGACGCTATGGTGATAGCTATTGCAACCAGCTTGGAACCTGATCAGGCCCGACAAGACATCGGGTCTAAACTTGATCCAAACTATTCTGCACGCGCCGTTTGCATGCTGATGATCACATTATTCCCATTTGTTTGATGAACATTATATTACCACTAACGCCTTATCTTAGGAGATATAAAACGAAAAAGGCTCCTCGGATGATGCATAATGTATCTATATTTATGTTGTATATATGTCTGTATGTAATGTTCTCATGTTCATTTTGTTTGTAGGCTATAAACATTGTACTATGTTTTATGCTGAATAAATTTATTTGATTTGATTTGATATTAGTCTACCGCCTAAAATTTCTAAAACCCTTAGAAAATGGTTTGATGGCATTTTTGTTAATGCTCGGCATCCATGCTAGAAATATTTTTTGGGGTATGACAATGTGCCCCAGGGTGGACTGGACTTTGAATTAAGGTCACAGAAAGGTCAAAGGTCAAATAGGTGCATTTTCGTATTACATTTTATTAAAAAAATGACCGGATGCCTTCGGCTCAGATTAGACACTTAGTTTCATAAGTTGAAGTTTAAATTGTGCCTCGGTTAGCAATTCTGAGGAATCGAAGAGAAATACAGGCCTCTTTATCAGAGTACGGATTTGAAAAAAAAAATAAAATAATTTTCTTTCTAGCCAAAACATTTTGTTGAAGGCACTCAAAGGAACCGTCTCACCGAGACGCGTCTATTGAGCACATAAACACATGGTTGCACTTATGAACAAGAGAATATTGACTTTTTGTGTCTAGGCAAATGTCAGGACCACAGATAAGGGTGCGTAATTGGGAAAGAAATAATTACTTTACCACACCACAACATGAGTTGTGGGTATTCGAAAGTCTCTTGAAAATGAAATCGTTCTTTTAAGCACTAAAATATATGCCAGAACTTATTATCCTGAAAAAATAACATTTTACGCCAACTTTTTGCTTGGTTAGCTAAACCTATTTCAGGACTAAGGATATGAGGCCTTAATGAATAAATATCCAGTTTCTCAGCCACAGCATATAGTGTGGGTGCTCAAAATACCCGTCTCAGTGAGACGGTTCTTTTGAGCACCAAAATATACGTTAAACATTCCCAATTTTGCGCTCAAAAGTGTTCATCTTGAGCTATAAGAGAACATACACTATGTATATCCCGACATATATAAATGTTGAGTGCTCATCAGCACTATGCATGGATCTTGATAATATTAATAATGCAGTCACACGGCAATGTATGACAAACCCTGTTATGGGGCTTCAGTGTTAAGTTATAAAGCTCTTCATTGAAGCGAGTCTAACATCACTTTATGACGAGAAAAGAGGGTCCCGTCTATATCTGGCATATCTGAATACATGCACTATCTTTTCCTGTTTTAAATATTATTTCCTAGTACATTTACCTGTTTTGTATTTCGCTTTCGAGAAAAACAGATATCGAGAAACCCTATATTTGACCAAATTTCATAAGGCTAAACGTTGTGCTGTTGTCTTATTTCCTTGTAAGGCAACAGCGAGTGTTGGGTCGATGAGCGCTTATGAACATATCTGTGTAACGTGACAATACTAGATATCATATTATTTAGATCGTATTTTCAGCCACTTCTATGACAGGCGGTGCTCAGTTTGAGTGTCTCGCCGAGACGCTTTAAGTAAATCTGCCTCAGCGGGACCCTCAAAATGAATACCTAACAGTATATGACTTGAGCTTCCAAACGCAACCTGAGTAAAGCAAACTCAAACTGCTCAATTATATTTTAACAAAATGTATAACTTGACTTTTCGCTTACTGTAAAGGCGGCGCCTCATGATTGCGTAATTAGGACAACTCAACCTTAGGCATAGGTAAAAGCTGAAAAGGAGGCGTGGTTTTATGCAAAAGTAACTGTATCACCTTGTGCCCCCACCTCAGTCATTATTTAGTCCTTAAAACGCCAGCAAAATTTCTGCATCTGAAAATGTCTATTTAACATAAGCATAGAGGCAAACATTGTGGACCCAGATCAGACAGCTCCTACAGGAGCAGTCTGATCTGGGTTCACACTGTTTATCTATGAGGCTTCAAATAGTTTAGTGGACGACAAAAACATAAATTTTGTGATTATGCGCTTTAAGGGTTAATACATGTGAGGTCAGTGTCTATTCGGTTAGGATTTTCATCAAATGCACGCACGTTTGCGCGGCTCAAAAGGCTTATTAACTCTTTACCGAATTTGAAATTATAAATAAAGCCTGATTTCCCTTCCTTAGCAGATGAAATAGCCGAGCCACACCCAGGTATGAATATTAAAGTTTGCGCCTTTACCATGTTTACAGTAAGCGAAAAGCCTTCAATCTCCTTACATACACCTTACAGTAGGAGATCATGATGGGCCTGGCGTAGTTACCGCCCTACTGTTAGTCTGCACCTTTCTGCACTCAATAATTTATTGTCTATCCAAACACAGTTACTTACAAACAAGACACGGTCTATTCACAACTAGCACGTGGCGATTAACTGGCCACTTATTCTGCACGGGTTACAGCTGATTTACCGAACAACAGAAAGGTGCGACTAACATGTATGCTTGCGATTTCAAGCCAAAAGCTAAAAACTATTATTCTCGTATACAGTAGTACCACGACCTTTAAGTAATGACCCTCGATTCACTCAATGCATTTACCGTTACAGTCGTGCTTCAAAGCGTTTTGTGGAAGTATAGAAGAGCTTATACTAAAAAAAATAATACAAGTACCCAACAGGGATACGACGCCGAAATGGCATAGTATCAATGATGATGCTACGCTTTTTCGACGCTGTATGCTTGGTGGTGTACTCATCCGAATCCAATCGGGTTGTCTACTGACACATATTTTGTTTCTCAAATGACGTTGATTTTTTCTGTTGTTTTCCAAGTAGTATTATAATTACTATTGCCGCCATGTTACATGTACCTCTTGTTGTTACTATGTTTGTATCCTGGAGTGAATAAGAATTGAATTGAAATTGAAAAGATTCGCTATTAGGGTTTATTGTATATGCTATATGCTATGATGAACCGTAAAATGTCACATTTCGTAAATTTCACACTGTGAAAGACTGCTACAAATTCGTCACGTATGGCAGCTGCTTTGAAAAAGAAAATGTAGATATTGATTTGATATAATACAATCTTATCTCCAAGGAGAGAAAAGGGTTGCACCACCTACAAATGATGCGATTGAATTGCACTGGTTGAGAGTTGATTATTTGTTGGCTCATGTTAAATGTTGTTTCAATTGTTTTTTTGTTTTTTAGTTTTTTTGTTTTTTTTTTTGTTTTTGTTTTTGTTTTTTTTTTGTTTTTTTTTTTTGTTGTTGTTTTTTTTTTTTTTTTTTTTGGGGGGGGGGGGGGTCTATGTTTTGTTCCAGGTTTTGTTTTATATTACTGAGTGTCCTTTCTAGTTTTTTGCAATCATCTTGGCGAGGAAGAGAAAGCCGTGTTGAAGCCGTTTGCTTGGGTACAATAATTGTCATCCTGGTGACTTGTGACTTGTCAGTGTTTTGTGACTCTTCCCCATATCTGAAGTACGTGATTGTGGTTTTCCTCATCATGCATCAGCTTACTTGTTGATCTTAAAGTAAAAGAAACTTTGTGTAGCTGTGTCAACGGCATGCATAGAGTTCACCACTTTTGGCTGCAAAAAGTGCAACACTGCCAGAGGCTAATCAGATCAGCACGATAGATAGAGAATACTAGGTGAGTGTCTTTTGATATCAAGTTTACCAGGCAAGGCTTTGAGAACGCTTGTTGACATCGCGAGGCTTGCCGAGATATAGAGAATACTAGGTGAGTGTCTTTTGATATCAAGTTTACCAGGCAAGGCTTTGAGAACGCTTGTTGACATCGCGAGGCTTGTCGAGATATAGAGAATACTAGGTGAGTGTCTTTTGATATCAAGTTTACCAGGCAAGGCTTTGAGAACGCTTGTTGACATCGCGAGGCTTGCCGAGATATAGAGAATACTAGGTGAGTGTCTTTTGATATCAAGTTTACCAGGCAAGGCTTTGAGAACGCTTGTTGACATCACGAGGCTTGCCGAGATATAGAGAATACTAGGTGAGTGTCTTTTAATATAAAGTTTACCAGGCAAGGCTTTGAGAACGCTTGTTGACATCGCGAGGCTTGCCGAGCGATTCAACATGCGTTCTCAAAGCCGAACCTGGTAAACTTGATATCAAAAGAGGCGAACCTGGTATTCTATTTATCAGTTTACCCATTGTCCTCTTCAAACTAGCGATTATGACGTATTTTTCTTTATTTTTGTGTTGATTCAGCGTCATTAGCGGCGTCATTCAAAAAGTGCAACGTCATCATGACCTGATAAAGGTAACATGCCGTGAGATAGGAAACGTTTATTAGGTTATGTTGAGTTACTCATGTTAATATTACTGGTGACTGATAAAGCACGATAGAATGTGCATGCAATGCAGCGGATTATGCCAGTCTGTTAAATATGCTGAATCTGTAAAATTACCACACCCCCGCCGGTACAGACTTATGTTATCTGCAAATAAGTGTCTCAAATTATAAACATATGGGCATTTATTAGAAGCTATGTGTATGGTAAAAGCAGCCATACCCCGAACTGATAGATGTGAATTAGAAGTGCCTTGGGTAATATAAAACAATGATAATAATATAGGAATGAAATCAGCTTATTATGTTGTAATGATTTCCCCCATTTTTTTTAACATTTTTATTTTAATATTCATGAATGCGCAAATTATGCAAATAAGATAGTGAGCATATCTTGAACATAGAATAAAAGGCATGCATCTAAGCTATAATTTCGTACAAAATTCAGTAGTCTATGAAAGGTAGCAGCTCAGAAACAAATGTAGGTACATCCCCTTTCTTAAATCGCATTTGGGTTGCCATGGAAACCATGCATTTGAACATAGTCCAAACAGATTTATTTTTATCAGAACATTTTCGCATTTAGATGATCCTTATAAACAATTTGGTGTCCATAAAAACTTGTCCTTAGGTACAAGGTAAGCTAGAATGGTCCCCGAGCTATATTGTTCTTTCATTTGCATTGAGCCTGCATGGTAAGCATAATGATGATTTTTTTTAAAATATCAATTTAGAGGCTGTGGCAAGCATATGTGCCATTCTATATTCATTTGCATTTGTTTTTTTTTTGTTCATATTGACAGCAGGTTTTCGCTATAAAAATATGTAATGTATTTATATGTCATTTTTCTACATAATTGCACTTAATCGAAAAATCATGCTTGGCACCCACCCCTATATTGTTTGTATTATTCAAAGGACTATTTCAAGCCTGGATGCCGAGCATTAACAAAAAATATCACCATGATTCCTCGTAAAAATTATAGGTGACAGACCATGTGCGGATCCAGAAGGCGGGGGGGGGGGCAGGGGGTCACGACCCCCCCCCCCCCTGAAAAATCACAAAAATATAGGGTTTCTTAGCAATACTGGTCAGGATCCCCTGAAAAATCACAAAGCTGCCAAGCCAGCATTCAATGTTGGGCCATCCTCGGCCCGCCAGCGAAACGCCATTTAAATGGCGTTTCACTGGCGGGTCGATGGTGGCCCGCTTTTAGTGCTATTTGGATCCTCTTTCTCCTTATAAAAAAAACGAAAAAAAAGTTGGACCCCATCTGGCAAAACTTTCTGGATCCGCGCATGCAGACTATATGGGACTTGCTATAAAGATTGCGAGAATACAGCCTCCATTACAGCTAATAGCTGAGTACGCACAGTTCAGGCCTTTAGTTAAGAGAGCGTAACAGAAAAAATATTTTTTTTTATTTTCCAACCAAGACATATGTTGTGGGTACTCAAAAAATAATCTCAATGAGATGCCGCTTTTGAGCACCTCAAAACATATGCTAAAATTATGAGTAAAGCTTGAAAATATTCACAATTTTACACTGACAATTTGTGTTTATCTAAACCAGTCAGGTGCATAACTTCCAAAAGTTAAAAAAAATATATCACTTAAAGCAGTTAACTTTTTAAGCAACAAAAACAAAAGTAACCTGTTTGAGTGAAACTGTCTTTTTTCATCTGCATATTCCGGAGTTACCGCAATTTTCACGGCAATGTGGGTAATTTTATCTGAAAGACCTATTACATAGCTTTACAATTATGCATTAAAATTGTGTACGCATCGTCTAGAAATTTGTACGCGAGGTCATTGAAGATCAGAAAAATAAACTTCTTTTTAACTTAAATAAGTTATATTTTTGACGTCCTAAAATTTGACCTTGGCGTAAATAATTTCAGATGTAACCTAAATAACTTACTTTCGATAACCTCACTTTGATCTCATTGTTGGAAAGATACAATTTTAACTTCTTCAAGTGATATACATTTTAACTTTTACAGGTTATGCCCCTGACTGTAAACCTGTAAATCCATTGATTTTGAATAATTCGAAATATCTAATGAAAGCTTGCTTCATTTTTTCAGTTTATTCAACATGAATCAATTTAAAAAAAAATATATCTTTTCAAAGTCACGATTGTGCACACTCGTGATAATGTCCCGTGGAGGCGATTGCCACGTGAATCCACAATATACATATACTGACGGGCTTCAAAAACGCTACACGAGGATAGCAGCTTAAATGCATGTCTCAAACAAAATGCAAAGCAATCGATTTGATTGTTTATTAACGAGTGTGCATTTATGAGTAACATATGAAAAATTTGTCCATTCAAATCAATTTAAAGCATTTGAAATGTAAATTCGTTGAGATATGGATCCACTCTTTCATTTGACAAAATTTTATCAGTAAAAGATCCCCTATTTCTTTAAATCAAGAGACACCAGAAGCATCAAAATTGTGTCATGAACTTTGTAAGTCATCGAGAAATTGCTTTCATTTTAATTGGCAGGTCTGTGATACAAACAGTTCTGCTTTTTACGTTAATCTGTGTGTACTGTTAATCTCTGTGCTACTTAAGAATTGTTTCAGTGAAGAAGACTTTACTAAGCAATAACGTCGTCGAGTTTAGTTGTACAATTAAAACTTAAGTGTTGACTGAAGAAGCCACTGCATGGTGACATCATCGAAGCAAAGAAAGTTGACGTTCAACTGTCTTTTGTAAGATAAAGCAGAAAATTAGTGTAGTGTTTTTAAAGCCCGTCAGTATAGTTTGTTCCATATGGCCCGTTTTGGTTTTGTCTTGAATGCAAACTAATAAGAAAGCTCAATGTTGAATGGCTTCCTAAATATCTGAAAATTAAGTTAACCCTTAAAGCGCCAAGAAAAAAATGCATCTGAAAATGCTGTCTGCTGAAGCCGTCTGCTGCAAATAATTGCCTAACATTACTGGCGAATTAAGTACAGAAACAAACAGTGTGGACCCAGAACAGACTGCTCCTATAGGAGCAGTCTGTTCTTGGTCCACACTGTTTGCCATAGAGGCTTCTTAAACATTTCAGCAGACGAGAAAAGTAGACAACTTTTGTCGTGATTTGCGCATTTAGGGTTAAACATTAGGAACATTGTTTCAAGCATTGAAGCGATGGGTTAATGTCTTTCACATCAAAATAAGTCTTAGTTTTAAAACATAATTTACACACAAAATATATCGTAGTTTCACATCAAAAATCAGGTTTTAGTTTTATGAAAGGAGTTTATATATACCAAAAACCCAACACTAAAAGCATATCATGTGTATTGCAAAAACACACATGAAATGAAACGTCTCGTCGAAATGTTTCTTATTAGTACAACAATATGAATAAACGATAATGAACCCTATATCTGATTAACATCCGATAACAAACCAGGGCCCGATTTAAGGATTTTCAAAAGCTAAAACCAAGATAAACAAATCAATAACTTAATGATTTAATCATTGATTTTTGATCATTCCATAATGCCTTCAAAAAGCTGTGCAAATATATATTTAGGTAAGAGTTCGACTTTGATTTCTTCATAACTGTAATCTTGGTAATCACCGTTTCAAAGTAGAGAGGAAGGCAAAGACCAGTTTCCATACAATCAAGTACATGTACCACATCTGATCAGAAACACCATATGAGAAAGTGACAAAACCACAAGAAAACACAACACACAAGAGAGCCAAGAGGTCAGCCCTTTTCCAGCAAGCTATCAAAAGGCTGCAAGTAACGACAAAGACAAACATGATACATAAATAACAAACAGGATCCACAAAAGAAGCACCGCCTTGGAACGGTCAGCAAAAAAAAAATGATTTGTTTCAACAGAAAATTGATTGGATCAACCAAGGGAGTGGAACAATTTTAACTGTGTATACTGGTCTCAGTTAGAGACTTGACTGTATATTCTATTGTAAACCTCTTAATATCAAAATTGGGCGTAGTTTAATTTTGGCGGTTTCTGAAAAAACCTTTTAAAAGTTATTTTCTATTTTCATAGAGGCTACTTTCAAAGGGAGGAATATGTAAGCTGTCTATGGAGAGCATAATTATTCAGTCTTTCCCAAAATTGAAGTCCCTTTTAAGTCATGGTTTTAGTAGGGGAGCCAGAGATTCAAAAATTGGAAAAAAGTGGCCGGAAAGTAGCAGAATTTTAGACTATATCCTTAGTTAGTATGGTGTTTCAGAAGTGTGACAACAGATATTGCACAAATTTTAAGTCTTGCAAAAGATGTTTATTTATGGGGTAACCATAGCTACCCTCATGCAGGCTTCATATAGTAGGCTATTCGCTACAGTACTGAAAAGAAAAGTTATTTAGACCAGATAGGGCACATTTCCAACTATCTGTATATTGCTTTAAAGTAACTTAATTAAAAGTACCAAACTGACAATAAATTTAATTGACTTACGCTTACGTAATTGTTATATACGTTACTTGCATTCAAATATATTACTATTATTGACTTGGCCATTGGCTGCCAAAAGACTTGTGGAGGGAGATTTTTTTAATTAAATTTTCTTAGCTACTTTATATATTATAAAATGTGTGTTAGCTTTTGAAGAACATGTGCATTAACCATGCAATAGCCAAGTCTAATACGTTAGCATTAGATAATAAGGAAACTCCTAGTATAGTGTTATTACCATTTGCATCATTTTCTTAAATATTGTTATAATTGATATTTTGATTAGATGCAGCTTAATAGCAGAAAAATAATAATATTTTCGGCACCTGGAAGTTCTGTTATATACGTTTCTTTCTTTTAAAACGATATTTTTGTGCAATGTTATGTGTATATGCGTTCAAACAGCTAGTAGGTGAAAATGAAATTGACTACCATCTTAGTGCTCAAAATTAGATTGGAAATATTGTATTTTTAAACATCTAATATGAATGAGATGCAACATCAACAAAATCATATTTGGTTTAAAGGGGAAAACTTGAAAATAAAGCACATAAATGTCATTAAGTATATGTTTTAGGAATCATGTAAATAGGATAATTGATACCTATTTATTATTCATAACTAAATTGTTTCAAAAAGCTTAAATGATTCTTTAAAATCTGTGCCACTACCATGTATTTGCTTCTTTTCATGCATTAAATGGCGTTAAATGACATATACAAGATATTTTCTTTCATCGTCAACAGCTCAATGAATAAATAAAAAGCACGCAGTACCATAGTCAGATGCATTACACATTGTAAAAGCCATCAAATTTATACATTTAGAAACATTATTCGTTACAGCAGCTATATTTAAAACAATAAGGCACAAAGTATACCTTAAAACTCTAAAAAAAATGTAAAATATTCCAAGCGAAGTCCAAATCAAGAACTGAAACATTAAAGATACCTTCATTGGTGTCATATGAAACAAAACTGAAGTTTGTGGAAATCATGATGACTTCTGTCTCTGGTTTAGTACCCGCCTTAGCTATCCTTGGGATTATAACATTTAGTATCTACAGCGTGCCCGCTTTGGAAAAAGAGTATTATTTTTAATGTTGGTAATGTATATAACAAAAAATATAAAGATCATTACTTTAATCATGGTGTTGCCTGGTTCTACACGTTTGTGAAGCAATGAAACAGGACAGCATTCATTCTAAATTGCCATTTTAATACTTTAGAAACAGACACATGACTTTAATAAGTTGGAAAAGCTACCCTGCATTGTTAGTATTGTAGACATTTCTAAATAATTAGACTTCGATAATCAGGACCTTGAGCAAACAACTTTCTAGAATATTACTTGATTGATCATATATTCCAGAATGTTTGCAGACGTTTGCTTTTTAGCTATATAGTTTATCAGCATACGTGATAGAATCTGCTTTAATGTTTGCATTATTCAGCAGGACAATATTTATTTTTTTACACTCACAATAAGTTATCATAACAACCGTCATTCAGTCCTTAAAACTAACTAATTAATACCCATAAAACATGTCCCAACTAAGGCTTGTTAAACGATGCTATATTTATGGTACATTGATAGTTCATGTAATAGAAACAAAATCAATACTTATGCTACTTTCAAAGAATACTTTCAGATAGTATACTCAACAAATGCTATGCTGTATCATACTAACATATAGTGCAATTGCCAATAGAGACAATGTTATCACTATCTGAGATGTATCATGATACTTTTACAAATCGAAAGAAACACAATTTCTTATGCAGAAGATTGATAAAAAAAGAGCGACAGACAAATTAAACATGCATACATGCTATTTGTTAAGTTTATGCATACTTTCTTAGCATAACATGTAAATCTGTTATTTGTGTAAGTAATGATACTTACTATTGTGCCTTCTCTATTGTCCATATAATTATTATTTTATTAGCACAGTAGATAATTTAATGTATGCCTTTTTGTCACTATAAACTGATGTGTTTACAACTCATCTATTTTAACGCACATAAAAGGAATGAACTGACAGGATTCCTGCAACAGTTTGTTTAAAATGGGGTCCAATGACTGCTATGGTATTATGATAGAACTTAACATCAGCTATATTAGCACTAATTGCTTAAACTAAGTTTGATCTTATGACTGCTATTTAGACTCTAAGATATTGCTATTCCTATTAATATTCTGATTAACGAAAATAATCTTTTAAACGGTAATTTTAATGCGTTATAGTTAAATTTGGCTAAAACATTTTCTCTCTGTTGAAATTTTATAAAGTAAATTTGGTATCGTAAATTAAAACTGAAGAAATCTAGATTTATTGGATATGATCACTTCCTGGCCATGTAAACCCCATCCTTATGGATGATTTCTCCAATTTCAACGGCAATATTTCTTTTTTAATATCCCTTTCAGTTTCAAAATTTGCATTGCTTTGACAAATGATTAGTAGTGTTAAGTTAAAAGGACTATCAGTTTCATTAATCAGACAATGAAAGCCATGTTAAAATGAGCTGAAATTAAAGTTCATAACTAGAATAAATTTAAAAGTCACCTTCTGAGTTTTGATATATGCATTAATAGATGTGGCTTAAACAATTTGCATAACAGAGCCACTCTCTTAAAGAATAAATGATAACAAACACTTATGTTTCCTTAAATTTAATGTAACGCAAACAACATTTTATTTTATATATTTATAAAGGAGTGATGCTGGCTGTCTAGATTGCCAGCAAACGTCTTCTTTCTATAAGTGAACACGACTAGGAAATGTCTAAATCACAGACTCCTGACTGATCCACTGCACTTTAAGGAAGGGACACGGAAAACAGATATCTACAATATAATTAAAGTGAAGCAACCAGCTCTCTTCCTTGTCAAGATGATTGCTGAACTAGAAACAAATTAGAAAACAAAGGCCCTATACAAAACTCCCACAACCAATAGGAACAACAACAAAGTTTCCAACCTCTACACATCATTTCAGAAATTCTTAGATATTTTATCATAAATGATTCTGATTGAATAGAACAGATATGTTATTTACTATTATATATATTTTGATGAGTGTGAACAGGTTCGACACAAAGTTTCGGCTGCTTCTGAATAGCTTATTAGATTGTTTTGTTCAATTAAAAGAAAAAAATGTGCAAATATCTAAATTTGTTCTAGGTTTTTAGGCTCAGTTGAAAATGGAAAACGGTTGAGACAAATATATAATCATGATATATAATTCGTTTATTTATACTTATATGTAACTTTAGCAAATTTTACTGAACAAGCTTAAGGGAATGTGTCCTAGTTGAGATGTTGCATCAGACTTATCATTTTATAAGTTTATAAATTGCTTAACATAACATTGAAAATTAGCAAAAATGTGTTTCGTTTTTAAGTCAAGAAGTATACCATTTCTTAAAAGAAAAATATATAACCATATACACAGTCTCCTAATTGGTACTGATAACTTCTTCTTTTTGGAAAAATGCTCTTTTTATGCCTATCAAACACAGCCCAACCCCCTTTTAAATGTAATAAACTTTCCAGTGATGTATAATTTAAGCTATTAAGCAATATTTGTTTGTCTTCAACTCTGTTTTATACGTTACATATTATAAATCGAACAACAAAATGATATTTCAGCTCAGAAATGTTGTTAAGTATTACTCTAAAGTCGGTGATATCAAAACAATTATCATAAGGTGTTTAAAAGCTAACAGAAAAAAATCATGCTTATTTTCAAACTTAAGAGGTTAAAACTTATATAAAGTTTTATCTATGGTCATCTAATTAAACAGCTTATAACTGACAAAGTATTTATGTTAGAACGTATCTCGTTGCAGTTTTGAAATGGTCTATTAACGCTCTTTTAAATACATGTTATCCTGAAGTTAAACACATATTGAAAATTTTGTCAAATGAAACTTTTTAACAAAATATCAATAATTTAAGGGTATAGTTGAAAATGTAACGTAAATGACATTATAATGGACCCAAACAACTTTTAAAAACATCAATATATGCATATAATTGCATGTTCTTACAGATTGCATACATGTTTTGTTCATTAAAACATTTCAACATCTACCTTAATAGACTTAATTACATAGTTTTGTTTTTAATAAAATGAGGGGTAACATATTAAACACACTGTTACAGGTATGTTTGCAAGACTTAAATTGAGTGCAATATCTGGTTTTATACTGCCTATACTATGTACTTAAGGATAGAACAAGTTAAAATTCTGCTTAAAAGGGGGCATACCTAAATGCTTATTTTTGACATTTTTGAACCCTGGCTCCTCTACTATTTCGTCTACCGTACGTTGAAACACACTCTACCACAGGGGATCCAAGATTTCTGGAAGGGGGTTCACACGAGGGGGTTTGATATGTAATGAAAACCCATTCATGACTCCATCCACAAACGCGTTAGGATTTTATGCCATATGCCAAACAAAAGATCAAAGCGTCGCCGTTATAATGGTGCATAAAACTTTATTTTATCTTACCAAATTAAATAAGTTACAGACTTTTTAAAAAACATACTAATATAGATCTTTGATAAGCAATATGACAATCTTTCTTGTGATATTGAATTATTAACAACCATAATCTTTATATTTTTGTGTCACCAATTACATACTTTGTTTCTTTGAAGCTATTTTTGTGCTTTCAGCGTTCATTTCCTTCTTTTCTCTCTATTTATCATGATTTGCCAAAAAATCACAAAAAAAATGTTGAATCTATGGTTACAGTTTAAAATGGCGAGTAAAGGAAATGGCGCAAACGATCCACCATAGTCATGGCATTTTCTTTCCCAGACGGCGTCATGATTTGCCAGTGCATGTTTTTTGTCTAAGTTCAGGTGTCGCCACATACCGCACTCGCAATAAAACTTAATCAAAATTATAATGATTGATTCTTGAAAGAAAATTTCAATCTGCGTCCCACAGATGGTCCCGCCTTTTCAAAATGAATCCGCATCAATGACTTAATTATAAGGTAATTATTTGTTTCAATGCATGCAGATCTGACATTAGGTGCGACTGCTACTCAATTAAGAAATGAAGTCGAATTTAGGAATGTTCGTGGAATCATGAATACTTCGGGTCTCTTGCAAAGTTAAATCATGAATACTGCGGGTCTCTTGCAAAGTTAACTTGAAGCCCGAAGTATTCATGATTCCATGAACATTCTAAAAATTGAACTTATTGCTAATATTTACATTTTATTATAAATATCTAAAATATAGAAATTAGTTATAATTTAGGAAACAAAACAGTTTTGTATTCAATATGTAATCGCATTAACGGTTTTGTTGGAGTGTTTAACGAAAAAGCGGAACAGCCAGTGTGAACATGGACAGCCAATGGAGCAAACAAGAGGCTTGTTTTACACGTGCGACTCAGGTGTGGCTCTCTGTCAAACGCAACACCAGTGTCACTTCTGGCGAATGAATTCCATGTTCGAAGCGTATTGCACGGGAAAGTGAGCTTGGCAGCCATTCATGAGGCTATGGACGGTTGCAAAAATCTAAAGATTCATTAAAAGCTTGCTTTGAAAATGTAAATATTTAGGGGATGACTGTATTCAAACTTTTTTTTATTTGTGGAGGTATAATATCATGGGATATATGGTCGGAAAATTTGTTTTACGGCGACGCACAAACTGCTACTCAATTAGGGATGACTGTATTCAAACTTTTTATTTGGGGAGGTACATGTAAATCATGGGATATATGCTCGGAAAATTTGTTTTACGGCGATGCACATACTGCTGCTCAATTTGGGGATGACTGTATTCAAACTTTTTATTTGGGGAGATACATCATGGGATATACGGTCAGAAATTTAGTTCTACGGCGACGTTCCAGTCGAGCGTCGCCGTAAAACTAAATTTCCGACCGTATATCCGACGATATACCTTCTCAAATGATTTTTAATATGGATATCCCAATTTTAATTTGTCTTTAATTGGAGCGTTACAAGCTGCATGTTACCCAACGAAATTAACAACGTCAAGCTATTTGCGACAGTATACATGTATACATCGCATGCCATATTGTCGCAAATGTTTGACGTTATCCAATGCATTAGTGCATTAGAAAGGGAATTTTACCTGCCCTGCACACTACTATGACAATATACAGTGAAAGGTCCGGCAATCGTCACACTTTTCTGTTTAAAGGCCAGTGTCTTTAAATCCGCGACTTTCGGAATGATATTTGAGGGGGTGGACGGGGGGGGGGTGGGTACGGGGATAAGGGGGGCGGAATCAGGGTGGAGGGGGCGGAATCGGGAGTGGAGGGGGCGGATTCGGGGGTAGAGGGGGCGGGGAGCGGGGATAGAGGGGGTGGGATAGAGGGCGGGAAGTCTGGAAAGATTTGGGCGGGAAATTGATTTTTTACAGAAAATTTTGAAAAAAAATGCCCATAACATTGACCGTTTTAGGCCTATAAATCATATCAAGGTCCACTAAGGGAAACATGCACCTTTGCGTGGACTATTTTGTCACAAGACCACGTAATGTATGGCGCCAGTAGGATTTCAGCTTGATTTTTTTTACTGTCGTTCAAAGAAAACGAGACTATCAAGGTAGGTTGTATTTTCACTTTTGGAGGGTAAATGGCAGATCTTGTCACTCAGTGGCAGAAAAAAAAAATCCAATAAATATCGGAGGCCTTAAATCTACTTTTTACTGAACCGATCAATTGTGTAAAGAACCCAAATGGTGGCTGTTGTTTTATATTTGGCCGTCGATAGCTATTTCATTTATTCCGTGCTGGAGATTGACTTCTGTAAACTATAAAAATTAAAACACACGATCCTTGTGTTCGCATTTTGATATGAGTTGTCAGTGTTTGAGAAACAAACTAAACTAAGATTGTTCTGACAGACCCGAAAGTTTGAAGCCACACAGATCGTCAAGCCTTGAAAATTTAGTGTTTTGATGTTTCACAATATCTCTGTATGGCGTAATTTTCAGTGATATTTTTGCAAGAAAAAGTACACGTATTGAGATTCGTACTCCGAAGAGTTTAGATATGCCTTAAAATGCAGAGGAAGGTCATTCCCTTTTTCCATACATGTGAAAATGTTTCATGAAGTTTCAAAAGCTCCTTGGCGCTTATGTTTATGTTATATGTCTCGCCGACTCAAACCCTCCATTATCGTACAGGGAGACTCCCTGAGATAAATCATTAAATTTCTCCTAAAACATACAACTTTTTACAAGATCAGGAAATCTCCTGGTTCTGACTAATCACGTTTGCTTTATTTTCTTGTCTTCTGCTGATAACCTTTGCAAGCAGTCTGGACCCAGGTCAGCACCGACAGAATGCCAGTTCTGATCTGGATTCTACTGGCCCTGACGATTATGTGTCGGATTGCAGATGCATGCCTGACTGCAGATACAGGGGCTGAGAGTTCGACCTCGGCGTGGTTCCATACTTTCGTGCAGATTTGATCTCGAAATAATTTCTACGGCCATTCTTCTCCCTTCCGCTGATTCAAGAAGGGTTGTCAGGGATGTTAAGCATCAACACAAACCAACGAAAGTATGTTTAAACTCATTGTACCCTGAAAATGCAGATGGGTCTTTGGTAAGCTATTTTTAGAATTAATTTTGGTTCCTGACTACGCTTAAGTTCATGAACAAGAACAAACTTTTATCAGGGGGAGGGGAAAATCTTACAGTGGGAGGGAAGTGGGGTTGGAGGGGGAAGGAAGTGGGGGGGAGAGGGGGAGGGAAGTGGGGTGAAAGGGGGAGGGAAGTGGGGATTGAGTACCCCCTGTCCACCCTCTCAATAAACACTGCATATATTTTCCTCCGAATTGTAAAGACTGATTTTAACAAAGGTAGAAAGGCATGCTGTATTTTCTAAAACAAACATTTAACATGCATGAATCACATATACATAGTTTTTTGACTCATTTCCCCTTTATCTGCTATAACTATACAAACTTTTGACCGGAACGAATTTCTAGTGCAAACGGTTCTATTGCGTTACCCCTCTTACGTTGACGTCGTTTAAAGCAATGGACGTAACACTAAAATATGCACGGTTCTTGAAAATCAGAAATATGGCTTTGTACCAGGAAAGGACACTTTTGATTGTATCGAAGTTTCAATATACACACTACATAGGCAGCAGACCAGTGAAACTGACAATATCTAGGGATATCTCATCTGAGTGGTATACCATTTTCGTTTCCTATAATTTTATTGTCTGAAATTAGCCAGCCCGATTATGTACATCTAAATACGTGTAACAATGTCCAAATAATGCATCTGAATGCAAACATCGATGAAACGCGGTATTTTGTCTGATCCATTTCAGTGTAAGCCAGAGATAGCATTCTACTAAGTGATTTTCTTATTTCAAATGACGTACTTTGGGGTATTTTATGAGTGAGATTAAATATGGAAATTTCGAAATCGGCTGTATTACTTGCTAATGAACATCAAAGCGACCAGAAAAAAATGTTACATGTACAAATGATTTTCGAAAAATTTTCGCTATGTATTCGTTCACGCAAAAACGACTCTGTCAATGGAATGCCAGAAAATGTAGCATCAAGAAGGATTTTAACCAAAATGGCAGCCTCAGTATTTCATAGAATATGAAGCAATATCGAAAAATTTTGCCGGTATAAATCACTAATATATGGATATTTACCACACGAAGAAGCAGACTGAAAACGCCCCTCGTTCATGTAGTTATCTGCTTTTGAAAACATTGTTTTATTTCATATCGCAGTGTACTTCAGCGCCCTATCTTGAAAGCGGCTTGCGTAAATTAGATGAGGAGCTGGACAACTGCAATTTTACATTTATTTAGCCAAGAAACAGAACTTTTAATGAAAGTAATTATGAAATGTGTAAATATAAAACTTTGGAATTTACTGGGCTCTTTTCATTACATATTGAACGCCCCTCGTATATATAAAGGTGAGGGGGTTCGCTTTGCTGAGTTCATCTATTTTTTCCTAAATATCCCATGAAAATGAAAAAAAATGTTCTCAGTGAGACTAAATTATTTCATTTTCATAGGATGTTTAAAATGATCGGGGGAGGAGGGTTTAAACGAACCGCCTGCCCCCCCCCCCCCCCTCTGGATCCGCCACTGTACCGTTCAAAAGTTGGGTTTTGACGATACAGATACCAACATACTATCTATTATTGCTTTTTCTGTAACTGAATTCGAAACTGCATTTTGCGGTCTCGAATTTTTTGGTGAGTTTTGCTTTTACCGCCATTAGCGCCAATTAAAAATACCCGTCAAATATAAATGTTTTACAGTATATTGTCAACAACCCAGTCAATTGGAATTGCATCGGCCAATTCCGTGGAACTCCGTGGAATCAGACCTCGGATTACCATCGAGGATCTACTTTGATAACGCGACGCTGACGTCACAAACCGTGACGCTGATCTCATAGAAACCACGCCAACATAACAACAAGTGTGATGGCAGCAAAACAAACGGTTATAAATAAAGTTTATGTATTTTCAATAAAATATCGGTATAGCGAAGTTTTTTTGTTGTTTTTTTTGAAAACACATAAACTTTATTTAAATTGCTTATTAACCTTTTTGGATATTCAGAAAAATTGATTTTGATAGGGCTGAACCCACATGCTACAGAACTAATTTTCCTTACGCCAGTCCGGGCTTACAAAATGTAGCTTTTTCGCACATAGTACTACGCGTAATGCGCCTTACGTACACCCGAGGCTTGATTCGATTCCTGAATTGTGCCGGACTTTCCCGATTGCAACCGAGTGTTGGCTTGAAAGAGCATGCTGCAGTTGATGCTGACATGAGGAATCTTGATGATATGGACGAGTTTTACTATGATAATATGCTATGCACAATAAGATTAGCAATTTCTTATGTTTCGCATCTTAGTTTGTGCTCATCTTTGTGCAGTGCCGATCAATTTATAATGCAATGATGAGAACAGGATCCTAGGCAAATGAAACCACAAAATTTCAGACGCCATCCTTTAAATAAGCATTTGGGGAGAGCAAGAATTGCAGAAAGGGTCAGTAAGCAAAAATCACATCCGTTGTAAGTAATGCTAAAATGATAAGCATGTGATTTTTCGTTTGGTGGTCTTTCATCTTCCTCATGCATCTTACGCCTATAAAAAAAACGATTGGTTATGTGACAGATGTGATAGAGATTTCTGCTGAAAAAATCAGCTGTCATCAATGACGTCAAAACGTAGTCATCATTTGATTCAACTTCTGATGTCAATTGGCATTTCAATTCAACAAAGTATCAGTTTAAAAAGATATCATAAGCTTACAATGTAACTCATCTTATGGTTGATTAATACCTTAAGTTACTGAAAAATATTTACATTTCCACTGCGAGTCTTTAAATGAACCTTTACATTTGAGATGTGGTTCATACCTTCATGAACAAACCGATTTTAGCCACACCATCATACTCGGCATTTGAGCGGGCTCACGTCAATTCCATCCAATAACGTTGTTTGTTTACTGACGTTTGCGTGACGTTGAACACGTATCGCCATGACGTTTAGCGCGGTAATTTGGCGTTTTGGCTATTCCAAACCCTACGTTATATCAGCTTTAATACAAAATATCTGGAAAACCAGCCAAGTTAGACGAAAATTGAAAATTGATACTTGACTGATAATATAAAATGTAAATATAAGTAATAAATTCAATTTTTGGAATGTTCATGGAATCATGAATACTTCGAGTCTCTTGCAAAGTTAACAGAAGGGCTTCACTTACTTTGCACGAGACCCGAAGTACTTATGATTCCATGAACAATTCCAAAAATTGAATTCAATTCTTAAATGGTGCGACGCATTTGCGAGATGAAGGTGACGTTAGATTTTATCTTTCGGCTCTTTAGTGCACTGTAGTAGTGAAGATATTACATTCAACAGTATTTGTCTGAATGTGATGGAAGGCATCAAGCAGTTTTACTTGTTAATGTGATTCAAGAAACCCCGACTAGAAACACCGTTTAAAGGTGATAACGTTAAAGCATTAGTAAAAACGTCAAATTGTGAAAACTTGGTCCTTTATTTTTCTGAGGAAACAGCGACGCCGGTGAGGCTCGATCAACTCAACTGAGCATGGAATTTATCAAGCTCATACATATTAAATGTTTCGAATTCAGTTGCATAAAAAGCAATAAATAGTATGTTAGTATCCGTATAGTCAAAACCCAAAATTTATCAGCATGATAAATACAATATCTGAGAGTTTGAAAGCAAGAAAAACATTATACTTTTTTCAGCATTTTAGTTTTTATGAGCTTTTGAAATTTCATGCAAAGTTGAGTTGAGCATGAAAAAAGGTCAAAGTTTATAACCTCGGGACCTGGGCCCGGAATTACAATGCTTCCTTAGAGTTAAGGAATACTTAAGCTAAGTAAAGATTTTTCAGGATGCGAAAAATAACGTTTAAAACTGTTTAAAATAAAAAACGTTTCATTTTTCCTGAAGATCACAATGATATCTTTGACCTCAAATACCACATCGATCCAGGCAATTTATTTAGCATTTAATATAGCATGTTGAAATATCAATACTTAACTTAAGTCTTGCTTAACTTTAAGGAGGCATTGTAATTCCGGGCCCTGGTCTATGTTTATACATGAGTGTTTGATATATCTTCTATCTTTAAATTTTTTATCGTAAGGGTGTCCATCATTCAATATAAAGGGTTTCGTTCAAACTTTCCATATGAAGGGTTTTCGTTCAAACGTTCCATATGACATTCCGGTACATTAGCCCTAAAGCGCCAAGGAAAAAAATGTATCTGACAATGTCGTCTGCTAAAGTTGTCTGCTGCAAATAATTGTCCAACTTAACTGTCGAATTTATGTACAGAAGCAAACAGCATGGACCCAGAATAGACTGCTATAGGAGCAGTCTGATCTGGGTCCACACTGTTTGCCATAGAGGCTTCTGAAACATTTTGGCAGACGAGAAAAGCAGACGACTTTTGTTGTTATTGGCGTTTAAAGGGTTAACAAGGCTTTTATAATGACTCTGGTGAGTTGTTGCATTCAGTAGAATCACACAAGGTTTTTGTTTGTTTGATTTGATTCTTTACGTTCCATCAACAATCTTTCAGTTATATAGGGACGGGTCTTCCTTGGTTGAACCAGTACTAAGCTAGGATAAATGTGTCTTGCTCAAGGACCACAACGCAGTGACGCCGGTGAGGCTCGAACCCGCGGCCCTTCGGTCTCGAGTCAAGCACTCTACCACTGAGCCACTGCGCTCCCTGAATCACACAAGAGTCTGGCCTAATTGTTGACACTTATTTAAATATTACAAGCTTTACAGTCTTGGAATAACTGGTGCTATGACATTCTTACATTTGTAGCCTCACTTTGGGTCTGAATATAGGGATCATACATGGTTTTTCATGCATTAACATTTGCCGGGTCCCGAGGAAGCTGTTGGAACACGAGGCCGTTAGGCCTCGTTTTCAAACATCGTCCGAGGGACCCGGCAAAAGTTAATGCAATGAAACAAACATGTCTGATCGTTATTCTTGCATATTTAACTGAATTCAGCATACACCACGCTGAAAACGCCGCTTAAACATTAAATATCCCTTTTCTTACAACAAAATGCCGTCAGCGTCAAACTTCGAACGTCATTACGTCGCCACAACGTCATATATACGCGTGCAACGTTTTCGCGAACGAAAGCATCGGCGAAATGACCAGTCAAGGCCGCAACGCTTTCCCGTGTAACGTCATACATACAAATCAGGGTCCAGTTTAGGCTTTTCCAAGTAAAAGCCATGTTCAAACAGCACGAGAATCTCATGATTTGAACATGGATTTTGCGACTTCAAACAGCTTCGCGTAACGAATTCCCATGCAAGAACATTGGTTCACAAATCCTGACACCCAAAACTTTATTTTCTTCTCAGTTTTCAGCCCAACAGTACATAGAGGGCTTCACAAATGAAATATACAAAGGTATGCTTTAGGAGATTGAATAAATGTCATATTCATTCAAAAAATGAATTTCCTTCTTAACATATACAATGTTAATGCACAACAGATTGCTTGGCACTATGACGTCATACAATATCGTACATTACGACATGCATGATTGCAAATGAGTAGCGGAAACGCTATATAGGCACAAGTTAGTTAACCCTTAAAGCGCCAATCACAACAAAGGTCGTCTGATTTTCTCGTCTGCTGAAATGTTTAAGAAGCCTTCATGCAAAACAGTGTGAACCCAGATCAGACTGTTCCTAGGAGCAGTGTGTTCTGGGCCATGCTGTTTGCTTCTATACTTAAATTCGCCAGTAATGTTAGGCAATTCTTTGCAGCAGCCGACTTTAACAGACGACATTTTCATATGCATTTTTTCTTGGCGCTAGGATTAAAGTAAGTAAGGTTGCAAAGATCAGGAATCGATACAATCAAGTACCACACCTGACCCAGGATACCAATGGGAAAGAAACAAACTCACAGAAGACACCACAAACGAGAGCCAAGAGGTCAGCCCTTTCCCAGCAGGTGACCACGAAGCACATAGAAACAGACGCGCACAAAACACAGCAAACACAAGACAGAACAAAAACATAAAAGATCCACAAAAGAAGTACCGCCTTGGAACGGTCAGTAAAATATTTTACTGGAGGGCTTAAACCGGTTTAACGGCGCCAACCTCACCCTTAATTCAGATGTGGATCAAGACACATAGATATTTGGTTTGCATGAAAGACCCCTAACTTATCAATGCATTATCTCCTAAAACATATAAATCAAGATATAACAAGGAGATAAAGTAAGGATAAGGACTCAACAGTAAATTAAACTGAATACCGGAGCAAAAGAAATCCAACAGGTAAACCCCGCTTTAACCCTTAAAGCGCCAAGAAAAAAAAGCATCTGAAAACGTCGTCTGCTGAAGTCGTCTGCTGCAAATAATTGCCTAACATTACTGACTAATTAAGTAAAGAAGCAAACAGCGTGGACCCAGAACAGACTGCTCCTATAGGAGCAGTCTGATCTGGGTCCTCACTGTTTGCCATAGAGGCTTCTTAAACAATTCAGCAGACGAGAAAAGCAGACGACTTTTGTTGTGATTGGCGCAATAAGGGTTAATTTAGACCAATCACCAGGCAGGATCCACAACCACATCCATATTGTAAGATTCGTCATCAACCCCAACTAATGATGTAGGCTCGCATGTCTGCTCGGCAAGTAATTGCTTTAATTTACCCATAGTCAGATCTGAATGAAAGGTCTTCATCGCCCAGCCATGCAACTCAATGACTATCTCTGTTATTTTAGATTTACATAGCATTTTTTTCTTTAGCAGGTGTGGTAGTACAATAAACTCTGATCCCTCTATATCCATTTTCACAAAAACCTTCTGTGGACTTAGAGGCAGAATATTTTCCTCCAGAAACTTCGCTATGTCTACTGTTTCTACATTATATTTAGTCATTTTACCTTTATTGTGAATTGCTAGATCGGTGATCCCAGCTCCCCAGTCAAGTTCAAAATCGGTTTGTGAAAATATATTGACAGTATCACCAGAGCGATTAGAGACTGCATAATTAAATATACGCACATTTAATCCCTTTTTTCTGTAGGCTTCTTCAAGGTGTTTCAGTTTCTTCATGTGGCGTGGATTGGCTTCAAATCCGAAGGAACACACGTCCTGTCTGCGATAGCCTTTAGTCACATTTCCAAAGAATTTGTCATAAAATGGTAACAGTGATGCCTTTGGGTAGAGCCAAGGCTCATAAAGCTTCCGGATTTGAACTCCTTTGCTCGTTCCAAGATCAAGGTACACAAAGCGACAAGATATATTCTGTGGTTTTAATGTAGTCTTGTGTTCGGATCTGTTTTCTATCTTTACAGGAGTTAGATGAGGAGGTTTTGTAAAGAGCAACGCTGGTTTTAGTTGATCCGTAGGTAAATACATAAACAACATCAAACATATGATCAATAGAACAATCCCACAGCTAATCTGTCTGATTCTCTTATTTTCAACCATCGCTAACCCTCAAATCATTCAACCAACGTAAACCCTCAAACTCTTCAACCACTGTCAATCTTCAAACCATTGGCCAATCTGTAAAGCAAAAGGAATTTTCATATTTACATATGAGCCGCGACATGTGATCTCCAACAATGTGGCATTTTGACAAAGGTAGACTCAGACGAGCTTATGTAGCCTCCTTTTTCAGCTAAGACACTCCAATGGATGTTCGGGCAGTCGCTTAACAGCCATATACTGTAATATCCAAGCGACTAGCAAACGTTCTGATCAGACTGCGCGTATGCGCAGGCTGATCTGAGCTTTTGCTGGTCGAACATACCACATTGTTGGAAATGTCATGTCGAGGTTCATATAACGTAGACCCCGAATTTCATCGATTCGAATTTCAATTTTTTCGAAATTATACTCGATAATTGGAAATAAATTTGGGACACACTAAATTCAGAGACCATGGCATATTCATGATCTGTTTTAATAATTGTCTAAAACGAATGATAGAAAGAGAGAAAAAATGATAATAAATTTTTTGGAGTTTATATATTATTATCCGACTGTTACATAACGTTTGCTATATGTTGGGTAACTTTCATGCTTTTGTTGTCATCGTAAAAATAACTTCTTTCAGGATTACTCAGTCTATTAGAGTGTAAAATGATATATAATAGTGTAAAATGATATATTGGAGTGTACAATGATATATTAGAGTGTAAAATGATATATTGGAGCGTACAATGATATATTGGAGTGTAAAATGATATATTAGAGTGTAAAATGATATATTAGAGTGTAAAATGATATATTGGAGCGTACAATGATATATTGGAGCGTACAATGATATATTGGAGTGTAAAATGATATATTAGAGTGTAAAATGATATATTGGAGCGTACAATGATATATTGGAGTCTAAAATGATATGGAAACTGATCAGGACCGACGTTCTGTAGGTCTTGATCTGGGTCCATACCATTTGTATAGGTTATCAGCAGAAGACAAATGTTGGCGCTAGGAAAGAGTGTGTTAAAAGCTGTGTCATATGTCAGTCTTTACGCCATTAATCCTTATAGATATATACTTAAATGCAAAAGAAACGCAATCGTTTTTAATCCTCTTTTTCTTCCACGTGGATCACATGAGGCTAATTTCTTAATTGTATCCTGTGTTCCTGCGCATTGAGTAATGATTTGCTGTAAAACGGTTTTGATCACGATTTCCATTCTGACGTTATAATGACGTCAGTAAATTTCAACAAAGGGAGTCTAAAAAAGTGATGTCTCATTCGATTTGAAAACAAACAGATTGATCTTATAGCCAGATGTCTTAACTAAAGGAAAACACTGAAACGGTTTGAAAGTTATTGATAATCAACGCTACCAGTCGCTGCGTTGCTGCGTTTTTCTTTATTGACGTCAATCTACTTTTTTCAAAACAGTAATTACAGATGCATTTTGTTCGATCATGTGGCGATACTTATGCCATCTATGCAATGTATTGAGGGCTATATGGTGAAATTAAAAGTTTTCGATGATTAATATTCGTCTGGATAAAAATGGCCAATTACGCCAAAACATTAAAGATGTCATTTTGACAAAATGAACGTTGACAGAAACATAAAAGTGCCTGATTTGATTTTGTCTACCCTTTTGCTCTCAGAAACCGATATTGGTTTAAAACGTTTTTTCGCAAAATAGGCACACTTTTTGAACTTTGTGACTTTAAAAATTGGGGTTGCTTTGCATGTCTTGTTGCAGCTCGCCAAACATACGTCACAATGGTCTGATTTTGGTGCTGTATGCAAGGCAAATAACGGTACTTAGCGATTTCATTATCGATGGTTGAATTTTTTTTTATGAAAAAGAAGGATTTACCATTTTAGAAAGAGTTGCGTTTCTTTTGCGTTTAAGTATAAATATAATTGTGTAGTATGTGAACAACACACGTAAATATGACGATGTGTGTGATGTAAATATTATGTACATGTATTCACACTGGTAAATGTATACGTCGATTGCTGGTATTTACGCGTATTGCCGGTACTTCATAGACCAGAAGTGGTAGATATTGGCGTTAATACTAAATAGAAAAACATGCCATAGCTTGCCCCTGTCACTGACTAGAACTAGTCAACAACAGTAGCAAATCCACGCGGTTCCTGTCACAAACTAGAACTAGTAAACAACAGTAACAAACCCACCCGGTTAGAGGGCTTGTTCTCCTGTCACCGACTATAACTAGTCATCAACAGTAACAAATAAATGCGATTAGCGGGTTGTCCTCCTGTCACTGACTAGAACTCGTCAACAACAGTTACAAATCCACGCGGTTAGCGGGCTTGTCCTCCTGTCATCAACTAGAACTCGTCATCAACAGTAACAAATCCACACGGTTAGAGGGCTTGTTCTCCTGTCACCGACTAGAACAAGTCATCAACAGTAACAAATCCACGCGGTTAGCAGGCTTGTCCTCCTGTCACTGACTAGAACTAGTCAACAACAGTAACAAATCCACGCGGTTAGCAGGCTTGTCCTCCTGTCACCGACTAGAACTAGTCAACAACAGTAACAAATCCACGCGGTTAGCAGGCTTGTCCTCCTGTCACTGACTAGAACTAGTCAACAACAGTAGCAAATCCACGCGGTTAGCGGGCTTGTCCTCCTGTCACTGACTAGAACTAGTCAACAACAGTAGCAAATCCACGCGGTTTGCAGGCTTGTCCTCCTGTCAACGACTAGAACTAGTCAACAACAGTAACAAATCCACACGGTTAGCGGGCTTGTCCTCCTGTCACCGACTAGAACTAGTCAACAACAGTAGCAAATCCACGCGGTTTGCAGGCTTGTCCTCCTGTCACTGACTAGAACTAGTCAACAACAGTAGCAAATCCACGCGGTTTGCAGGCTTGTCCTCCTGTCAACGACTAGAACTAGTCATCAACAGTAACAAATCCACACGGTTAGCGGGCTTGTCCTCCTGTCACCCACTAGAACTAGTCAACAACAGTAACAAATCCACACGGTTAGCGGGCTTGTCCTCCTGTCACCGACTAGAACTAGTCAACAACAGTAGCAAATCCACGCGGTTTGCAGGCTTGTCCTCCTGTCAACGACTAGAACTAGTCAACAACAGTAACAAATCCACACGGTTAGCGGGCTTGTCCTCCTGTCACCGACTAGAACTAGTCAACAACAGTAACAAATCCACGCGGTTAGCAGGCTTGTCCTCCTGTCACCGACTAGAACTAGTCAACAACAGTAACAAATCCACACGGTTAGCGGGCTTGTCCTCCTGTCACCGACTAGAACTAGTCAACAACAGTAACAAATCCACGCGGTTAGCAGGCTTGTCCTCCTGTCACTGACTAGAACTAGTCAACAACAGTAACAAATCCACGCGGTTAGTGGGCTTGTCCTCCTGTCACCGACTAGAACTAGTCAACAACAGTAGCAAATCCACGCGGTTTGCAGGCTTGTCCTCCTGTCAACGACTAGAACTAGTCATCAACAGTAACAAATCCACATGGTTAGCGGGCTTGTCCTCCTGTCACCGACTAGAACTAGTCAACAACAGTAACAAATCCACACGGTTAGCGGGCTTGTCCTCCTGTCACCGACTAGAACTAGTCAACAACAGTAGCAAATCCACGCGGTTTGCAGGCTTGTCCTCCTGTCAACAACTAGAACTAGTCAACAACAGTAACAAATCCACACGGTTAGCGGGCTTGTACTCCTGTCACCGACTAGAACTAGTCAACAACAGTAACAAATCCACGCGGTTAGCAGGCTTGTCCTCCTGTCACTGACTAGAACTAGTCAACAACAGTAGCAAATCCACGCGGTTTGCAGGCTTGTCCTCCTGTCAACGACTAGAACTAGTCAACAACAGTAACGAATCCACGTGGTTAGCAGGCTTGTCCTCCTGTCACTGACTAGAACTAGTCAACAACAGTAACAAATCCACGCGGTTAGTGGGCTTGTCCTCCTGTCACTGACTAGAACTAGTCAACAACAGTAACAAATCCACGCGGTTTGCAGGCTTGTCCTCCTGTCACTGACTAGAACTAGTCAACAACAGTAACAAATCCACGCGGTTAGTGGGCTTGTCCTCCTGTCACTGACTAGAACTAGTCAACAACAGTAACAAATCCACGCGGTTAGCAGGCTTGTCCTCCTGTCACCGACTAGAACTAGTCATCAACTGTAGCAAATCCACGCGGTTAGTGGGCTTGTCCTCCTGTCACCGACTAGAACTAGTCAACAACAGTAACACATCCACGGGGTTAGAGGGCTTGTCCTCCTGTCAACGACTAGAACTAGTCAACAACAGTAACAAATCCACGCGGTTAGCAGGCTTGTCATCCTGTCACCGACTAGAACTAGTCATCAACTGTAACAAATCCACGCGGTTAGTGGGCTTGTCCTCCTGTCACCGACTAGAACTAGTCATCAACTGTAACAAATCCACGCGGTTAGTGGGCTTGTCCTCCTGTCACCGACTAGAACTAGTCATCAACTGTAACAAATCCACGCCGTTAGTGGGCTTGTCCTCCTGTCACCGACTAGAACTAGTCAACAACAGTAGCAAATCCACGCGGTTAGAGGGCTTGTCATCCTGTCACCGACTAGAACTAGTCAACAACAGTAACACATCCACGGGGTTAGATGATTTGTCCTCCTGTCACCGACTAGAACTAGTCATCAACAGTAACACGTCCACCCCGTTAGAGGGCTTGTCTTCCTGTCATAGACTAGAACTAGTCAACAACAGTAGCAAATCCACTTGGTTCCTGTCACTGACTAGAACTAGTCAACAACAGTAGCAAATCCACGCGGTTCCTGCCACTGACTAGAACTAGTCAACAACAGTAGCCAATCCACGCGGTTCCTGTCACTGACTAGAACTAGTCAACAACAGTAGCAAATCCACGCGGTTAGCGGGCTTGTCCTCCTGTCACCGACTAGAACTAGTCAACAACAGTAGCAAATCCACGCGGTAAGCGGGCTTGTCCTCCTGTCACCGACTAGAACTAGTCAACAACAGTAGCAAATACACGCGGTTAGCGGGCTTGTCCTCCTGTCACCGACTAGAACTAGTCAACAACAGTAGCAAATCCACGCGGTTAGCGGGCTTGTCCTCCTGTCACTGACTAGAACTAGTCAACAACAGTAGCAATTCCACGCGGTTAGCGGCTTGTCCTCCTGTCACCGACTAGAACTAGTCAACAACAGTAGCAAATCCACGCGGTTAGAGGGCTTGTCATCCTGTCATCGACTAGAACTAGTCAACAACAGTAGCAAATCCATGCAGTTCCTGTCACTGACTAGAACTAGTCAACAGCAGTAGCAAATCCTCGCGGTTCCTGTCACTGACTAGAACTAGACAACAACAGTAGCAAATCCACGCGGTTAGTGGGCTTTTCCTCCTGTCACCGACTAGATCTAGTCAACAACAGTAGCAAATCCACGCGGTGAGAGGGCTTGTCATCCTGTCACCGACTAGAACTAGGCAACAACAGTAACACATCCACGGGGTTAGATGATTTGTCCTCCTGTCATCGACTAGAACCAGTCATCTACAGGAACAGATCGTTGTGGTTAGAGGTCACCGACTAGAACTAGTCATCTACAGTAACAGATTCAAGCAGGTAGAGGGCTTGTCCTCCTGTCACTGACCAGAACTATTCAACAACATTAACAAACCTGAGCGGTTCCTGTCACCAACTAGAACTAGTCAACAATAGTAGCAAATCCACACGGTTCCTGTCACTGACTAGAACTAGTCAACAACAGTAGCAAATCCACGCGGTAAGCGGGCTTGTCCTCCTGTCACTGACCAGAACTAGTCAACAACAGTAGCAAATCCACGCGGTTAGAGGGCTTGTCATCCTGTCACCGAATAGAACTAGTTATCAACAGTAAGAAATCCACGCGGTTACAGGGCTTGTCCTCCTGTCACCGACTAGAATTATTCATTAACAGTAACAAATCCACGCGGTTACAGGGCTTGTCCTCCTATCACCAACTAGATCTAGTCATCAACAGTTACAAATCCATGCGGTTAGAGGGCTTGTCGTCCTGTCATCGACTAGAGCTTGCCATCAACCGTTACGGTAATAAATCCACGCGCGCGTTTAGAGGGTTTGTCCTCCTATCACCGACTAGAACTAGTCATTAACAGTAAACCAGCTTGTCCTCATGCCACCGACTAAAACTTGTCAACTACATGAACAAGACCACGCGGTTAGTGGGCTTGTCCTCCTGTCACCGACTAGAACTAGTCAACAACAGTAACACATCCACCCGGTTAGTGGGCTTGTCCTCCTGTGACCGACTAGAACTAAATGTCAACAGTAACAAATCCACGTGGTTCTACCATTTCTGGATTGAAAGCATCAGTCCCAAGCTTAGCACAGCCTGTATTCCAGTATGACAATTTAAAAACTAGTTCGCCATATGGTAACCCATAAAAGCCTAGCGGCGTCTGATCAAGTTCTCCACTGTCTGCTTACAGATGTATCTTTTAAATTTGAATAAAAATGAAAAATACCACCCAACAACCCTTAAATTGGAAATGGGCTCGTCCAATTGATAAGGATGTGAAAATACATTCGGCATAAATGGGTTAATGAAGGTCAGAAGTAGTGTGAAGCCTCCTCCTTCTATCTTTTTCTGTCATCATTGGCATATAAAATATGCTAAAGTCCCCTAATTGCCTTGGCTGCTGTCAGCTCTAAGGCTAGGCTTCTGATATTGTTTCTTCATTGTTTGTTGTTGGCCCCATTGTGTGACGGGTTTGTCATGGGATTTATTTTGGGTCCAGGTTTTGTAATGTAGTACTTAGTGTTCCTTATAATTTTGCAAACATCTCCCCTAGAATTCGAGAGATGACAATGGGCGGATCCAGAGGGGGGGGGGGGACAGGGGGTTTGGACCCCCTGAAAATAAAAAAGATAGGATTTCTTAGCAATACTGGTCCGGATCCCCTAAACAATCACAAGGCTACCAAGCCAGCATTCAATGCTGGGCCACCATCGGCTCACCAGCGAAACGCCATTTGAATGGCGTTTCGCTGGCGGGGCGATGATGGCCCGCTTTTAGTGGTGTTTGGATTCTCTATCTCCTCATCAACTAAAAAAAACAATGACAGAGGTAGGACCCACTCTGAAATAAATTTCTGGATCCGCGCATGCTTTAACCCTGTTCTTTCTGTGTGTTCTATTCCTCGCGGGTACCGTGGGCATGTAAATGTGCTGTGCTTATGGCATGTCCAATTGTCCTTGACATAGCATAATTATCTTTTTTTTCTATTATCAACAATCATGCTTTGATTTGAAAATCAAACAATGTTGACACCGATCAATGCTCGGAGCCCATACATTCTATACAATTATTGGAAATCATTTTCTATAGGTTCGCTTAACAGAATATCAAATTAATTTAAAACATTTTATATTCTATTCATATCGAAAATTTTCTCAATAAAGATATTTGCAAAACAAGAGGACTCAGACGACCCCTTAAGTCGCTCACCTGAGTTACACTACCCAACAACAATCTACTTATAAGAGCACAAAGGTCTGGGTGCAACAGTTTAAGAGAGAAAGATTTTCAATTTTCCCTTCATCACTCTTTGTTAGTCGTATTTTCATATAGTAGGACTTCCAGAGGACCACCAGATGATAGGGAGCGCAGTGGCTCAGTGGTAGAGTGCTTGACTTGAGACCGAAGGGCCGCGGGTTCGAGCCTCACCGGCGTCACTGCGTTGTGGTCCTTGAGCAAGACACATTTATCCTAGCTTAGTACTGGTTCAACCCAGGAAGAACGTCCCGCATAACTGAAAGATTGTTGAGTGGACGTAAAGAATCAAATCAAACAAACAAAACCACCAGATGATACTACATACCTTATATTGAAGCATTTGGCCCATATGTTTAATACACGAAGATTTTTTTATTTTACAAGCTTTTGTAAATCATGTCATTATATCAAGGATGGGGCCACCAGGGCCAAGTTTATTGTGGTGGAGTCAGTGGTGGAGTCAGTGGGGACAAAGCCTAATTGAAGAGGAGTTAAGATTTGGTTAGATACAAATAGTTGTACAGATATTTATGGATACATCATTCCATTGCTTTTCCAGCTTGGCATCAGGAGATATTGGCCTGTAGTTACTTGGAAGAGACTTATCATCATTTTTATAAAAATGCGAAACATTGACTCCTTTCGTATCCCTGATCAAGGGAAAGGTTGAAAACAAATGAGTATGGTAAAGCAAGTATATTAGTTCCTTCTTTGAGAAGGCGGGGCTGATAAGATCTGGTCCAGAGGCTTTAGATGTATTAAGGTGGTGATGAGTGTCCTTAACATCTTGACTAGAGATAATAATAGATTCTAGAGTATGTGGGGCTTGATCGAGATAAGGTAGATCTTTAATGGTATCATCGACTTGATTCTGGGAAAAGAAATAAAGGTTGAGCATTTTGACCTTTTGTTGATCACTTTCGACAAACTCGTTATTCATTTTGAGTGTTGGAATGGCATTAGCAGATTTTTAAAGATTAAGGAATTGTTTTGATGTTTTCCAAAATAATTTTGGATCATGTTTCTCGGACGACAACAAATGGTCAAGCATGTCAAAATACTCTCGTTTTGATTTCCTAATTTCTTTGACAACTTCGTTTCGAATGATTTTATATATTTCCCCAAAAGTGATCAAGTTTTTTTTTTTTAATTGTCGGAAGATGCGTTTGAGTTTTCTAATTAGGCTTTTGATGTGGCATGTAATCCATGGAAAATCATTTGGTTTGACAGTTATAATTTTCTTTGGGATGAATTTCTCAGCAGCTGAGACGATGGCATCTATATCTTTATTATTCTGGTCTATATTGTCATTAGATTGTATTAGGTTTTCTAAATTGGCTTCGGATAATAACTCCCTATATTTAGTATAATCTGCTAATTTATAGTACCATTTTTTTCTCTTAAATGAAGTAGCGCGTGGGGTGTAAATTTAAACAGCACCATGATGGGACAATGATATCTTTCTCGCTCCGGGTTTAAGGGAATCTATAACACCACTCACTAAGATATTTTCATTATAACGAACCAGAATGAGATCTTATAGGTAAAGTCGGGTTAATTCGGACAGACAGCTAAATTCGGACAGCGACCTTGTCTGTCTCATATTTCAAATATTGGAATATAAAATAAAATAACTAAGCAAACATTGAAAATCCTGATGAGATAGCTCATAAGGAGCCGTCTCATCTTGATATTCACTGTTTGCAAATGTATGTCCGAATTTACCTGATGTCCGAAGATACCCGACTTTACCCTAGAGATGATAATGTTCGGTAAAATGTGTATCCTCAGATATTAACTGTCTGAGATTATACTCAGACATTAATTCGCTCATTTTATAAGGGAGTCGTTGAGTCATATAACAATAAAGATCTCCGGTTATGATTATGTCGACGATATCAGTGTTCAAGATGACACGCTCTATCTATACTCTCCTTCAACAATTCAAAATAGTCTGGTGTGCGGTTTGGTGGTTTATAGAATCCGCCCACTAAAAAGTATCCTTTTACATTTCACTTGTAATTCGACCCAAACAGCTTCCACGTCGTGTATTTCTAAGTCTATACGACGCTTACAAGGAATGGTGTCTCGGACATACAATGCGACCCCCAATATGAATTGCGCCATCAGTTATGGTCGGTTCCGACTTAAAGACTTGTCTATTGGTGAGTTGGTCGGGGCCTAATGCGTTGGCTGTTGTCAGGCCCACCTGGGTTTACCTGTTGGATTTCTTTTGTCCCGGTATTCAGTTTTATTTACTGTTGAGTCCTTGGTTTAAACAATATTTTATTCAGATAATTTGCATGTAGACAAATATATACAATGTTAATATATTCAGGATCTGACAGTAAGCTTTTACTTGTATATAAGCCATTTCCCGAGTCCTGTTGAGTCCTATTCTTTGCTTTATCTCCTTTTTATATCCTGATTTATATGTTCTAGGAGATGATGCATTGATAAATAAGGGGTCTTTCATGCAAACCAAACATCTATGTGTCTTGATCAACATCTGAACTAAGGGTGAGGATGGCGCCGTGAAACCGGTTTAAGCCCTCCACATGTTTTAATTGATAGGTAAGGAAATAAATGCAATTTAGCTGCAAAAGGGCCTATGAATCCTTATATGTAGCTTAACACTATCGTGCCGGCCAAGAGTGACAGTGACGTCATGTTTTGTTTACAGTTATCAGTGACTTAGAATCGATAGATCACTTGTGTATTAAACCTATCCGCAGGATAGGATTAATACACAAGTGAAGTATCGATTCGCATTAGCTCAAGTGAGGTGTACACGTTAGCGTTTTACTTAGCAATTGTAAACAAGTTTTACGTCACTGTCACTCTTGATTGGCACGACAGTAGCTAAGTTGTCAGCTCATTATTGACGGCATAGAGTAAACACGCCGGATAGAAGCCATCGAAAAAATGGCAATCGAAAACACTGTTTCTAGCTATTTTTGATCCGCTTTTGTTAATGTTAACGGCGTTTTCGATTGCCGCCTATCCGGTTCATCGAGCATTGCATTTTTATTGTAGAAAATTTGAATTTTTAGCATTGTAAATGTTTACACATTATTTCTAGCTTTACACCGCTATAAAAGCGAGTATTTTTATGAAGGCCTCTCCGCCTCTTACAACTAGGAATGGGACTTGCATTTAAAGACATATTCTACTGAATACGTCTCTCGTTAAAATCTGATCAATGCTTTGCATACAACATGGACTGTCCATTTCTGAAAAAAACATCGTAATGTTTGTTTGATTTGTTCCTTTACATCCCAGTGAACACTTTTTCAGTTATGTCAGGACGGGTCTTCCTGGGTTGAACCAGTAATAAGCAAGGATAAATGTGTCTTACTCAAGGACACAACATAGTGGCGTCGGTGAGGCTCGAACACGCGGCCCTCGGTCCCGAGTCAAGTACTCTACCAATGAGCCACTGTGCTCCCCTATTTTCATTATCTCAAATGAATGAGATTGAATAGCTTTTGTCAGAGTTTCTGAACTTTACTATTTAGGCCAGATTTTTGTATTTGTTGATTTACGGGAATTTTTTCAGGTTAATATAAGGGTCGGGGGGGGGGCGAAAAAAAAAACTCATTATCAGAGCGTTTTTGTCATTTTGTTTTAAATATCTCCAGAACAAACAGTAAAACTAGTAAGGTAAACCAACAGTCTGTATTAAATCTGTTTTGGATAGGACAATGACTTTTAACAGTGTCACTCAAAAATACACAGACAGAACCTAAAAAATATATTATTTTTTTCAACATAACTAATTATATTTATAGGAGTCAGCGGATAAAATGGGAAAAAAAATAGAAATTAATTTTTTTCTACTTTCTGGAAAATTACAGTAGGAGGGCCTTAATAAGCCAAAATAATTGTTAAATTCGGCCAGTTTCTTACGTTTAAATTTGATTCTTACGTTTAAATTTGATTAAATTTCTAGAAAATGTACGCATATATTTCCCTTACCATACTGCACAAAACTTTTGGCAAATCCAGAGATAATCCCCAATATAAAACAATGTAGCCGCCTATGTCTTTACATACCTTCACCGGTCGTAAATCCACATCAGTTGAGTGACTATTGATTACTATATTATACATCGTAAAATGTACCCGCTGTTGAAACTAGACACTTAACTTGATATACTTGAACAATTTTTAATAGAAGAAAAAAACTTAAAGAACAAGAACGCCGAAGCGCGGCCCTCGAGAAATCCAACAGATCACGACAAACCGATCAGCTAGATCACGCTTGTTTCTCATTTATATTGGTACTTCGGTTAATTATTAAGTACCCGACCGTGTTATCTTGAGATTCATCATTCAGGCAGTAAATGGGGTGTAGTTCAACTCTTCATCCATCTTGTTCAATCACTACACATAAATGACTCGCTTTTTATGTCGCTTTTTATATTGACAATCCTTGTTTACTTAAGACACACCGAAAAAAGTATAATAAGTAATAGTTATACCATGGGTTGTCCGCCTGTACGTGGAGATAATCCACGAGCTTTAGCTCGTGGATTATCTTACGTACAGGTGGACAAACATGGTATAACTATTTTATACCACCTACATCAGCGTAGACCTTGCACATCGTGAGATATTTTGTGCTAAAGTTGGTAAGGGTGGTATAAAAGGAGTAAGCATGTAAGTCGAGCAGAGTTTGAACAAATGCCCAAACTCACCAGATGCTTTTCCAATGGAAATCACAAAGTATGGCTGTAGGTGAAGACACATATCGAAGTTTAGATCTCTAGCCCCGCAGTATATGCTAGCGTGGGTGATTAATGGAGACTTTTGCGCATTTTCGATAAGTACAAACCTATCGTGCGTTGGCCCAAATACGCATGTCAAGTAGATTTAAAAAAAAAGTTAATACTAATCTGATGCACTATACATATCCACAGCCTGTCATATGTAAATACATACCTGCATCAATAAGAACTTAATAAGCAAAATAATAGGTCGATAGGCCTTGTGTCGTCTTCAATACACTTTATAATCAAGTCAAGCTTTATTGCAGCCCATTAAACCCCGTATACACATTTTTATTGAACAAGTTTATTGTACAAGAACAAAAATGTCATTTATTTTATCATGTTTATCGTGTATACAGCAAAAATCATATATATATATATATATATATATATATATATATATATATATATATATATATATATATATATATATATAAAATCTTGCACCCGGAAAACTTGAATGTCCCGACAAGGAACTTTCTAAATTTTCATGTTTTTTTTTTGAACCAATGGATTCTTCCTCGTGGTTTTATACAATGTACTTTGGTTGGTCCATTGTATATATTAAGGGGTCACAGGTTATAATCCCCCATCCTCCAAAAAAAAAAAATACTGTTTCTGAAAATTGATTTTGTCTTACTGCAAACAGTGCCGGCACTGATGAAATGCCGCATTATGCGTCATTTCATCTGTGTCTTCACTATTTGCCAAAGTACCTGTTTAGGGGTTTCTGGTCCATAAAAGGGTTAATCTAGCCACCAGATAGCCAATCGGAATGTTGTCAGTCAATATTAGATTTTGGTAGGACATGCATTATACTTACTGTTCACATAATCACACTGGTAAATGTATACGTCGATTTGCTGGTTTTTACGCGTATTGCCGGTACTTCATAAACCGGAAGTGGTAGATATTGGTGTTAATACTATATATAAAAACATGCCATATGCCCAAATGACTATAGAATTAGATCGTGACGATTTATGTAAGCATTTAGGAATAGATTCGATACCGATCTGGATGATCGGTACTCGAATCTATTCCTAAAAGCTTACATAAATCGCCGTGCACATACTGAATACTTAAACATGATTGAAGTCTATAGCCCTTTAGGCATATGGCATGTTTTTCTATACAGTATTAACACCAATATCAACCACTTCCGGTTTATGAAGTACCGGCAATACGCGTAAATACCAGCAAATCGACGTATACATTTACCAGTGTGATAATGGCCTTAGTATGGTAGACTATCTCCTTTTACATCCAAATGATACCCCTTTTGTCACAGATTTTGCTATCCTCGAAGGTCCTCGGACAGTCTTAATGAAGAATTGCCGATAAAAATGGCCAGAGAAAAGTTTCAATTGATATTGTTTTCCATGAAAAAGATAGTTTTTTCTCTTTGGACAAGTACCAATTAAAAATATGTGTTGAAAACACTGTTTTTGCTATTCAACATATAGGAAATAGAGAAAAGTTTTACTGAAGTGCTTCCCCCCACGTGACCAAACTTATCCTTTTGCATACAGTTGTAGTTTTACATTTCACACATCACATAGAAATGGCATGATTGGTCACGAGGGGGGGGGGGGGGGGGGGGGGTGACGCTGTCAAAATGCTCAAAAACAATTTATTATAAAAACATTTTAGGAACTAATTTTGTACAAACCTGTAGGTAAATATAAATTTACAAAGGCATGTATTGTCTGTCTACATTGACCTGAGACATATGATAATTCAATGACCTTTCTTCTAATCTTCGTGAATCTTTGTAAAATGTGTGCTTTAGATTGTGGCGCAATTACTTTAATGAATGGAAAAAAGCCTAATGGATAAGAGGCTGTCCTTTGCACTCAAAAGATGTGGGTTCGAGTCCCGTAGCGTTTCCTTTTTTCTTCTTTCTTTTAATTTGCTCGACTTTATTCTTGATTTTGTGTACACGTGAATATATGTTATTATTCAACAAATACACACGTAGAGACGTGAATAAGTTCAATAAGTCGAAATGCAATAACTCTTTGCACGGTAGATGATTTAAATACTTTTGTTGTCATCTGCTGACGATTTTTTCAAAATTGACCTTTTCAAAGCATCTTTCAGGAACACTATCAGAGTGTCAAACGGTCTGTATCCAGTTCAGGAATGACGTTCTATAGGTACTGATCTGGGAACTAACTGTTTGCAAAGGTTATCAGCAGACAACAAAAGTTGCTGCTGACAAGAAAAGAGTGAGGAAACCTAGGAAATGATGATAATAAAAGCGACTAAATACAAATGAAAAATATAAAATTCACCACGAGATGACGTAAAATACAAGAACAATCTTAAAGGGGTACTTTCATCTGTAACCACGCATGGATTTTATTCAAACTTTGCATATTAATAACTCATTATAAATGAATTATGAAAATGTATTTATCGAATTAGATAGTGAATGATAAGGCTTAGGAAGCAACCTTGACGTACTCATCCTTTGAGGTGGTACCTGTCTCTAAATTTCCATGTCCTAAATCTAAAGTTTTGTTTATTTCTATGATTTGTCATATAGATTGAATCCAAAATACCACGAAAACATTTGGATAAATTATGGTTTACGTTTTCAGAAGAAGTGATTGTAAAATTTCAATATTTTTTTTCAAAAATTTACAAAACATTCAACATTCAATTCAAAAGATGGATGTGTTCTAGTCTTTGTCATATTATCACAAAAAATGCCATATATATACTGCTGATCTGAGCCAAATGTCATGAAATTCCAAAACCGGTAACTTTGTCATTTTCTACCTCTTATGGGTTTAGGTCAGTTTTAGCAAAATTAATTATTTAGTTCAAATGAATCAATAAATCGACATAAGGAGGTTGTTTTTAAATCTACTTCCACTTTTCTTAAAGAAAGGCATGTTTAGACAATTTTAAATGATTCAATGGTCAGAAATGCCAAAGAAACATAATATCCTAATAATAAACATGTGAAAACAAGAAGACTAAATATTTCCTTTACATCCCAACTGAACTAGAAGAACCACATTTTGGTGCCGTGACCAGGATAATGAGTAACAGAGTCTTATCAAAGGTATCATAAAACAGTGTTCTACATGAATAAAGAGGTCCAAAAACGAAACTGTATGCCTAGAATATACAGCCAGCTAAAGTATCAATGTTGCTATTTGATGGAAATCAGCATCAGTTTCACAAAACAGAATGAACAGAGAAGATTTAAGCATTAAATTAGCAATACCTTTGAAGCCAAGAGTTATCTGTGACCAAAATGTTTAATTTTAACCAATAGGTTTGACAGGGGGGTATTTTTATAAAGCAGGTTTATTAATGAGTCTTACAATTATAAAATCATAGATATAAGGTTCTTCTCCTGTATGAACTGACTTGTCATACGGTTTCTCTTCTGTATGAATTAAAATTTTTGATAAAGTTACTTATTAAGTGCAACATTGGCTAGATGTAGTTTTAATGATAGAAACTAGATGTGGTGGGTACAGGTGTCAACATATTGTAACATTTTGGCTAATATTATTGTGTAAGCACTTCAATAAATAAGAATTGTGGCACTTAATAACCATGGATATTGTTTTTTTTGTTTGTTTTCTAATCCTTAATAGGGGAAAACACTGAACATATCAACTTCTACCAATAAACGTACTAGCATGATGATTCAAGCTAAGCAAGTATTCAAGTATGTTTTACACTGAAACATAATTATAGTATTTTTTCATTTCGATGAATTAGGTTAAGGCCCAGTTTAAAAAAGAGCCCTATTTAAGATTTTTTTCAATCCATCTGGTAGAAAATTTCCAATGGTACAGTCGTTTAGGGTAACATGTATGCGTCACTTTTAGGGTGGATGCCAGATCTGAAAGTGGTGCAGATTTTTTCTACAACATAACAAACGCACCTACCCAAAATTGTGCTATTTTTTCAATTAAACTTATTATTCATGATGTCTAAGTCTTAGTTCAGCTGAAATATGCCACATCCCCTGCCATAGCCAGTTCGGGGGCTTAAACTAATATTTTAGTATCCCGTAAGCTAGGAAAAAATGTTTTGTTCTCAATTTTGGATGGCTTGGTATAAAAATGACGGCGTGTTTCATGGTACTGTTCATATCAAATGTGTCATTATTGGAAATGTTATGAAAGTGCATGCTCTTATATAATTACTAAGTTTTAATCACATATAATGTATTTCTTGGCCCTAAAAATTAATACAAAGAGTATAAGACCTTTCCTTTTTGAATGACTATATAAAACTTGCCATATTTTCTATACATGGGAAGGTTGCATACAAGGTACCCCACCCATTTTATTTAGTAGTCGTTTTATTTTCATAATTGATTAACATAAATGTACTTCTTCATACATCTATCTCACTGATTTTGAAATAAGGTTAAGTTGGTATACTTGAGAATCATCACATATTGCAGTGTATTCTTATGAAAGTTAATTTGGAACCTTCATTGTGTTATGTACGTTACCTGTTTAAATGAAACCCAGCAAAAGGGTATCTAAGTATATAATAATTGCTCTGGATTCTGTATGCGTTATCAATTTCAAATGGGTCCATACTTTGTATTTACCTTTAAAAGAAATTTGATTTGGCTTCGAATTACTGCAAAAATGATATTTTTTCTATTTTATATAGTGTGTCTGTTACTAAATACTCAACCTGGAAGCACAAAGCAAAAGCTGCAAATCATAATGGCCACTTTAGCATACTATTACATTAAGTTCTACAGTAAGATGTACCACGAAAACAAATGTTTTAACGACATCAGGCCTGAGAAATTCCTAAATACTAAAGGCAGAATCAGTTAAGATGTGTCTTAATATAAGCTACTGGCAAATATTTAAGTTACACATATAATGCTAACAGATATTTAATTTTGTGGCCTTTGTTTCCAGTATGGGGTTCTTAGTCAAATTTGATCATTTCTAAAATCTTTGTTAGCTAACAAACTGATTCAAACATTATAAAAAGATAAGTTAAATCCAATTTGCTTTATCCAAGTGTTGCTTTATCAAACTTTTCTTCAGATATTTTAGTTGTAAACACGAAACTATATTACATAATGCAAATCTAAAATGTAGATATTAGAAAATCACAAAGCATAAGTTAGATAGCTACCTTATAAAACATGCCAATAATCATTTAAAACATGGTTTCAATCCTGTGTAAATGATATTAAATATATTGAATGTGAAAAATGTAACATACATAACGCACAACAATAAATGACTATTGCATGAAATTAAGGTTAGTAATTCCCATCGCAGCTGATTTTGATAAATTTAAATAAAGTTCAATGATCATGTAACAGTCCTGTAAACTTTTGAAACGTTCTAACCTCTATATGTATGTCTTTTGTAGAGACCTATAAGGAACTAGAATTGCAAATACATACACACCATCGTATATCACCACACTTTGATACTTTCAATCATCTCCTAAGCCCTATAATGGGGTTGGGTGGGGCAAATAAATGGGCGTTTGCAATTCTCACTTATATAAGCAAGCCACTCTTTAAAAACGGTTGAGCCTGGTCCAGCCATTTGAAAATGATAGCACAACCTTCAGAATTGATGTAACAAGGGTAGACTAAGGTTATTTACTCAAACTATACCTTACATATTCCAATTAATCCATACCCTAATGTACATTGAGGATATGTTTATTCTTTTTTATACTGGTTTACCCAGGAAACCATCTCAGCATGACTGAAAACTGTGAACAGGGCAAAATAGCATAATCTCGAACAACGAAACATTTAAAATGGTTATTTGTAGAGGATATGAACGTTTAAAACATTTGTTGTGAACGTATGTGCTTCTAACATCTCAGAGAAATGTTAAAATGCCCATCTGCTGCCATCATCAGGAGGATGTGAAATGTGTGAAACTTTCTTCTGCACTTTATCAAAAACATCTTATTACTATAAGTTAAACCAATAGTAATATATGTTTGAAAATAAGAACTATCTATTATCCATATTAGGTGATTATGATTATTTCAAGGTAGCATTATTAATCAAGTTTGTTATAATTATTTGAGGGAACCGTTTTACTTACACTTGTCTTTGGCTAAGTTACTATTACCAGTTTAATTTGATCAATGGTGTAATTGATAATTGGTTGAGGTAGAAATACCTCATTACTATCTGAAAAAAGAGCAACCGATATGGATTAACCTGCGAACTCGCAAGAATTCATGGTAATATATAAAATCACATTTGCATTTTCTGAGCCACTTTCACCTGTTCAAGCTAAATTTATTGCATATAGAACAAAATTAATGAGGACACTCTACTTATCTAGTCATAAAAATCCGGAGATTAATTATGTTTGAACTTGGATGAAGTATAATCAATTTGTATTGCATATAAAATATCTCATGGCACTCGAAGGTAACGTTTATAACATCAAATATCCATATGGAACATACAGATAAGAAGCCAATACATATTTTCAATCTTATGAGAATTCCTTGCATGAGGATAAGTAAATAAACGATCATTAAAAGTGGATAAGAATACTCTACTATATTTAATGGTATATCATTTTAAACCATTTAAATTGTAGCATATGTTACCCAACTGCTACTCGCGATAACTGCAACTGCAAGAGAGCTAATGTCTGTCATGCTGAGCTCTGTAAAGAGCAGTTTAAAAAAAACTATATTACACAAATTTGCCCTTGGGACTGGGGTATTTACAGCCAATCTAGGGACCTATACTATTAAGTGTATGCTCTACAAATTTTTGATTTATATGGTGATTCTATGTATTATTTTCTTGGTCAGATAGACCAAGTAATGGGTTGTGACATACTTATGTTTGATCATTGGTATGTTTATATAGACTGGCGTGGTACATGTATAACTCATGTATAATCCCTTGTTAAATAGTTTTTATTGCTTTGTCCAAAATGCACAACTTGCAACTACATTAAATTCTTTATTATACTATCATCCCAATAAAAACAAGAGCTGAACAGTAAGATCTTATTTCTAAATTGTCAGATAATTTAAATTTAACCAACTATAGCAGAGAGTCACCTTTAGACCTTATTTTTCAAGCTAGAGTGATCTGGGACTTATAATGTTTTCAATCATGAAACAAACAATGTATAATGAAAATATATTCGTATAGAGGAACCCGCATCTCATAGTGGGTGGGGTATTGGATAAACAACATCAAAGTGATATATAATTAAGTTATTTCTTGCATCAAATAGTAATTACTTTCAATCTTAATCCATGTAACTGAAACACAAAAATCTAAAATGGTATTAAGTTGTCCATATTACAAAACAAAAAAACTATATGAAAAATGAGTGTGTGGGGTAACACAAATGCACAAAATAATGTTTGAAAAAATAATGACTGAATTCTATCATTAATTTCTTGTTTAAATGTCATATAAATCAATAAAGAGTCAATATACACTCATACATATTGAAATTGTGCCGAATGTTAACACATTTATATTACAATATATTTTCAATGGGTGGGGTAACGAAGTGCCGCCCAAAAAATCTGCACCACTTTTGTTTTTGGCATCCACCCTAATTTGACTTCTATATAGTTATACTATCACCTGGTACAAGCGAAATTTTTCTACCGGACCGTTTGAAAAAAAAATACAGTCCAGCTGGCCAGCCCTCAGACTAAATTAGGGACATGTGTTTACATCAAGTTGAAAAAATTTGTTAACGGTCCTTGAATTTCATGAAATTTGGTCTACATATTCTTAACATATATGGATAGTTTATATGTTGAAATGGTATCTTGACAAAGACGGCAACCTGTAAAAATGTTAATTCCAAATTTGACTGAATACAAAATATACAGTCGAAAATTGGGGTACCGTGCTATAAAAATGAATGCCCACCCAATATCCTAATACATACAAAGCCATTTTAAGTAACAACGAACTTATCAATGATATAGCTATTTAATAAAACATTTCTTCGCCTGTTACATGATATTTCAATTACTTTAGAAATGATTATAACTGGGTACCCTAAGGTATTATAGTGATATCATTCATGACGTTATAAATTAGCAATGGAATTGCATAAAAACTCGAACGCACCATAAATATTAAAGTTATACCCCAGATAATTAAATAGCATAATATTATCAGAATCCAGGCGCGGGCAGACTCCCATGTTAATTTCCCATAACATGCAAGAGCCCCTTTAAAGTACTTTTACTTTTTGAAAACCTATACTGGATTTACTAAAACTCTCATCTAAACGACACCAAGTATAAAGACGTAAAATGACGGATGGGAGTAGAAAGCGCAAGTTTTCAATGCTTTGTAAATGATGAATCGCTTTGAAACGTATTTTGATGCTAACTATACATATTATACTACCCAAACAGATGAATTTAAAAAGCATTGAAAATTTAGCTTTTGTAATCATGTCAACTAGGGAAAATATACGCCTTATCGCTAGAGCTCCTTTGTAATAATGATTGTTCACACATTGAAGATGTGCGCCTCCTATTTTATGCACATTCGTGGATATTTTTTTTCAATTTTGGGGGGTCTTGAACTTAGACATTTTACTTGCTTCGCTTTAGCGAAAGCAGGTCTTGCTTCGCTTTTGCGAAAGCAGGTCTAGTAGTGGGTCCACTACGTCCGTCCGTCCGCAACACTTTAGGGGTACCAAGTTTGTGTAATCTGTAACTCCAAAAGTTTTCATTCCTTTTCATTCAAACTTTGCCTAATAATTGTTCACATATTTAAGATTTGCATCTCCAATTTTGTGCACGTTTCATTTTTTTTTTCATTTTTGAGGGGTGTTGAACTTAGACATTTTTTTTCATCTGAAATGTTTAGGGGGTGCCAAGTTTCTGTAATCTGTAACTGCAACAGTATTCATCCTTTATATTCATACTTTACATTACGATTATTCACACATTGAAGATGTCACCTTACATTTTGTGCACGTCTCATTTTTTTCTAATTTTTGACTGGTGTTGAACTTAGACATTTTCTTTTGTATTCAATCAGAAATGCTTAGGGGGTGCCAAGTTTGTGTAATCTAAAACTCCAACCACATTCATTACTTTTTATTCAAACTTTGCATTATAATTGCTCACACATTGAAGATGTGCACCTTTTATTTTGTGCACATTTCATAATTTTTTTTCACTTTTTGCATGGTGTGGATCTTCGACATTTTTTCCTTCCGTAATGCTTAGGGGGTGCCTAGTTTGTGTAATCGGAAACTCCAACAGTATTCATTCCTTTATATTCAAACTTTGCATAATGATTGTTCACACATTGAAAATGTGCACATTCTGTTTTTTTACGGATGTTGAACTTAGACATTTTTCCATCAGTAATGCTTAGGGGCTGCCTAGTTTGTGTAATCTGGAACTCCAACAGTATTCATTACTTCTTATTCAAACTTTGCCTAATAATTATTCACACATTTTAGATGTGCACCTCCCTTTTGTGCAGATTTAATAAATATTTTTTCCTTTTTTGACGGGCGTTCAACTCAGACATTGTTTCCTTCCAAGATCCTTAGGGGATGCCTAGTTTGTGTAATTTGTAACTCCAACAGTATTCATTCTTTTATATTCAATCTTTGCATAATGATTGTTCACATTTTGAAGATGTGCATCTCCTATTTTATGCACATTTCATGAATATGTTTTTTTTTTTAATTTTTGGGGGGTCTTGAACTTAGACTTTTTTCGTTAGAAATGCTTTGATGGTTTCTGGTTTGTGTTATCTGTAACTCCAAGAGTTTTCTCACCTTAATATTTAAACTTTCATATTGATTGTTCATTACATTGAACTTAGACATTTTTTCCATCCGAAATGCTTAGGGGGTGTCTTGTTTGTGTAATCTGTAACTCATGCAGTTTTCGTTCCTTTATATTCAAACTTTGTATCATGAGTGTTCACACATTCAACATGTACACCTTATATTTATGCACATTTGATCAGATATTTTTGAGTGTTAAACTTAGAAATTGTTATATTACATTGTGTAATTTGGATGTAATCTGATTTCATTCCTGTATATTGGAACTTTGCATAGCGACTGTTCACACGCCGATGTGCACCGGCGACGCAGGTCCAGAGCAGGCGACGTCTTGTCTCTCTACTTAAAAGATCGTTCTTGCATTTAGTTTCAGTAAGGACAGAGGTAAGTGGGGAGAATATAACAGCCTTCCGACGCTGGACTAGCCCATCTCTGCCAATTTCATATACTGTTCAGTATATGGATGTGCTCAACCATATCCGTTGCTGAATATGTATTTTATATAGCATACATTGTATATATTCTGGTTTCAGGATGCTCAGGGCAGAGGTGGGGTGTGTTGCATCTGATGGCATTTTTTCTCTGTCAATTGGATACTTGTTTTATTTTTCATGTACATTTGTAAATGCTCTTTCATGCTTTCATGTATGTATTGATTGTAAAAATACTTTCCTATGTGGAAGAAATAAAGAATATCTATCTATCTAACTTCTCGGAGACAGGTATGTCTATTTTTTAAACACTGAGAACAAGTTGTGTAATGGAAAGATGCGTGTTGTACCAGTCTCTTCTGGGTTCTAAACCAGTAACTATTTTTGAAGAAGTAAATACCTAGATATTTGATGGTTGGAATTGACAACTTCCGAGTTTAAGTCACATGTTGTGTGGCGACCTTTTCAAATATCATAGCCTTTGTTTTGGCAGTATTAATCTTCAAGCCCCAAATACCACAGTATAGCTCAATGTCGTTTAAAATAGTTTGTAGCTTTTCTTTAGAAATGGGGAGCATGATCACTTTGCATGAGCCCCATGTACGGGTTGAATGAACGTGAAAGTGAACCGGTACACCTGATACATGCTCTTACCTCATCGTTCATTGACTTTAGTGCCCTTACAAACTTATTACTTACGACTGATTGTTGCCTATCACTAAGATATGATGTGAACCAGGCCATTGATTTGCGATTTATTTGATCTATAGTTAATGAGTTTCTTAAACAGAATTGAGTGATCAACGACGTCGAAAGCTTTAATGAAATCAACAAATATGCGGCCTACAAAATCACAGACGAGATACGTTGTTCATGCGTCTTCCTTGTAGTGGTTTCAATGTGTAAGGACGGGAAATGTACCAAAAGCACAGCTCATGCTAGGGTTGGACCCAAACTCGTTGTCTTTTTGCATTCTCTGTCGCCTGAGTTCAGAAGCTTGGCACTCCTCTATGTGCATGCTGATCCTTTCATTAATGACAGTGCTTATGGTAGTATAAGTTTTATCATTTTAGATATGTCATGTGAACTATTTTTTTATGTATATATGTTGCATGTGCTACTGAGGGCCACATGGTCGAATAGTTTGATATAAGTTAATGTGTTTTACTCTCATAAAATAAATAAATAAATAAATAAATAAATAAATAAATAAATAGATAAATAAATAAGTAAGTAAGTGTGATTCCACGATAATTGTGAGTATCGTCTGTGTTACCATTCTTAAAAGTAGGTACTATTATTCCTTGGACCAAGGCTTTGGAATATTCTTCATGACAAAGTCTGCAACTATGAACATTTTTCGAAAAAAAAAAATATTTTCTTTTTAAATCAATTGTAAAAGCAGAATTAATTAATTTCACAATAAATCTGTTCACTATAGCTGTAAACTGCATGGATAAAACTAAGCAATTGATAAAGATAGCTAAGCGCAAACATTTTTCGGACTCAGTCACTGACTCAAAAGACACTAGAGCAATAAAGATTTACGAAATTGGTAAAATGTATACCTGAAGTTTAGTTTTTTACTGTGTTCTTGAAAAATAGAAACATTATTTCAAAAATTAAAAGATCAAAAGTTACAGACTATGCAGCTTTAAGAACAAGCGATTGAAGAAAGCAAGAAGAAAATGTACTACAATATCAAATGAGTTTTCAAACAGTTCGGAAGGCAAATTGTCCATTACACAGCTTTTCCCATTATTTGTGAAACGGTAGCTTCTTTTAACTCAGTATGCGATATTTCTGAGAATCTAAATCATGATCCGTTTTAGTGCCTTAATTTGGCTTGTCCCGCTCTGTTTGCTCTTCTGAGCCACCATACATTTCTTTAAAGTGGTGCAGAAAGTCATCGGCGCTCAAATTCTCAGACATGGGCTTTTTTTTCTTATACCGTTTTTTTTTATTGCTTTTCAGAATTTTTCGGGTTTGATTTTGCTAAGTTACAGACATTTTTTCTTCCGATCGTTTAAATTTATTTTTACCTTGTCGTTTTATTCGATTAAATTGTGTTCTTGTTTTTACAAATATATTTCTGTTTTCTTCATTTCGGTCTCGTGAAAATTCATTTCTAGCCGTTTTTAAATCTTGCCACACTTTCTGGCAGTTATCATCGAACCATTCTGAGTGCTTAAAGTTTTCTTTAGAGTTAACATATTGCTTATTAATACCAAAGGCCTGCTCACCATTATCATATATAAAAGTGATAAAATATTTTATTATGCCATCAATTGAACCAATTTTACTTGTTCTATCAATCCGGTCTATACCGGGTCGAGCAGCGCAGTCGCTAACAGAATAGCAAAAACAGATGCGAGTCTGACTGCAGATCCAGGGTTCGCGAGTTCGATCCCGGCCCGATCCCATACTTTTGTGGAGATTGATCATGGAATATTTTCTACGGTCATTCTCCTCCCATCCGCTGAATCATTCAAGAAGGGTTGTTGTCAGCTTCAAGCGAAAGTATGTGCACGAAGCGCTGGTTAACTGCTTGTTCAAGCTTGCACAGGAAAAAGTTTGGTTAGGTGAACTGACCGTCCCGCCATGACCATAGATGTTAACTTGAGACGTAAAGCAACAAAACGAACAAAACAAACAAATCCATCCGGTCAAATCATCATAATTTATTCAAGATAAAATTGTGACCAAATTTTATTTCTCAGAAAGTCAAAGTTTCGCCAGGTCTCCTAAATACTCGGAAATATAATGTTTGCAGCATTAAACTTGAGACAAAAATGATAAATTTGCATAAAATTGAGTATGCAGTCCATGACTTTTAACTATTACCTGTTATATTTTAAGTTAAATCAGGTTGGCCTGTTCATTGAGGTGTATACAACTTTTTCTAAGATAAACACAATTTTGACTGTCTTCTTACTCATCAGACGTAAGCGACTGTCACACCTTTCCGGATAGCGCTAACGGACGCGTAACGGACCCGTAACGGACAGCAAAATTCTCTGTCCGTTCGTGTCCGTTCGCATGCGTTTCTTGTCCGTTCGTCATGCGGTGAATGCGTTCTGTGTCAGGTGATATCCGTTTTGTCCGGTCCTATCCGTTGGCAAGTTTTGGAAATGTTCAAAAACTTCGAACGGACGCCACCGGATTAAGATGTCCGGTGGATGAACGTTACTCGTGCGTCGGTATGCGGTTTGTCCGGTTCTCGTGCAGTTCGTCCGTTTCTCATGCGTTCGGCATCCTGTAGGTATCCTGTATGTATCCAAAGATGTCCGGTCGACCTGAGTTGTGAACGGTCAACTTTAGGACAGGTAAGAGAGTTCCACGGATGAATATCACATTCGCATTCTTCGATCGTTCATCGAACGTTTTGACCATTTCCTATGCGGTACATATTCGTTGTGTCCGTTTTACATCCGTTACACGTACGTTTATTGGCCGTTCTTTGTCCGTTTCTTGTTCGGCATATATGCGCTCCTTACTACTTCCGCGACGACTTCCATCACCGGATAAACATTTTTTTTTATTTTTTTCTGTCCGTTTGGCGTCCGTTGCCTTTATCCGTTAATATGTGACAGCACTATCACCCTATAATTTGTTGCTCAAATGAACCGCCTCATTGTGACGGTTCCTATGAGTACCCATATCATATGTTTTTGTTTAGATATAAGACAATTAATTACTTGCTAAAGCCCTGATATAGTTTGCCCAAATTGACATGAGACTGATTAATATTCGCCAAAATCTTCGTGGTATTCGTGCGTTTTCGTGAAGTACCCCGACCTTGGCCATGCTTTTAACAGGAGTATGAAGATAATGTCGATTTATTAATGTAATGCAAAAGGTCTGATAGCCTAGTGGTTAGGTGGCAACTTACAGATCAAGCCTACCTGGATCGAAACTTGGAAAAGCCTTTTTTTAAAAAAATGATTGTCAAATTGCACCTTTTTTTAAAATTAAGGATATAAATGCCCTTCGTTTCCAAAAATTTGCAGTATTCCTTATGCGCATGTGCACGAAATATACTTAAAATTGTGATGTTTGTCATTGAAAAGATGAAACTGGTGTCAATCAGTTTGTTTTTAGATGCTTCCCCCCCCCCTAGACCCAAATAAATAAATATACAACATGTGTAAAGGGCGTCTTGGGTCTAGGGGGGGGGGAAGGGGTTGTATAAGCGAAAGAAGGCATCGATCATCTGACCAAAAATAGACCTTTTTGCAAGATGGTCGTTTTTATTGTACATCAACTGTATAAATATATATAATATACTATATCGTGATAAATGTAGGAAGATTGTTAACCTTAGTTTAACGGTCTATTTCCCACACATGTTACTGAATAGCGAGCACGATTGATGATCAAAATAAATTCTCATTCAAAACGAATTAGATATATTACATGCATTTAGGAAAACCCGTTTTAAATATACGAACTAGCGGGCTAGGGTACATAGACGGCTCGTCTAGATGTAATTGTTGAGTGTGCCTGAGTGTCTCCAGTCGTTATTTTAACAAAATAAAACGAACGTCTTATTTAGGGAAATAGCCCGCCTTATCGCTAGAAATTCTTACACAAACTAGGCACCCCTAAGCATCTCGGAAGGAAAAAATGTCTAAGTTCAACACCCGTTAAAAATGGAAAAATATCTATTAAATGAGCACAAAATGGATGGTGCACATCTTCAATGTGTGATCAATTATTATGCAAAGTTTGAATATAAAGTAATGAATACTGTTGGAGTTCCAGATTACACAAACTAGGCACCCCCTAAGCATAACGTATGGAAAAATGTCTAAGTTCAACACCCCTCAAAAATGAGAAAAAAATTATGAAATGTGCACGAAATATGAGGTGCACATCTTCAATGTGTGAACAATCATTATGCTAAGTTTGATTATAAAGTAATGAATACTGTTGGAGTTCCAGATTACACAAACTAGGCACATTCTAAGCATTTCTGATGGAAAAAATGTCTTAGTTCAACACCCGTCAAAATTTAGAAAAAACAAAGGAAATTTTCACAAAATGGGAGGTGCACATCTTCAATGTGTGAACAATATTATGTAAAGTATGAATATAAAGAAATGAATTTTATTGGAGTTACAGATTACACAAACTAGGCACATTCTAAGCATTTCGGATGAAAACAATGTCTAAGTTCAACACCCCTCAAAAATGAGAATAAAATACGAAACGTGCACAAAATAGAAGGTGCACATCTTCAATATGTGAACAATCATTAGGCAAAGTTTGAATGACAACGAATAAAAACTTTTTGTGTTACAAATTACACAAACTTGGTACCCCTAGTGTTGCGGATGGACGGACGGCTAAAGCGACGCAGGTAAAAATAACCACACCCTATACCAATATAATTCATGTTAGATCATGGCAACTGTGTAGCATTATACAAAACAGGGTGATGCTGCCCCGTTATATACTTTCAGAATAATAATATTCAAATAAAAAAACAACTCATCTTAAATGCTTAACCCATTTAAGCCAAATGAACTTTCCTACCCTTATCAGAAGGACGAGCCCATTTCCAATTTTTAGGGGTGCTGGGTGGTATTTTTCGTTTCTGTTCAAATGTATTAGAACATTCTGTAAGCAAACAGTTAAGACCCTGATCAGACGCCACATTATCGTCTGATCTGGGTCTGCACAGTTTGCCTATGTCCCACAAAAAACGCTACGCTCACACGGATTAATCCTTACTTCTTATAGGAACGAATCAGTAAGCATACTTCGATGGTATTACCTCGTCGATGTGACTTAATGAACAAATAGAGACTGTGCACTGGCAGATGGTGATATATCATGCCAATACACTTAACAACACTTATAAGTGTGCACATATAAATGGGCTGCTATCTCCGTTAATACTGGTCAGATCATTTACAAATTTTCAACAAATATAAACGACATGTTTGTAATAAAATTGCATTTATTTTATTTCGAATAAAATGAAAAGTTAAAAAATGTGAACGCAAAATTCAAATTTATGATAAAATCAAAGTTCACATTTTTTCCAATACTTTAGAAGAGACCAAACTTGATCGAATATATCACAAACAAAGTAAATATCACAATATTCTTAAGTTAAATCCTGCAGCGGCGTCCATGTCCGTGTAACCTTAGTAGCTGGTATGTCCCCCACACTGTTCACTACGGACAGACAATGGCGTCTCATTGACGTCACATAACGCTGAACGTAGTTCTGAGGGAGGTTGTTCCACTCGTAGAGAATTATTGCTCTCAGTTGATTCAGTGTGGTCGGAATAGCCCCTGTTCTCCTTAAATGGCAATTTAGTTCATCCCAAATGTTTTCAATAATGTTTAAGTCTGATGATTTGGGGGAAAAGTCGACGACATTTACGTTGTTTGCATTCAGATATGCAGTGGTGGCTCTTGCCCGATGGGCTAGATCACCATCGTGCAGCAACTGCATTCCTCTGTGGTTTCTCAACAATGGAGTGACCTCCGTATCCAGCACTTCGTGTTGATAGCGAGCTGCAGTTAAGTTCCCATTTATGAAGACAATGTTAGTTTTATGATGTAAGGGAACACCTGCCCACACCATAACAAAACCACCACCATTTTATTCAAAAATGCTTAACTATATAATGATATGCATAAATGAAATGTCATAGAAAGATAAATTCTAAAACTAAGAAAACTGTGAACTTTGATTTTACGATATATTTGAATTTTGATTTCACATTTTAAGAGTGAAAGTTTTATAAAAATTAAAATTTATGGGATATAATGTCATGAATGTCAGCTAAATCTGTTGAAAATTTCGAAATGATCTGACTTTTATTTATGAAGATATGGGTCCACTTATATGTGCACACTTATAAGTGTTGTTAAGTGTAGCTCACAGTATTTAGATAATTAAGGCATTTGAGCCAGTGCATGAGATTTCCAACAATGTGGCATGTTGACAAGTGTAGACTCAGATGAGCCTCTGCAACCTCTCTTTAAGCAAAAACACTCCAAATGGTGTTCAGTCAGCAGCTTAACACTCATAGAATATTCAAGCGACTAGCAAAGGCTCTGATCAGACTGCGCGTATGCGCAGGCTGATCTGAGGCTTTGCTGGTCGCACATATCACATTGTTGGAAACCTCATGCACTGGCTCATTTTATATTTACACCACATATTGTGGATATTTCGAATGCAGCATATCATAAATGCTTCCTGGCTTTCTCCTAAAAATTGTTCTAAGTCTCTATTTTTCATTCCAAGTAGTACATTCGACACAAAAGATATGTTGTGCATATATAAATAAGCGTATGCAGGGAGGCTAAGACTTAGAATTTCCTGCCACATTTCGGATCTTTCATTATCAAGATAGGAACAAATATGGAGGCAGTGATCAACAATATTCTCATAGAACACTTCACAGAAAATGCAAAATTTGTTAGCGGAATTGACTTCCGCCAAGCTTGAGATCATTTGTACGACAGAAGTACAGTGCGGGAGAAGTTTTCTATGTTCCTTTGAAAAATACCAAATCCAATGTGGACTATAGTCATAATGTAATGCAGTAAAGCGACTGAAATCTTGCGTGTGTATTCTATTATGCCAGGACGAAATTGCAGATGCATGTAATGTACCCTTTAATATGCGTTTCCAAGCAAACTAAGTCGGAAATATGCTGCTTTCGAGATATGCCTAAGTTGATATTACTACCTTTGAGATGGTACCTGTCTCTAAATTTCCATGTCCTGAATCTATAGTTTTGTTTATTTCTATGATCTGTCATCTAGATTAAATCCAAAATACCATAGACATTATATCAATACCACGAAACCATTTGGATAAATTATGGTTTACATTTTCAGAAGAAGTGATTATAAAATTTCAATATTTTTTTTCAAAAATTTACAAAACATTTAACATTCAATTCAAAATAAAGATATGTTCTAGTCTTTGTCAAAATATCATATTATCACAATGTCGCAGGTCTGACCGCCTGTCTGGCCTGTCAGTTGCGTGAGTTCGAATACTTCAAGGAACAACTGCAATAAATATGTAATATATATATTTATTTGACATTAATATAGCTTTATTTACAATTATGACAAGGTGTGCTGTACTGTGCAACACAGTATACACAGACATATATGTAGGTATGTCAGTAAGTAACATATAATAATATGAAGGGACACGGTATATATAGTGTCAACACACTGCATATACCGTGTAGTCCGCCATTTTATCACAAATTCCTTATTTACAAAATTACTAATAATTCATAGGATGAAGCAAAATATGATACACGTGAATGATTTTAGTGTAATGAAGAATGAATACATACCTGCAATAAATATGTAATATAGATATATTTATTTGACAATAATATAGCTTTATTTACAATTATGACAAGGTGTGCTGTACTGTGCAACACAGTATACACAGACATATATGTAGGTATGTAAGTAAGTAACGGTTAGTTATGTAGAAGAAATAACTACAGCTACCTGCCTAAAGTGTACAGTGTGCTACCAAATGCACACACCACCTAACTAACTACCTAAATAGTACGTAAATAACTACTGCTTACTCCTATATCTACAATGTAAATATTAAAGCTATGGGGCCAGGCCTTGGGATAATGGGATATAGGAAATCTAGTATCCCCCCTATGACAACAAAAACATGCCATATATATCCTGCTGATCTGAGCCAAATATCATGACAATCCAAAACCGGTAACTTTGTCATTTCCTACCTCTTATGGGTATAGGTCAGTTTTAGCAAAATTAATTATTTAGTTGAAATGAATCAATAACTCGACATAAGGAAGTTGTTTAAAACCTATTTCCTCTTTTCTTCAAGAAAGACATGTTTAGACAATTTTAAATGATTCAATGGTCAGAAATGCAGAAGGTCATGGCCCTATGTCATGGCACTATGGGGTCAAAACAATGTGTATCACTTCCTCAAGTCCTGCATGATATTGTTTAAGAAACATAATATCCAAACAATAAACGTGTGAAAACAAGAAGACCAAATATTTCCTTTACATCCCAACTGAACTAGAGTAACCACATGTTGGTGCCGTGACCAGGATTAAGTGTAACAGAGTCTTATCAAAGGTATCATAGAACAGTGTTCTACATGAATAAGTGAGGTACAGAAACGAAACTGTATGCCTAGAATATACAGCCAGCTAAAGTATAAGTGTTGCTATTTGATGGAAATCAGCATCAGTTTCACAAAACAGAATGACGAGATAAGATTATAACATTAAAACAAGAAGACCAAGTATTTTTGTGAACCAGGTTTATCAATAAGGCTTACAATTATAAAATCATAGATATAAGTTTCTTCTTTGTATGTACTGACTTGTCATAAGGTTTCTCTTCTGTATGAATTAAAATTCTTAATAATGTTACATATTAAGTGTAACATTTGTTAGATGTAGTTTTAACGTTAGAAACTAGATGTGGTAAGTACAGGTGTCACCATATTGTATCATTTTGGCTAATATCATTGTGTAAGCACTTCATTAAATCAGAATCGTAACACTTAATATCAAAGAATATTGTTTTTTTTTCCAATCCATAATAGGGAAAACACTGAACATATCAACTTCTACCAATAAACGTACTAGCATGGTGATTCAAACTCAGCAAGTATTCAAGTATGTTTCACACTGAAACATAATTATTGTATTTTTTACATTTCAATGAATTAGGGCCACGTGTTTACATCAAGTTGAAAAAATATGTTACCGGTCCTTGAATTTTATGAAATTCGGTCTACATATTCTTAACATATATGGATATTTATATGTTGAAATAGTATCTTGACAAAGACTGCAACGTGTAAAAATGTTAATTCCAAATTTGACTGAAAACAAATTATACAGTTGAAAATCGGGGTACCATGCCATAAAAATGAATGCCCACCCAATGTACTAATACATACAAAGTCATTTTTAGTAACAACGAACTTATCAATTATATAGTTATTTAATAAAACATTTCTGCGCCCGTTACATGATATGTAAATTTACATTAGAAATGATTATAACTGGGTACCCTAAGGTATTATAGTGATATCATTCATGACTTCATAAATTAACAATGGAATTGCATAAAAACTCAAATGCACCATAAATATAAAAGTCATACCCCAAACAATTAAATAACATAATATAATCAAATTCCAAGCGTGGGCAGACTCCCATGTTAATTTCCCATACCATGTAAGAGCCCTTTCCGTAATAAAGCAAAGGTTATTTGACTTCTACTTCCAAAGTTGGTATTCAGATATTAGTAATTCAAATAGATTACTCACTTTTGATAGGTTTAAGTTTTTAGGCGGTTCTTCTTTTGTGGATCATTTGCGTTATTCATGTCTTGTGTCTGTCATGCTTTCGCGTCTCTGTATTGTTGCCTTGTGGTAACCTAAAGGGAAAAGGCTGTCCTCTTGGCTCTTGTTTGTGATGTTTATTGTGATTTTGTTACTTTCCCATCTGGTATCCTGGGACAGGTGTGGTACTTGATTGTATCGATTCCTGATCCTTGCTGCCTTTCTTACTTTAAACATGAATTCACATGTAAAAATACTTAGATTTTATAACAAATGAAAAATTTAGGTTTGCTTTTACTAGATTTTTGCTATCATCACATGAGCTAGAAATAGAGCGTGGTAGAAAGAATCTGCAAATGTTGCAATATGAATATGGTAGGAAATGAGTACCACTTTGTGCTCGTCAGCCCACTCTATACAGAGTTACCAAGAAAAGTTTTCAAAAAGTATTTCTGCCATTGGCCCAGTCTGAACAAATTTGACGATTAAATGATGTTAAATTCAAAGCATTTTTTATTTCATGCTTCATAATTAAGAAGAGAAAAATAGCAAATAATTAAAACACCACAGTACATAACATGTTATTTGATTCAATACAGAGATATGGATCAGATATATCATATTTCCATTTAAGCAAGCAGAGAAGACTCTTACAGGAGCAATTCTATCTGACCCAGCTCTGTTTGAAAAAGCGTTAAGGGGCGTCTCTATGAGGTATAGGGTTATAAACTTACTAACACACTTAAGATTGTCACACTGTGTTGTTGTTATTTTAAATATAGCAGAATTTGTATTTCATGTTTCACAATTAAGAACAGAAAAGTAGCAAATAATTAAAACACCACTGTATATAACATGCTTTTTGATTCAATACAGAGAAATCATATTTCCATAAGCAAACAGAGAAGACCCTGATCAGGAAGCTATTACAAGAGCGGTCTGATGTGGATTGGCTCTGTTTGAAAAAGGGTTAAAGGGCACCTCTATGAGATAGACAGACAGACAGACAGACAGACAGACAGACAGACCAACCGACCGATCGATAGATAGATAAATAGATAGATAGATAGATAGATGTCTTTATTTCCTCCAAGTTGGAGAGTACAAACTACTAGCACGCTTAAAGACACATTTTGTTCTCTATTTTGTAACTGGGGAACCCCATGTAGCACCCGTTAGTGTAAAAGCTCCCGTTAGTGTAAACTTTGACAATAGCGGGAGATACCGCTCCCGTTACTGTAAACGCGTTTACAATAACGGTACGGTTAGTGTAAAAGTTGACAGTAACGGGAACGATCTCTCCCGTTATTGTCAACGTGTACACTTACGGAAGCGTGTAACGGCATTATGTGTGATATCAACGTTTGTTGTTTTATTTACTAACGTTTGATGATAGAAAGTTGGATTCGTTGATTGAATTCTTGTCTAATTATAAAATAACTTTGCCTGCTGTTCTTTATTACTGATACTTCCCCGCTCGATAACCCAATAACTCTTTAAGCTCATTAAGTGAACAGGTAGCAAAGGGCTGATACCGTAATACACGTTATGTTATTTCCATCATAACATGAATATTGGGATTCCTATGGTAACGGAAAAAGTCTAATAGTTGCACAAAAATATGGACCCCTAGACACCTCAAAAACTATTCAAGCTAGCTTGATCGAACTAGATATGTGAACTGGTGGCAATGTGTTGATTATGCACGTCGATCACCTTATGTTGGTGTTACATGAAAATGTGGGTGTTATGGTAACGGAAATAGTCACATTATTGCGAAACGATATGGATCCCAATGTTAATCAATTACTACACTGACCCAAAATGAAAACTTTACATTCTATTCAAAAGTATTTATTTTGATGAAAAATTAAATTTCGGGGTTAATTTTTTCGGTCATCGAATCTTCAATGCCTTATTGATGTCTCTGAAAAAAATATTGAATGAAAATCAGAAATTGCATAATTTTTATGAATAATTCAGTTGAGAGGGGTCAAAATGAAAATTTCTAAAAACAATTAAAACAGTCACACAGCATTTGGAAACAAGAAAGTATTGACTGCATGCTTTCCATTTTACGAATGCTTAGCATGATACGTCGCCTCATTGAATTTACGTAACGTTGTATGAGCACGTTAGGAATACGTATGTAATGCTAACAGAGGTTCATATTAACGTCATTTATTGCATCCACTTGATGATTGGGCCTGACCCTCCGACCCAATTCATCAAATGCGTGATCTATTGAGTTCATGACTGGAGATGAAGCAGGCGAAGGCAATGCCAGGTCCGTTATTTGCATGAAATGATTAATTATCTTTTGTGCATGAACCCTGTAAACGCCGAGCAGCAATGGTTGCTGGTTAAAACGGTTACGTGGGTGAGTTGACGTGTCAACGTGATAATGACGTAACGCTGTCACACGAGCACAACCAGGTCTTGCACAAACTTTGACAGACCCAGTTCTGTTGTACCGGTTCATAAGATCATGAATAGTCTGTCTAGAGCAGCCAAAATGATGTGCAATATCATTTACCGTAGACCCCGCCGTGAGCATGCCAATAACTTGGTTTCTTTGATCTTTTGAAAGACCTACCGTCACTATATGCAAGCGTTTTGTAACATTTAATAATTTTTTGTTATCAGTACTCAGCTGCAAATGTTTTCTTGTCGGTTTTAAAGCTGTTAGTGAACCACCTGTTCCTGAGCACGTGCAACGTAAAGAACACGTTTTTTAGGCGTTGACGCTTGAATAGACCTGGGATTGGAATAAAAAATGCACAGTCGTTATCTGCGACGAAATCCTGATAAGCATGGGTAAATCGACATGCATAAAAACAAAAAAGCCAATCAAAGAAATAAAGTGTAAAGTTTTCATTTTGGGTGAGTGTATATAAGCTAGCTTGGTGACACTTTGTATGTGAACAGGTTGCAATGTGCTGGTTTTGCCTGCCACATTTTTGCAGTCACGTGAAAATCGTGGTTGCTGTGGTGAAGGAAATAGTCAACATGTTGCAGCGGAGGGTGAAATATGTACAGCGGACAATATCTCTGCTTGTTCGTTCTATTTACTTATTTATTTATTTATTTATTTTTTGCTTTTTATGAGTATATTTACATTTTCGAAACAATCCTTTAATGAATCTTTAAATTTTTGCAATCGTTCATAACCTCATGAATAACATAATTTGATTGACAGCTTTCAAGCTCACTTGCCCGTGCAATACGCTTCGAACATCGAACTCATTCGCCAGAAGTGAGGCGTCTTCAACAATGCTAGCGCTTAGAGTGCTATCGAGTGCTTTCTCTCCGAACGCAAGCGCTCGCCAAGGCGCATGCAAGCGCTTACTATTCAACATGATAGGTGTTTAGCCCGAAATTCCAAGATGGCTACCAAAATGATAATGAGTTTTCGTGGGGGACTATGAGTGTAATATTTTCAGATGCGATTTTTAGTATGTCGATGTTTTTTGTGTGGATATATGAAAGGAAACAATTTAAATTGCATGTAGAATGGTGTTTCGCTTTGCTTTCCAACTATGAATTTGATTTTCTAATCACTGGGCGCTATTGAGCAAGCGCTCGCTATCGTCCAATAACGTAATGATCATACAACAAGCGCTCGATCGAGCGCTCGCATTGTTGAACTCGCCTCTATTACTGTGAATGTTTCAAAGGGTGTCTATGAACACTTTCTTGCGAATTTAAACTTAAAGGGGTACTTGCATCTGTGCCCACGCATGGATTATCTTTAAACTTTGCGTAATAATGAATCATTATATACAAACTATGAAAATGTATTTATTGAATTAGATAGTTAAGAATAAGGCTTTGGAAGCACCCTTGACGTACTCCACCTTTGAGGCGACACCTGTATCTAAATTTCCATGTCCTAAATCTATAGGTTTGTTTATTTCTATGATTTGTCATCTAGATAGAATCCAAAATACCATAGGAATTATATAAATACCAGGAAACCGTTTGATTAAATTATGGTTTACGTTTTCTGAAGAAGTGATTATAAAATTTCAATATTTTTTTTCAAAAATTTACAAAACATTCAACATTAAATTCCTAGAAAGATATGTTCTGGTCTTTGTCAAGATATCTTATTATCACAAAAACATGCCATATATATCCTGCTGATCTGAGCCAAATTTCGTGAAAATCCAAAACCGGTAACTTTGTCATTTCTTACCTCTTATGGGTATAGGTCAGTTTTAGCAAAATTAATTATTTAGTTGAAATGAATCAATAACTCGACAGAAAGTGGTTATTTTTAAATCTACTTCCACTTTTCTTAAAGAAAGAGACGTTTAGACAATTTCAAATGATTCAATGGCCGGAAATACCAAAGGTCATGGCCCCATGTCATTGCACTATGGGGCCAAGACAATGTGTATCACTTCCTCAAGTCCTGCATGATATTGTTTAAGAAACATAATATCCTATCAATAACGTGTGAAAACAAGAAAACCCAAATGTTTCCTTTACATCCCAACTGAACTAGAGTAACTACATTTTGGTGCCGTGACCAGGATTAAGTGTAACAGAGTCATATCAAAGGTATCATAGAACAGTGTTCTACATGAATAAGTGAGGTCCAGAAACGAAACTGCATGCCTGGAATATACAGCCAGCCAAAGAATAAATGTTGTCATTTGATAGAAATCAGCATCAGTTTTACAAAGCAGAATAAACAGAGAAGATTTAAGCATTAATTTAGCAATACCTTTGAAGCCAAGAGTTCTCTGCGACCAAAATGGTTAATTTAACCAATAGGTTTAACAGGGGGTTATTCTCGAGAACCAGGTTCATTAATGAGGCTTACAATTATAAAACCATAGATATAAGGTTCTTCTCCTGTATGAACTGACTTGTCATAAGGTTTTTCTTCTGTATGAATTATAATTCTTAATAATGTTACATACTAAGTGTAACATAGGTTAGATGTAGTTTTAACGTTCGAAACTAGATGTGGTTAGTCCGAAGTCACCATATTGTATCGTTTTGGGTAATATTTTTGTGCAAGCACTTCATTAAGTAAGAATCATGGCACTTAATATCAAAGAATATTGTTTATTTTCTTTTTCCAATCAGTAAAAGGGAAAAACACTGAACACACCAACTTCTACCAATAAATGTACTTGTATGGTGACTCAAACTATGCAAGTATTCAAGTTTGTTTTACACTGAAATATAATTATTGTATTTTTTACATTTCGATGAATTAGGGCCATGTGTTTACATCAAGTTGAAAAAGTATGTTACCGGTCATTGAATTTCATGAAATTCGGTCTACATATTCTAAGCATATATGGAAAGTTTATATGTTGAAATGGTATCTTGACAAAGACAGTAACGTGTAAAAATTTTGATTCCAAATTTGACTGAATACCAAATATATAGTTGAAAATTGGGGTACCATCTCATAAAAATGAATGCCCACCCGTTATCTTAATACATACAAAGCCATTTATAGTTTCAACGAACTTATCTTTGATATAGTTATTTAATAAAGCATTTCTGCGCCCGTTACATGATATGTCAATTACTTTAGAAATGATTATAGCTGGATACCCTGAGGTATTGCAGTGATATCATACATGACATCATAAATTAGCAATGGAATTGTATAAAAACTCAAATGCACTATAAATATAAAAGTCATACCCCAAACAATTAATAAACATAATATTATCAAATTCTAAGCGTGTGCAGACTCCCATGTTAATTTCCCATACCATGCAAGAGCCCCTTTGTCATGAGAACTTGTTTCTCGTCTTCAATCAGATTATTTACGAAAGTACTGCAGATACGAGAATTTGTAAATGTGACTCTTGATGTTGTATTTTACGAGATTTTGTCCCTAAAATAGAACTGTTCACACAAGTAACGAGGATTCATCAAATGCAGCTTACATGTCTCAAAAGGAGCAGAACTACATTTGGTAATCATCTTTTTAGTTATTTTATTAAAACACAACTTGCCTTTATCGACTTTCGAAAATTTACAAAATGTCATATCTACAATCTCGTATATTTTTAAAATGTATCACAATATGCTTTATCTTCTTCTTACTGACACGATCGCATGCGATCATTACGCCAGGGAGTGCGAATTTGGAATTTTGGAGAAAGAAAAATCTTTTGGCTGTGTTTTGACTAAATGAGGAGTGTCCTTAACTCCTCAGTAGTCTGGGAATTGACCACCGAAGGAGAAAGACCATTCCACTGTGGGGAAAATCAGTTCTTCAGGGCATCACTGTATGACTGGTATCTACATTATTGTGCACTGTGTGATGCCTTGGTGGATTTCAAACTGTGAGCAGGGGTCAGGTTGTTGTCTTTTTATATAGACACAGCACCAAACTGTATCTTATGAAAGAGAAGTAGAGAGGACCGATCCCTACGGGCCTCAAGAGATGGCCACTCAAGCTCATCAAGCACTTCGCTGACACTACTTGTATTTCGCCATCTCCTGCAGGTCCAGCAGGCTGCTGTCCTCTGAACTACCTGGTTAATCTGAAGTTTCGAGTTAGGGCTCCAAATGGGTGCTACATACTCTAGTTTAGGCCGAACCAAAGTTTTTTTTATGCAACTTCCTTCGTACTCTTACGTGCAAAAGCCAAGTATCTGCGAAGGAAACCAAGTGTCTTAGTTGCTTTGGAAGAAATATCTGAATTGTGCTGACCCCAATCCATATTATCAGGGGTTAGTTATATAATAATAATAATAATAATAATAATAATAATAATAATAATAATAATAATAATAATGTTATAATTATTATTATTATTATTATTATTATTATTATTATTATTATTATTATTATTATTTTAATTATTATTATTATTATTATTATTATCATTATATTATTATTATAAATAGTAGAAATGCCCATGGTATTTTAAAATTATAAAGAAATTTATTTTTCATATGTTCAAATGAAATGTTAAAATAAATGCCTTGTGGTATGGATATATTGTTTCTTCAGCGGTACTAGAAGGAAAACACGTTTCCGTGTTGCATCCCTTAAGATACTGAATTTCTAAAATGTAATCTTTTCATTGGCCTAATCCATACTAGCTATCAATAAATGAACGAAAAAATACTGGACTCGTGAATAGATTGCTTGCTTTTTAGGAGCAGGCTGGTCGGCGACTATTTTGTTAGCAAGGTGTAGTTTTGGAACCCAGAGGGCTCAGGTGACTAAATCAATTAATAAACACTTGACCTGCGACTTTTGCAAACAGTTTGGATCCATTTGACACTCTGATAGTGTTCCTGAAAGAATTATTTGATAAAAAAATCAATTTTGAATTAAGTCAGCAGATAGTTTTACGCTCGCACATACAAACACATGTACAAAACATACAGATAGGTAGACAGAGGGAAGCAGGCAAAATGATGGTAATTATCAAATTAAGAAAAAGTAAATTGAAAGTTTGGGCTACAAATTAAAGACATTAAAATATTTACTTTTAAAAATCATTCATATAGTCTGCATACTGGATATCTAAACTACGTATGACAGCCATTTGAACAAAATAGCGGCCTCCTAAGGTGTCATATGCGTTACATAAATCAGATAACCCATTTAAATTTGCAAGTGTGGCTAACATAATTTACATTCACAATCTCTCTCTGTGTTTTGCAAAATGTTTTTAACCATGTCTGACTAGCTTATGCAATTGGCTAACAGAAAAAATTAAAGTTTGTTTCCCTATCTTAAATATTTTTTTCTGGAATAAGCAATTAAATAACCCTACCCCTACCCAGTTTTAAGGTGAAAGGTTTGGTATTAAAACTAAAGTAAAAATAGATAAAAAAAAATATTTGCAGTTGATGAATATGTTTCATTGCTTGGAATTTATTTGCTTATATGAAAAGACTCATAAATCGGCAAGTTTGTTGCAAAAATTTTGATATCAGAGGCTGTAACATATGTTACCTGATGTAATAAATGGGCAAGCTCATTGTCTTTACGCAAAGTATGCCTAAAAATGTTTTAATCTCTTCGAGGGAATTTTGCAGATATATACCTTCTTAAAGTACAACTCAAGCTGCATCGAATAAGGGATGTTTGCACTATCTAAGTTGGGGCGTTAGTCTGAAACAGCATGTTACATGCATTACTATATCTAATAAAGGAAATGTAGTTTGAAAGTTTGAGCAAAAATTCTGAAAAAAAACTCGCAGCTGCCGGATATCTTACATTGTTTAGGGATTTTAAGCTGGCTCGTATGATAAAGACTTATAGATCTGCAAGTTGTCACCAAGTTTTAAAGATCAGAGAGCGTTACATATGTAAGCGTGATAAGTAAAATCATCAAACAGTATTTTGACATCAAGCTGAGTAAGGCCCTGCTCAATCCTTATCCCCTTTTGAATTCTGCAGACATTTTACATCTTATGTAACCATTTAAGGTGCATTTAATAAGAAATGTTTGCACTCTGTAAGTCGGGGCGTTAGCCTGTAACAGCTGGTTACATATGTTATTATATCAATTTGAGAATAAGAAATTTGAATACTTGAGCTACAGAAAGAAGACATCAAAATTACCTAATAAATTGACATTCTTATAGTCTGCATACTGGATGTCTTTACTACATATGGAAGCTGTTTAACATTGATAAGGCTAATTGTGGTGTTATGTGCGTTACATGAACCTAATTATAATTTAAAAGTCATAAGTGTGGCTATCGTCATTTAGTTAAACAACTACTATGACTTGGTTTCAAACTGTTTTATTAGATTTTACAAACATATACTTAATTGATCAATAGGAAAAACCAAGTTTGCTTTTCTATCTTAAATATATTGTCTTATAGGAGCTAATACACAGCTCTACTCCCAGTTTTACAGAGAAGCAAATTTTGTTATTACCGTTTAAGTTAAACACATTAAAGCGATTGCAGCGTGTGGATATTTTACATTTTCTTAGTCTGTCGGGCTCACATATCTGCAATATGTCATTAAATTTAAGATCAGGACACTTAATGTGTACTTATAAGTCTTTGGTGCGAAAACACTAGAAATTATATTCATTTCTGTTTATCAAGCCCATGGACTGTTGTTACAGATGTTATCAATGACCTTTTGGACATATTTTGTAATACTGTGCATATATTGCTAAACATAGAGCCACAAATAGAAAAGATAGTTTTACATTTGTACAAGACAATACAATAAATGAAATGGTCCAAACTCATTCTCATCGATTTAACACTCATGTTAAACGTTTGTCTTTGTCAGCTTCTGTGGTAATCATTATTATCACACGCCTCCTTGCAACTAGGAGAATCATCACACAATATTTCAGTCATTTACTGTTGTACAATTTTTTCCACCAGTCCACTCAAAATTGATGAGCCATTATCAACTTTCCAATTTTGCCATTCATGGCTTGGAACATTCGGAAACTGGTATGATTTCCTAATAGTTGGCTCTTTGAGTATGTGTTTCAAGTGATACTCAGCAAGTAGGAGAAAGACTAAAGCTTTACAAGGAGGAAAACTATGCCATTAAAAGCAATGAGTACCTGGACTGATGTACCTTTATATTTCTGTGATAAAGAATCATATCTTAGCTGGTTAACTTTTATAAATATAGCCTTTCGATACATGCAACAAACATATTTTCATCTAATAATGTCTCTGCACTTATTATCTTTCCCCAAGAATTCAAAAACTTATTTGAAGTCTTCGTACTTTTGAAGTGCTGAAACCGAGGTAACTCTTTCCCTTCAGATAAAAGAATAAGATGTATCACAGCAGGTTAAGCAATGAAACAGAGCGCAAATTAGACCCTTCCACTTCAATGATTCACTAAGTATCTAAAAGGGAGCGCAGTGGCTCAGTGGTAGAGTGCTTGACTCGAGACCGAAGGGCCGTGGGTTCGAGCCTCACCGGTGTCACTGCGTTGTGTCCTTGAGCAAGAACATTAATCCTAGCTTAGTACTGGTTCAACCCAGGAAGACCCGTCCCTTTATAACTGAAAGATTGTTGATGGGACGTAAAGAATCAAATCAAACAAACAAAACTAAGTATCTAAAATAAGAGCGCTTATTAAAGGATGTAACATATATAACTCGTCATAATAAATGAGCAAGGGCATTGTCGTGACATCCTTTTTGATTACACAGTCAGACTCAAGTGTTTTCAATTTCAGTGTTTTCAATGGATAATGAAATGGGGTAACCTTATCAACTTGTTTACTATGTATAAATCTTCCATAGAGCATAATATAGATCTACTGATTATCCTATTCTACCCATAGTCCACTTTTCTTCTTTTGAATGCAACAGCTAATGATATGGCTGCAAAAACTAAAAATCAAAGGGTTTACATTATTTTAAGGCTTGCTTAAATGTACTGACATCAAAAAACAACCAGCTGCAAACAAAATTGATGGCAATGTCCAACTTCATGTTCTTTCTCATATACCAGATAACTTTCAAGGTGTAAGAGAAATTGTTTCAGACGGTCTGCAAAAACCATCAAGAGTCAACATTGTAAGTAGAGTTAACTTATAAAGTTCTTTGGGCGCAGCAAAATACTATTAATCTAAGACCTGAGGACTTAAGCACCAAATGACTGGAAAGGTTCCATGGCAAATGATGCAAAAAAGCAGCCTATCAAATTTCTGTTTGACCAATGTCAGAAATCTTAAAGTATTTTTGCTTAATTTGTCTTCCTGGTGTCTTGTGATAGTTGAGCGGCTCTTCCTCGCGGTGCCACGGGGTTGTCTGCAGTTTGTGATTGTGGTATTTCATGATCATACTCACTTACTATTTTAGAGGTACACGGTAGAGACATAGCTTTTGCAAAATCAGAGCAAAGTTATCATTTGACTAGCACGTATGCAGAGGCAGCTACATTAAGATTGCTCTTACCACTTCACAGGAAGAGACAGAGTCATACTCCATTGTATGCATATATGTGGAATGGCATTAAACCCATATTTAACCAGGTGTTCGATCCCATGACACTGACATGCTGTTTCTGCTTTTGAAGAATGCTAAGGATTCAAGTTATAGCTGAGTCAATTTGTTTGACGATGGCACTGGCCACACATACAAAGAAAATTAAGTATTTTGATGGCAAAAGAGGAGGATCACACGAAATGTTTATAAGGTATGTTTGTCACAATCACCATTTTTAAAAAGTAAGCTTTATTAATGTTTCACATATGAAGCTGTACATTTGTTAAAAATCACTTTCTTATGTATCAAAGGTATTCAGCATGCAAACTACATGAATAATTCAAATAAATAGATAGTTTTATGTCTCTTTTTCTGTTTCTCAGACTTTCAATTCATTTATTCTTAAATTTATATGGGAACATACGTTACATACCATTACAGGCTAACCCCCTGGTTAATAGAGTGCAAACATCTGTTATTTTATGCAGCTTGAATTGTTCTTTTAGGTGGGATATGTCTGCACAATTCCCAAAGGGGTGGACAGGAACAAGATTGTTCTCAGTTTGCAGTCCTAATACTATGCCATAATTTTACTGGTTGTGATGAAATTGGTGACTATTTTGCAATAGAAGCAAACACTATGATAGACATTGTGAGGGTGACGTGAATAAAGATTGTTTTTGAATAATTATATTTAATAGGAATATTTATTAAATTGTGTCATTTACATGAGAACTATTATTTTCTATCTATATGTCTATATATTTTAATATTATAGGCATTAGGAAATATGTGATAAAAAGATTATATATAACATCTGTAACACAATTCCATGGGCTTGTTATCAACAATGACTATAATTACTAAGACTAAGGCACAAGAGGGTGAGATTAATAAGAAAACATGTGAAAAATAGTATTTTTCTGAAATATCATCTCTTACTTCCAAAACAATTTCTTTGCTAATTTATTATGCCATGTATCATACGTTACATACTTATATAAGTGCTCTGATCCTGATGTCAATCTTGCAAATGTATGATTCTTTATTGCATTAGCAAGACAGTGCCAAAAATGTAAGATATCCATGAGCGTCAAATAGTTTCATATATTTTCTTCAATAATATACTCAGAAGAAAAAGTTTAGTCAGTACAGACACTGTGTGCAATAATTTTGCTCGACAGTCTTAATATTGACAAAAACCTTACTCAACATTAAATTCATTTAATTTCCTATAAATGTGAACATTTTCAACAAAACATTCTGAAAATTAACCCATTTTCTTCAACAAAATCACACATCAAAATTCAAACTTCAAAACTCAAAAATCAATGATGTACCCCTCAGACGATTTCTGACAGTATAGACGGAAATTCTCGTACCTGTGGCATGTCTAAGACGTTTAAGAAGTTTCCGAGCGGCCACGAAGCAATTACGTCATATTGACGTCACTATGACCCAAGCTTCAAGTGGCGTCATTATCCGTGGTCTCCTTGGCTGAGGTTTGTTATTTTTACTGCCAGACTGTCGAAAACATGTTTGCAGACGATAAATTGATCTTTCATTACATCCAAAACTTCATGATACGTCAGCAGCACGTGCACCTGCTTCAAAACGTCAAAACACTGTATTTCTGTAATTTGTCGATAGCCTGGACGGCGACTTAAGCTTGCTAACACTGACATTTCTCCAGATAATTGCAATAGGAACAACTCTCTTTCAATATCAAACAGCATATGCGAAAATAACCCTGCCGGTTTACTGCAGCACGTGCACGTCGTGCATTTTGAAATTTGGTCGATACAGTCTAATAGAGGCATTATTTATCACACAATAAACAGGTACATGTAAAGTTACGATAATACAACTCATGTATACAATTTGACAATGATATATCCAGTATTGTTGATTTTATGAGAAAACATAAATACTGACTAAACTTTTTCTTCTGAGTATAGATACCAAAATTGGATACTTAAAATTGGGGGTACGGTTGTTTAATAGCTCATATAAAACAATGTATTTGACATAGAAAAGCAAACTTTGTTTTTCTATTAGTCGAATGAGTATTTTAGCAAACTAAGATTAAAAACACTTGTAAAAATACACAAATTGTCTGTAAAATTAAATGATGTTAGTCACGATTTCAACTTTCAAAGGTAAATTTAATCTATGTAACGCATATAACACCATTGAAGGCTGTAATTTTGTTTAAAATGCTGTTTTATGTAGCTTAGGTATCCGCCTTGCAAACTACATACACAATTTGAATAACAAGATGGTTTAATGTCTTTTTCTGTAGCTCAAACATTCATTTGATTTTTTCCTTAGTTTGTTACAGTACCTAAATTAAATAGAGCCAACTGGGAACTATTTAATACTCTGTGCACTGGTAAATTGGTGCCAGAAAACTTCAAAGAATCTTCTGATCCTATAGCTGATTTTACCTCTTCTCTTATCGAAATATCTAAAGAATGTATTCCTCAAACTTCGACAAATCCAACTTAAAGTAATCCATGGTACAATGACGACTGTAAAGAAGCATTTAAACAGTGCAAACAAGCTCTATCTAAATTCAAAAGATCTCCAAATACCTACAATTTCAATGACATCAAAGTATTTAGAGCTAAAGCCCATAGAACAATTAAACTATCAAAGCGTAAGTCATGGAGATCTTATGTTTCGAAAATCATTCATAAAACACCTATTAAAAAGGTTTGGGATATGATAAGAAAAATCTCTGGAAAAACAAATCCCCCAGTTACACACATTTAAACATGGTGGGTACTGACAGCAAAGCAACTTCAAAAACAGACATTGCTGACACTTTAGGAGAAACTTTTTGTCACATTTCATCATCATTCAATTACTCTCAATTCTTCAGAAAGATTAAAACTGAACAAGAGAAAGTTAAACTGAATTTTAAATCACAAAATAATGAAATTTATAACAAAGATTTTAATTTAGATGAATTAGTTGAAGCTATTCAACTATCACATTACTCAGCCACGGGTCCTGATGAGATCCACTATCAAATGCTTAAACATCTCCCAGATACTTCTCTTGAAACACTTTTGAATATATTTAATTACAATTGGACTACTGGTAAATTTCCAGAAGATTGGACCTTAGCAACCATAATCCCAATTCCCAAACCTGGGAAAGATCCTGCAGAACCTAATAATTATAGACGTATAGCTTTAACAAGTTGTCTATGTAAAACACTTGAAAGAATGATAAATAAAAGACTTACTTGGTTTTTAGAATCCAATAATCATATATCACGGTTCTAGTCTGGTTTCAGATCTGACCGCAGTACAACTGATAATTTAGTTAGATTGGAAACCTTCATACGTGATGCCTTTATTAAAAAGGAACATGTAGTTGCTGTGTTTTTTGATTGGAAAAAGCTTATGATACCACGTGGAGATATGGCATTTTAAAAGATATCCACAAACTAGGATTAAGAGGTAAACTTCCTACATTCATTGAAAACTTCCTTGCAGACCACACCATGCAAGTCCGAGTTGGCTCCTCTTTGTCTGACTATTATGACCAGAAGCAAGGTGTACCTCAAGGGGGCGTTCTATCTACAACACTTTTTAGTATCAAAATTAATGATATTGTGAAATGTTTAGCTAATCTTACTGATTGCTCATTATACGTTGACGACTTCTGTATCTGTTATCGCTCAAAAAGCATGGCGACAATTGAACGTCAACTACAACAAAATTTGAATAAGATTGAAAATTGGGCAACAAGCAATGGCTTTAAGTTTTCCAAATCAAAAACACAGTGTGTACATTTCTGTCACTCGCGCAAGCAACATGATGATCCGGTTTTACATTTATATTAACATTTTACACCAAATATTCCAGCTTGGTGTATGAAACCACCTGAAATACTTTTTGATTTACATTCCGGTAAAAAATCTGAATCAAATCCACACATATTAAAAGATGATTTCAGAAAAATGCAAAGTCGTTATAAGAATTACCAACAAATTCATACTGATGGGTCAAAGGAAGACTCAATGGTTGGTTTTGCTGTTATATCAGACAACCATAGTAATATGCAACGTATACCTGACGATTCTTCAATTTTCACTGCTGAAGCCAAAGCAATTGATCTAGCTTTAGATTTCATTAGCACATGTGATGCTAATAATAAATTTATTATATTTTCTGACTCGCTTTCTGTATTGAAAGCAATGAACCATACCAGTTCAAAGAATCCACAGATTCAGAAACTTTTAGAAAAATGTCATGAGCTTTTAGCTTATAAAGAAATTGCTCTCTGTTGGATTCCTAGTCATATAGGTATCCAAGGGAATGAAATGGTAGATAAGCAAGCAAAAACATCGCTCTCATTAGAACCAACTTCTTTTAAAATTCCATTTTCTAATTTTAAGCCATCTATCAATAAATATATCTTGGAAGAATGGCAAACTTCATGGAATAACAGCATTGGTAATAAACTTCTTGACATCAAACCAACTATTGGTGAATATCAATCAGTTGTTCGAAACATTAGAAGAGAAGAAGTAGTTTTAGCTCGACTCCGCTTAGGTCATACAAGAGTCACTCATTCATACTTACTACAAGGTGAAGAGCAGCCACAATGCGTTGGTTGCGACGCACCATTCACTGTACGTCACTTCCTTTTGGAATGTGGCGATTTTGCACAAGTAAGAATAAAATGCTTCCATGTTGATAACATGAAAGAATTATTTCAAGATATACATATTGATAGTATTATGACATTTTTAAGACAAATAAATATTTTTAACAAAATCTAATTGATATTTTTAAAATCATGTTTTGTTTTACATTTGTATCAGACCATAATACAGATTTTTAATGTTGTATTCTGTTCAGTTAAAGAACATATACAGTTTTCTGAATAGCTCTTTGAAACTGTCAGATATTGTACGTGGTCTCTCCTGTCAAGAATCGTATTGCAACTAATTATCATTATACAAACTCATTTTCATCTTTCCTTTTATCTAATCTTATAAATTTTTACTTTTTCCATCTTCATCATGTTTAGTTTAATACCGTCTGACGCTAATGACCCACAAGGGTTGCATCTTCACCAGCGAAGGTTTCGTCGTATCTACCTTTTGACAAACCCTTCGCCTCACGACCCTCAAAATTTATTATAAGCGCAGACTTGTCGACCAATGAAAACACCAAGAAGGATTTTTTCGATAATCCCTTCCTGCCAATCAGATTAAATGTTGCAGTTTATCGGCATATAATGTGCACCGCCTGCTAAGTCTCCATAAGTACAGATAAGAAAAGATTTTGGTCTTAAAATTATTTATTTTTCTTCTATAATTAAGTTTAAAATTATGTTATGGGTGCTCAAAATAACCATCTTAATTTGACAGATCTTTTGAGCACATTAAACGTACATTTTAGTTGTTAAATAAGAAAACGGAATGTAAATTAATCATGCCCTCTTTTCTGGAGGCCTGGTGTTTATCAAGTTTTTGCACCGCTTTGTGATTGATCATATTAATTGTTACTATTTTCGGCTCATGACGTATTCAATCAGAGAAAATCAAAGCTGTTAGGCCAAGGGTTAGATTAGACAATCGCAACCCTTGGTAGGACAAGATGCAAGGGTTGATGCGTCGTTAAGAACCAAACAAACAAACAAACAATGTTACAGTAACATATGTAACAGGCTGTCAGAGGCTAACGCCCCGAAGCACAGAGTGCAAACATCTCTTAAAAGATGCGGCTTGAAATTTTCTTTAAGATATGATATGTCTGCAAAATTCCCTAAAGGGGGAAGCAGGAGATTTTTTAGCTCGAAGTCTACAACCCATTATCCATAGAACTATAAGCAGCTTGGATTGCACCGTAAACCGCATCATTTGATATTACAAAATAATCGTCAACTCTGAACTGTACATTTTATAGCTGAGCAAATACTACAATATCTATCCAAGGTACATTGCACTGACAATACAAAAATGGGTACTAAACGGGTATTTTCATTCCAACAAAAATATTTATTTTTACAAGATATCAGAGCAGTAAGATTGATATCATTCTCTGCCAAAATTTAAATATAGTTAGGGTTTTGCTATATCTATGCGCATGCAATATTTCAGGGTGGAGAAACCTTCATGTAACTTTTTAAAAACGAAAAACCGTGGTCCATTTGAGATGCAATGCACCAGTAACTATTTTTTCACAGAAAAAGCACTGAATATAATTATTTAGATCGTTATTACAAAGGAAAACAAGGACCTCTGACACTTTGATAGGGTATCTGCCTATATTTCAGATGCTTCCCAAAACTGCCCTATGCATAAGATATCACTGGTATCCTTTTGAATAGGACGCTTGATGTATAAGGAACGAATTAAGGTTATAATTAGACAGGCAGACCCCTACAAAAACAGGAGACGCCACCAAAGGGGGTAGGGGTTGCAAAAGTTGACTTCACCAAAACATATAGAAATCAATAAGACTAAATAACCTTAAGCTTTGCTTGTATTCTTATGGCGGCTCAAATGACTCAAAGACAACTAAAAGGCCGTAAAAACCAAAACACTATTGTACTAGCCCCAATCCAAAGATATACGTACCGAAACCTCGATACTTGCAGACGGAGTTCGTCTTACGCCGTATTAACGACTTGATATGACGACGCGTTGATACGACGTGCAGCGCACGCCGTGCAACAAGTTGGAAATTTATACAAAGATCAAATGATTATAACCTACCTTGCTATCTCATGAAGCTGAATAAATCCAAAAACAGCCATTAATAATCAGATAATGAAACGAAAGACCACGCTACACCACGATTTATTCGTGCAAAACCCGTTGAGAAGAAAATTATTAGGAAACGAAAATTTACCGTTGTCCTCCTACTAAGACCACTGTAAAACTCTTTGAGTCAAAGTGCCGCCATAACAATATATGTGTGACATTATGCACATTGCTCTTATGTTGTTATATTTATGTAACCTGAGAGTAATTAATTGATTTGAACTTCCCGTAATAACTGAAAAATGTTAATTGGGGCGCTATTTTCCCACGCGTTTGCGGACAATATGTTATTGTATATAAGTAACCCATTTAAGCCTAGGACACAGACAAACAGTGCAGACCCAGATCGGACGCCGCAGAATGCGTTGTCTGATCAGGGTCTCTATTAGAATTTTGATGAAAATTAAAAATACAACCGAACAACCCTTGAACCAACAACAAGAAAAGGACGGGTTCAATGATAATAATGGGAATTTCCATTCAGCTTAAGGACATATGCTACTACATGTAAATACTAAATATGTTGAAATCTGTTCAATACTATGCAAACACTTTGTTTTATGCATGGGCTCTCCTGTTATGAAATAAAAGGGATATGTCACCATGCTTATTTTTTCATAATCTCAGATGGAAGTTTTAAGCATTTGACTAAATTTCTAAAGATGGAAGAATAACTCAAGCTAAGATAGTGGCAATCTTCAGACAGCTTCTTTCTTTTAACTTAAATTATTGCTCATGACCTCAAACCTTCTAGAAAATATGCAAATTTATTCGTGAACCCAAGCTGTGACAAGATAGTGCATGCTAGTTGGTGATTTTTTTTTCGTTATAAAAGGTATTGCCAAATGGGCTTTGATATGATGGAATTTGTCCTCACTTGAGCATCTGCATTTTTTAATTTACCCTAAACGCACCTTTGTACGGATCACTGCCTTTAGTTGACTATCGATGAATAACTTATACAGTTTTGTAAGACGAAGTAGCGAGTTAGGAGAAGCGTTTCTGATCATATCAAAATAGGTCCACCAAATGCAAATTATGGCCATAGTTTGGGCTCACAGAACTTTTGCATACAAGAAAATATTGAGGCCTTCCAAGGGGGTACCCATCGGCTTGTTCCTATGAAATGAATCGCTGTGTTCCGCTGTTCCTCAATTCAAAATCTTGATTTTCTGTGTTCCCTGCTCCTTGACATTTTTTATCCCTCTGATCATCAGATTTTAAACGATTTTCCAACTTGTTTTATCAAATTAATTAAGTTTTCTATCTGTTTATTCCAAATACTGATTTGTTGACACCAGACAATGCAAAATAGGCATCGTAATTCCGGGCAACTATAATTGATAAGAGAAAAAAATCACAGGGCTCACCCGGTAGGCGTCACCCAGTGAAAATAGTCTCACCCAATAAAAATAATGCTCGTTCAGCCCTTTAACAGTTGAGGTTAGAAAGATACACCAGTGATGGGGTGGGAATGTACTTGGAAATAGGTTGGAAAATATATTAGCGGATGTCATATTTTGTGTCTGGGGTCATTATATTTTAGGGTGGCTGAGAACTAAATTTTCATGTGAAGTGCATCATGGGCTATAAATTATGCACCAGTCATTTGTAACCACTGCTTCACCCAAGTCCCTGAGCAGGGCGGGGATAGCCTGGCAAATGTGCTGTGATTTTACTTTTACATTGTCTCTATAATGCGGAGGGAATGTAGATGTTTGATAGACATAGGTAACCATGGCAGTGTAGTATAATAACAGATTGTCATGGTATTGCCAGCTAGCTGTCCCTACAGTGTGGTGGTTAAGTACTATGGGGAACTGCAGACACAAAATCAAAGTCCTCGACATTCTCCTTGGATGAAGGGGGGGGGGGGGGGGCATGGGGGTTGCAGTGGCCACAAATGATAAGTGCATACAGGCAAAATAAATTATGCACACCAACCATGTGTAACCACGCCCCAGCCGGGCAAATGAGCTTTTAGTACAGGGTCATGCCATTCAACCAGAAAATCAAAATCCCCCCCGTTCCCCCGCTCTGTGGGCTGTAGTTACGAATGACTTGTGTATTAGACGATGTAGAGCACATTCAAATGATGTGACCCCCCCTTTACATATGGCCTCCAGCGCGAGAAGGCATGTCTTCGGAGGCTTGCGAACAACAAAGATGCAGACCAGCCTGCGCATCTGCGCAGTCTGATCAGCGCCTTTGTTATTTGCTTTTGGGAAAGCGCCATATCTAAGCTTGCTACAAGCGAATGTTCGATTTTCTAGCTAATCTCTGTAGCTGTGGAGACTGGTTTGAGTCTCACTTTGTGGGAGGCCCCGAGGACAGGTTTTTTAGCGACGAGGCCCATGTCTGAATTGAATTTAGCCTCCTAATTTTTTTGTTTTAGATATTATTATCTGTTGCGCTTGTAATATTTGTCCTAGAGCTGTCCAGATACGAGGCCACGACGCGAGAAAACCTGTCTTCTGGGTTTCCAACAAAGCGAGTCTCAAACCAATCTCCTTGGCTTAACAAGCTAGCTAGAAAGTTGAAGTTTCGTTCGTAGAGAGTCTAAATATGACTCTTCCAAATGGCAGATAACAAAGTTGCGGATGAGACTGCGCGGATGCGAAGGCTGATCTGCGCCTTTGTTGTTACAAATCACCGAAGACAGTTTTTCATAGTCGTAGTCTAATTGCTTTATGTCATTTTACCATGAGCGCTTAGAAAGCAAGATGCGAAATTTGATTTTCGTGAAATATGATATAACTCAGACAGAATTGTAATTTGCGCAGTCTCTTCAAAGCATTTATTTTGCAGTGTGTATGTAGACACACCAAGAGTTATCCTGCTATTGACCGTTTTCTTTATATACGATAGTAAACATGGTAATCATTGAACTGTATAAACCACGTGCTACACACATGAAATACATTAAGGGAAAATGGGAAGTTTTCTAAATCGAAAACGACTAAGTTATTTTATTTTACAAGATATTCCAGGCTTATTTTCCAATCTTAAATGTTCAAGCATGCAATTGTATATTAGGCGGTGATATATTATCTGCATGTGAAAAATTTCAGTCCAAAATGATATCATTAAAGACATTTAAAAAAGAAAAACGATGTCCACTGAATTTCTGACGGCACAGTAGATGCTTCAAACCAAATATCAAGGCTCTAGGCATTGTGGTTTCAGAGAGGACGATTTTTAAAATTTTCATCTCAAAATCTATTTTTAGCCTGTGTGACCTAGGTCGACTCTAAAATAGGAGAAAAACTCTAGAAGAAAACGCTTTCTTTCTTATCTCTTAACCAATCCGAACTGCCTCGGCAAATTTCGCGAAATTCCGTGGAATAAGACCACGGATGTACATCGAGGATCTACTTTGATAACGCGGGTGATAACGTGACACTGACATCACAGACACCATGTTAACACAATAACAAGTGCGATTTCAGCAAAACAAACGGCTTAAATGAGTTATGTTTTCAATAAAATATCGCTATAGCGATATTTTATTGAAAAAAAACATAGATTTCATTATTCTGCTGATTTAACTTTTCGGATAATCAGTATAATCGATTTTAACAGAGCTGAGCCAACATGCTACAGACCTAATTTTCCATACGCCAGTTCCGGCTAACAAAATGGAGCTTTTTGGTACATAGTACTATGCGTAATGCTCCTTACATACACCCCAGTCATGACCCGATTCTCAAATTCAATGTTACAGCAGTACGACTAGACATATGGTGTTCCGAAAGGAGCAAATTCATAGTATAAAATACAACAACATATAATACAATAACCACTTTGTATAATAAAACACTACATTTTTAATGTTTTGATCGTCGCGTTTAATATCAAACCCATTAAATCTAAGACGCCATCGCATCGCATATGTGTGAATATACTTTTAACCCTTTGTATTCTGATGGGTTCTTCCACCTGATATGATACAATAAACTTGGGATGGTGCATTGTATATATTTAGGGGTTGTAGGTGATTGGTCTTGGGCCAAATCTCAAATTTTAATTTCTGTTGCAACCCCAAGAAAAAAAACTTGGTTACTTTTTCAGTCAGAGCATGTCTTGGGACCCTAGAAACCCATGTTTTATTAAGTATTCTGTGGCCAGTTTCCTGTAAATGGCCTATAATCAACGTCACCCTACTAACCTTGAAAATAACAGCAGGCTACACAAAGTACAAGACTAATATAGAATATTTTACAGGATAAATGAATTATTATAATTTTAAGGTCTAAGATAACAAAATCGCTTTGCAGGGTTAGAGACCCAAAAATAAATATCAGCGGATACATCAATCTTCTGAGATGACGTTTCCGATTTTAGTTTGCGGGTCATACTTATTACGTCATTTTTGTGACGTCACGAACAAGGCATGTTTTTGGCGTTTTTAGCGCTATTTTCAGGCCCACTAAAACTCCGTATTTTCGCAATAATTTTAGAAGGAATGGACCGATTTCTAAAATGTTTGCACCAAAACGTTGATATATATAAATGCCAACCGTATCTGCAAAGTTCATATCGTTTTTACACACGGACAACTTTAAATTGCAAGAAATTGTGATTCTGAACATAATGAAAATACGTTCATTTTTTGCCTTTGATGAAACAATACTCGAAAACAAAGCGGAAAAGCCTATCCAAATTTTAGATAACAGCCAAGTGTTATCTTATCTAAATAGATTGTGAAAGTATCAACAAACTCCACCGTACAGTTTTTTCAGAATAAGTACATTTGCAACTACATGTATACCCCTCTTCGCGTCAACGTTATGATAAAAGCGTCAGCAAAACCTGAGAATCGTAAAGTCGCAGTAACATGAAAAACAATGGAAAGCAAATAAAAAGAAAATACAGCTACATATTCTGAAGCGATTTTAGGTCCTATCGCTTCATAAGCGTTCATGAACAGAAAGTAATGGACATTGGGAAGAAGTCAGAGAATTATGCTAGCATTAGTTTAACTGGATATCGCCTTCCTATCTAGAATACATACATTTAGGTCTATTTCTTTTCAATGACTTGTTATAACTGATGGTACAAATGATTCATCAGCAAAATTGGAAGAAGCTATAAATTTGTCCGAATGTTCGTATCGAAAGAAAATATTTCGACACTAGATATCCCATTTCCACATTTTGCGCACAAATATATACTGACGGGCAAAAGCAATGCTACGTCAAAAATTTGCGATAAATTACTAAGAAGGATAAAATAAAGCCATAGCAATTAAAATGTATACATGTATATAGCCAACATACCAGGTAAATACAATTGACAAATTAAAATAAACCAGATGCTAGGCTCAAGATTCTGGTCATGACAAGCTTGTGCAGCTCGTGCTTGTGAGTCACATGCAATACATGTCAAACTTTTACTGCAGCGTTTCTTTTGCCCGTCAGTATATATGGATTTGATTCTTAGGCTACCCCGGATAAACCCGATATTCTTTTTTCTATATTTGCCATCCGTATGCAGATAATTTTCAATTGAAAGCACAAGTTTTGCCCTAGTTATTTTGGCGCAGTCCACAACCTGTGGTCTGTTATTTTCTAAATAATTCAACTGTATGATTTGTAAAGTAAGCGACGTGGGTTTGGATGCGCTTGAGGATGCGCATGAGGACGTTCATGTTACTGGTGTAAAGTAGGCATGTGCGTATGCATGTGCAAATAGATAAAACATAAAAATAGAAAATGCGAGAAAAGATTTGTCGGTGGTATACATAAGTATTTTTTAACACACGGCGTCCTTGGTTTGCCATATAATCTGTAAAACCCCCATTCCTCTGGACGGCGATTCCACTACGATTCAAAATTTTGGTCGAAATGACACGAATTGTAGCAGAAACGGCAAGAGCGCAGAAGAAGCGTACCAGAATCTTGATGATCGCAACCTCATTATGACTGTTTTGACCTGTTCAAAATTTACGTAGCGACATCGCCGTGAACTCGAAGCGCAACGGAAGCGTAGTCACATCGCAGTAAGATCTTCAAAGTGTAGCCGTATCGTGGCGGCATCGTGACCATCGTAGCACAATCGCCGTTGCGTCGTGGCGAAATCGCCGAGTTATTCGTCCATGATGCAGCTACGCTTCTGCTACGCTCTGTGCGATCTTGTTAAACCCCCATTCCACTGAACGGCGATTCTGCTACGATTCGAAATTTTGGTCAAAACAAAACGAATCGTAGCAGAAACGGCAAGAGCGCAGTAGAAGCGCCCAGGTCGTAGTAAAAGCGCATCGGAATTTCAGATTCTATATAGAAAGGATATAATACAAAAGCGCAACGAAAGCGTAGCTCCATCGCCAATGTCGTAGCAAGGTCGCAGCTAAATCGCCATCAGCGTAGACTAAGCGTAGCCAGATCTTCACTGTCGTTGTGGGATCGCAGCAGCAGCGTAACGGAAGCGTAGTGGAAGCGTAGTAGAAGCGTACTGGAAGCAGACTGGAAGCGTACTGGAAGCGCCAAGTCCCCTAATTGTTTGGCTGTCTACGCTTCCGCGGCAATTTGGCATAATTTTAAAGAAAATCCTAGATCGCCATGAGCGTAGCGGAATCGCCATCCAGTGGAATGTGGTGAGGGGGGGGGGGGGTGGGGGTTACGCTCTGTACGTTTCCGCTACGACCTAACTACGACATAAGGGGTCACAGTCCTTGAGCAAGACACATTTATACTAGCTAAGTACTGGTTCAACCCAGGAAGACTGGCCCGTCCCTGTTTAACTGAACAATTGTTGATGGGACGTAAAGAATCAAATCAAACAAACAAACAAAACAGCTTATAATTTTCAAATAAAATTGTATTTCTTTCTCTAAGGATCTTTTGTCATATCAAACAGTGTAGATCCTGATGAAATGCGGTTTTTTCATCTAGGTATTCACTGTTTGCCAGACACGCGTTTGTGAGTCACCAGTATATTGGTTCATTATTATTTTTCGGAGAAATATATTTGTGTACTCATATGATAACGGTACTTAAGCAAAATCGTCCTCTTATCTATTTGCATAATGTTGTACAAGTGGAGCGAAGGCTCTATTGAGACTGCACACACAGGTATGTATAAAACCTTCGCTGCTCGCCTTTGCGATAAAGATTATAAATTCATCAGCTGGGTCACATGACCGTTCTGATTTTTTTTTATCACAACCAATCATAGAATGCATTTCTACAAATAACCGTAACGACTGGACGTTGATAATCCCGAAGACTGGTCCCAAGTAGTCTTCTCCGAGAGTCATGACAAATCGCGATTCTGTAATCGCACGATCTTGTGTGACCGAGGCTTGAGTGACTCTTCCTCGCGTGCCATGGAGTTGTCTGCAGTTTGTGATTGTGGTATTTCCTGATCATACTCACTTACTTATTTAAGGAGACCTTTTATAGCGGGCATGCTAGCTCGATTCTGTTCAAAGGTACATGTATTCATGCCTAGAACACACTGACGTTGCATATATGGAGACGCTTTTATCATAACGTGGACGCGATTAGGGGTATACATGCAAATGTACTAATTCTGAAAAAACTGTACGGTAAAGTTTGTTGATACTTTCAAAACTTATTCTGATAAGATAACACTTGGCTGTAATCTAAAATTTGGATAGGCTTTTCCGCTTTGTTTTCGAGTATTTTTTCATCAAAGGCAAAAAATGAACGTATTTTGATTATGTTCAGAATCACAATTTCTTGCAATTTAAAGTTGCCCGTGTGTAAAAAAGATATGAACTTTGCAGATACGGTTGGCATTTATAAATATCAACGTTTTGGTGCAAACATTTTAGAAAACGGTCCATTCCTTCTAATATTATTGCGAAAATACGGAGTTTTAATGGGCCAGAAAATAGCGCTAAAACGCCAAAAACATGCCTTGTTTGTGACGTCACAAAAATTACGTAATAAGTATGACCCGCAAACTAAAATCGGAAACGTCATATCAGAAGATTGATGTATTGATGTATCCGCTGATATAATTTTTGGGTCTCTAACCTTGCAAAGCGATTTTGTTATCTTAGACCTTAAACTGTTAAAGCTAGACACAAACACCAATTGTAGACGTCTGTGATATTTATTTTTGATAACCAGCGTTACTTATGTTACATTTATACAAAATTGCTGATAATGACTTTACAGTAAACCATATTCCCCGATGTTAATTATATAATAATTACAACTGTCATAACATTTATTGAGATCCGTTATTCTGATTGGTCAAGAACGGTCATCTGATCGCATTGACCTGTATTTCATCTATCAATAAACCCGGTCCGTATTCATGAGCAGGGTTGCCACTCAATATCCATTTCAAAATTCCCTGACTTTTCACTGACTTTTCCCTGACTTTCAACTGTTTTCGAGACCCTTTTGGAAGGTCAATTTTAGCCATTTTCATCCATCGACTATTCGAAGATTTTGCACAAATATTCGAACTTGCTGATTTAATCTTTAAAGAAAAATCTTCAACCATAAATATTAGAAAAGGAATGTTTCTGAACATAAATTGCTTGCAATTTATGTTCAGAAACATTCCTTTTCTTATATTGCTTGCAAATTATGGAAACTAAAATTTCCAGAAGCCTGTTAACTAGCATCTTTTTAGGACAATTTTGAAATGCCCTGACTTTTCCATGACTTTTTCATTTTTTTAAATTTCCCTGACTGAAAATGTAATTCCCTGACTTTTCCCTTTTTCCCTGACCGTGGCAACCCTGATGAGGGGCGGGGCCATTCACGAAAGAACTACTTTTGTGATACCGTGCAATGCTCTATGAAGAGAAATGGACAGCCTGCAACTACTGACACTTTACCTTACACTTACACATATTTTCAGGTGGAAAAGCAAAGATTGACTTACATACGGCGCCTAATTTAACAGTAGTCATGCCGATCAACTGTCTGTTGCGATCTATTCAGTTTCCCAGTCCGTAAAATGATGCGATCACCTCTTGAACCTGTGCTTGTTTTCCTGCCACTTCGTTGTATGTTTTCAGTCGAGTCTCGCAATAAAATCGTTTCTTGAACTTACCGACTGTTGCCTGGTTTATCCAACATTTTTTGCAATTCGTCTTTGCTTTCTTCAATCACTCAATAAAGATAGCACACTTTCTTTTTGCTGGAGGTCATTTCTTTTCCTTTCCAAGCCATTTGGCAGATGAAGCTTTTCGTCATCAATGTAAACGAATGACGTCATATCCGATGATGTAACTACCGTACACATTCTAATGAGCACCCTTGTAAAGTACTTTCGGTTGTCACTATGTAAAAAACGGGATTCTTGTCGCTGAAATGTAGTTGTTTATTTTCAATTCGAGAACGGCTGCCATTTTGATTTTTTGAACGTCGCGATCGTAACGTCTACATACGCACGTCATAGTCTAAATGCGCGAAACCGGAACGATTAGCTGGAAACGCATCGAAGTACTTTGGCAAACGGCGAAAACCCAGATGAAATTCCACCTGAGGCGGCATTTTATCAGGGTCTGCACTGTTCGATAAGATGAAAACAATCTTCAGGGACAGGGACAGGAATATATTTTTTAGAAATTTCGACCTGTGACCCCTTGAAATACAAAATTAATGGACAAATACATGCTTATTGTATTCAGTATGAATATGGGATAATCCATCGGATTGAAAATGGATAAACTAATTAAAGGCTTATCCCTTGAAGCGTCAAGAAAAAATGCTTCTGAAAATGTCGTCTGCTGAAGTCGTCTGCTGCAAATAATTGCTCAGCATAACTGGCGTATTTAAGTATAGAAGCTATAGGAGCAGTCTGATCTGGATCCACACTGTTTGCCAACAAGGCTTCTGAAACATTTGGCAGACGAGAAAAGCAGACGGACTTTTTTGGTTGTGATTAGCGTTTTAAAGATTAAACTTAAAACGAAGGAACTCGAAAATTACCTTTTTCATCCTCGAGAGAATAATTGCTCCTTGTCAATAAAACAACATTTTTTCTTGCTATAGTCACAATATTTATTATTTCTACAAAGGTATGTTGCATTTGTCACAAACATTATCAAGAAATGACTGGTTTAAACTTGAAAATTATCTCAATTCATGTGGATACCCGATAAATGCATTTAGTATTACGTAAATATGTATTTTGCGCATGTGAACGGGATCGGTCGCATATGCAGGGACAATTTCTATTTGTTTTTCTTATCCTAAGGGGATTGCTAGCGTCAAAACAAAAAAAAACTTTTTTAAAAGTCCCACATGAAAAATATACTTTAGCAGCTAAAATTATAGCTCAACTGCACAATCTGACCAGGATCTTCATGTTTTGGAGGTTGATATTATAATTATTACATACTTTTATCAGTCACCCCTAATATTAACTGAATTGCTTCAACATAACCTAATAAACGTTTCCTATCTCACGGCATGTTACCTTTATCAGGTCATGATGACGTTGCACTTTTTTAATGACGTCGCTAATGACGCTTAATCAACACAAAAATAAAAAATTACGTCATAATCGCTAGTTTGAATAGTGTTCAACAATGGGTAAACTGATAAATAGAATACCAGGTTCGCTCTTTTGATATCAAGTTTACCAGGCTCGGCTTTGAGAACGCATGTTGAATCGCTCGGCAAGCCTCGCGATGTCAACAAGCGTTCTCAAAGCCTTGCCTGGTAAACTTGATATCAAAAGACACTCACCTTGTATTCTCTATTTATCAACACATGGGTCCGCACATGAGATTTTGATACTTATCGCATCTCTAGGCAGACAGCAAGCCTGCATGTACAACGTGTGTTCGTAGATAAATAAACGGGCCAAAATTTAGATGCGTTTTGTTTAAACAACATGAATAAATCACTTCTCAAAGAATAGTAAATAAATTTGATGATATGAAGTGGATAACCTAGTTAAGTGTTGGGTCTCAATACCATGTATACATCCTTCTTGGTAAAGCTGGTACTGTCCTGCCAGCCAAGAGTGACAGTGACTTCATGTTTTGTTTACAAAGTAATCAGGGATTAATAATCGACAGATCACTTGTGTATTTATCCAATCCGCAGGATAGAATTAATACACAAGTGATCGTTCGATTCGCGTCAGCTCAAGTGGAGTATACAAGTTAATGTTTTACTTAACAATTGTTCACAAAATATTTATGTCACTGTCACTCTTGGCTGTTATTGTCAGATACACTTTACCAATACTTTTAAGAATGAACTTACACCATGTTTAATCAAAGAAACTTCTAAAAATGCATGTAGAGTCCTGCAGCGTTGTTCTGACTATGTTGACATTATGTATCTACAATATACTGGGATGATCAGTTTTCGTTAACGTAAGCAGATATGGTTCTGTGGATAGCGAAACAAAATACAACCTGACCAGAAAATGATTTTATCATAAAATTTCAACCTTTTTATAATAGTGTGTGATACCAAAATATGTTATTTCATTTTCGAAAAACTTTGATTTGTTTGTGCATACGTTTTATCGCCATCATGAAAATAGTAATCTAAGTTCGACAATTCTCGTTGACCCGAAAAAGAGGCCTCTAAAAGGGTTGGATATACATGTATAAAAATCAATGGATTTCAAAACATTTTTTTTTCATTCAATGAACATAAATTATCGTGAATTCTCTATGATTTAATTTATTTTACTCAAAAATATGCCAGTCATGTTTTTTTTCTATATTCAATTAAATTCATATTGATTTGAATCCCTAGGTTCATTGGGATGCTGCCACACCGGCAGTAAAGAAAAAGTAGACATAAAAGCTTTCTTTTATGTACTTTAGGAATACATTAAGCCATTGCATGTGATAGACTGATATAATTTATCAAAACAATCATTATAAGATATATGGTAGGCACAGCTGCTTAATAGCCAGACCATTGTTTCTGGTCTTAACATTAATAAGAACCCCCTTTTGGTTAAATCAATAATTGCTCCACTTGGGGCCCCAATACATCACTGAGTAATGTTAAACTGATAAGCATGTGATTTGTCATTTGGTGGTCTTTCATCTTCCGCATGCATCATACGCATATAAAAACAATTGGTTATGTGACAGATGTGATAGAGATTTCATGCTAAAAAATCAGCTGCCATCAATGACGTCAAAACGTAGTCATCATTTGATTAAACTTCTAATGTTAAATGGCGTGCCGATTCAACAGAGACTCAGTTTACAAAAATATCATAGGCTTACAATGTAACTCATCTTATGGTTGATTAAAACCTTAAGTTACTGAAAAATGGTGAGACGCATTTGCGAGATGATGGTGACGTTAGATTTTATCTTTCGGCTCGTGCACTGTAGTAGTGAAGATGTTTCATTCAGCATTATTTGTCTGAATGTGTTCGAAGGCATCAGGCAGTTTTACTTGTTAATGTGGTTCAAGAAACCAGACTAGAAACACCGTTTAATGGTGATAACCTAAAAGCATTAGTAAAAACGTCAAATTGTGAAAACTTGGTCCTTTATTTCTCTGAGAAAGATTAGAAAATTGCAGCATTTGCTATGCTTTTTTGGTTTTCGGTGACCAAACAATCGTTTGAAAATGGTTTCGACTTCCCCCAACGAACAGATATACCCACGTTACCCGCTATTCTGAAAATTGAACGTCACTTTAGCACGGCCGCAGCGTTTGGTAATTCTGTATTTTTTTAAATGGAAAATCTTGTCCGATGATCGGCCCTTGTATCTTCATGACAGCAAATGAAACTCGAGATCTGATGTGGATGGGCTCACCCATACAAAACAATTGCTAAATTTATTGTGCATAGTATAGTTACTGTCTGATATAGTATCTATATTCGTAGGGTTCCTTCGAATACAGCTACGGAGTAGTTCTATTCGAAAGTAGCCCTATACGGCACAAAAAGACACTCTTGTCTAACATGTCTAAAGGCTTGAATTAATTCAATTGTTTTGGGGGTCTTGGCATACACTCACAGGTTTAGATAAGCAAACTTTTTGAGCGTAAAATTGTAAATATTTTCTTACCCATCAGTTTTAAGATATGCTTTGGGTGCTCAAAAGAACCGTTTCATCTAGACGGTTCTTTTGAGTACCAACAACATATGTTTTGATTGAGAAATAAGAAAATTATTTTTTGTACGCACTTAACTAAAGTCCTGATACACTCTTCAAAGAAAACTACTTACTCCCGGACAACTCGAATTCTCGTAGAGCCTAGCGTGGTTCGTGTGAATTGTCCATAGATCTTCATCTTTAATGTTCACACTTTAATGGCAATTAATCAGTCTGTCTATGGTGGTTCCTAGATTTGTCACACTTATGATACCTCAGGGAACAGACAACTATCAACACAACACAATAGCTTTACCTAGATGACATCTACGTCCGACTATCAGTCTGTCTGTACCTCTTGTATGTCACGCTTATCACACCTCAGGTCAAACGATGTTCCGCTGAAAGAATACCCGTGTACCTGTGATTAAAGCGGGTACTAATAATTGATAATTAAGATATCGATTAGAATACAATTGGAAAAGTTGTAAAACTTTTTTCAATCATCGAGTAATGAGCGGACGTGATTAACCTATAATGAAAAGACAATTGAAATGTTTTATGTCTGACGGCAAACACAGATGTATATATAAGTTTTATGTTGCCATAGATCTCATACACTACCAGTTTGTGGATGTGATCTGTTGTGTAACTATCTACGTACTGTCACGAAATTGGGTTTAAAATAAGTTTGATTTAAATAAAAACAGCAATAAAATAATGGCAGATTCAGTGGCAAAGAAAGCAACGGCAAAATCATGTTCTCTGAGAAAGGTGAGTCATTGCAGTCACGTGATCATCTTAATCAAATATTGAACCATTAAAGTATAAGTAAATTGAAGGAATCAAGGGGTCATATTTTTTTTTCTATAGAACGTTTGAACATTACCAATTGATATATCGCATACAAACGAAAACAACACAGATTTAAAAAGACCAGGCGCCATAAACGGCCACAAGACGTGGCCACTGTTTTTGGATAGATTGTTAACACTGATGCACGTGAAGGTTTTTTTAATTACGACTGACACACAATAGAGAACCCTGTACTCGAAAACATTGCGTGTTGGCTGCAGTCGACGTGTGCACAGAACAGTGGGCCTGGCTGTTCAAAAAGGGTAATATTTTGGTCAATAGTTTACTTCTGAAAATATTCTTTGGTAATTATTGTCACTTATAAATCCAGCTGTGTATCTGCTTATCAAGATTTGTGTGAGTTAAATGCTAGTCGATACAGCGCCTGAGCTATGCCAAAAATGTGTTTTTTCCTTGAAAAAAAGCTGAAAGGCATTTTTATTTATATCTTGTACTTAAATGTAGAAAAAAATCGAAATCTGAGGCTTGAGCATTTTGAATGCCATCAAACTTTTAATACTGTACGCATTAGTTCAGTATATCGGGTGTTCTGGTCCAGTGATCGGGTCATCGACTGCAACTTATTGATTTTATTTAGATTCCTGTCTACTGGGCCAGAACAACCGATATACAGAACAAAATATTCTATGCACTCGTCCACTGCAGCCATCACGCGATGACTGCACTGTACGAGTACAGTGATCATCTAGTGTGTGACAGTCACGCTGAAATACAAGCTTATTCTACAACTTGATAGAGCTGGATTAGCTAATTTGATGGATTGAAATAATATAAAAAGAATCAACCCATATAAGCATTGCGTCCCTTGTGTGGGATATTGGCAAACAGTGCAGATCCAGATCAGACGCCACAGATCGTAGAGTCTGATCAGGATCTCTACTGTTTGCTTACAGATTGTTCTGTTAAAATTTAGGAAAACAATACAAAAATAGCACCCAACGCACCTAAAATTGGTAATGGACCGCTCCAATTGATAGTATATGGAAATAATATTCGGGTTATATTGGTTAATGAGAAAATGGTTAGTACATGGTTTCTGATTCATACGAAACGTTTTCATAGAATCGCCCATGCGCAATGTGGGAATTGGAACTCGAAGAAAGTCAACGAAATTTAAATGTAGGGGATGCCCTATAATATAACATGACAAGTTAGCTTGTGATTCACTCAGTTGGCGAAAATTGGATAAAAATCGAAAATACTAGTATAGAATAGATTTTGATACATAGAGCATATGCGCAAAAGCCTCCTCTAACTCATATAAGCCTAGCGTCCTTTTTGTGGGACATAGGCAAACGGGCACAGACCCAGATCAGATGCCACAGAGCGCGGCGTCTAATCAGGGTCTCCACCGTTTGCTTAAAGAATGTTCTATTGAAATTTGAATAAAAATGTGAAATACCACCCAACAACCCTTAAAACAGAAATGGGTTAAACACCCATGCTGACTTATCAAGCGGACCACAAGTGTAAATGTTATTCTGGGTCTTCTTCTGCTTCCATACTTTGTGTATGCGAGAGGATAATGCTCCGCAGAGACTGCGCGTCTCAGTATTTGCTGCTCGCTGATGCGATAAGTTCCAAGAGTTCGTGTGCTGACTCTGAGCATATTGTCTTAGTTATTAATAATATATTGATCTTTTTATGACAAACATGGGTTTCAATCAGGTTTCACATAAAATAGGAAACTAGAAAAACTTTTTTTCTTCTTTAATCTATAAATAATGAGCAAGTTCATTTGGTTTTTGTACTTATCGCTTATGGGCAACCTTTATACATGCATGTACAGCTATATATATAGTAGGCTATAAGCCTAATGATTGACCTGCGCCTGAATCTACACACCTTCTTTGTATGCGCGTGAAGCTTTAATAGGCTCTGATGATAGTAAAGTTGTGTGCAGACTATTCTGATGCTTCGCTGTTCGCATCTTGGTCTTCATTGTTTTCCAAGACGCAATACATAACCGAGCTGATATTTCCAAAGTTAGTTAACTTTACCCTCCTTTATAATTACAGACAAAGAAGCCGCTTATAGAAAAAAGACGGAGAGATAGAATCAACAAATCATTATCACAACTAAGGACTCTATTGCTGGATAACATGAAGCGGACAGGGGTAAGAACATTTCAACCCTTTGCCCCCCTGGGACATTTTTCATGCTATATTTGTCGTCTGCAGATATATTTTTTTCAAAACCAACATTTGCGAAAAAAAAATCAGGTATACCATCAGAGTGTCAGATAGAATCCAGATCATGCCGGGCCGACGTTTGTCGGGCCTGATCTGGGTCCAATCTGTTTGCAAAGGTTATGACCAGACGACACTAGTATACAATGAGTAAACAAAACACTATACCCGCCTTTCACTCGATCGGACATGCATGATCTGACATTTTAATAATTTATGTTTCAGTTGTTACTTTAAGTCCCAGGCAACATTTTTCAGTCACGTCTAGACGTTTCCTGGGTTGAACCATTGCTAGACAGAGGATAAAGTGTATGCTCAAGGGCTTAGCATAGTGCTTCCGTCGAGGGAACGAAGCAGCGATAGCGCTCTACCCCTTTATTGTATTGTACAAATAATAGGGGTCAGCTAATGTGATTTTCGAACTTATCGCATATATATGCACAAACTTTTCCATAAATGACAACACCGGTTCATTCATCGGGGCCAGAGGTCTAAATTTGGTCAGAGCCTTCGTCTATATACATACTTTGTGCACGGGGGCAGCGAAGGCACTGATGAGTATGCGCATTCGCGCAGACTCCTATAAGCATTCGCTGCTAGGCAATGCGACTAGAACCCAAATATATTAGAATAGTGATGGTACATGTACGAGTAATATGAAAGTTCAGAAATCCCCTAGATTTAGTAGAATTTATAGCACCATATGATAAGTACTATCATTGCACATTTTATTGATACCTCAACGTCTAATAGCTCGTAATACACAATGTGCAAACGCATACTGGTACAATAAGCAAGTCATTGTATGGTTTTGCGTATGTACGGGCGATAATCCACTTGCTAAAGCCGCGGATTATCTTCCCGTACAGACGCACAAACCATACAATGACTTACTCTTGTTTCATGACTTTGATGCCTTTCCTTTGATATGATCTATGCTGTTCATTAATTGGACACCCTCTGTAAAATCAGTTGAGGATTGGATCTGCGCATGTTTAAGGAAACCACATTCTTTACAGCTATTCTTTACACCAAGTCTTGTTCCAATTTTTGATGGAACTATAGAAAGATAATACATGTAACTCTTTTGTCAAAGATATGACTTTTATGATCCCTTAAAATTAAAAGGTGGACAATCACATTAAACTTGATTGCACTTGCCGGTACACAACTTAGTAACAAGTAAAAGCTTTTCAAAAAAGCTTGCCAACTCACAGCACTTCAATAACGTTGGTTGTCATCTAATGAGTGAAAGCACAGTAGCCATTTGAAAGCTGTCTCAATGGAAAGTGATGAATTTATTTTATACTTAGCTGCGAAACCAATGCACATCAAAAACATATAAAACTGATATCAACCACTAGTGAAATGAATATATATCAATCACTAGTGATTGATATCAGCCTATATTTTCACTGTATCGTGTTTGGATTACCTCTGACTTTTCCATTCACTTCAGAACTTAAAACGCCCATAACTTTCTTATTTGTGAACGAAAACATCAAGTGTGGGAATGCATTTTCTTAGAACGTGACGAATATTTTGGTACCAACCTTATTTGGGTTTGCTAAAAATTTTCGTTTTTGCATTTTCAGCACCTCCTTTTTCAGTGGGTGAAACTACTGCATGTAATCTATTTAAAGTATACAATATCACCAGGGACCGTACTGTTTGCTAAGTTTAGAGAAACCTATATAGTACTGTTTTTGAAACCGTGGCCTGTGTCCCCTCGGTCTATAGAAGGGGCCATTTTGACTAAAATGTATCAAGTTGACTATATCGAGTGGTTCATTGTTCTTAAGGGTTAAACGCATTGTGATATGCACATTCTAGATAGTGTAATAGGGATGAAATTACTATTTTGCGCGACGCGGGTCGACTGAAAATATGAACCGCCAGTGCTGCATTTTGGTTTACCCGCGTCTCGTAACATGCTATTTACATGTTTATTTTTATAGATATACCTACCTACCTGCCTACCTACCTACTCACTACCTACCTACTCACTACCTACATACCCACCGACCTACCTACCTACCTACCTACCTACCTACCTACTCACTACCTACCTACCTACCTACCTACCTACCTACCTACCCAGTACCTACCTTCCTACTCACTACCTACCTACTTACCTACCTAACTGCATACCTACCTACCTACCTACCTACCTACCTACCTACCTACCTACCCACATACATACATACATACATACATACATACATACATACATACATACATACATACATACATACATACATACATACATACATACATACATACATACCTACCTACCTACCTACCTACCTACCTACCTACCTACCTACCTACCCACGTATCTACTTATTACCTACCTACCTACCTACTCAGTACCTACCTACCTACCTACCTACTCAGTACCTACCTACCTACCTACCTACCTACTCAGTACCTACCTACCTACCTACCTCCTACCTACCTACTCAGTTTTTACCTACCTACCTACCTACCTATGTTAACCATTCATCAATTCACTTTCTGTCATTCTCCATATATATATGTTTATGTATTGTTATTATATGTCACAATAACGATGAGCTGTACATGCTTAAGTTGTGAATAAACTACTTACTTACTTAAAAAAAATATAAAGAAAATTTACTTTTTTCGGCAAATACCAAATATATTTTATCTCGTGAGTTCAAACATCAGAATGTTCACTCGTGCTGCGCACTCGTGAAAATTATGATGTTTTTAACACACTCGATGAAATATGAACTCGGAGATGGTGATGAGCTGGGTGTGTCATTTTAATGTGCAACCACGAGACAATATATACAGGTAATTTTCACAGAAAAGGCTATCTCATGCTCCAAACTTAGTCAATTTTATTATTGTATCATTCAACAACTGTTTCTATTGCAGGCTGCACAGATCTCAAGAATGGACAAAGCTGATATACTAGAACTGACTGTGAGCTATCTAAAACTAGTGAACTTTGAAGAAAGCGAGGTTGCTAGGGCAACCAAAAGACAGTATAAAGCCGGATACACTTCATGTGCTCGCGTAGCTTTGAAATTCATACAGGAATCAACAACTGTCAATCAAATTGTGAAAACAAACATGGAAGAATTTCTGACAAATCAGTCATGTGAACCGGCACACACAGATTCGTCAGAATGTAACAGACGTTTGAATGGTTTAAACAGTACATGCAACCAAGTAACTCAAGAACCCATCCATATTCAAATTCCGACAGCCTCGTTTTCAAAAAGTGTTCCACCTTTCTCGACCAGACCTAAAATAAACACCCTTATGTTGGCTGACCAATGTGCACACCTTCACAAGGATACAGTTCAATCCAGACCCTATGCATCTTCAGTAAATGAACTATCATGTGCTTTAAATATCTTTGATGAAATAGGAACAGATACGACACATCCTTTGAATCTATCGGCTGCAAGTGACAGTTCTTTAAATGGCGGTGATGTTTGGAGACCCTGGTAGTAGATAATGTTGAAATATGTCCAGACTAGTTTTATCATGGAAGCGAACACTATGAAAATATTGCTTGCAATATAAGAACCTAAGAATATAAACAGAAGTGAAAGCAGGCGAAAAACTGGTGGGAAAGGTTCATAGCTGTAGTCAGGGGGCAGATCCAGAATCTGGAAAGGGGGGTTCATATGTTTAAAGGTGTGGGGGTTCACTTTACTGATTTTATCTCATTTTTCTAAAATATCCCAAGAAAATGGAATAATTTGGTCTCACGGAGAACAAATTATTTCATTTTTACAGGATATTTAAAAACTGGGGGCAGGGAGGGTGGTTCAAGTAAAGCCCTGAACCCCCTCTTGACCCGCCACTGGTATACACGACACATTTTGGGTAGTAATGTGGCAATTTCTTTTTAATTTTCCATGGAAAGCGAAAGTCGTGATACTCATTAGGAGCAGGACGTTTCCAATGTGTTCCCGATTTTACTAAGACAAAGTTGTATCATTATCACAGCGACTGTTCCATATATGTGGTTTGTTGAACCTGTTGTTAAATGTGCTATTTTATATATTCCTGTGTAAATGCTGTTATCAAATAATATAATGTGGGACTGTGAGTAAATAATTATGTAAACATTAAATCTGAATTCGTGTTTCTTTTTTAACTCGCCTGAGCCATTGGCTCGATCCTCTGATGTCCGGCGCCCGTCCTCTTCCGTCTTTCAATAGTTTGCTTTAAACAACATCTCCTAAATGAATACTACTTGTTGTCCTTCAGGATGGACAAGAAAACATTCAAAAATAAGCTGCCGGATTCAAAATATAAAACTGAGATTATGAGTGTTTCACGGTGGGGAATCATGTGTTTTTTTGTATCCAAACACTGCATGGAGTGTTGGTTTCTTGCATGTCATTCATCGATCCCTCTACCACTTCCCCCTTCTATTTCTTCCACTTCGTTTGATACCATATAGGTCAAAAAGCACTCTGAGCAAACGCTTTATAACAAAACGTCCATCGAAATCATCCGTACAGTGTACCCTGGCATTTTGTGACTGTCCAAAGTAGGCATTTTCATCAAAATAAACTGTCATTTAATCTGGGCAAAACTTGGCTGGAAAGTAGTGCATGGAGTGATGGTCATAGAGATAAAACCTCATTAACGTTACAAAAAAGTCTGCGATTTATCTGTGCAGTATATCATAACAAAACCTCGTGATTTCCCACGCCGATTCTTGGACAATCAAAATCTCTCAACAAAACACTACTATATAATGGTCTAAAAGATAAGGTCAGTTTCCAACGGATGACCTTGTCCCCCTGACCTCAGAATGATAAGATTTGCCACCAGCCTGGCCCCTACTGCTTGGGCAGATATTAATAAAGACAGCTTCTTTCCCCAAGACTGAGCACCCTCCCAGAATCTACAATTTGCTCTGCTCAATTTCAAAAGCTAAAAGTTTAAGGAACAATTTCTCTAATCACAGCTACTTTGGAGTTTCATAAGTAAATTATCCGGATCCAGGGGTATAAGACCCCTATGCTTCTTTTCCATCATATTTTTTTTTATTGCAGTACTGAGTTATAGGGGGAAGCTCGAGTCATACACAATGCTTTTCACTGATTTTTTTCCATACTGACAGAACAGAACAGACTTTAAGCATACAAAGGATCGTCATTATTGATGTAACTGCTACCAATGGCTGCAACTTTACGGCGCGAGTGGGCTCGGGTTCATCAAATATGGAGAATGGCTCAGTGGTGTAATGTGCTGTTCAATGACGAGAGCAGATTCAGTCTGCCGTCGTCGTGTTTGTTTGTTTGATTTGATTCTTTACGTCCCATCAACAATCTTTCAGTTATAAAGTGAAGGGTCCTCCTGGGTTGAACCAGTACTAAGCTAGGATTAATGTTCTTGCTCAAGAACACAACTCAGTGAGGCCGGTGAGGCTTGAACCCGCGGCCCCTCGGTCTTAGTCAAGCACTCTACCACTGAGCCACTAGCGACGTTTAAAATCCGTGACTAGGGCATGATTTACATATTTCAGTAATCGGCAGAGTAATTTCGTCATTTTGCGAGGGTTTTATTTTTACGAAACTAAAACCCTCGCGAAAATTTCAGAATTTACAGTAGTTGAAACCACAGATCTTACCTGGCAGTGGTTGATGGAAACTTATATGCTGACCGTTATGTCAATCAAATTTCAATGTCACTCGTCGCTCCTCTTGCAAGACGTTATTGGCTGCAATTCCAGCAGAACAATGCAGGGGCCCATATAGCAGGCTGTTCCTATATTATGTCAATTATTCCCCTCACATATCAGTATATCAATACACTACCATGGCCTACTAGAAGCCCAGATCTGGCACTAATTGAACATGTCTGGATAACACCAAAAGACGTCCTCGTTGCGCCGCAAGTGGACAGCGATCCCCCAGAATGATATTAGAACCATTATTGGTTCGATGCGTTACTGGTGCAATGCCCGAATGCTAGGCGATAGGGGCTTAACTTCTTGTTTTATATTCTTTGACTGTCAAAATGACCATACAATTTGCATACAGTGTGTTGAATCTAAATGGGTGAAATGCATAGGTTATTTTCAGGATACTGGTCGATTAACGCACTTAAGAGCAATATAATACTTGCTTTTTTTTTGGCAGCAACAAAATGGTACAATTTGCATGTGTTTCTTTTTGTCGGGTACACATGTATATTGAATATAAAGAACACAACAAATTAAAGTGCATCTTAAGTTGCATTTTGTATTTATTTTAATCAGTTTTATGGTATTTACAAACAAAATGAACAATAAATAACGATTGTGTATAACATCCAAAATTGCAAGTCATAAAATGAAAGCATGTTAAATGATAAAATATGACCACCTCTACATACAGGAGCATAGCTAGAACACATTTTAATATACCATGCGCAGATCCAGAAAGTTTTGTCAGAGGGTCCAACTTTGACGGGTTTTTTAGTTGAAAAGAGGAGGAAGGATCCAAATACCACTATTAGCGGGCCATTTTTGGCTGATGATGGCCCAACATTGAATGCTTACTTGGTAGCTTTGTGTTTTTCAGGGGATCCAGACCAGTATTGCAAAGAAATCCTATATTTGTGTGATTTTTCAGAGGGGGTGGGGGTCCAGACCGTGCTTGTTGTACACATGAATTTTCATACAGACCATCAAATCAAGACACAGCATATGCATCTAACATGTGTGGATCCAGGTGGTGACAGGGAGTCCGGACCGCCTGGAAAATCACAAGTGGCTATAGGTATCCTTAGAAATACTGGTACGGCCCCCCTTGTACGGATGAGGAAGTTGGGTGTGGCCCTCTGTGAAATATGCTGATGACTGAAAAAAACCGTTGTTAGGGCCTCCTCCACTCCCCTGTTGGAATTTTCTGGATCCGCCCATGCCTAATGATTTATTACCTCAGATATTCAGAAATGGCCTGCTATTAACCCATAAAGCGCCACCTATAATTTGCAGCAGACGACAATTTAAAATTCTCCTGCTTTTTCAAAAATAACAAATAAGGCATGATATTTCATGAAAATCGTCTGCTGGCAGACGATTCTCATGAAATATCATACCTTATTCTTTTGAAAATAAGGGAAAATGTTGCAAAAAATTGTCGTCTGCTGCAGTCATGAATGGCACTTTAAGGCTTAAAATAAAATAACTAAGAAAAAAATTCTGCTGTCGCATATCAAGCGTTATTCCCTCTGCTAAATAAAGGAAAGCGAATATGTCTAATTTGTACTGATGAAAATTGTTCTGACAGATCCACAGTGGAGAGTTGGTGCAAAATTAAAAAAATGAATTTTGCTTTAAAAATAGTCTTATCATACGACGTTGCGTCTAGTAGTGATATAACACCATGTACTCAAATCCACTGACCACTAGTGGTTTTCATTTTGTAATGATGACCATACCATGTCAAAAATGTGACATTTTCACACCAAGCATTTTAGTCGCATCTGATAAACAGAATCTAACATTTGTGCTCCTGTATTATTGAATTTATTAAAATTGTTTCCAAACAAAGATACATGTAAAACGTTTTGCAAACCTTGCATGTGTCTTTTTCTCATATCGTTTGATAGATTCAATTAAACATGGGTACCAATGCAAGTGCCTCTATTTCATAGACATTCTAACAGTGTATATATTTAAAAGAAATGACACATAGTAGATATAAATGATTTAGATATTGGATTTTAAAGTGATTCTCTGGGGTAGCTCCATACCAAAGTGATTCCAAGTTTGCACCTTTAGTAATATATTATATAACTGGGGAACACAGGCTAAATAGTAGATATAACATGAGTGCTCATGTATTTATTAAACAGGCTGAGGAAAACAATTAAAATGAAATTATATTCTGGAGTGGAAAAAGTGAGGATTATGTCATGACGTTATATCACACCAATACGCGTTATATCACAACAATACGCGACGTCACACAGGAGGCAATTGACCGCTTGTAAGCAAGAAAAAAACTTCATATTATTCAATTTTAGTTCACTGTCTAGCCACGCCCAAACTGGTTCGTATCTCTGTTAGCTTTACAAGAGACCAGGACATGTGGTGATACAGTGACCTAATATATTACCACTTATTTAATCAAAGGGAGACTACCTAGATCTGGAGAGGCTTTGAGTGGCTTAAGAATTTGTAATTTCTTTCTTTAAAAATAGCCGCTTATTTTATGCTAGGAAATACTTTTTCATCTTGCGTAATGTACAATGCTACACTTTTGTGTAGGATAAAACATAATATCAAATGACATCTCGTCTGGGAGTGAAACAACGCCATGCAATAAAATCGATTTTCAGGAAACGTTATGACGTCCATAACGTTGTGTACATAATCACAAAATTATAACGTTCTTACGTCAAAAATGAGTTTTCAAAGTGATCTTAATAACATATGAAAAATAGAATCAAACATTCATGCTCTTGTATTATTGCATTTATCAAACTCGTTGCGAAAAAGAGATAAATGCTCAGCAAGCCTCGCATTTTATCTCTTCCCCAACTCATTTAATAAATTGAATAAAACAGGAGCACTAATGTAAGAGCCTCTAAGTATAGATCAGCCACTGCTTGTTATGATGGATCCACGTATGCTATGTATTTGCTAATCATCCTGTTTGCTGGCTTTTAAAAACAGTGCAGTCCCCTTTATAACACAACTCATTATAACACAGATTTGGATATAGCATGGTCATATTGTGGCCCCCAATTGTTTTTACCATGAAATTATAGGAGAATAACCATGAAATGTTATAATCGCTTTTGTTTCATGTAAACTATAATGTTGATTGAATAAGGTGCTTTTCAAATGTTCCTGGTTAAAAGCTGTCAAACCTGACAATAAACAAATATATTTCAATAGAACTCATCACAAAACTTTGTTCAAGCGCAAAATATTGTCAAATTTACCAATATTATTTTCACTGCCACAGGTAGATAATAATAAAACATATCTTCATGGAAAGAAACATAATGTAATTTGGAAATTCTAACATGTGACCCCTTATAATATTTATAACAATAGAATCTATTACGAGTGTTAGGGTGGGATGGAAGAATTTGCGACAAGAATCACCAGGCTTGTCGAGTGATAACAAATGGTGATCCTGAGGGAGGAATTTTTCTATTTCAACCCCACACAAATAATGCATTCTTTTATTTGCTCATCATTGAATTCTGCATTTTCATTTTGAAATAAGCTCAACATTACACAATGATGTCACTTTGACATAACAATGACGTCACTTGACAACCATGTGTGCGAGTTCCAATACAATCAATGAACAGTTCATAGCATGGGTTATATAACATGGGCAAGATCAGGATTTCTATTCCATGCTTTATTTCTCAGAGATTTTTATCTAATGTGTGAGAATGCACCATATATCAGATTATCATCTCGGAGTGAAATTACACCATGCAATAATATCGATAAACCACTTGTGGTTTACAGATTTCAGGAAACGTTATGACGTCCATAACAACGTTGCATACATAACTGTTATGACAAAAGTATAATGTTTTTACGGCAGAAATGAGATTTCAAAGTAATGTTAATGTCATATGATAAATAGAATATAACATTCGTGCTCTTGTATTATTGAATTTATAAAAGTCATTGCGAAAAAGAGAAAAAATGCTCGGCAAGCCTCTCATTTTATCTCTTTTCCCCAACTTGTTTAATAAATTCAATAAACCATGAGCACTCATGTAAGAACCTCTATATTTGATATGGGATGAAAGATTTCATCAATTATAAATGGATACTGATCATTGTTTCACCTATTATCTAAACTTTTAACTTTGACAATATATTTAATGAACCATACACACTATTCAAGTAGCTGCTGAATTATATAAAATGCTATCTCCAATGGCGTAGTCAGAACGCTGACGAGGCTAACAACATCAAAGGGAGACTACTGGACCAAGCAGTGCTTTTCTTCTATTGTATCCCTTTTCAAAGTGGGATCGAACTCTTTCCTTTAAGAGCAGTTCCTTAATAAATGGAAAATCATGTACATGTATTCTAGTATGTCTAATTCAACTTCTTGTAAATCATGGTCAGATCCAGTGGGGGAGATAGGGAGCCAAGACCCCCTGTAAAATCGCAAGAGGATAGAGGTTCCTTAGAAATATCGGTACGGGCACCCCTTAAGATGCAATGGCACCAATTTGGCCCAATTGCTTCTCGAGGGAGTTTGGTACGGCCCTCTGTAAAATACGTTGATGACTAAAAAGGAGGACCACCCATGACCCAATTTACTGGATGTGCATATGTAAATAGTCATAAAATCTCAAGACAAGAGATTATTTAGGCTCCACTTCAAAATTAAGCATCATGTTTTTACTGGAATAATGATTATGTGTGATTTCCACCAGTACAGAAGATAGAAAGATACATGAGGCATCTCGTTGCTACCCTTCCAACAAGCAGACTAATGATAAAATAAAACATGTTTAAAGTCTCTACATGTATGATAAAGCTTTTGGGTCACTGTAAAGGCTGCAACTTTAATATTCATATTTGGGCGTGAATTCGCTAATTCATTTCCTCAATAGGGGACATTAGGTTCTATTTATAATTGGTAAAGTCTTATTGCGTTTTTTGAGCCGTGTAAACATGTGTGCATTTCATGAGAATCCTGACCAACTGACATTATTAACCCTTAAAGCACCAATCGCAAAAATGATGTTTGCGTTTGTCATCTGCTGACTTATTTGAAGCGTCTTTGACAAACAGTGTACTCTAGGAGCAGTCTCATCTGGGTCCACAATGTTTGATTCAATACTTACAATGACTAATAAACAGACATTTTCAGATCCAGTTAATTTGCTGGCATTTTAAGGGTTAAATAATATGACTTTTGGCAGTACGCAAGATTATACATTTACATTTACATAAAATCACGCCTCATTCTCAGTTTTCTATGTCTATCTCAGTTTTCTATGTCTAAGGTTGATCAGTCCTAATTACACATTCATGGGGTGCTGCCTTTAAACTGACCCAATATCCTTATAATACTGTAAATTCGAAAATTATCGCGAGAATTTTATTTTCACGAATAGCAATGAAAGACACACTGACGATATTAAAATTTGTGATTAGGACATGAATTACCTATATCAGTAAACCACAGAGTAATCTCACCATTTGGCAAAGATTTTATTTTCACAAAAATAAAACCCTCCCAAAAATTTCCGAATTTACAGTATAACTTAAAAATCCTATCTAGAAGTCTATGATTTGGTAAAATAAATTATCTAACAACTAAGGCACCAAATAGGAATCAAATTAGCTCTCATGATCCCATTAACAAATTTAATCCATGGCACCAACGTAATGAACTATTTTGTTGTGACATGTCTGTATGACTAATAAATAAACACAGTAAAACCTCTGTAAAATGGGCACTCAAAAATAGAAAAAAACAAAGATCATAATGATAATTGGTAGCTTAATGAAGGTCGAAAGTATTGCAGAATGCTCCCCATTGAGCATTCTGCAATACTTTTGATCTGCATTAAGCGCTAATTGGTCTTGAAAACCGATTTTCTGTCTTTTTGAGAGTTGCCGTTTTACACAGGTTATACTGTAAAATAAAAGGTAAATTCCTTCCTTGTTCTACAGTCCAACTAAACAATTCCCGAGAAGAGAAGGCATTATAATGGCACTTATGAATGGCAAATTATGACGTCATTTTTGACTAAAATGACTAGAGAGTTCAGAAATATTCCTGGAAAATACTAGGATCAACAAAATCAGGTCTTGGTATCCGAAATCGTCCATCTTTAACCAAGCTGTGCAAACTGCAATAGAAAATTATTATAATAAAGTCACATATAATAATAGAGATTTAGACAAACAATTTTTTCAGCATACATGTGTAAGTATTGTTTGGGATATGGATGATGTAACGATTTCTTATGGGACCTATTTATTGTCTATTTCAATAACTATCTATAGTGACATATGTTTTGGGTGTGTTAAAGAATTCATAGCTTATGTTTGATAGCAAAAAAACTGATAATAATTAATTTGGGGGTTTATATATTTTTGTACTTGTATCTACCTATCTATAATTCAAACTACTGCTAATTCAAAATAAAGGAATTTGAATTAAAGAGATTCAACTGTACCCCAACTTGTATTTTCCTATACCACCAGCTCATTTGATATTCTGTTTTCAAATGCATGGATCCATGTGCCGATCCAGTGGGGGGGGGGGGGGGGACAGGGGGTCCAGACCCCCCCCCCCCCGCCCCCTGAAAAATCACAAAAATATAAGGTTTCCTAGCAATACTGGTCCGGATCTACGAAAAATTACAATGCTACCAAGCCAGTATTCAATGCTGGGCTATCATTGGCACGCCAGCAAAATGCATTTAAATGGCGTTTCGTTAGTGGGCCAATGATGGCCCATTTTTAGTGGTATTTGGATCCTCCCTCTCCTCATCAACAAAAAAAAAAAACGTTATCAAAGTTGGAACCCCTTTGACAAAACTTTCTTGAACCACACATGGCATCAATTTATTAGTCCCAAAGATATGTGGTTGTGATATCATAATAAGATATTTATTCTTTACTCCAATCAGAATAAAGATATTGATATAGTTATGTGAACAAAAACCCTACTCACTTTTGTAAGAAAACAGGGTTGGCAAAAACTGGAATGGGTTCTAATTCTATCACCTCTGGATCAGGAGGTTCTCTGAAATGAAAAAATACTCAAGGTCAGAATTTTTCAACAATATTTAACTTTATGTCATCTAGTGGTGACTTTTTTCATCTGCTAACAATGGCGTAGCCAGAACCCTGAAAAAGTTACTCTGATCAAAGAGAGACTACTTGATTAAGCAGTGATTCTCTTCAATTGCGTCCCTTTTCAAACAATTGAAAGAATTAGCTCCCAGATGGAGAGAATTCTTTCCTTTAAGAACAGTTTCATTTGGTATGGAAAATCACTTTTTACCACATTGGGTGACCTCCCTTGAATGTTCCTATTTTTATTATGCACATGCGTAACTACCGTAATTAGCTCCCGCCAATGCCCACAGTTTTAGCAAACTATTCCGATACAGATCAGGCCTCACAATATGTCATATCTGGTCAGGTTATAAATGAAAATTGTTGAGCCTAAATTGCACCTATCTGCTAGTGTAAACCCATTTTATGTACTCCAATGTTGAAGTCAGCAACATGGCTAGATGCTCTAGCAAAACGAATGAGTTGAGAGATATTCTAAGACTCCATAGGATGTAGAACGAGGAACATATCCATCATAAATTGGTAAATTGACAATTTCAAAATCTAAGTCATGTTTATCACAAATTCAGAGGACCCTGACCTTGAAAATCAGGTACCACTCACCAAAATAAGATCATTTCTTTTCCGTGTATCATTGCTGTTAATTCGCAATTTGGTCAAAATTTACCTATTAATTGAAAAGATAGTGTGCAGAAAATGCTGTTTTTACAATACTAATAGGATTGTGAACTAAATATTAGATCAAGGACACACATATCAAACAATTCCAGACTGTATGCCATTGATAGAAAAAAGCTCTTGTTCTAAAAATGTTTAAATTATTTTCTATTTATATGAATTTATTTGAAGGTGATTTGTTTGAAGTGACATAGGTTCATTGGACCAGGTGCTGTTATTTTGTTTAATCAAGTATTCCTTAGTACTTGTAGTAGCCCATGTCACAAAACTTACTCTGGTGGTTTCCGTCTTTTCATTTTCCGGTATATTACTATAATAAGACAGACTGTAATCAGCACTACGGCAAGACCAGCTCCACTTGACCCAACAATGATATAGAGACTGTAAGAAATGTCACCAGTTTCAACTGAAAAAAAAAACAGAAATATTACCATAAATGCATCGATATAGGCATTCAAAATTTACAATACTACTGTCCTGCCAGCCAAGAGTGACAGTGACATCATGTTTTGTTTACAAAATTATCAGGGACTTAGAATCGATAGATCACTTGTGTATTAAATCCTATCCGCAGGATAGGATTAATACACAAGTGATCTATCGATTCACATTAGCTGAAGTGGAGTGTACAAGTTAATGTTTTACTTAACAATTGTAAATTAAGTATTACGTCACTGTCACTTTTGATTGGCGCGACAGTATACAGTATACACTACACAGCTTTACTGTCGGTTCAAAGATGCATGATGATAGGGCTACATCATTCTTCATAGAAACAGGTAAATAACATAAAATATATCATTACAGTTAAAGGCAGTACAGGATACCTGTATAAAACACCCATTACCTGGATAAGTTTAAATTTTTTGTTTACACCAGTTCTCATCTATCTTTGAACCAAAGTACTTCCACGCTGTGGATATAAACATATACAGCTACAGTCTGAGTAATGACTTTTAGCAAAAATTGCATTTCAAAAAGTTAATGCGTAATGAATAACATGACCCTTTCAGACAGGAGCATTTGTGTGCGTCAGCAACATTATGGTAGAATGTAAATAAACAGCTGACACCCCTATTTCTAGAACTAAAATACAGTCACACATCTTGAAAACCAATTTTCGGTCATTTTGAGAATGGGCGTTTAAGACAGGTTTTATTTTACTGTAGCTTTGCAAAACCTTTCCTGTAAGTAGACTTACTTTTAGGAGCACAGACAAGGTCAGTACCACTCCATGTACTATGCGACTGTACTGTAGCTTTGTAAAGCATTTACTGCAAGAAGACTTACTTTTAAGAGCACAGACAAGGTCAGTACCACTCCATGTACTATGCGATTGTACTGTAGCTTTGTAAAGCATTTACTGCAAGTAGACTTCCTTTTAAGAGCACAGACAAGGTCAGTACCACTCCATGTACTATGTGATTGTACTGTAGATTTGTAAAGCATTTACTGTAATTAGACTTACTTTTAAGAGCACAGACGATGTCAGTACCACTCCATGTACTATGCGATTGTACTGTAGATTTGTAAAGCATTTACTGCAAGTAGACTTACTTTTAAGAGCACATACAAGGTCAGTACCACTCCATGTACTATGCGATTGTACTGTAGATTTGTAAAGCATTTACTGTAATTAGACTTACTTTTAAGAGCACAGACAAGGTCAGTACCACTCCATGTACTATGCGATTGTACTGTAGATTTGTAAAGCATTTACTGTAATTAGACTTACTTTTAAGAGCACAGACAAGGTCAGTACCACTCCATGTACTATGCGATTGTACTGTAGATTTGTAAAGCATTTACTGTAATTAGACTTACTTTTAAGAGCACAGACAAGGTCAGTACCACTCCATGTACTATGCGATTGTACTGTAGATTTGTAAAGCATTTACTGTAAGTAGACTTACTTTTAAGAGCACAGGCAAGGTCAGTACCACTCCATGTACTATGTGACTGTACTGTAGATTTGTAAAGCATTTATTGTAAGTAGACTTACTTTTAAGAGCACAGATGAGCTCAGTACCACTCCATGTACTATGCGATTGTACTGTAGATTTGTAAAGCATTTACTGTAAGTAGACTTACTTTTAAGAGCACAGGCAAGGTCAGTACCACTCCATGTACTATGTGACTGTACTGTAGATTTGTAAAGCATTTATTGTAAGTCGACTCACTTTTAAGAGCACAGACAAGGTCAGTACCACTCCATGTACTATGCGATTGTACTGTAGATTTGTAAAGCATTTACTGTAAGTAGACTTACTTTTAAGAGCACAGGCAAGGTCAGTACCACTCCATGTACTATGTGACTGTACTGTAGATTTGTAAAGCATTTATTGTAAGTAGACTCACTTTTAAGAGCACAGACAAGGTCAGTACCACTCCATGTACTATGCGACTGTACTCTAGCTTTGTAAAGCATTTACTCTAATTAGACTTACTTCTAAGAGCACAGACAAGGTCAGTACCACTCCATGTACTATCTTCTTGACAAACACGTCTCATACTACCACCAATGATCTGGTAACCTGTGTCACATGTAAACATTGCTATTGAACCATTAGAATAGCCATATACCGTCCTGTTCCCATTCTCAGGTGGATTAATGAATGGACAGCGAACAACTGAAAAAGTAAGGAGAGATGAGAATTTTATAAACAACCTTAAACTTTTAATGCTCATTTCAACCTTGCCAAATACAATGGGCATTTAGAAAATAAGTAGCATGGTCTTTTCTGCCAGTATCCGATTAACAAACCCATTCATTTTTATATCCCTTTAAACAGCTATCTGTCCTCTATGTTAGGACATAAATTTTATGAGGATGATGTGATACAGGAATGGAATATATTATTGTGAATATGTGGACTATTTGAATACTGAAAATAGAAAAATGTCCATTAGAGTACATAATTGATAAACTTTTGAAATGTGTGCATTTTGAAAAGTGTGCAGAGAATTAACATTATTTTATAAAACTTGATTGTTTTGTGCCATTTTGTGAGCCATCATATGGCAAGGTATCATACGAGTAATGACCAAGTTTGTCGATTCCAATAGCTTAAATACAAACACCATGAAGAATACAAGGCAATGCTGTTATTTTTTTGACTAGAAATTGCTTGTCACAATGCCTGTTTTTAGAAAATGTATAACCTGTACTAGTTTAAACTTGTTCTGCGTTGGTATTTTAATAGACCACAGTTTATGGTCTTTGTTATATAACCAAAGAAAATTTTTAAACCAGAACATAGAGCAGATTATATTTAAATCTTCCCATTGGTTAGAATGAGTTTAGCTATGAGTTTACGTTTCTGTTTATTTTAACCCATATAAGCCTAGCGTCCATTTTGTGGGACGTAGGCAAACAGTGAAAACCCAGTGAAGCCGCAGAATGCCTCGTCTGATCAGGGTCTCCACTGTTTGCTTACAGATTGATCTGTCAAGATTTGAACAAAAATGAAAAAAAATCCACCCAACAACCCTTAAATCGGAAAAAAGACTGGTCCAATTGATAACAGTGGGAAATTCCATTTGGCATAAATGGGTAAATTGAAAACAGTAGCAAAACAAAAACGTATGAACGCTTTGTAAGTAGAAATCAATTAATTTTGCCAGTGGTTTACATGATACCATGAGCAAATATTTATCTTTGTTGAAATATGAGAGATTGGGTAACCTCACCCACTTCTTAAAAATAGGAGGTAGTGGCATCAGGAATCACTTTGCAGAACAAAACAAGTCAAGATATTTGTAAGACAAAATGTTTTTTCACAAATAAAGCAAAATGTATACTCAATAGACATATTTCATGCTTCTAATTAATTGTAAAAGTATAAAGAAAATTTGCAAACAGTCTTATGTTTGAAAGTATACCATTTCTCTATATATCAACATCTTCTAGATGCAAAGGTGTAAGTTGTGCGAGCAATATTGGCAGAGTATATTAGCAGAAAGAGAAAATGTCACCAAATCGTTAATTTATCAAATTATGATCGTAAATAAGGTGACCTTTTTCCTAACATTTTGCTTAAAATTTCCAGCAGTCTATAAAAACCTACTCATTTTGAGCATGCACTGCACATATATGCCAAGTACTTTTCGACAATGGACACCACATCATGTAGCGGTTGAATTCTAGTTTCCAAAAATGAATAATTTGATGTCATTTTATCAATGCATTCAAAAGTTATTATGCCGTGCTACGCATTTTCCAAATGTCCCTAGTAGCAGAAAACAAGTGTCATGAAAAGGTTTAGTCCCGTCCACACAGAATTTATACATTTTGAATCACCTTGTCTTGTCCATACAGTGTTTTGACATGTATAAGGTTTTGTAGGGTCCACACCGTGCTTTACATGCGGCAAGTTGTGTCTGGTTCATACAGTATTTTTACAAGTTAAAGCTTTTGTCTGGTACATACAGCGTTTGTATATATTGAAAGGTTTTATCTGATCCATACACTGTTTGTATATATTAAAATGTTTTGTGTTATCCATACAGCGTTTGTGTTTATTGAAAGGTTTTGTCTGGGCCTTAAAGTGTTTGTATATATTGAAACGTTCTGTCTTGTCCATATAATATGTAAACATGTTGAAATTTTGTGTTGTTTCCATATAGTGTTCAAACAGATTGAAAGATTTGTCTGGTCCATACAGCATTTGTGTTTATTGAACAGTTTTGTCTGGTCCTTAAAATGTTCTGTCTGGTCCATACAACGTTTGTATATATTGAAAGGGTTGGCCTTGTCTCCATACAGTGTTTAATGTGTTGAAAGGTTTTGCCTTGTCCATATAATGTGTAAACATGTTGAATTTTTGTGTCGTTTCCATGCAGTGTTCAAACAGATTGGAAGGTTTTGTCTGGTCCATACAGAGTTTAGACATGATAAACAGTTTTGTTATGACAATAAAGTTTTCCTGATCTTCGCCGTCTTTCTTACTTTAACACGTTGAAAAGATTTGTCTTATTCATACAGTGTTCAAACAGATTGTTTTGTCTCTTGTTCATAAGCTTTAAAAATGCTAAACGGTTGTGTTATGTTTATAAACTTTTTTTAAACATGTGTAAATGTCCATACACCGTTTAAACATGTTGAAATATCTTGTTTTGTCTAGGCTGTGTCTTTATAAGTTGAAAGTTTTGTTTTGCCAATACAATGCTTATAAATGTTGAAAGACCTTGTGTTGTCCATACAGTGTTTTTCATGTTGAAGAGGTTTCGTCTTGTCCATCTAGTTTGTAAACTGCAAAACGTTGAAAGGCATTGTTCTGACCATTCAGTGTTTGAACTTATTGATAACTTTTGCCTTGATCATATATTGGTTTCTTTTTTCACCTATGAAAGGTTCTGTCTTGCCCTAACAGACTAAGTGTTATATATTAATTTGTATAAACATAATAGACATATAATAATAAAGAAAATGTTCTTTTCGAAAAAAGTTACGTATGAAAAATTAAAAGAAACAGTATATGAGGGTAAAAAGATAAAAAGATAATAATGAAAAATATGAGTTTAGCTTCTGCCCTGCAGTACCCTATATACTGTAGATTCAGAAACATATTTGCCACATTAAAAATTCACGACTAGGGCATGGTTTTCCCGCATCAGTAAATGACAGAGTAATTTAGCCATTTCTGGAGGGTTTTATTTTCACGAAACTATGTAAATGTCTCCATAACACTGGAGATCAAAACACTTGTTGATACTTTGAGAACTAGAAATTTGTCATTGTACACCAGACTGTAGTTACCATGTGCATTCTTGTGTACATGATAATGACCTGTCATTTATACAAGAATGCACATGGCATTAGCAACGAAGTTTGAAATTAGGCTAATAGAGGTCACTAATATCAAGTGAATTTGTCTGGACTATAGTTATGAATGTGGTAAAATTACCTTTCTTTGAAAGCTTTTGCTTCAAAGCATCAAATTCATTTTTAATGCGAACTGTTGACTCCGCAACTGATTGCTTTCCTGTTACTTGGTAATCATATTGACATTGTTTATTAGAGCCACAAATTTCACTGGTCCCAGGTCGCATGTTAGCACTTGACAATAGTTCATCAATAAATATCGGTTCATAGTGAAAGACTGGTTGATCTTGAGATGGTGTTGATAATAGTAGCTCATTTGCTGGTACAGCCCCTAAAATATACATAATACATAGAAAAAGACTGATGAATCCTCAATTTGTGGTGACAATAGTAGCTCTTATGCTGATACAGCCCCCAAACATACATTATACATAGTGAAAAGACTGGTTAATCCTCAAATTGTGGGGATGATAGTAGCTCATTTGCTGGCACAGCCCCTAAAATATACATAATACATAGTACAAGACTGGTGATTCCTCAAATTGTGGTGACAATAATAGCTCATATGCTGATACAGCCCCAAACATACAATGTGAGTCGCGGATTGAGATTTCCTACAATTTGACATTTTGACAAGTGTAGACTCAGACAATCCTCCGCAGCCTCCTGTTATGCTTAGAAACACCAAACGGCGTTCAGTCAGTAGCTTAAAAATCATAGAATACTCAAGTGACTAGCAAAGGCTCTGATCAGACTGGGCGTATGCACAGGCTGATCTGAGGCTTTACTGGTCGCACATATTGTTGGAAATCTCATGCACTTGCTCACATTATACATGGTGGAAAGACCGGGGAATCCTGAAATGGTGGTGTAATACACCCCATGTCAATTATTCAATTAACCTTCAGGATTCCATTTATAAGAATGTTTACATCATGGTGGAAAACAGTACAAATCTTGACTAGCTGGCTCTCAGGACCCTGCGGATTTTTAAGGCAGGACATACCCGAGATTAGCATGTTAAGGATTAATGTAATTATGCAATGTTCATTGATATTTAGATAACTGTGGGTAGAGACAGTCTTTACAAGTTAGGTTAACAATGTACAAAAGGTATAAAAATCAGTTTAACCCTTAAAGCGCCAAGAAAAAAATGTATCTGAAAATGTCGTCTGCTGAAGTCGTCTGCTGCAAATAATTGTCTAACATTACTGACAAATTAAGTATAGATGCAAACAGTGTGGACCCAGAACAGACTGCTCCTTTTTCGCGATTGGCGCATTAAGGGTTAAGAGTAAATAAGGATACTTACATGTCATACCAAAGTCATAATGCAACTGTCGTTCTGAAGCAGAGGGTGTCACTACTGTGCCATTTCTGCTTATAAAATCATCATCTTCTAGGCCATTGTAGTTCCCAAGAAGACCCCGTAGGTTACCTAAATAGACAAATGCCAAACTAAGTGAAAGTCACCTCAATACCTAAAAAAACTACACTTACTCTAGCTACTACAGTCTCAAAGATATGGGCGGATCCAGAGGGGGGCACCTTCCCCACCCAAGGAAAATCACAATGGGCTATTGGTTTCCTTAGATATTTTCTTGCGCCAAACACAATATATGAAATATACCCAAACCAAATTATCAAACTATGTCAAAGGGCATGATACTTATTGAGATCACAAGGTTTTGCGTTTAAAATTTGCACATAGAAGATGTCTTAATTAGATAGCAAGGGAAAGCTAACATTATTTTGTATGTCACACACCGTCCTGACCTTCCAAATATTTTTAAAAACAAGCGAATATTATCTTAGGGATTGGATTTTGTTTGCCTTCAAGATTCATATGAGTGTGTGGGGTTTTTTTATGCTTTACGTCACAGTCAACAATTTTAAGCCATGTCAGGACTCAGGATGGGTCTTCATGGGTTGAACAAATGCTAAGCAGTGGATAAAGTGTCTTGCTCAAGGACACAACTAAGTTATTGCCTGCTTCAATCCCAAGTCTAACGTTCTACTTACTGGGCCACTGTGATCCACCTATGAAAATTTGCTTGAGGGAGATACTTTAAATGCTGAATTCTTACACAGGGATGACTTAACATTCATTCAAGGGAGATAACTCAAATAAAAAGCAATTCTGCACTTTACACACCCTCTTGACACAATTATATCCTAGTAAATGTCATCAAAATATCTCAAAAGGTTTGTAAGCTATGGATTGCACAAAAAGGGTTCATTTTAAAGATTTTTTTCAAAACAAAATAACTCAAACAGTGAGCAAGGTTGATAAACCAATCTCACACATACAACGCACCCTTCTGTCCCGTTATATAGCGGCACCAACTATTATCAAGGTAAAGTTACCATTCTTGCATAGGACACAAGATCTTGACCAATTTATAACCCTACCCAATGTTATCTAAACGTGTCAAAGTGTATACAAGTTATGGAACGCACATACTTTTGTCTATGGATAGACAGGCACCAGACCAATAACAATAACTGCCAATCTTATCTGATAAGGGATAGAAACAGGCTTCATGGCTAATCCATGGACCGAAATGTAAATGCTATGCTGTTACTAGTTGACCACCAAGTACCAACTTGAACTGATATATAACCCTAACAAATACATGTATAATTAAAATATCTCAAAGGACATACAAGTTTAGCACACACAGGTTTAAATTCAAAACTATTCAAAGAGATTACACAAAGGAAAACAAGGGAAGATAACCAGACTTGCACACACTATACCATCTTGGCCTGATATATAACCGAGCAAAATTATCAACATATCTTAAAGAGTATGAAAGTTATGGAGCCAACAATGGAGATAACTCAAAACAGAAATAAATTGAGAGTGCTCCATAATTGCTTCAGACACACTGCCATGGCCTGATATATATGCTTACCATTTTATCAAACTATCTCATAGGGGATGTTATGGAGCACACAAGCTTCCATCTATGGATGGAGGGACATACTGTCTAACATACAGATGGATAGAACTAGGCCCATCACTATATCCCCTGATTTTATCCGTCCAAGGATAAGAAAAGGCATCTTGGCAGATCCATGGATTGAAATCAGAATTATATGCTGTTACAAACTTACCACCCAGTACGTTTGATGCTAGATGTGTACACTGCATCCAGTCATAAGTGTGAGTAACAGTGCTATCAGTCTAACAATAAAGTAACACATATAATCAGACTATATCAAAGGGTATGAGGGTTATGGAGGTTACAAGGGTTTAAAGTTCTTCAATGTTTCTCAGACAACAATTGACAGCAATCATTCATGCGCCAACCACAGCATAATAACACGATACATACCAACCAGAAGGACGGATGAGGTGCGAACTTGCGGAATTACCCAATTCAGGTTGCTCAAAATGCAATCTGAATTAAATGTGTGTGTGTACCTTGAGGTAAATCCTGCTGATGTGTATGCGCTTATAAGTATGTAATGTTACTGTTTTCCTATTGGCATAAACATAAATGGGTTCATGCAGGGTGGTAGAGAAAACAACCGCAACCTGTCTTGAAATTTCATGGAATTTTGAAACTAAAAATGCAAAATGCTTCCGAACTTAAAATGCCAACAAAAAGGTAACACAATTTACTGCAAAGATTCTGCACGTTCCGCCATTTAGATGCTCAAACAGACACTAAGAGAAATCATGATTCAATGTTTGTGTTATAACTTTGTTTCCTATTTGATTTTCACTCCGTTTAGCAAGAAATGCCCTGGGGGAACAGTATTTTTTTAATCTATTTGTAAAAGAGTTTCGTCTAGGGAATGTTTTAAAACAGGAAGTGTCACTCTGAAAAACATGCAATATCTTCACAGGTAAAGAGTCTCAGATACTAGCTGATGTGAAACGGCACTAGATTGGTATTGGCAGCAACAATAAGCATTAAAGAATTTTGGAGAGTGTTTATTAATTTGAAAAAGTCAGTAAATGGCAACAAAAGCATGAAAAATACCTAGCATGCATAGAGTTAAATGTACATAACAAAAAATATTACAGTCAAAGCTGTAATTGAATTGACTTCCTTCAATTGTCAACCAACACTGGACAGTCTTTTAATCATAAACAACACATTTGGATGGGAGAATCGAAAAATGCTATGCCTTTTGATTTTAATGCAATGCAATATAAACAGACTTTGGGACATTCAGCAAGTACGTTTGCACTATCAGAATTTAAGTCATCATCATTGCACTAAAACAGTCACTCAAAATAGACAAAATGAAGATCTTAATGACAAATGTCAACTTAATGAAGGTCGAAAGCTTTGCAGAATGCTCGCCTTGGAGCATTCTGCAATACTTTTGACCTGCATTAAGCAATAATTGGCATTGGAAACCAATTTTCTGTCTTTTTGAGAGTGGCCGTTTTACACAGGTTTTTCTGTAATAACATTCAAACCTGTGCCAACATGACTGAAAAATTGTTGACTGGGCCTTAACAATGTTTGATTTGATTATTTACGTCCCATCAACAATCTTTCAGTTAAACAGGGATGGGCCTTCCTGGGTTGAACCAGTACTAAGCTAGGACAAATGTGTCTTGCTCAAGGACCACAATGCAGTGCCCTGGTGAGGCTCGAACCTGTGGCACCTCAGTCTCGAGTCAAGCACTCTACCACTGAGCCACTGCCCTCTCAAATCAACACAAATAAAATAATCAAATAGTAGACTCAAAGTTATGCTAATAAAGTGACCAGTAAATAAAGTAAATTGTGATTAAAATGTAGATACCTTTGAGGGATTCCTCCCCTATTAGCACGATGAGGTTAAGAAGATCAGGAGTTACTTCAATGTTGATGGAGACACTCACTGGTTCCAGCACTATCAAATAACTGCCTTCGTTTGTAGAATTCTTCTGTACAGATATATCTGTAATAAAGAATATGTAGAAAGGTAAAAAAACATAGAATATATACTATGTAGATAGCTGTACACCTATGTAATATAGTTATGTATATAGGGATGCAACTATAAAAAGAGTATGTAGACATTGATAAAACAATGAAATAAGAGTATTAGTTTAGGCATAAATCTATGAAATAAAGCTATGTACATTTTAAATACGTAAAATATCACATGTTTCATATTTTGTAAAATTCCTGAGATTTTATCTTGTATGATTTAAGCTAAATCAGTACATGTACTATTATAGTTTACTTACTGTTAAAGTGTGAGGTAGTTGAGTCGATTGTTGCTATATTACCGTTGACTAAAACGTCAGCACCAGTTGTATTTTCTGTTGAGTGTTTTCTCACTTCAACAACATCACTTGATGACCCAGCTGACATTGCCACACTCGTAAAAATGGTGGCCTTTTGGAGGATACCTGTAGTCAAACAAGAATATACTATATGTTTTATATTTCTAGAGCTATGCATCACATTTGGTGAGATTATTTTGAAATTGTACCATTGTCTTTTTTCGTGTATGTTTTCAGCCAAGACAGCCACTTTGTCCAGTAGAGTTGAATTGTTTTAGCATAAGAATACCAGAATTAAATATGTATACTAAACAGTTACATACACTGAAATTATATTTTATCTGATGCTTTCTGTTAGGATGGGGGTGCCGGACCCAATTTCACCAATGGCAGAGGAGTTTTCATGTGGGGTAACCCAAAGATCATTTTGTATGAATGATTTCAAAACTCAACCCATTTATGTACATGGGCTTTAGGAAAAGCAACCTATTGATATAGTACATATTTTATAATTTTAGTATAACATATAATTAGATTAGCTCTTATGTAAATGGTATAAGTCTTTTTATACCAATTCTATCAATAGCATGTCGATTTCATAGCATTTCTGGGCTGATAAATGTGGACTTTTCAAACACTATTATTGGCAGATATTTCATCAATCCAGAGTAACAGTATGTTTTATTTCAGATATAAGTTATTAAGTCCCAAATAACGCCTAGAAGAACCTTAGGAAAGTCAGTCTCAAACTTGTTCATTCATGAATAATCCTGATAACTTACATCATAGTTTCAGTGAACTGAGATCACACTGGGTAGACGACAATCGAAAACGTCAATACTATCGACGAACGTAGATAAAAAAAATCGTCAGAAACAGAGTTTTTATTGCCATTTGTCGCCCGATTTCTAGCGATTTTTGTTCCATATTTTTCTATTGTTAAGAACGTTTTCGATTGCCACCTACCCAGTGTGGAGATGGGCATTATATACATACCATCTTTGTCTGTAGCTTGTTCTGCTCGTACTTGTATGACTACACTAGAATTTACATCTTGGACTAGAATAAAATCACCCACCCCGTTGAAAGAATACTCTTTTCCATCTAAGGTGGCTAAATGAGGATCCCCAGCTGCCAGCGCTGCAAAACATGTACAATTACTGAACGTATGAGGAAAAATACTAACAGTATGATTCAACTCTTCACCAGTTGAATGTTTTTATTTCCAACCACTTTAGTCACATGGATCATTAAATAACATGGATTATCAGGTTGAACAAAAAGGATAAATGATATATCAGATATAGCAGAAAACAAGTCATACCTACATGTACATAAACGACATCATGCATCTGCAAAAAGCATTGATGCATTGCCTAACAGTAAACACACAGAATATTATTCAGGGCATGGTGCATAAGCTAATATATACATTAAGACCTAAAATCCATGCAGATTACAGGCTTGTACATTAATGACATGGGATATTTGGCAGACAGTTAACAAACAGACTGGAAGACTCAGGCAGTGTCTATATGATATGCTGCATGACAGACAGTAACCAAACAAACTGGACAACTCATGCAGTGCCTAAATGACATAAGTTTACATACAGTAACCACACACACTGGACGATGCATTCAATGTCTAAATGACATGCTGCGAGACAGACAGTGACCTCAAACACAGGACGATTAATGCAGTGTCTAAATGACACACTGCGTGACAGATAGTAACCACAAACACAGGACGATTAATGCAGTGTCTAAATCACATGCTGCGTGACAGATAGTAACCACAATCAACGGACGATTAATGCAGTGTCTAAATGACATGCTGCATGACACATAGTAACCACAAACACAGGACGATTAATGCAGTGTCTAAATGACATGCTGCATGACACATAGTAACCACAAACACAGGACGATTAATGCAGTGTCTAAATGACATGCTGCATGACACATAGTAACCACAAACACAGGACGATTCATGCAGCGTCCAAATGACATGCTGCATGACAGACAGTAACCATAAACTCTGGCCGATTCATGCAGTGTCTAAATCACATTCTGCGTGTCAGAAAGTAACCACAGACACTGGACGATTCATGCAGTGTCTAAATGACATGTTGCGTGACAGACAGTAACCATAAACACTGGGCAATTCTTGCAGTGTCTAAATGACATGCTGTGTGACAAATAGTAACCACAAACACTGGACTATTCATGCAGTGCCAAAATGACATGCTGCATGACACATAGTATCCACAAACACTGGAGGATCCAGGCAGTGTCTAAATGACATGCTGCATGGCAAACAACTGACACATATAATGGACAACTTATGCAGTGTCTTAATGACATGATGCAACGACTCAGACTGGACTATTTGTGAAGTGCCTAAATGGCATGCTGCATTGTGGTGTGGTTGATGACTTACAAAGCTCCAGATATTAAAGTAAGTTGTATCATACTGATTAGAAGTACATGTACTGTTGATTTTTACCGAAATAGTGGGAATTGTTTTTCTATTAATATTCTTAGTTTTCTTTAATGTGGATATGTAGGATAGAAAACACAGTTAGAAATTTCTAAATAATTATGAACTGCTGTCTCTGAAGTTTGTATCTATTTTAGCAAACAGTGCATGCCCTGATGAAATGCAGCATTATGCTGCATTTCATCAGGGCATGTACTGCTTGCCTAAATATCAGGGTCGTTTTCACACATTGTGGCATGATTGCTAAAGTAGCTGTCACTTTCATACAGAAATGAGTGGTTAATTTGCATATGACACTTATAATTGTCAATCAAAGTTGACAGACAATGACAAACAAGATTCATTTCCTATATTAGCATCCCATATTTTGTCCTGAAACTCACAGGTAGGTAAATAGGACTAAATGCGGAGGAGAGGTAGTATGGTTCTCCATAATACAGTAACGGCCACTCAAAAATAGACAAAACAAAGATCTTAATGACAAAGTGTAGCTTAATGAAGGTCGAAAGTATTGCAGAATGCTCCCAATGGAGCATTCTACAATACTTTTGACCTGCATTAAGCGATAATTTGTCTTGAAAATTAATTTTCAGTCTTTTTGAGAGTGGCCATTTTACACAGGTTTTATCATGTTTACTGTCCTAAGGCACCTTTTACATATCATATAGGTGGCCTAAATGAAAACTTGCACTTGCCAAGATGCCCCTACCAGAAATTCATAACAAAACCAGGAAGTGAGTTTGACACTCTCTGCGACACTAGAAACGACACAAAAAACTACATATCACAACACAATGTCCAAATCAAAGCCCAAAAACACACTTGAGAGCAACAAAAACAATGATTCAACAACAACACAATTACTGCCTTAGAAGGAATAGCAGCCCAGGCAGTTGTGGGGCTTAAATGATATTGTACTGGTCAAATATTCACAATGTGATTCCATAATAATAACAAACATCTAAACTTCTATTATAAATTAAAATGTGCCATATTAGAAAAATGATTTTATACGATCCTATTTTAAATTCTCAAGCTCCACAATTAAAACAATAAGAAGGCAGGCAATGCCATGGTCAGTTATCTTACAGTACATAGCAGGCTTAAAAGCAATACTATATTTATCTTAAATTCTCGACCAAAATGTATGTTTTTGGTACAAAAGAACAGTCTCAACATGCGCTGATCCAGAAAAAAATGTCAGAGGGGGTCCAGCTTTGACCTTTTTTGTTTGTTTGTTGTTGTTGTTGCTGTTTTTTTTGCTGTCTTTTTTGTTTGTTTTTTTTAGTTTATGACCAACACTATGAGCTAGTCATCATGGACCTGCCAGCGAAACGCTATTTAAATGGTGTTTGCTGGCATACCGAAGATGGCCCAACATTGAATGCTGGCTTAAACTGGTAGCCTTGTGAAATTCAGGGGATCCGGACAAGTATTACTAAGAAACCCTATGAGGGGGGGGGTCCAGACCTCCTGTCCCACACTCTGGATCCGCGCATGCTCAATGAGACAGATTATCAATTCAACTGACTAAAGACTGCTTACCAGGCACTGATAATAAGAACTAATACCAGGTAAAAGGCTCTGTTCTTTTTTCATGAAACATTCCAGTTTCATACATTTTGAAAGCACGCAAGCAACAAAGCGACCATTTCTGAATTATTTCCTTCATTTTTAAACCAAAGTACCAGTTGTGGGTACTCAAAAGAACTGTTTCATCATACAGTGGTTCTTTTAAGTATCCACATCATACATGTAATTTTGTGTTTAGCCACATACAAATAATCAACACTTTATATTGAGCCATTTGATATAAATATATTAACAGTGCTTCAGTTAAGAGTTGCTTAACAATTTTCATTTCTAATTTCACAGCCAAAACATGTTGTTGGAACTCAAAAGAACAGTCTCATTGAGAAGGTTAATGAGACAGTTCTTTTAAGCAACCACAACATTGATGGGTAAAAAAATATTTACAATTTTAACCTCACAAATTGTGTTTATCTTAACCTGTGATCTCAAGCTCAGAAATTTGCCATATCTGGTGCACAATTACTGTCACGCCAGCCAAGAGTGACATCACATCATGTTTTGTTTTTAATTGTTAAGAAAAAAATTAATGTGCACACTCCACTTGAGCTAATGCGAATCGAAAGATCGTTTGTGTATTACACAAGTGATCTATCGATTCTTAGTGCCTAATAACTTTGTAAACAAAACATGACATCACTGTCACTCTTGGCTGGCAGGACAGTAGTCTCTCATGCTTACCTGGAGAAGGCGGCTTATATCCAGCACATATTGTAGCGTTTCTAAACGTCAAAAAATTAGAACAATTCCTATAAGAATACACACAACAATGTAACCTTGGTAACAAGTCTGATTCATAATAGGAGAAAAAAGGCACTATACTGTCCCCCTGAGCTCTGTAATGATAACGTAGGTGGGTACCAGCCCCTGGTTCCCCACGAATGTCCATCAATATTCCCGTCTCATTGGCATAACAACATGTTTCACCGCCGGGATACTTCCTTGTGGCACTGCAACAAAAATATAGTATATAATATGAGTCGCGGCATGAGCAAAACAATAATGTAGGTGTGCAATGGCATGTCCAGAATGCTGAAACAGTTACACACAGCAAAGGGAGACTACCTGATCAAGCAGTGATTCTCTTCAATTGCCTCCCTTTCCAAAATGGGAACTACTCTTAGAGGTAAGAATTTGCTCCCAGAGGTCTGGGAGCAAATTCTTTCCTTAACAGCAGTTTCATATGGAATGGAAAACCCATTTTACCACATTAGGTGACCTCCCTTGAATGTTACTGTTTTTATTACGCACATGCGTAACTGCCAATGGGTGTGCGTCACAAGAAGACACAAATCAGCTCAGACACTAGCTCAGTCTGATCAAGCATGAACAAAGCATATGTCCTTAAATGCCCATCAAACGCACAGTGAAGACTCTGATCACACTGAGCGGATGCCTATGCTGAACTAGGTCTTGGCTTGGCACTCAATCATTTTGTTGGTTTTGCCATGTGATGGCTGATATTGAACCTTAGTGTTTGAAACTTCTCTTCTTTGTATTATATCACCAGCATATTTTGGACCCAAGTATTTTTAACTTTTCTTGTTTTGCCTCATATGGCCAGTATAATTAAGGCCAAATAAAAAAAAAATAGTGTGTTTAAGGTAACCCTACCTAAATTTACTGGTGAAACCTAGAATTTTTTTCAGGTTTTCTGGAAAAAGATATAATTTTATGCATTTTGAAAGGCGAAATGCCTTTCAAATAAATAAATTTATATCGTTTTCCAGAAAAAAACAACAACAAATATGTGTGCCTACCCTTCCTAAAATTTTCAGACCCGTTAAAAAGCTCTGACAATGTTTTTTTTATTTTATTTTTTTTTTGTTTTTTTTTTAGTCCTTAGCTCATTTTACAGCAGTCAAATGGTTAATTTCAAAGAAAACTATCATTTGTCAAGGTTCCAGAAGGGTCCAACTTTTTCTAGGGGGTCCAATTGCTTATTCCCCATAGAAACCCATATAACTTGTGATTTTCCAGGGGGTGTCCGTACCCCCTGTCCCCCCCCCCCCCCCCCCCCCCCTTGAATCTGCACTTGATGGTTGGTATTTTTCACCAGTCTCATATTTCATTTTAACTTTTGCTTGACACAGAGTGAATTATTACAATATAGTAGGATATGTAGTCATTCATCTTTTGTCATTTTACACACACATTGTTTGAGTAGCACAGATTAATTTCAATTTAGTAAACAAGATACATTGGCAAGATGAGGTATGCAGTTTTGTTTTCATCTTGAGTTTTGCGTGGGGTTACACTTAAACACTAACTCTCATAGGGCCAGTTATGCAAAAAAAAATTTAGCGTAAAATTGTGATTGTTTTCTTATCCATCAGTTCAAACATGTGTTTTGGGTGCTCAAAAGAACCGTCTCATCGAGAGGGTTCTTTTGAGTACCCACAACATATGTTTTGGTTGAGAAATAAGAAAAATAATTTTCAGTTACACACTCTTATCTGGGGGGCCTGACATTAGGTTACCAAATATGGTTTTCATTCAGGATTTATCATACTTTGTAAATTGCACGACCCTAGGGTCTGCACTATAATAACAATGTCAGGCGGTAAGTTCATCCATTACCAGTTTGTAAAAATCCTCATTTCTCTTGAACCTTATAGCATACTTGGATCAAATTTTGCATATTTATTTATTTTAATATTGTCCAGCCACTGTTATGCAAAACGGTGACTTGGCTTTGCTAACATTTTTTTTAGGCAAAGCCATGACACCGTTTTGCATACTTTTTTTGGCAAAGCCTAGTAACCATTTTGAATACCTAGGTCTTGATAATGTTAAAAAGTATTAGAACCCCCTTTCTTACAGAACCTTTTTCAGAACAGCTATGTGTCCACCTTGATAGATATGTTGAAAAACTCAGTTTGGCTACTTGAACATTGTTTTCAATTTAAATACCTAGAGTTTCTTGCTAATTAGCAAACATTCAACATGGGCCGTGCACATTACTGTCAGTTGATTGATAGTACAAGTGAAATTACTTTGTATAAACAAGTCTTTTCTATACAGAGAGCTGAGAGTGAGATACATAGAGTGAGATACATAGAGATGAATTATGTTGACCTCAACTTACAGTGTAGACATTGATTAGATTAACACTACACAAGACAGAGCATATTTCATCAAGCCTTTGTATTCTGATGGATTTTCCCATACAGATAATACAATAAGGATGGGACAGTCCATTATATATTTTAAGGGGCCACATGTAGATATTTCTAAATAATTATGAACAGCAATCCCTGAATATTGTATCTATTTTAGCAAACAGTGCAGGCCCTGGTGAAATGCAGCATTATGCTGCATTTCATCAGGGCATGCACTGTTTGCCTAAATATCCCTTTAAGGGCTTCCAGTATACAAAGGGTTACTATAACCAGTGCAGTCTCAAATAAGCTCCCATTCTGTAGGGCCTTATCTGGGTCTACTCTGATTGCCATTGGTGACAGTTCAAAATTTTCACAATCCTGAACTTTTGAAATTCAAATCTTAAAACCAACATTTGGCCTCTAAAATAGCATTTTTTTTTCTATTTTAACTGTCAACTGTCTTCAGATAAACTGAAAAAAAAACGTAAAAGCTTTTATAATCTACTTAATTCAGGCCATCGAGGCTGACTTTCTGTGGAAAGTCAGCCTCAAAATCCTGAATTGAGGAATAATCCTGAAAACTTTGATTGCTTATTATACAACAATTCTAACACACGCAGCGCGCTCGTGATTTGATCTTCTTTACAACTGACCTCCAAACAATGAACTATCACTGAACAATTCACTGCTAGAGCTGATCTATTTCTTAAACATACCTTTTTAAATTTCTCTGCATGCACTGCTGAGCGTTTTTATTATATATACAGTTTGTCCTGGAATTATGTTTTGTTTTATCACAGTCGGGGTCCGTATGAAAATGTCCAGGGTCATTTTCAGCTAATGTCAATGTACAAGGGCAATTAGGGGTTTCGACAACAATTGGTGAAAGAGTCTTTTCTCTATTTATCCACTTTTCACACCAGCCCTGAGAGTTTTTAGAATTAGATTTTTGCCATCGGACTGGAAACACATCTGACCAGATACACAATGGTAGCCTGTAAGAAAAAATACAGTCTTACACATATTAGAATTAGATTTTTGCCATCGGACTGGAAACACATCTGACCAGATACACAATGGTAGCCTGTAAGAAAAAATACAGTCTTACACATATTAGAATTAGATTTTTGCCATCGGACTGGAAACACATCTGACCAGATACACAATGGTAACCTGTAAGAAAAAATACAGTTTTACAAATAAAGGGCCACCTATAATTTGCAGCAGACGACAATTTTAATATCTGCTTTTTTCTAAATAACAAATAAGGCATGATATTTTATGAGAATCGTCTGCTGGCAGACGATTCTCATGAAATATCATACCTTATTTTTTTGAAAATAAGGAAAGATGTCGCAAAATTTGTCGTCTGCTGCAGTCGTGATAGCCCCCTTAACGGTTAACTCTTGCCACCATAAACCCTAAGGAGTGTTAGAGGATCTTACATGAGTGTTTGTGCATTGTTGGATTTATTAAATATGTTGAGAAAAAAATGTGAGCCTTTATAACAAGTTTAATAAACTCAATAATACAGGAACACAAATATTAGATTCTGATACACATGAGTTTGTAACACAACGTCTGATTGGATATTTTCAAAAATTTGCGACAGTACATCCTGCAGTATACTGTCAGAAATAGTCTGATGTCATTTTTTAAATCACATTTCGTTATATGATGTACAGATTTATGGGGCTTGCAATACTCCAATTTGAGCTCAAACAGCAGAAGTGCATTAGAATGGGGATAACCATATTCAACATTTTCATTTGGGGAGGTATATCTTCAGATATACATTGGGAAATCACATTTTATGGCTCCCCTCGTGCCTCACTGTAAATCTAAATTTCTGACCTTGTATATCCCCAAATGAAAATTTTTAATTCAGTTATCCTGTAATTCTATATGAAATTAAAACATTTGGCATACAAAGCTCAGTATTTTGACAAATATAATTGATTCTGTTATGGCCATTATAACATAAAAGTGACTAAAAAATTTAATCACTAGTGGTTTATGGATTTAAATGCATGGCCTAGGCTCGAGAAAACCTGTCTTCTGGGGTTTGCAAACAATAAAATCGCAGACCATCCTGCACATCTGCCCAGTCTGATGAGGGCCTTTGTTATTTGCTTATTGGGAAGTATGATACCTAGACTTGCTACGAGAGAAATTTAATTTTTCAAGATAGTCTCTGTAGCTGAGAAGGCTGGCTTGAATCTCACTTATCAGAAACCCGGAAGACAGGTTTTCTTGCGTCACAGTCTTTATGATAAAACTATGCTGCTTCATAATGATAGACCAAAAAAAGTCTTGGTTATTCCCTTTTTCTTTAAAATATGGATTATTGGCGTTTTAAGAAGGAAGTACAAATTAGCAAAAATGAATTACATAGCAATTCACCAATAGTGAAACTTTAATCTATATCAAATTAAGCAAGATAAAAGTTGTGACGATACAACTATGAAATCAGGAAGTCTATTGCACCTAAAACATTACCTCTGCCCATAGAAATGAAAAACAGTAAAATATGTGTAAAACAGCCACTCTCAAAAAGACTAATTATCGCTTAATGCAGGTTAAAAGTATTGCAGAATGCTCACAGGAGAGCATTCTGCAATACTTTTGACCTTCATAAAGCTACTATTTGTCATTATAGATCTGTGTTTTGTATATTTTTGAGTGGCCATTTTACACAGGTATTACTGTAAATACAAAAGTTTGAAATAAATTTATAAAATACTTACGCATGATAATTTGTGTCATTATACCAACAAAGCCTGACAACTAATATATTGTAGAGGCCATCAGAAGACCAAAGTTTAAATTTTCGTTGAGTTGACCCTTCTGATATATCTTCCAACGTTTGTAGAACATGGAACTCTGGGATACTTTCATTCTAAGAATAATAGATAGGGAATAAATACACATGCTCTGATTCTTCCAATTCATTTATCCCCAATTTTAGTTAAAAACCCTATTCTGAAAATTTTCCCCATTTTATTTTTGTCAAGTCAGCTACCTCTTTTCATCAACTTCTTATACCCTTAGTATTTTTCATGGATTTTCCCATAGATATTGATACAATATGTTAGGGGCTGCCCATTGTGTACTTATAGGGTTCACAGGTAGAGTTTTCTAAATTATGATGTATTTCTGTCATTGAAGGTTGTTTTGATCTTAGTAACCAGTGCAGACCCTGATGAAATGCAGCATTATGCTGCATTTCATCTGAGTCCTCGCTGTAAGTAAAAATACCATTTAGGGGTTTCCATTTTTTTTTTAAAAAAAGGGTTATGTAATGTGTCATCATACATATATATTCAAATAAATCTAAGGGGACTTGTGTGTGATGTTTTCTTGCTTTTTTTCACTTTCCCATATGGTGTCCTTGGTCAGGTGTGGTACTCGATTGTGTTGATTCCTGATCTTTGCCTTCTTCCTTACTTTAATAAATTCAATCATACATCAGCACTCATATAACATCATCTATCACATATTCACCTTTTGATCTGAACCCAATGCATTCCAAGTTAATTTTGACTTAGGCCAAAAAAAATTGTTTCTCATGCCCTCCCTCACCTTTTAAACGTCCCTCATCTGTCTTTTTATCAGACTTGAATAAAAGAAAAGTGGCCTCATTTATTCTATTCATATGTCAAAATCAAAATATCAACATTTTATACTTAAAATGAACCAAAAAAAGTGCCTCTTTAGTTTGCGATGAAATGAAAAATAAAAAAAGAGGCCTCATCTGTTTTTGGGGAAATTGAAAATAAAAATTAAAACCTGCCTGCCTCATCTGTTTTTCGAAAAAGTGGCCTGAGAAACACTTGTTTATTTTTTTAGCCTTAGGCATGTTAGTTTTTACTAGACCTAACTGAAAATGCTTCAGTTATATTAATCTTGGTTTGGTTGTTCCCTACTTGTTTTATGATAGAGAACTAAAAATTTACTCTGCAGTCCATCAGTCATTCGTCTATCCAGAGGCATCAATATAAACCCCAGGATAACTCGCAAAATATATAAGATAGTTCATGAAATTTTATATAGAGTAAAACCTGTCTTAAGCGGCCAGTAGAAAGAAGAGCCAAAATTGGTTTTCAAGACCGGTTATTGCTTAATGCAGGTCAAGAGTATTGCAGAATGCTCCAAGGGGAGCATTCTGCAGTACTTTCAACCTTCATTAAGCTACCATTTGCCATTTAGACCTTTTTTGTCTATTTTTGAGTGGCCGCTTAATACAGGTTTACTGTATCAATATGAACATTTAGAGGCTCTGTCAGTTTTTCTTTTCTGTGGTACAACGTTTAGTCACTATGATAATGAAAAAGTCCATATAAGCATTGTGTCCTTTTTTGGGGACATATGCAAACAATGCTGCAGACCCAGGCCAGCTACCACTTAATGTCGCATCTGATTAAAGGTCTCCAATGTTTGCTTACAGAAGTCTGTTTACAGGTCTGCGACAAGATTACACATGCGGTGAAGTGTGTATGAACGATTATCATAGATACAATACCTAGAACATCTACATACCCTATATCCTAAAACTTCTAAAAATGCCCCTTCAGGGACTCTGTTTGGTTCCCAGCTGGCAGTTACCATCTTACCAACTAACCAATCGTCTGGTTTCTCACGAACCAGACTTGCACTTGTGTCTAATAGATGAACTGTAAAACAAAACAAACTCAACAGTGAAGACAAACCCTCACTCTTAATGATAGGGGCATAAGCTACAGACTTTTTAATAGCTGCTGAATTTTGTGTGCTTTAAAGACCTATATTTTTCCAGCCTTAAAGTGGTACTACTGTTGATTACTTTATTATCTTTCTTTATATTTATACTTTATAGATCAAAGACAACCCCTAATTAGTTATACACTAACAAGTGTGCTTTTTAGTGACATGCTTGGCGTGGTTCCGAAATGAATATTGTACAATGTCGAGTAAATGTATGACGTTATAATTTATAAGACCCATTGACACGTAACTCCCCTGAAAACACAAATTATCTCCCCTGAAACCATAACACTCTTGGTACTTACTACTGGTTAAATGATCTATGAATTTCCACCCTCTACCGTCTGGGTCGAACTCCAGCTGTACCATCCCTATCCGGAATAAAGTAGGTGTAACACACGTGGCTACCACGTGATCAGTCACTGAACAACTCACTTCAAGAACTGTATTTCCAGCAAGAAAGCGGGCTTTTGGTATGTGTTTGGAACTGAGACAGGCTCCTTTGATAGTGATGGCCTCTCGACCCAACATTGATACAACTTTTGGAACAACTCTTACTACGTCTGAAAATATAGATTTACAATGTCATTGATTTCAACACCATTTTAATTGGTCAGTCATAACAACAAGCGGGCCAATTAATTGACAGATCAATTTTGCAACAGGCCGCCTTTAATTCACTTTTACCAAATACAAAAATGTAAGTTATTCCAAATTCTGATCAGAGGTTCAAGAATAGAGGCCTCTTTAAATTTCCCTTTAATAGCAAAAATAAGCAACGCCCCTGGAGGCCAAGTTTTTTTTTACGGATAAGCACCACTTCTGGTAAGTTTTGAAATATGGTTGTGTTCATATGATGGCGGAAAACGTAGCGCGGCGGCAGTTAACAGGATTTTCAGCGGATGCTTAATGACTTCAAGAGAGATAGAGGTTTCGAGCAACTGTCTGTAGATAGTGGTCATGTAATAACCCAAAAGCGTCACCTAATTTGCAGCAGACGACAATTTAAAATTTTGCCATTTTTTTAAAAAAAAAAACAAATAAGGCATGCTATTTCACGAGGATCGTCTGCTGGCAGACGATTCTCATGAAATATCAGACCTTATTTTATTTGATCTGGATCAAAACTGTATAACAATCTGGTAAGTAAACTTTTTTAAAAAGATCAACAGACGTCAACCTCGGATGGGTCCGAGCGGCAACCAACAAAGCATGCAAAATTACCGAGCTTGCATGTACTTAAGTAGTACTGGGCCTAAGCCTACATACTAAGTAACAGCCTGAGCATTGTTTACTGAAAAGTTAAGAAAAGGGGTTTTATTTCGTTTGTGTGAGTTGATGCTTTACATCCCAGTCAACATTGTTTCTGTCCTGTCGGGCCGTTTCCTGGGTTGAACCAGTACTAAGCAGAGTATACAGTGTATGCCCAGGGACACAACCTAGTGTTTTCGATGAGACTCGAACCAGTGACCCTTTGATCTCAAGTTGAGCTCTTTCGCAAGAAGGTAAACAAAAACATGCCATGTTTTACAAGTGAAATATCATCATGAACGAATAGCCAAAATATACCTTTTATATGATAAATTGCCTGGTAAGAGATTGATATATTTGGTAAATAGTTTACTGTGTCAAAACTAAAATACTACTTTTATTGTGTTTGCTAGTCGCCCACAATGTTTCTGCACACACACTAGCGAGAGCATAGATTTTCGTGCATACATGTATGTACATATTTGTTGGTACTCAGACGAACCTCCGCATCCATTCAGTCTAACTAGAACGTTCGACGCTATTGAATCAGGGAATCCCTGCTTCCATATTGACGCAGGTAAGAGCAGTGATCTGACTTTAATAGACTGCAAATGTTCGGAATTTCATTGACTTAACGTTTCGTCTTCAGCAAACCTTTTGCAAACAGTTTGGACCCAGATCAGGATCGACAATACTTGTCAGTTTTTTTGGATTTTTAAGCTTTAAGTTTATTAATATAATATCAGTAGAAGAACAGAATCAAAAAAGAATCCCAACATGAATGAGAAAGAACGATAGACGGATAGAAGAGACAGCGACAAAATAGAATCATATAATATATTATAGATGCGTATTTGTCTACGTTACACGTACTAGCCTTATTAGATGCGCTGGCCCATTGGGAGTTATTTTGATCAAAGGCAGCATCATAGCTCGTGATCAAGAGGTCGTGAGTTCAAACCCAACCAGCGGCGCGGTCCTTGAGCAAGGCACATATTTCCCATTGCTTAATATTAGTTCAACCCTTAAAATGTCCTGACATGACTGAAAAAGTATAGACTGAACCCTAAAGGTAACAAAATGATAGCGTATTTCGTAATCGAAGACAAACACTTCTTTTGAACGACCCTCAGTCCTACAACTTATGTTTTAATACCACTGAGAAGGGCCATATGTTGACGAATATATGTATACTCTAGTTAGAGGCTTCCGAATTTGGGGGAAAGTGTAAAATTTTCCTCTTTAAAAATCTCTTTTTGAAGTGCAGTCAAAGTGAATGAAAAGCTTCTTTTAAAAAAAATACGGTCCGTTCGCAGGATCTTCTGTGCAGTTGTCATTTGTTTGACCAGAGTAAGTTATGTCCGCCTTTGTTTTCAATAACTTGTGTCTGACTTTCAAGGGCCAAAAACTACACCCACATTATCTGCTACAATGTTTTGACCGTAATTTGAAGCAGCCTGTTTCATTTCTTTCCATATGAATAAATCAACTTTATTAAATCCTGTTCTAAATAACATTGTAATTTTGAGCAGTCACTGTATCTTGTTTGGGTTTATCGGGAACGCCCAAGAGTTTATTTAACTTTTTTATTACCTAGGTAATTTGAGGCGGATTGCAGAAAGATCTCCCCTATCTTTATATTAATATTCGTTATATACCCGCACCGCCTTCTAGCTCTTCCGGCCAATCTGTTTGAATGATTTTGGAACGGTTCATTTTCAAATTTAGGGGCGCAACACTTTTATTTCCTCTCGAAGTTCCAAACCGAGTTGACTTTGGTCAGACGCCACATTTTGTGATGTCTGATCTTGGACTACATAGTGTGCAAAGGTCCTTTTTAGGATCATTTAACCGGTATCTAACACGGAACTCAATGTTCGTTAATAAATAAATGCATGTCCACATGCAGCTGAAAGTCATTGAAGGCCGAACAAGCGATTGCTCAAATATTGTGTTTCTTTCCTGTCATTTAAAAGTAAATGTCTTTTGGTGAGAAGCATATATTTCTGAGAGAGAATTTGAATTGAATCATATGTTTCCTGATTAAGTTCTATTTATGCAGCTTCGAATTATCAAGATTAAGGCTACAAGGAGAGCACTGATTTACTGCTACGGCTGTCATTGACACATGGCTAGACTTTGTGTCACGTAGTGTCAGTTTTACTGCTACGGCTGTCATTGACACGTGGTGTCAGCTTTACTTCTAGGTCCGTCATTATCACATTAGTGCCAGTTTTACTGCTAGGACAGTCGTTGACACATAGCTAGGGCATAAAGGAGACTATCATTGACACATAGCGAGGAATGCCATTGACGTTTAGTCACTGTTTTGTCGATTTTACTGCTAGGACTGTCACTGACATTTTGTGCCATTATTCCAACTAGCACCATCTTTTTCACATAACGAGGACCGTCATTGACGCATAACGAGGATGCTATTGACACGTAGTCACTGTATTGTCAGTTTTATTGCCCCCCCCCCAGGGGTTTTGGGGATCTTGGGAGAATGGCTATTTATTTTCAGGGAGCTGGGGAGCACTGGTAATTATTTTAGGGGAGCTAGGGAACAAGCTCATAATTTTGGGGATTTAGGGAGCCTTGCCAAAAAGCAAAAAAAGATAAGGAAAAGCCTCCATTTTGTTTGATCTTTTTAAAAATTTCTTCTGCTTCTGGGAGGCTAGCCCCCAGACCCCCCATTGTAAATTCTAAATGTATTTATATTCGTACCGACATGCTCATCTATATTGATCAGAGAGAGAAATATATCAATTAAGTTTTCTTGTTGATTTTTTCCCCTTAAAATTGTTGATTTTTCCCCTTAAAATTGTTGTTTTTTAGGTTGGTAATAACATACTTTGGGGCGCTCCCAGATTGCACCAGGTCACACCATTTTTGTCAAAAATTTTCTGGGGGAGAATGCCCCTGGACCCCCCTACCAACAGTGTGACTACTACACAATGTTACTGGGCCACCTACACACCTGCTATGTTTATTATCGTTTTAAGTTAATTAGCCCTTTTTAAAGGATGTTTGAAGAATGCTTATCAGGTATATACTTACTTGATTTAACTGAATTTAAATAAGCGTATAGGCACTAATAAACAATTGTAGAAAAGACTTTTTATAGTTAAATGCTTTCACTAAAGTGTATAGAAAAATCTAGTTTAAGCTGTCGGTAAAAATCAGCCCCTGTTCTAAAAAAGAATGGTATGTCTCTAAACCTCCAAGCCTACCAACAACATTTTAAGGATGGCCTCATATTTTGAGCCATGTATAATGCATTTCATTGAAATTAATTATATGTCATGCATTCCATGGCTTTTATATGTCATGTATTCCATGGCAAAGACCTGTCTTTACATGTATAAGACAAAATATTAAGTGATCATTAAGTAGTGCTCATAGTTTTTAAGTATGTGATTTTAATTCTACGGAAAGATAAATACATTTTAGGGAGATTTGGCTTATATTTTTGGGGATTTGGGGAGAAGCTGAACTATTTTTAGGGATTTGGGGAGTGAAGGCAATTACTTTTAGGGAGACGAGGACATTATTTGCAGGGAGACGGGGAGATCAATGCATTATTTTCAGGGATCAAGGGAGCACAGACCCCCCTGGGGGCCTCTTTATTGCTAGGACCGCCATTTTTAACATAGTAAGGATTGTCATTGACACGTAGTAATGATAGTTTCGGTTTTACTGCTAAGACTTCCATTGACACGTAGTTACGGTACTGTCGGGTTTACTGCTTGGACCGCCATTGACATGTAACAAAATGAAAGATAATGTCGGTTTGCCGATTATGCTATGGACACTATACAAGCCATGCTTATATCATAGTGGTCCCAACTTAAATGACCTTAGTCCCGTCTTGTCTGATGGAATATTCCAACCAGTCTGCAAATAACAGATTCAAATTTGGCTTGCAAATCGTAATTATATCATAGCAACAAAAATGGCAAAACGCGATGTGATGCCACGAACAGTGACATTTCATCTTGATCTACACGGCTTGTCATTGCTTTCCAGTCAATATAGGGTTGATCCCAGTCTACACTTCCTACTCACCCCCAGACAAGAAGGGATCGCTCCACACTCTTGTTTCTCAACCAAAACATATATTGTGGGTATTCAAAAGAGCCGTCTCAATGAGACGGGTTTTGAACACACAAATAACAAAGTTTATCTGATGGAAAAGAAATTAAATACAATTTACGCTCAAAATATTTGAATATCTGAATCCATGCATAGGTTCAGAAATATTTTTTAAGGTGAAATTGTAAGTTTTCTTACTATTCAGTTTTAACATTATGTTCTGGGGTTCTTAAAAGAACCGTCTCAATTAAGTACCCACAACATATGTTTTGGTTGAGAAATAAGAAAAAATAATTTTGATACGCACTCTTAACTTAAGGCCTGCGCATGTTCTAATAGCATTACTATAATGGAGCTGCCGAGGAAAAAATCATAATTTAGTTTCATCATAAATTAACTTCAAAAAACATCATTTGGACATTTGCGTCTCAAAATATTTATATGATTCTTCAAAGTTCTTTATTTATTTGAAGGGACGCTTTGCCGCGTTCCGGGCTCAATTAGTTTATTTTTTGCAGAACGAAAACGTATCAGTACAATGAGTTTTCCATAATTCATTATACGCACTGCATAAGCGGTGCACTTTCTCGCTTCCCTTGATGAATGAAACGCCTGTTGATGAACGTAACGCCAAAGTGATTCCACAGAAGGTACGTAATTCATCAGAGGTCAGCATAAAGGGGTGTTTAGACGGCATGATTTAGTCGTCCTGACTTAGTCGTACATTACAAATCAGCTCGCGTAAACACTGCTATTACAGTGTCATATATGATTTTAGAGTCAGGACGACATGTCATGGAGGATAGAACTGGTTCTATTTGCCATTACAACATCATGGCGAATTAGCCAATCAGCTTTGAGGTCAGCGGGGTTAATTGCTATCAGAGCAAGATAAAAGAGATAACCCTAAACATGCCAGTATTTTGTCCTGAAAATGGTGCCTGCTGCATATATTCAGTGCACTTCAGAGGAGATCTTATCATGGAAGTAAACACTATAAACCCTGACCAGACTGCTTCCGGGGAACAGTCTGATCTGGGTCGATATTCTTCGCCATAAAGAATACTTAAGAACATAAGCAGATGACATAGCAGATGACAAAAGTCGTGACTTGCGGGAATGAGTTTTAACACATGTACTTAGCTATAGCAATGCAACAAATGTAGAGCATGATGAGATAGCTCAAGGTGCCCAGCCAGTTTTCTTCACTGTTGAAAGAAATCACACATGACATTGTAATGCCGTCTAAACAGAAAAATCATACATGACAAAATCATGTTTTCAGGCTGACAAAATCATGCCGTCTAAACAGGCCTTAAACAAACAAAACAAGGACTTCCCCATTCTTGAATTAACCCTTAAAGCGCCAATCGCAACCAAAGTCGTCTGCTTTTCTCGTCTGCTGAAACGTTAAAGAGGCCTCAATGGCAAACAGTGTGGACCCAGATCAGACTGCTCCTATAGGAGCAGTCTGTTCTGGGTCCACACTTTTTGCTTGTATACAGTAATGTTTGGCAACTATTTGCAGCGGACGACTTCAGCAGACCACATTTTTTCAGATGCATTTTTCTTGGCGCTGTAAGGTTCTTGCATAAATACCCATTAGTTTAGCTGTATTGACCCATTGTCGAATGAACGAAAATCCATGTTCAAATCAGGACTTTGAACACGGGTTTAAACTTGAAAATGCTAAAAATGAGACCTACGGCTAAGGCGTTGAGACGACGATATGACGTACCTGTACAGCAGACACCATTTTGTTCAGAGAAATCTGGAATATTTAATGTTTAAGCAGCGTTTTCAGTGTGAATTTGGTTGAAATAGCGTTTAATATGCAAGAATAACGTTCACACTGCCTTGCCGGGTCCTATCAGCCTCGTGTTCAAACAGCTTCCTCGGGGCCCACCAAATGTTTATAATGAATGGGAAAAACATGTGTGATCCCTATATTCATATAGCTGATTTAACCCATTGTCAAATGAATGGAAAATCCATGTTCAATTTGATGTTTGACATGGGGTTTAAACTTGAAAATACATAAAATGAGCCCCGAGTTATTTGCATGGCGTTGTATAAATGTTGCGGACCAGACTGATCTTTTCGTCGATGTTTTGTTCGTATTGCTAAGACGTTGTGAGTCCAGAATTTTTTTCATTAGTTGTTTTTCAAACCCTCCTACTGTAATTCTCCAGAAAATAGAAAAAAAGTTCTAAAGCTATTTCTTCATTTTATCCGCCGACTCTAAATAATATTTGTTTCGTTGAAAAAATATATTTTTGGGGTCCTGTCTGTGTATTTTTGAGAGTGACACTGTTAAAAGTGATGTCCTGTCCAGATTTTAGGAAGAAAGATTTAATACAGACTGTTGGTTTACGTACCTTACCAGTGTTACTGGGTTTTTTTCTGGAGATATTAAAAACACAACTGAAAATGACCAGTCAAATTTTTTCTTCCATCCCCGCTTTCTCCCCTCCCCCCTCCCCGACCCTAAATCTGAAAAACAATTCCCGTAAATCAACTAATAAAAAAATCTGGCCTGACGACGAACGTTTACAGCTGGCGCCATTTTGTTTAGAGAAATTCAGAGTAGGAAAATGGTTTAATGTTTTAGCAGCGTTTTCAGTGAGAATTTGCTTGGAACAACAAAACATATGGTGCGGGTACTCGTTGAGACGGTTCTTTTTACCACCTTAAACTTATGTTTAATTTGGTCGTTAAGAAAATATTCATTATTTTACCGTAAAAGCTGATTTTATTTAGATCTATGTTGTATTTATGATGCAAGTGCAGTATATCAATTGGGTGCACATCAATGATGATGAGTTATATCAGATTGAAATTTGATGCGTTCAATAAAGCATTTCAAGTATACAAACAATGTCGATGTCAACGAAGCTGCACAAAAATATATCCCTCTGATGATGACATGTTCCGAGTTTGCGACACTTACAATTTACTTAAAAGTGCTTGACCGGCCGACCACCCGCCCGACCAACTGGAGTACACTGCTGTGTGTATAATTGGACCATTTCTCCCTACTAGGTTGCACGCATCCACGTTACGTTTTGCGATAACAGGCGTCGAACCAGAAAATTTCGTCAGAGGGGTTCCAGGTCCAATTTGACAACGTTCTGTTTTAATTTTTAGTCATCAAGTTATTTTACAGAGGGGAGAAAATCTATACCAAGTTAACAAAGCGGGCCACCATCGGCCATTTTAATGGCGTTTCGCTTGCGGGTCGATGAAGGCTTGACACTGAATGCTGGCTGTGTAGCTTCGTGATTTACAGGATAGAGGTGGGGGTCCATACCAATATTTGTTAAGGAAACCTACAGGTTTGTTGTTTTCCTACGGGTGGGGGTGGTACCAACCCAAAGTCCTCCCTCTGGATCCGCGCTGACACAAATATTCCCCCGAGACTCAGTTGAACTGCTGTACCGATTCCAGCAATCCATTAGGTGGGAAAAAGATAAGAAATTATTCGTTTTCATAAAACAAAAAGAATTAAAGCCATATGTTATACAATGGTGTTAAGGCTTAGGTGTGTATCATACCGCCCGAAAAAATTAGCTCACGACATAATATTTTTCTAAAAAAATTATTTTCAAAGACAGGCAGACACTTCTTTATTAGTTTAATATTTTACATCTCGATATTTACTAAAACGCCAAATAGGGCAGACCCAAACGGCGTCTGATCAGGTTCTTCACTGCATTGCTTACAGACGGTTCTATTAAAATTCGAATAAAAATGAAAAAGCCCTAAAATTGTCCAATTGATAAGACTGTTAGATTTCAAACCAGTTGTGTGATTCTATTTGTTACTGTGGAGAAAGTTGTGTAGATCCTGATCAGCGGGCGTCGTCAGAAGCCAGCTGATCTAATCTACATTTTGTCTTTTCAAACTAGGGTTCATTCGGGTTCTACGTGGTTAGCGATAAACTTGCTAATGCTATACAAACCCCGCCATGACTCCATATTTCTAAAGTTAGTTTTTCAGGTCTCAGAATTTATCTCGTTGGTGAGTAATACATGTTGTTATATGACTGGAGAGAATCCTGTCTCCTGATTGGCCCAATTTGTCTTCATAAATCTCAATGTCTACCTGAAAACTGGTCTAAACTGGCCCAGAAGGTGATATAAGATGAAAACCAGCTCGAACTAGTTTCCAGAAGTTAATATTTTTGACACTTCTGCAATATCACCCTCTAGAGAGCTAAAAATAGCATGATGAGTATAAAACTAGCATGTGCTGCATGAAATTGACATGATTTGCTGTTTCACATCCCAACAGGTAGATTAAAGACTTTCATGAATTTTAACAACTGTTTTGTTTTGTTTTGTTTGTTCGTTTATCTTTGTTTGAATAAATAAAATGTAAAAAAAAGTTTTTTGATTAAATTTTACCTTCCACATTCAGAGAATTAATATACATTTCAAAATGCAAAATACTACATTAAAATATTTTAATAACAGTTGATAAAACTTGTGAGAAAGTCCTTAGGTTGAAGGAACAACAAAAGTGAAAGTAGAAAGTTTCATTCTTAGTCGAAATGTCATATAACAAAACAGTTATTGACTTCAATTTCGGTAGACATGAGAATTTATCTACTCTTAAAAGTGATATTCACCTCGGCCTAGCGGCCTCAGTGTTTTATCACTTTTTCGGGTAGATAAATCCTCATGTCTACCTCATTGAAGTCAATAATTGTATAATATCTTCCACATTTGACCTTAGCTAGAGCTCTGCTACATGTATTCCAATGGTGTTCACAAAACACATGACGCCAAAACCAACATACATGCAGCGCATCCTGAAAATCTGGCCTCTATATAACCTATATTATAACCGATGCTTATAACATGTATGTCAGATTATAGTGTGTGCCTAGCATTTTCAATAAAAACCTGACAGTTGTTAGAATGTTTTATATATTGCTTCATCATAATCGAAGCCAGGTGTGCAGCCGCGCGGAATGCATAAAAAATGAACCCTGTGCAATTTGGATCAATTTGCATAGGTTTAATATTTTGTACATTTCCCGCAAATGTAAAATAAAATGTATTTAAGAAGGTTAATATTTTAACCATGTTGTCAGCTTAGTCTTAGAGATATTGGAAAAGCTGTTGTAAAGAATGGCAACTATCTACCAGCTATATGGTAATTTTTGACATTGTATTTTTATTGTCGCAATTTGGGTGGTTTCAATCATTTCCCCAGCTATACCCTGAAGGACAGGTCCCATAGTGGCACCAACTCATAATTACTTAACACCCTTCTAAATCACAAATATATTGGTCATTATGCATTAACACTTGCTGGGTCCCGAGGAAACTGTTTGGACACGAGCACGTGAACGCCATGATTTGATAGCGGTTTCGTCTCATTTGACAATGGCTTCAAACAGCTATATGCTGGCGTCCTGTTTGTTACGGTCGGTGAATGCAAAAACGTATAAAGTAGAAATATAAGTTAATGCATGCGTATGGTTTTGCCTCATGGACCATAGCTGCATATAGCGATAATAAAAAGGGCCTGCTTATGATATATGCATAAAATATGATGCATTATACCTCCCTTACCATCTCTCGTTACATATATTAGCTATACGATTGTTGTCCAGCTCCACGAGACGGACAAACCATGGTATTTGTTTTGTTGCTTTACGTCCCAAGTCAACAGTATGGTCATGGCGGGCACACTTTTTCCTGGGCAAGCTTAACCAGTACTTCGTGCACAAACTTTCGCTTTAACTGACAACAACCCTTCTTGAATGAATCAGCACAAACCATGGTATAACTATAACGTAGTTGCCTCGTCATATGGGGGAAGGGGAGCGACCAGAGCGCGTGGCGCTAGATTCAACTATGTGTGCTTGGAGATATTAACAAATTTCTTCTTTGAAATTGAACGAAATGAAGAAATTCTCACACAACGTTCAGACAAGCTAAACTTTGACAAGTTAAAATTATACTTTATTACACCTGTATAAATGAACTGGAGCATTTTGTTTAATATTTTGATGCAGACGATAAAGCTGATAGGAGCATGACAGCAGCGCACGATACAGGTTAAATGCAGCAGACAATGTCAAGTTTTGTTGCCTTTTTAGACAATCATACGAATCGCTAGTCAATGCTCATGCGCGGATCCAGAAAGTTTTGCCAGAGGGGTTCCAAATTTGACAACATTGTTTTTTAGTTGATGAGGGGAGAGAGGAGTGAAAAAGCACTCTAAGTGGGCCAGCATTGGCCCGCCAGCGAAACGCCATTGCAATGGCGTTTCGCTGCCGTGCCGATGACGGCAGAACATTGAATGCAGGCTTAGGTAGCTTGGTGATTTTCATGGGATCGAGACCGGTATTGCTAAAAAACTATATTTTTGTGATTTTTCAAAGGGGGGTCCGGACTCTCTGCCCCCCTTTGGATCCGCCTATGGACGTGTACAACGTGCAGTGCATGGAAGGCGGATGATCGTGCGCAGTGTGTGTATGCCTTAGGACAGACACTCCGTACGTCTTGGCTCAATCACAAATAAAATAGATTGAAAATTGCGAACATCACCTGTAGCTTTGATACCGTACACCTGTTTATTGAAGGGTGGGGTGAATTCTTCACATTATTCTTGATCAGTTGCATAATTTTGTATCTTTCACAATGAAGTAAACAAAGGTGGAGTAAACTAGCAGTATCAATAATACCTGATACAGCAGTAATTGTCTATTTCCACCACAACCCTTGTCCTGCACAGACATAAACAACCAAATTATATATCAAGATCAGCCTGCGCATTTTAAGATGACTGATCAGGGGTTTACTGATCCGCTGTTCTTTAACCTATATCAGCCTAGCGTCCTATGTGTTGTAATGGACAGACAGCAAGGGCCCAGATCAGACGCCATAACATGTATCGTCTGACCAGGCCCTAAGGTTATAAAACTTTTCTCATTCACAACTCAGCTGAGCAAGAAATTTATCCTGCTCATAAATGTGTCTTGCTCAAGGACACAACGCAGTGACGCCGGTGACGCTCGTACGCGGCCTCTCGGTCTCGAGTCAAGCACTCTACCACTGAGCCACTGCGCTCCCTTGATGATGAACTGATGGGCGGGAGTTATAACTCCTATGTCACAACCTGCTTCAAGCAACTTTGACAAAGGGTTAATTAAAGAAGTAAAGGATGTTTGTAGATAAATCACATCTGATGAACGTTTAAAAATTCCAAAATCCTGAACTTTGGAAATTCAGTATACCTATTGAAACATACAGAATACCTAATTAATTGACCATTGTTCTTGTGTAAGCAGAAACTTACTAAATCAAAGAATGTATTATAATCACGAGGCTGCCTAATTCAGTATTCTGTGGACAGTCAAATTCTTGTATTCTGAAATTTTTCAGCCATGAAATCTCATGCGCGGATCCAGAAAGTTTTGTCAGAGGTGATCCACCTCTGACAACATTTTTTTAGTTCATGAGGGGAGACAGATGATCCAAATACCACTGAAAGTGGGCCATCATTGAATGCTGGCTTGATAGCTTTGTGATTTTTCATGGTATGGGATATGGGCCAGCGTTGCTAAGAAGCCCTATAATTTTTCAGGTGAGGTCTTAACCACCTGCCCCCCCCCCCCCCCCCCCCCCTCTGGATCCGCGCATGAAATCTTGTAATAAAATATTTGTACTTACTATCAGTAAAACAGCCTAAGTCATCAATAGTCGCTCCATCTACTCTAAATACCCATTTACCAGGAATATTGACGTTACTCGTTTGATCTACGTTCACAACGTCGTCAGTTCCTGACGCTGCTATAGTGTACACAGAACTGTTATGCCCTGAATGGAAACCAACCTGAAGACAGAAAACAGGAAAAATACGGACCTGAAGGACCGGAAGCGCTCACCTGATCTACTTAGTAATGTTAAAATATGTCAAGGTCAACCTAGGCTTATTATTTAAACATATTTTATTTTACAATATATTTTGATCAAGTGACCTTAAACAAATATCATATTTATATTGTTTTATCAAACAGCCAATTGATTTCTAAGAAAAAGATGTTTAGATACGTATGTGGCAGTCCAAAATGAGTGGCCTTGGATAAAAGGTCAAAGAACAGCTTGACTTTTGGTGCTTCTATAAAACCAGTGTTATCTACTGGCAAGTATTATTATTTCGGCTTAAACAGCTATTAGAAAAATAAATATCTTTAAAGATTTTTCTAATATAAATGCATAGGAATTAGATTTTACTGACCGTTCTAAGGCGGTACTTCTTTTGTGGATCTTTTATGTTTTTTCTGTCTTGTGTTTGCTATGTCTTTATGCGCGTCAGTTTATATGTGCATTGTGGTCACCTGCTGGGAAAGGGCTGACCTCTTGGCTCTCGTTTGTGGTGTCTAACTGTGAGTTTGTCACTTTCCCTTTGGTATCCTGGGTCAGGTGTGGTACTTGATTGCATCGATTACTGATCTTTGCACCCTTACTTACCTTGGCATTGCCGTAAAAAAGGTCAAGGTCAACCCATATTCATAATTTGTGCAAACCTGGTAGGCCCCACATCCCCAATGTTACCTACCAAGTCCCAAGGTCATATACCTTTTGGTTCCAGAGGGGAACATAGGAAAAGGTTTTTACCTTATATGGACATGGCGGCAATCTTGGTCATGTGACCATTGACACTTGTCATCAATTCACCCACTCAACTGAGGTAGTCGTCATGTGAAATTTAAGTGAAATGGGCTTAGTGGTTTCTGAGAAAAACATGTTTTAATATATTGATGGGACTCCAATATTAGCTACATTGGCTGAAAGGTCAACACTGACCTTTGGGAAATATTTATAGTCATTGTCTCATAAGGTTTAACATATCAAATGTGAGAATAATGGGTTGGCTTCAATAGTATTCAAAAAATCAACTTTTAAAAATTTTCCAATTTAAATGTATTAGAAAGCAAATTTGACCTTGATGTTTAGTATGTCAAGGTCAGCCTAGGATCATCATTTGAACAAAGTTGGTAGGCCCCACATTCAAAATGTTACATACCAAGTCCCAAGGTCATTGGTTCTGGAGAAGATTTTTAAAGGGGTTTACCATATATGGGCGTGGCGGCCACTTTGGTTATGTGACCAGGACCATTTGAAGGAACTTTTGTTTCCCCATCCTAAGAAGTCTTCCTATGAAATTTGAGTTCAATTTGCCCAGTTGTTTCAGAGGAGAAGATGTTTGAAAATGTTGACGGACGGACGACGGACGCCAGAGTCATTGGTATACTAATAGCTTGGGCTCAAGTGAGCTTATAATGGTGTAAAGAGTGATAACATTTTCTTTTTGAATTGTTACGTTCATAGCTAGTCTATCAAACTCACTTGTCTTAAATTGTTTCACGTGTGATATATTGATGCTGCATCTGACATTAATTGGCCAATGTGTAATGTTAAAGATAAATATATATATACTGATATCATACCTATTTGAGATAAATTGGCCAATATGGCATGATATCGAATAATTCAGTTACGTGTGATATACTGATACTTAATCTGAGTTTAATTGGTCTATGTGGTATGATATCTGATCATACAGTTACGTTTGATATACTGATACCTTATCTGAGATTAATTGGCCAATGTGGCATAATATCTGTTAATACAGTTACGTGTGATATACTGATACTTAATCTGATTTTAATTTGCCAAATGCCACATGATATCTGATCATACAGTTATGTGTGAAATACTGATGCTTTATCTGAGATAAATTGGCCAATGTGGCATAATATCTTCACGTACAGTTGCGTGTGATATACTGATACTTTATCTGAGATTTAATGGCCAATGTGACATAAGCTCGAATCATTCAGTTTCGTGTGATATACTGATTCCTTAACTGAGATTAATTGACCAATGCGGCATGATATCTGATCATACAATTACGTGTGATATACTGATATCTTATCTGAGATTAATTGGCCAAATGCCACATGATATCTGATCATACAGTTATGTGCGAAATACTGATGATTTATCTGAGATTAATTGGCCAATGTGGCATGATATCACCACGTACAGTTACGTGTGCAATGCTGATACCTTATCTGAGATTTATTGGTCTATGTGGTATGATATCTGATAATACAGTTATGTGTGTAATGCAGTTACCTTATCTGATATTAATTGGCCTATGTGTTATGATATCTGGTCTTACAGTTATGTGTGTAATGCTGATACCTTATCTGAGATTTATTGGCCTTTGTGGTATGATTTCTGGTCATACAGTTAAGTGTGCTAAGCTGATACCTTATCTGAGATTAATAAGCCTATGTGGTATGATTTCTGATCATACAGTTATGTGTGTAATGCTGATACCTTATCTGAGATTAATTGGTCTATGCGGTATGATATCTGGTCATACAGTTAAGTGTGCTAAGCTGATACCTTATCTGAGATTAATTGGTCTATGTGGTATGATATCTGATCATACAGTTATGTGTGTAATGCTGATACCTTATCTAATGATTAATTGGTCTATGCGGTATGATATCTGGTCATACAGTTAAGTGTGCTAAGCTGATACCTTACCTGAGATTAATTGGTCTATGTGGTATGATATCTGATCATACAGTTATGTGTGTAATGCTGATACCTTATCTGAGATTAATTGGTCTATGCGGTATGATATCTGGTCATACAGTTAAGTGTGCTAAGCTGATACCTTATCTGAGATTAATTGGTCTATGTGGTATGATATCTGATCATACAAGTAAGTGTGCTAAGCTGATACCTTACCTGAGATTAATTGGTCTATGTGGTATGATATCTGATCATACAGTTATGTGTGTAATGCTGACACCTTCTCTGAGATTAATTGGCCTATGTGGTATGATATCTGGTCATACAGTTAAGAGTGCTAAGCTGATACCTTATCTGAGATTAATCGGCCTATGTGGATGATATCTAGTCATACAATTAAGTGTGCTAAGCTGATACCTTATCTGAGATTAATTGGTCTAAGTGGTATGATATCTGATCATACAGTTATGTGTGTTATGCTTATACCTTATCTGAGATTAACTGGCCTATGTGGCATGATATCTGATGATACAAGTACGTGTGTTATGCTGATACCTTAACTGAGATTAATTAGCCAATTGGGAAATATTTCTGATCACACAGTTACGTGTGATATGTTGATACATTATCTGAGATAAATAGGTCAATGTGGCATGCTATCTGAATGTGCAGTTACATGTGATATGTTGATACATTATCTGAATTTAATTGGCTTATGTAGTATAGCATCTGATCATACAGTATTACAGTTTCGTGTTGTCTTAGATATTTTATCAGAGATTAACAGGCCAATGTGACATGCTATCGTAACTAACAGTTACGTGTGATATATTGATACTGTACATGAGATCAGCAGGCAAGTGTGGCATTATATTTAATCAAACAGTTACGTGCGAGTTATTGATACTTTATTTGACATCGCTTGACCAATGTGGCATGATACCTGATCATACAGTTTCGTGTGAATTATATATACTTTATCTGAGATTAATAGACTAATATGGAAAGATATTTGATCACACAGTAATGTGTAATATATTGTTAATGTATCTGAGATAAATAGGCCAATACGGCATGATTTCTATTCACACAGATACGTGTGATATAGTGATACTTTATCCAATGTGACATATTTAATCATATAGTAACGTGTGATATACTGATGCTTTATCTGAGATAAATTGGCCAATGTGGCATGATATCTGATCATACAGTTACATGTGATATACTGATACTTTATCTGAGATTTATTGGCCAATGTGAGATAAGCTCGAATCATTCAGTTTCGTTTGATATACTGATTCGTTAACTGAGATTAATTGGTCAATGTGGCATGATGTATGATCATACAATTACGTGTGATATACTGACATCTTATCTGAGATTAATTGGCCAATGTGGCTTGATATCTTTAAGTACAGTTACGTGTGTAATGCTGATACCTTATCTGAGATTACTTGGCCTATGTGGTATGATATCTAATCACACAGTTACGTGTGTAATGCTGATACCTTATCTGAGATTAATTGGCCAATGCGGCATGATATCTGATCATACAATTACGTGTGATATACTGATATCTTATCTGAGATTAATTGGCCAAATGCCACATGATATCTGATCATACAGTTATGTGCGAAATACTGATGATTTTTCTGAGATTAATTGGCCAATGTGGCATGATATCACCACGTACAGTTACGTGTGCAATGCTGATACCTTATCTGAGATTTATTGGTCTATGTGGTATGATATCTGATAAAACAGTTATGTGTGTAATGCTGATACCTTATCTGAGATTTATTGGCCTTTGTGGTATGATTTCTGGTCATACAGTTAAGTGTGCTAAGCTGATACCTTATCTGAGATTAATAAGCCTATGTGGTATGATATCTGATCATACAGTTATGTGTGTAATGCTGATACCTTATCTGAGATTAATTGGTCTATGCGGTATGATATCTGGTCATACAGTTAAGTGTGCTAAGCTGATACCTTATCTGAGATTAATTGGTCTATGTGGTATGATATCTGATCATACAGTTATGTGTGTAATGCTGATACCTTATCTGAGATTAATTGGTCTATGCGGTATGATATCTGGTCATACAGTTAAGTGTGCTAAGCTGATACCTTACCTGAGATTAATTGGTCTATGTGGTATGATATCTGATCATACAGTAATGTGTGTAATGCTGATACCTTATCTGAGATTAATTGGTCTATGCGGTATGATATCTGGTCATACAGTTAAGTGTGCTAAGCTGATACCATATCTGAGATTAATTGGTCTATGTGGTATGATATCTGATCATACAAGTAAGTGTGCTAAGCTGATACCTTACCTGAGATTAATTGGTCTATGTGGTATGATATCTGATCATACAGTTATGTGTGTAATGCTGACACCTTCTCTGAGATTAATTGGCCTATGTGGTATGATATCTGGTCATACAGTTAAGAGTGCTAAGCTAATACCTTATCTGAGATTAATCGGCCTATGTGGATGATATCTAGTCATACAATTAAGTGTGCTAAGCTGATACCTTATCTGAGATTAATTGGTCTATGTGGATATGATATCTGATCATACAGTTATGTGTGTTATGCTTATACCTTATCTGAGATTAACTGGCCTATGTGGCATGATATCTGATGATACAAGTACGTGTGTTATGCTGATACCTTAACTGAGATTAATTAGCCAATTGGGAAATATTTCTGATCACACAGTTACGTGTGATATGTTGATACATTATCTGAGATAAATAGGTCAATGTGGCATGCTATCTGAATGTGCAGTTACATGTGATATGTTGATACATTATCTGAATTTAATTGGCTTATGTAGTATAGCATCTGATCATACAGTATTACAGTTTCGTGTTGTCTTAGATATTTTATCAGAGATTAACAGGCCAATGTGACATGCTATCGTAACTAACAGTTACGTGTGATATATTGATACTGTACATGAGATCAGCAGGCAAGTGTGGCATTATATTTAATCAAACAGTTACGTGCGAGTTATTGATACTTTATTTGACATCGCTTGACCAATGTGGCATGATACCTGATCATACAGTTTCGTGTGAATTATATATACTTTATCTGAGATTAATAGACTAATATGGAAAGATATTTGATCACACAATAATGTGTAATATATTGTTAATGTATCTGAGATTAATAGGCCAATGCGGCATGATTTCTGATCACACAGATACGTGTGATATAGTGATACTTTATCAAATGTGACATATTTAATCATATAGTAACGTGTGATATACTGATGCTTTATCTGAGATAAATTGGCCAATGTGGCATGATATCTGATCATACAGTTACGTGTGATATACTGATACTTTATCTGAGATTTATTGGCCAATGTGACATAAGCTCGAATCATTCAGTTTCGTTTGATATACTGATTCGTTAACTGAGATTAATTGGTCAATGTGGCATGGTGTATAATCATACAATTACGTGTGATATACTGACATCTTATCTGAGATTAATTGGCCAATGTGGCATGATATCTTTAAGTACAGTTACGTGTGTAATGCTGATACCTTATCTGAGATTACTTGGCCTATGTGGTATGATATCTGATCACACAGTTACGTGTGTAATGCTGATACCTTATCTGAGATTAATTGGCCTATGTGGTATGATATCTGATCACACAGTAACGTGTGTAATGCTGATACCTTATCTGAGATTACTTGGCCTATGTGGTATGATATCTGATCACACAGTAACGTGTGTAATGCTGATACCTTATCTGAGATTACTTGGCCAATGTAGTATGATATCTGATCACACAGTAACGTGTGTAATGCTGATTCTTTATCTGAGATTAATTGGCCAATGTGGCATGATATCTTTAAGTACAGTTACGTGTGTAATGCTGATACCGTATTTGAGATTAATTGGCCTATGTGGTATGATATCACCACGTACAGTTACGTGTGTAATGCTGATACCTTATCTGAGATTAATTGGTCTATTTGGTATGATATCTGCTCATACAGTTTCGTGTGTTATGCTTATACCTTATCTGAGATTAATTGGTCTATGTGGTATGATATCTGATCATACAGCAACGTGTGTTATGCTGATGCCTTATGTGAGATTAATTAGCCAATTGGGAAATATTGCTGATCATACAGTTACGTTAATATACGGATACACTGATACTTTATCTGAGATAAAATGGCCAATGTGGCATGATAACTGAATGTGCAGTTACATGTGATATGTTGATACATTATCTGAATTTAATTGACTTATGTAGTATAGCATCTGAACATACACTATTACCGTTACGTGTTGTCTTCAGATTAATAGGCCAATGTGACATGCTATCTGACCTAACAGTTACGTGTGATATATTGATATTGAATATATGTGGCATGCTATCTGAATGTGCAGTTACATGTGATATGTTGATACATTATCTGAATTTAATTGGCTTATGTAGTATAGCATCTGATCATACAGTATTACAGTTTCGTGTTGTCTTAGATATTTTATCAGAGATTAACAGGCCAATGTGACATGCTATCGTAACTAACAGTTACGTGTGATATATTGATACTGTACATGAGATCAGCAGGCAAGTGTGGCATTATATTTAATCAAACAGTTACGTGCGAGTTATTGATACTTTATTTGACATCGCTTGACCAATGTGGCATGATACCTGATCATACAGTTTCGTGTGAATTATATATACTTTATCTGAGATTAATAGACTAATATGGAAAGATATTTGATCACACAGTAATGTGTAATATATTGTTAATGTATCTGAGATAAATAGGCCAATACGGCATGATTTCTATTCACACAGATACGTGTGATATAGTGATACTTTATCCAATGTGACATATTTAATCATATAGTAACTCGTGATATACTGATACTTTATCTGAGATAAATTGGCCAATGTGGCATGATATCTGATCATACAGTTACGTGTGATATACTGATACTTTATCTGAGATTTATTGGCCAATGTGACATAAGCTCGAATCATTCAGTTTCGTTTGATATACTGATTCGTTAACTGAGATTAATTGGTCAATGTGGCATGGTGTATAATCATACAATTACGTGTGATATACTGACATCTTATCTGAGATTAATTGGCCAATGTGACATGATATCTTTAAGTACAGTAACGTGTGTAATGCTGATACCTTATCTGAGATTACTTGGCCTATGTGGTATGATATCTGATCACACAGTTACGTGTGTAATGCTGATACCTTATCTGAGATTAATTGGCCTATGTGGTATGATATCTGATCACACAGTAACGTGTATAATGCTGATACCTTATCTGAGATTACTTGGCCTATGTGGTATGATATCTGATCACACAGTAACGTGTGTAATGCTGATACCTTATCTGAGATTACTTGGCCTATGTGGTATGATATCTGATCATACAGTTACGTGTTTAATGCTGATACCTTATCTGAGATTAATTGGCCAATGTAGTATGATATCTGATCACACAGTAACGTGTGTAATGCTGATTCTTTATCTGAGATTAATTGGCCAATGTGGCATGATATCTTTAAGTACAGTTACGTGTGTAATGCTGATACCGTATTTGAGATTAATTGGCCTATGTGGCATGATATCTGATGATACAAGTACGTGTGTTATGCTGATACCTTAACTGAGATTAATTAGCCAATTGGGAAATATTTCTGATCACACAGTTACGTGTGATATGTTGATACATTATCTGAGATAAATAGGTCAATGTGGCATGCTATCTGAATGTGCAGTTACATGTGATATGTTGATACATTATCTGAATTTAATTGGCTTATGTAGTATAGCATCTGATCATACAGTATTACAGTTTCGTGTTGTCTTAGATATTTTATCAGAGATTAACAGGCCAATGTGACATGCTATCGTAACTAACAGTTACGTGTGATATATTGATACTGTACATGAGATCAGCAGGCAAGTGTGGCATTATATTTAATCAAACAGTTACGTGCGAGTTATTGATACTTTATTTGACATCGCTTGACCAATGTGGCATGATACCTGATCATACAGTTTCGTGTGAATTATATATACTTTATCTGAGATTAATAGACTAATATGGAAAGATATTTGATCACACAGTAATGTGTAATATATTGTTAATGTATCTGAGATAAATAGGCCAATACGGCATGATTTCTATTCACACAGATACGTGTGATATAGTGATACTTTATCCAATGTGACATATTTAATCATATAGTAACGTGTGATATACTGATGCTTTATCTGAGATAAATTGGCCAATGTGGCATGATATCTGATCATACAGTTACGTGTGATATACTGATACTTTATCTGAGATTTATTGGCCAATGTGAGATAAGCTCGAATCATTCAGTTTCGTTTGATATACTGATTCGTTAACTGAGATTAATTGGTCAATGTGGCATGATGTATGATCATACAATTACGTGTGATATACTGACATCTTATCTGAGATTAATTGGCCAATGTGGCATGATATCTTTAAGTACAGTTACGTGTGTAATGCTGATACCTTATCTGAGATTTCTTGGCCTATGTGGTATGATATCTAATCACACAGTTATGTGTGTAATGCTGATACCTTATCTGAGATTAATTGGCCTATGTGGTATGATATCTGATCATACAGTTACGTGTGTAATGCTGATACCTTATCTGAGATTAATTGGCCTATGTAGTATGATATCTGATCACACAGTAACGTGTGTAATGCTGATTCTTTATCTGAGATTAATTGGCCAAAGTGGCATGATATCTTTAAGTACAGTTACGTGTGTAATGCTGATACCTTATCTGATATTAATTGGCCTATGTGGTATGATATCTGATCACACAGTTACGTGTGTAATGTTGATACCTTATCTGAGATTAATTGGTATATGTGGTATGATATCTGCTCATACAGTTACGTGTGTAATGCTGATACCTTATCTGAGATTAATTAGCCTATGTGGCATGATATCTGATCATACAGCAACGTGTGTTATGCTGATGCCTTATGTGAGATTAATTAGCCAATTGGGAAATATTGCTGATCATACAGTTACGTTAATATACTGATACACTGATACTTTATCTGAGATAAAATGGCCAATGTGGCATGATAACTGAATGTGCAGTTACATGTGATATGTTGATATCTTATCTGAATTTAATTGGCTTATGTAGTATAGCATCTGAACATACACTATTACCGTTACGTGTTGTCTTCAGATTAATAGGCCAATGTGACATGCTATCTGACCTAACAGTTACGTGTGATATATTGATATTAAACTTGAAATCAGCAGGCAAATGATGCTTTATAATTAATCAAACAGTTACGTGTGAGTTATTGATACTTTATATGAGATTACTTGACCAAAAAGGCATGATACCTGATCATACAGTTTCGTGTGAATGATATATACTTTATCTAAGATTTATAGACTAATATGGAAAGATATTTGATCACACAATAATGTGTAATATATTGTTACTGTATCTGGGATTAATAGGCCAATGTGGCATGATATCTGATCACACAGATACGTGTGATATAGTCATACTTTATCCAATGTGACATATTTAATCATACAAACCCAGTTAAGTGTGAGTTATTGATACGTTATCTCAGATTAATAGGCTAATGTGGCATGGTATTTGATCAGACATTTACGTGTGATATATTGATACTTTATCTGGGGTCAATTGGCCGAATGTGGCATATTTGATCAAACGGTTATGTGTGAGTTATTGATACTTCATCTGAGATCAATTGACCAATGTGGCATGATATCTGAATCGTACAGTAACGTGTGATATGTTTATACTTTATCCGATATTAATAGACCAATGTTAAAAGATACCTGATCATACAGTTACGTGTGGTATATTGATATTTTTTCTCAGATTAATTGGCTAATGTGGCATGATACTTGTAATATTTTTTATACTTATAACTGAGATTAATTGGTTAATAAGGCATGATATCTGATCATACAATTATGTGTGATTTATTGATACTTATCTTATATTTATAGGTCAATGTGGCATGATATCAGAACATACAGTTATGTTAATCTTTTTTGGTCTCCATTCCTAACAAGGATTCGTTCTTAGACTGACTCACACTATCGTCTGATTTGAAAGGTTTTGAGTTGAGCAACTGACGACTTTCAGCATTGATAGCAGGACAGGCACATGCTTAACATTCTGCTTTTGAGTAAACCAAAATTCTTAAATTCTTAACTTATTGGGATTTGACTAAGAAGCAGTTTGATAAAAACCAGATGGAATCTTGTTTCAACTCAGTAAGATATAGAACTGCCATTGAAAAACGAGACAAATAGAGAATTTGTGAAAAAAAGATTTAAAAAAACACTTCACCTCTGCAAGACACATAATTATAATTAGAATAAGTGTTGGAAGTCAGTAATATTTACTATATATTTTACCAGTATCAAAAAATATTGATAAGTGCATCATCATTTATGTTTTCCATGTTGTTTACAAAAATTGCTAAGTCCAGTCTGACAATATTTCAGACCAAGAAAATCATTAGGGATTTCAATTTACAAAACTTGATCTCTTCAATAATATATAAATTCATATCATGAAACAGATTGATAGTATGTGGAGACAGATTATTTAGTCAGGTGGATGTTAGTTAAGCTGTATAGAGAAATAGATGTAGTCTCTATTTCACAAGAATACATATGCATTGTAGCTGAACTGTGTATTTCTATGCTTAATGTGGTCTTGCACGTGTAAAATGTCTAATAGTTTGAAGTCTAAAAGCTATAACTTGCAGATCATGTAAACATCTGTGTAGTTTCACAGGCTATAAAGAGATACCACGTAAATATACTTTTGCAACTTCATTTATTTAATTAGCAAGTATGTAAGTAAGTTCTTTATTTGCCTTATTTTTTGTTGCTTTGTTAAAAAGTAATGAATGTTCAAAAAGAGTGATGTTGAATAATACTGAGAAAACTTAGCCTGTGAAAATCTCTTTTTTATCTTGTAATCACAGGTTATACACTTAATACAATATGCTCTAGTAACGCGGACCTTTTTTCACCAAAGTCAAAAATTAAATAAATTTCTGTATCCACAATTTATACAATAATATAGCCATGAAATTAGAGGATGGAATAAGGTTACAACCTTCACTGAGAGTAGTTCTTTCAAAGATGGGTTGGATGAATATGCAGGGAAATAGATGTTTGTGTCTCAGCTGGAACACTGATGACATGGTCCTTGAAAAACAAGAGTTCGCAAATTAAATATGATACCAGCTGTTGTGAAATTTGATCCTACTTAACAAGGGCTACAGATAATAGTTCAAGGTGAAATATACGATAATTGTTTGCATTAATCTTAATGCCAATGCTTAACCATCAATCAATTTGGTTGATGGAATGCAGCATAGTATTCATAAACTTGTCTTCTGGTTCAACTCAATCTGCACACAACATGTAATGCTCAGATGAGCTGGTAATGTGTTTGCACAGTGAATATGTCAATGTGTATCAACGTCTGTGAATGTCCAGTTCAATCAGGCCCTGAAGATAGCCAGATTCTCATGATACCCTATGAAGATGGCCAGATTCTCATGATACCCTTTGTATACAGATCTTGAAGTATTTTGCACTTCCTACTGGGATGGTTTAGAGGGTAGTAAGTAGGTAGCATTTTTTGCATATTATAGTGTAGCGACAAATATTTTAACAAAATACAAGGGATGTACGAAAAGAATTGCTTATTTCTATCTGGAGACCTCAAATTTCAAGTTAGCCCAAAAGCTCTCATTTCATGCCATCAAATAACTCCGAGTGGCTGGAAATGTAAAGCTTCAGCCGATGTTTCCACTTCCTGAAGGCGTCACGGTACGCTGATTAGGGCACAGTAATAAAGTACTGATGAATAGCAGACCCAAGTGCCTGTCAGGACTGGTATTTCCGCCCAGCAAGGAATTATTTCAATATTGGAAACATAAAGAAATCACAAAGGGCAAGATCTAGGGAATACGGGAGATGAGGCAAAACAGTTACTTTTTTCTTTCTTCTAAACGCCTTAACTATTTCGGAGGCATTAGCAGGGACATTGCCATGTGGAAGACGGATATGTTTCAAACCAGTGACAGGGTGTCGTTTCTGATAATATTTTTTCGGCTTCTCCAGTACTTTGTCTTTGTTGTACTTTCCGGTGATGTTTTTTGCCCTTTTTCACCTACACTGTTATTCTGACTCCTTCACCTGAGAAAAAAATTGCATACAAAACCTTCTTTGTTCTCAAAGACCGTTTGGAAATTATTGGGCGTCTGCTGTGTTTAGTGGCCCAGATCTTATTGCTAACCTTTCTGACAGGCTCATCACCTGTGACGACATTGGCAAACTGCTTTTTGTCACAAGTTTGAAACATTTGAAGCAGCTTTTTGGCCACTTTAACCCATTGTCTGTTTTGCTCATCAGTCAACAGATGTGGCACCCATCTAGCAAATTTTTTTCGGACTTTCAAATGCTTCTTCAAAATAAGGTGAACCGTTGATAGTGATATGCCTACTTTTCGAGCAATATCATGAACTGTAAACCTGGCATCTTCTTCAACGATTTCCTTTATTTTTGAAACGATTTCTTTACGAGGTGCAAATTTTGGCCTATCTGATTTTGGTTCATTTTTCATGGATTCAAATTTATTATTCCAGCACCTAACTGTGTCATAAGACACACTAGAAGGTCCTAAAGTAGTAGAAAGTATAGTCATCAGCTGCCTCAAACAACCCAAGTTTTGAACGAGCTTTGATGCAAGCCTGTATTTCATCTTTCTGGTCGACGCTTCTATCAACCATTTTTACTACAGTGGTCAATGACTGCGTGTATTAATATGTCAAATTTATTTTATGTCTTACATTCAGTCTAACATGTACATTTATACACCGTTGTGTAGACCTTGAATAAACCCAGATATGTACATATTGTTTTTTATCGTGCCCCACGTCTTGGGTATCGAGACAATAAGCAATTCATTTCGAACATCCCTCGTATCTGGGTATACCCAGCTAAATTTCTTTTTAAATATTTTTAGCCAAATAGTGTCAGAAAAGGATACAGATTTTATCAATTATACAAGTGTTTAGGGATGAAACATAAAATATAGGCATTTTGCTCAGTGGGCAGAATTAAAAAGCAAATAATTCGTACTTCTGAAGCCCATAAAAAGTTATGGGTATGGGGGTAATTTGCTGGGTAGGTAGGAAATGGGAGAACAAACACTTTCTAATTTAGTCCCCTCATCACAACGAACACAAATCATTACTATGAATAAAGGTCCAGGGCATATTGACCATTTTGCACGAAGATTCGAGACACCTAGTACATTTCACTGCACCAGAGTTTAGATCACAATGACAGTTCAAAATACCAAGTTTCGGGACACAAATACCATTACAATATGCAACAATATATCATGACAAAATTCCGTGGTTCAGGTCACCCTGTTCATTACAATAAACAAAGAGTCCATAACACAGTTACAATTTCAATTTACCAAATTGTAGCATTTACAGAACATTACAATATCAAATGTACGAATAAGTCTTGTAAACCTGGTAAGATACTGATGAGTATAAAGCTAAACAATTTACTGTTTGCCACTTGTTGGTGCAAGTCGAATACCTACCACAGCTGGGTCCCCGTTCAGACCAGTTTCTGTTTCACCGCCGCTATTCGAACCCGTGGTCCAAACAATCTTTAGGTAATTAAAAATGGCGTATGAGTGATGTCCGTCTGTAGCTAGGACTGCTTGGAATGTATTCCTCTGAAAATATAGCATAAAAACATGTCCATTTCCAGAAAAGAGAAATGTTGCATGGTATGCAGCGAACATTCGACGAAGAAATTACGTTTTTGGTTCTAATGAAAAATGTGAAAATAAAAATTATTAATTAATGGAAGCGTGACATAGGTTATTAAATCACCTGTTTCTGTGAAGTTATTGGAATAGGCAGATAGGTAAAGCAGACTGTTACACAGTTCGGACATAACAAAAGTTCCGACAGGACACATTTTGCATGACATTTTGTGGCGCAAATGTTGAGTCACAGAACGCAGATAACATAAGTTCAGATGTGTACACGCATATATTAGGATAAACACTTACTGGTTTTTGCAATGTGCATTTTCTCATGAAAAGTAACAAAAATCTCATTCTGGGCTATACATGTACTTTTTTTTGGAGGGGGTGGGGGTGGGAGTGGGGGTAGATGGTAAATAGCTGGCTAGGTAGCAGAATAGCAAATTGTTTCGGTGGGGGCGGGTAGGGGGGGGGGGGGGGCTGGGGCTTAATGACCAGCACGAATCGACCTTGCACAGTCAGCATATTCTTTGCTGCAAAAATACTTTTTAACAACAAGTGAGGCATATCCTTTAATGACACCATATCTTAAACTGACATCCAATTTGGACCGACCACCGCCCCAATGTATCTCTCAAACGTATCTCAAACGTAGCATGTACATGTATATATGTCTGAACTAATTGTGCTGTGTATCTTACCAGTGCTTTGCCAGTGTCGTCTCCAGAAGCTCCGTAAAATCCCACTTTGTACCAAGTAACAATTAACACTAAATCCGCAGAAAACAAAGAATCACTAGCAAAATAGGTACGAATTTCGTCAGAAACGTCAGCAAGAATAATCGAATCGTTATATATAATCCTGTAGACAACTGTTTCATTAAAGTCTATACTTGTCACATGCTCAATGTCAATATCCGCCCAGAATGGCGCAATAAGTGGAACTGATTTCTCTAAACTTGTAAAATTCTGGGGCTTGTAACTTTGTAATTTATCCTCAAAAGATATGATTCCGTTATTGTTCACCTGAAAGAAATAAAAGACAGCAATTAGTAAACCCATTTAAGCCGAATGGAATTTACCACACTTTATAAAACGGATCATTCCATTACCGTTTTAAGGTTTTGGGTGGTGGGGGTATTCAAATTTCAATAGAACATTATGTAAACAAACAGTGGAGACCCTGATCAGGCGCCGCATTTAGCGGCGCCTGATCTGGGTCGGCACCGTTTCAGTTTGCATGTGTCTACAAAAAGACGCTAGGCTGGATTAAAGAAACAACAGCTCGGCAACCGGGTACACTGTCATATCCCGGCGGCAACGATTTCTTACGCACTCGCCACACACGTGCGTGACGAATACATAAGATATCTGCGACAAATTTATGCTTATTCTCCACATTTAACAATTATTTTAAACATGTGAAACAAGAAATATCTTTAAAAAATATATTCGGCGGCTCTCAAATACTGACGATAAACGCAACCAAATTCACTTGTTTAGACGAGGGCGCAACACCCTTGGGCCCTTATAGTGCAACGAGAGGATTTACATGGTAGTAGCACGACTGATATGCCGATAGTCGGTCGGTTGAAAATGTCCGATAAACAAACAATTTTAACACAATTTACTCGAAATAAATTTTCCTTTTTAAAGGAGGGCTTGCCTAGTTGAAAAACAGCATGTGCACCTTGTTGGGAACACCTCCAAATTTGGTTATTGTTTACACTGCACTAAAACCACGTCATAGACGAACATTAACAATAGTTATTGAGTCGGTGGGTAAGATACTCTTGGAAAAAGAAAAACACAAACAGTTATCTAAAGCGGCACCTAGCAACGTACACTGAAGGACTTTAAAAACGCAAAAAAAAATGAAATTAATAAAATTTTACTTATTTTCAATGGATCAATTTTTTGGGTTTTGACAACAATGAACATCAGCACGTCAGCAAAACATGTTTTTAATTTCATGCCAAAATATTAATAATGTTAGGACAACAGTCTTTCGAATAGCAATACCCTTAGATTCAAAAGTTGCAAATTGAAATTTGTCTAGGAATCAGACGTGATTTAAAGTAATTGTTTCAAAATATTTTTATTAAAAACCTGGATACAAATTACCCTCAAAGCCCTATTATTTGTCTGGAACTGACGATAGCCAGCCAGAACGGATATCTTTGATGCAAATATCGTTGATACACTTGACGTAAGTTGCCGTCTTAACGTCAGGTCGTCATTTTTGGTTAACCAGACCTGCCTTAATATTTAACTGTCCCTGTAGCCTGATAACGATCTCTGAGGGGTTGTATAGTTGATCGCCTTTCCCAAAGGCCTAGAACTTTTCAAAAAGTCATTTCATGTTTCCCATATAAATATATTCCTATTTTGTTGCTAGTCTATAGTAGGCTGATGCTAAGTTCTGATAATCATACAACTCTACTGCAGACAATTACATTTATAGAGTAATGAACATAACCATTTGGAAAAGAAAGAAATATTATTATAATATTTTACGTGTATTAATGACCACTTTTATTATCAGCCTGGTAACAATTCTATATAGATTACTGATGGCAATTATAATGGCTCACTTCGAATCGAAGTTTAAATCCTACTATAGTAACTAAAGTTCAATTTGAACATGGATAGTCGCTACTATAGTGACGTCATGAACCCACTGAAGATCAACGGTGGGTCAGAGCACCGTTACTCTAGTAGCTTATCTGGTGGTTCCCTCCTCTAGACCTATCTAGCAAGATGGGTTCAAGATCTATCAATAGCGTCAAAATGTTTTTATTTTACAAAATAAATCCTTGATGTGTTCTATTTGAGGTCCCTCTTATTCGTAATTGTTAGTTAGAGTAGTCTGTGCAGTTTATGCACGCCCTTTTTGTCTATGATGAAGAATTGAGGTGGGACATACAGGGCTATTCACTTTGTTTACTTGACAACTAATTAAAAGGGAGCAACTGTAGCCATTTAGGTGTAAACGTACGCACGCATCTATTGCGTAAGATCTTTAGTAGGAACTTTAGTTCGATTCGAAGTGGGTCAATATCATTCCAATTGTGCCAGATGGTTCATGTTTGGACAATCGTGGCATGATTAATAAAGTTATAAAAGTAAATCTGCAGTGTTTTTATACATGCTTATGTACAAGCTACATGTCAATTTGACCCAGAAGTGTATGCAACACGCCATGATCCCAAAATATATCCTCACACCAAATTTAGGATTCCTACCTCAAATTATATACAGATTAGCTCTGAGCTTGACCTTGCTAGAACAGAAACCAGAGGTCAAGGTCACAGTGACCTGGAAACATTTGGTGACTCTCCAGGGTCCAAGATGTATCTACATACCAAATATGGAATGCTACCATAAATAAAATAGGCGATCTGCTGTGGGTGCATTTTTTCAAGAACTGACTCCTGAGATCAAGGTCACAGTGGATGAAAACAGTGAGCGACATTCCATGACCACAGCATATATACACAAATTGAAATTGGGGGTTAATATGGCATATAATATGAGACATGCTCTTACTGGGCTCGCACAGACCTGGAAAAATTTGGCCTTGGTCCTGGAAAAAGTGCCTTTTGTCCTGGAATTGTCCTGGAATTTTGTAAAATCATCCTTCGTCCTTGAAAATATGAATTAGTCTTTGAAAAATATAAAAAAAACAACTTGTCCTTTCAGATTTATGGGATGCGCTAAAAAAACTGAATGATAATCGCAAAAAAATTGAATGAAAATCGCAAGATACACGTCAAAGAGCGAGGTGCAACTCGTATTCTATTCTATTCATAGTGTGTGGTAGTCCCGGATTTTATCACCGGTGTCAGAATCAAAGAAATCGAGTGCGCCTATTCATTTCACCACTTCTGACTGAAAAAAGTGCACTTTAAAACGTTGTGTTATACAAAATTGGGAAGAAATTGAGTCCTTGAAAAATGGTAAAATCCTGAAATAGTCCTGTAAAAGTCCTGGACTTCTGTTTTCCCATTTCTGTACGAACCCTGTCTTAACTTGCTGTCGGTGAGTTGTCTTGTCACTGAATTGTTTTGTTCCCATAACCACGACCGTTATGCTAACAGTTTGTTTATATAAATAGACAAACCAGGTAGAGGGTATCACTATTCCGACAGAAATGCTTGCGGCGAGAGCGCCGCAAGCAAAAAACGTTGATTTTTTCTTTGATATTTTCCGACTTGAAAAGGGGATTTTTCATCCAAACATAGGAGAAAAGAAACGTTTTGGCATTGGGAATATAACCGTATAACGGCCAAAAAAGACTATTGTCGAAATATATGAAACAGACTATAATCATGTCCAGATATGGGAATTGGAAAAGTTACAAATATTTTATTTAAATAACGTAATATTACTGTAAAGTCCTTTCGAATGTAGTGGGTTATTTTATAATGCACTTCTTTACTGTGTGCAAGGCATGTAAACAATGATAGTGACAGCAATTTACAAATGCTGTACATCGGGGGTTGACCTATATTCGAGACAAGGTCGTTAATACATTTGCATTATTTTAGACCAAGTGCACAGACTGGTTCTCTGCCATTTACATGTATGTTTTAAAGTTTATTTCATGTTTAATAAGATTGTAAGGACATTCTGAGTATCAACCAATGAGAGCATCTTTTTCCAGTCGGTGTGATGAATATTACAATTTAAAAATGCTTCTGATTGGTGAATAATTTAGAGCTAAAGCGATATTAGAACGGCTGCCTTTTGGCCGCCGTAAAAACAATGTACGCCAAATTATTAAATTCAAACTGTTATAATTTCTTGCATCTCGATACTAGGGGAAATGAGAGAGATGAAGTTGTAAATTAATTAATACCATTCTGAACTACTTGCTTTATCGTGCTGCAGTTCATTACATGGTGGAGTGTTTTATGTTGCTTTTCTTGGGCCATACTTGCAACTAGTATAATCATTTAGGTAGCATTGGTGTATCTAGTGCTATTTCCATTGATGCTGATAAAATAAAAGTTTGATAAGCAAACGCAAAAAAATGTCATGAGTACATGCTTGCCGTGATGTCTCCTTATGACACATCAACATGTGACGTTCCAAGGCATAAATCCTTATTTATTTATATAATTGCTTATGTTAACTGGTAAGACTGCTCATAATCTAGGTCTACATTATTTGTTGAGGCATGAAAATGTGAAAATGGTTTCAGTGAAGATACGTTCCTCAGCGGCACATTTTGCAAATACAGAGCCTTTGCTCCTCAGAGCCTTTGCTGCTCGCATACACAAAGTATGGATGTAGATTAATTAAGACTCGAACCAAAATTAAGACCTCTAGCCTACCCGACTGGATACGCAAGCAAGGGCGTTTCAATTAGATTTATGCGTCAAGTACCAAAACCTCATGTGTTGGCTAAATATACAAAGAATGTTTGGTCAGCTATCATTTAGGGATTTTGTCTGCCCTTAGTAGGTAGTATTGCGTACATGTGTGTGTGTGTGTGCATGTGTGTGTGTGTGTGTGTGTGTGTGCGTGCGTGCGTGCGTGCGTGTTCAGTTTTGATGCTTGCAAATGAGCATGCCCATCAGCCCGTCAACAAAATCATGTTGAGCTGTTGTATATTTTCTGGTGCTACGGAGCATCCATCTATTTTGACTATGTATGAATGGATGCCAAGTTATTTTATTATCAGGAAAACTAGGAGTTGAATGACACTGAAATGGTATACGCCCTTTTACTTATGTGCAAGTATAAGTTCGTAAGTACCTGGAGAATCAATATCATAACATATTTATGCCGTATACGAGACGGTAGTTCACGCCAGCAAAAAACTGCATCTGCTGCATATATTTGCTAACATTTAAATATAACATCGAGGGGACATGAACTTGATGTGTGCGTTTATCACCTATGCTTTAAGTGATTTAAGCCCTTTTCATCCTGGATACCAGTATTTTTGTTTTGATTTGATTCTTTGCGTCCCATCAACAATCTTTCAGTTATGTAGGGACGGGTCTTCCTGAGTTGAACCAGTACTAAGCTAGGATTAATGTTCTTGCTCAAGGGCACAACGCAGTCACGCCTGTGAGGCTCGAACCCGCGGCTCCTCGGTCTCGAGCCAAGCACTCTGCGCTCTCTTCTTGGATACCAGTAAACAGGTTCTTTGGCAAACAATGAAGCCCCAGATGAAATGCCGCAAAAGGTAGTATTTCAACAGGGTATGTACTGTTTGCTAATATAAAAACAATCTTCAGAACTTGTAGAATGTTTGACCGACAACAACGGACACTTCCATACTTATTGTAATAATACGTATGGAATAATCCACCAGCATGAAAAGCGTCACGCGCGTGTCCAGAAAGTTTTGCGAGAAGGGGTGGGGTCAACCCCTGACAACGTTTGTTTTGTTTGTTTGTTTGTTTTTGTTTTGTTTTTTATTTTTATCCAAACAGCACTAAAATAGGGCAACACCGGCCCGCCATCTTTCGCTGGTGGGCCGGCGGTCACCCTACATTGAATGCTTGCTGAGTATCTTTTTGGTATTTTCAGGGGATCCGGACCAGTATTGCTAAGAAACCCTATATATTTGTGATTTTCCAGGGGGTCCGCCCTCCGGATCCGCCCATGAAGGTTCAACATGACCAAAATCGTTCAGATTATGACAAAGCTTGGACCAAATTTACAACATAGCGGCTTCAATACTAAATGTACTTTTGAAAAATATGATAACCACTTGAATTTTTCCTGTTTTTAAGATGACCCCAGGATCATCTTTCAAAACGGCTGATATTTTCATATAGTTGCTGACAGGATCTTGAATTTATGAAAGTTGATGAGCCATGACATATGATTTCCAACAATGTGGCATTTTGATAAGTGTAGACTCAAACGAGCGCTAGCCATCATATAATAAACACACAAATCATAAAGCCTCCCGGCCCAGTACTGGTTTCTACCCATGGAAAAGCCACAAAAAGTTATTTTAGAATATCAGCATCAAAATACTGAATTCAAGAATAATTCTGAAAACTTTGACCTATGTGGTGTGCTTCTTAAAAATAGCCAAAACATAGATTGCTCTAAATTCAGAATTGGCTCACTGAGGCTATCCTAATAAATACCCTTTACATAATTATATCATGCCTGTGTTCTTTTCACTTGATACTGTCATTGCCATTTGGAATAAACTTAAATATTCAATCATTTTTTATAAATAAAATATTACCAAAACACTAGCAGACCATTCGACCAGTAGAATTAATATTATCCATATGCTGATGTGGGGCTATCTCTCTAATCCTCACAGCTGGAGCTAATTTAAGTGATTATAAACCGTATTTTGCACCTGAGTTCTCTGAGCACAACCTGAACCGGCCTATATTACAAAATATATGCATTTACTTTTCAATAAATCAAAAGTAAGTTGGCAGCTGCATCATGAGATGGGTGGGTAGCCCAGACCCAAATTAGCCTGATATTAGCAATGTAAGATTTTGGTACGTATCGCATTGTCGAGCAACAATGGCTCAAGCGAGTCTGCGCAAAGGCGAAGACGCTGCTCGCATACACAACGTATGGATGTATCTAGCCACGCTAACTACGTCAGCACTGGCGTTTCAACCAAAATCTCTTTGTGCTGGTCCATTTATTTTGTTAGAGTGTAATGCGGGTGCTTTCTTATGTTTGGGTTCAACTTGTTTGGTTATTACGTCAATTGCCTAACTATATCTCGGTCAGACTGATGCTTCGATGATGGATCATGCTGAGATATAAAGAAGTATTTCATTAATTTCAAAGGGTGAAAATAATCTTTTCAACTTCGAGCAGTTCCACTTGTAATCCAGTCAAACATCAGTGCAGTTGCGCCTTGTGAAGTAAACATTCTTCTGACATGTTAAATTGTGGTTTTGAGCCTGCATGCATATATTCTTGGTGACAATTCCACTGTTCAATCTAGTGATTAAACAAAGAATCATGTGCAGATGTCCTTCTCTAATCTTTATCTTAGCTGCATTTGCACATGATAAGATATATTTTCTGTTGCAATGGAACATATGAATGACGTATGTGCTTCAAGCCTTGACTATTTTAGCATGGCAAGTGATCCGGAAAACACCTCTGATTTCTTTCAACGGCGCCCAGTTGACCAATTGACTACCATCATGGACTGGGTTTTGGTATTTACCTCACTGTTGAGCAGCAAATGCTCATGCGAGTCTGCGCAAATGCACCTTTGCTTCTCGCATATACAAAATATGAATGTATACAACGAAAAACTCAGAACAACAAATGGATGGATAAGTGAGCATGGGCGTTTAATGGAGGCTTTTGCGCATATGCGATAAGTAGAAAATCTCATGACTTGGCTCAAACGAAAGTTCTATGTTGTCTACCTTCTAATAAAGTCAGATAAAACAGCCATTGAACTGTTAAAATTATGTTTATGATCAAACGCCCATTTATTTTACTATGACATAAGTATTTTCATGTGCATTAGGTGTTAAGCCTCCACTTTTTGCACTGGGTTGCAAATAAGAACAACCAAAATTTTATTTAAATATATATGACCGCAAAGGAGATTCAACCAAAGTGTCCAGTTAGTTCCGTATACATACCCCCAACTAGTGCTAGCTACCACCTCTTCTGTAAAAAGGACTAAGTATGCAGCTTTGACTCGAATGATGACACTGTTATGTAATATTACGGTCATCCACATAAGATATGGCATTTTTAAAACAACATTTTGGTCTCATTTGTGAGAAGCCCATGACCTTAACCGTAACTGTCAGGACCCTGTGCCCCCACGAGAGTAATGGAAGATCTCAAGTTATTGTTTTAAACCAGAAAGAAGTATCCACTAGTGCATACAGGGTTAAACTTACCATTCCATTCATTGGAGTGAGATTGTATAAGGCGTATTTCTCAATTTTTCCCAAACTATTCATGATAGTACAGTAAAACCTGTGTAAAACGGTCACTCAAAAATAACAAAACAAAGATAGTGACAAATGATAGCTTAATGAAGGTCAAAAGTATTGCAGAATGCTCCCCCTTTTGACGGGAGCATTCTGCAATACTTATGACCTGCATTAAGCGATAATTGGTCTTGAAAACCAATTTATTTTCGGTCTTTAAGAGAGTGGCCGTTTTACTCAACAGTACTGCCTCAGATGATTCTTTAAAGTACCATCAACCTAGTATATTGATCTTTTTGTGGGTTTTTTTTTGTTTTTGCTTGTGTGTGTGTGTGTGTGAGTGTGTGTGTGTGTGTGTGTGTGTGTGTGTGTGTGTGTGTGTGTGTGTGTGTGTGTGTGTGTGTGTGTGTGTGTGTGTGTGTGTGTGTGTGTGTGTGTGTGTGTGTGTTGTTTGTTTTTTTGTTTATTGATAAATCATATGTGGGAGAACGAAACGCAGAGGTCTATTTTGTGACTAGTCTATGCAACGTTATGTTGACCAGCAGTCGGACAGACGAATCTCTGTATTGTAACAAGACTTACAATTGGTACAGTATCGTTTGTCAGTTCGTTAATTTCACTACTCTATAAGGATAAACATATTATGTATACATATTTAATCATGGCATTAAGTCAGTTCCCTATTATACGACAGGGCGGGGTGAACAAATTAGATTTGCTACACCGAGTTTTAGGTATTCACAATCGTCGCGCCCTCATACGTATTGTACAACTGCATGTAAATAGAGGACACTTTAAACAGGAAACATATGGAAGAGTCCATTTATTTACGAAGCCCTGGTCGATTTTTTTTCTCACCCGACAATGTCGATTTAAAACATTTGTAGTGATCAAAGGAAGCGTCTCGATGAGACAGTTATAAAAGTATTTTCATGTGAACCCAACCAAGCATGAAATTTCAATAAGTATTGCTAATAAAAACTTTTATACCACCTTTACCAACTTTAGCATGGAATATCACTTGATGTGCAAGGTCTACACTGATGTAGGTGGTATAAAATAGTTATACCATGTTTGTCTACCTGTACGTAAGATAATCCACTCGCTAAAGCTCGTGGATTTTCTCCACGTACAGGCGGACAACCCATGATATAACTACTACAAATACCGAAAAATTAAAGACTTCTCTTGCTTTGAAACTCTCATATATCATTTGTATATTGTATTTATCCTGCTAACCATTGGTTATTTCATGCCTTAGCTGAGTTGAGCATGAAAAAGTTTTATAACCCCAGGACCTGGCCCCGAGTTATAAACTTTTCTATGCTCAACTGAGCTCATACATGTTAAAATGCCAACACATTTATTAGCATAATAAATACAACATACAAGAGTTTGAAAGCAAGAAAAGTCTTTATTTTCAATCATTTTAGCTGTTATGAGCATTTGAAATGCTATGCCTTAGCTGAGTTGAGCATGAAAAAAGTTTTATACCCCCAGGACCTAGTGTTCCTGATTAACGAGACCCCGTTTCAAGTACGACGATTCCGCTTACTTCAAACTCGTTCTGAATACGTTGTCAATATGTAGAATAACCACAGGGAGTTAACTCAGTCACAGTGCGGGGGGATTCTTTATGAAAGTTGTCAATGATGCTTTATGAAAGGGTTACAGGTGCTTTATGATTTCCTTAATCAGTATAAGGTAGGTGATGGGAAACTGCATTAAACGTAAGATTTTCGAAGCCCGAAAGTATATTATTTTTATTAATTCATATAATTGAAAAGCTAATGGTGATACTCTGTCAGTCTTTGCGATGATGGTTTATGTGTCAGGGATAAGTGAGCGGTTTAATTCAGATATTGTTAAACCACATAAGAAAAATCAGCATATTTATCAAAGTACATATTCCATCAAAGATAGTGTGCATACAACTTCAAGTTCAATCTAAATGTGTTTGAAAAAATCAATGTTCTCCTGATGTAAAACTATAAAGGGCTAATTTTAAATGACTAATATTGACAAGCCAAAAACTGGTGGTAAAGAATCATTGACATATTTTGGTAACAGGTTCTTTACCTGTCCGAATGATCGATAACTGGTTCTTTATGAAAGGGTTCGGATGCTTTATGAAAGAATTTGCAAAGATGTTAATGGTTTTAGAATCCAAAATCAAGGCAATTAGACCTATTACTGCAGCCCTGACTCGTTTATTGATTGAATTAAGACTTATCGGCCTAGTCAACAATATTTCTGTCATGTTGGGACTCCTCCAGGAGACAGGGAGATACTAAAAGGGCCCAATCCCATCCAATTTGCCACAAGTCAAGCAAATCACGCCCTATCATTACGATTAAGGTTAAGATTCATTTCAATATTATATCAGTGATGCCGAGACGTAGCCTCTGACTTTGTTTAACTGTTGTTGATTTGATTTGTTGTCTATGGTAAACAACTGTGGTCATCTTAACTACAGTGTTCCTATGCAAGCCTACTGTAGGGCAGTTAACATTATTTTTTCATTCTTATACAAGTAACTGGCAACTAGGTCTTCTTGACTCATCAGGAGAGGAAACAATTCTCCATGAAAAATATGCTGGGTGCGATCTCCTGTCTGCTTGCATATTAAGCAGATAGGCAACTGACCGAGCTACAGAGTTCAGATTGTTAGCTAAGCATCGCACGTGCGTGTCCTGAGAGTGGGGGACAGCGGGTTTGCATCCCACCTGGAAGATCACAAGTTGTTATATGTTTCCTTAGAAATACTGTTATTGACAACCTCGAGAAGAAGTAGGATCCCTTGGGTCCAATTGCTTCGAAAGGGAGACCAGGTCCGCAATGTCCTCTGTGAAAAACTAAAATAAAGTTTTCAGGACATCCACCCCCCAGACAGAATTTTCTGGATCCTCCCATGCATCGTAAACATCTATGCCCTGCTATCAGCATCCAGTACTGTAGCATTGTATCCGATACATCAATATGTCTTTTTCGAAACTCACAATAGGAGCATGTGGTGGATTGATGGGGTTGAGGTGGCCCAGCGTATTTTGAAGGGACTTAACATGAATTAGTGAGAGTTGAGCCTGACAGGGCAGAGTAGGAGCGTTTGGTTTGTTCGTTTGCTTGTTTCGACTTGCTTGGCTTGAGTCTTTACGTCCAAGTCGACAATCTTTCGGTCTTCTCGGGATGGATCTACGTGGGTGGATCCTGCAATTTTTTTTTTGCTTTGATATTTTTCATCCCAGTCGGATCAGGACGATTTCTTATCCTTCTGTTTTATACCTGTTTCGGTGCTTTGCTCTAGGACACAACACAGTGACTCTGACGTCTGTGAGTCTCGAACTAGCAAACCTTCAATTGAGCCACTGCGCTTCACATAGGCATGAAAGATTAAGGCAAACATTGTCCATAATAACTTTTATCTTATAAGCAGACAACAACTATTTACATGTTTGGATTCTCAAAAGAAACGTCTCATTTAGACGGTTCTTTTGAGTACCCAGAAGAAATACAAATGATTTTTTTTTCAAAATTCGCAAACTTAGCTCGCCCAATGATATATCCAATCATTAGAATCTAACAAAAAACCTATAAAAAGCAGACTATTTGTGAACTCAGACGCAAGATTTCTCGTTCTGGATACCTGCAGTTGCAGTTATAGTTCTCTTCGCTGTCCCAGAGTTGTTTACTCATAATTTGAAAATGAAACAACAAAGCTGGTGCATACCGGGTAGGCGGCAATCGAAAACGCTCTTAACAATCGACGAACGCGGATGATAGCAAGAAACGGTGTTTACGATTGCCAATCGGGCGACAAATGACAATAGAAAACTCTGTTTCTATCATTTTTGATCTACGTTCGTCGATAGTATTAACGTTTTCGATTGCCGCCTACCCGGTGTGATAAAGTGTACGGCTTTTGTGTCTGTGCGGGCGATAATCCTCACTTACTCTTACGGCACATCTAAAGTTTTTGCCATTAAAAAGCCAAGCTTCATTGGTTCCTTCATGTATATGCGAACACTGTCATTTTTATGCATTTTGTAAGTGTGATTTAGGGGAGGGGGTACCCTCAAGTACTCTTTCTACAAAGGCTTGGTCCCCCTCCGCCCTTGAATAGCTATTGATGAAGCACGATAAGTGATAAAAGCATGCAAGCTGGCTCCAAGACGCTCCGTGCATTTTGTTCTTAAGCTATATAAGCCAGCTAGACTTTAACTGGGAGCGCAGTGGCTCAGTGGTAGAATGCTTGACTCGAGACCGAAGGGCCGCGGGTTCGAGCCTCACCGGCGTCACTGCGTTGTGGTCCTTGAGCAAGACACAATTATCCTAGCTTAGTACTGGTTCAACCCAGGAAGACCCGTCCCGCATAACTGAAAGATTGTTGAGTGGACGTAAAGAATCAAATCAAACAAATAGACTTAAACTATTGTGTGTAGTTTTTAAAAATTGACAGAAATTGACGCAAACCTCAAAAGGCTAGCCAAAAACTAATTGATCATTACACCCAAGTCGGCTGCTGCATATATTAAATATTGTATAGATTATAGACTAACTTAGTATATTAGCACAGAAGCAAACTGCAACAGTCTGTTCTGGGTCTACATTGTTTGCCTAAGAGGTTTCAAAAACTTTCAGCATACGACAAAAGCAGACAGCTTTTGTTGTGATTGGCAAGAGGATTCTAAAATCGATGCCCATGCACGTTAGAAGAAAATATTCCTAGTCTTACCATATAATAAACAAAAACAGTTTTTTGGGCGAGATACTTCTATTACAGAGCGGACACGATTAAATTGCGAAATCTACAATTTTCCGTTTTAACCGGTCATATTTTTTTTTAAAAAAAAAAGGGTAAAACAGAGTTAAAGTCCTTGTGTATTACACGTCGTCGTATGTTGATTGATATCTCTTTCATGAAGATATCTTAAACTGTCATTGAGATACAAAGAGGACTCGAAGCACGTATGATCCATGGACAGACATCTGAGTTGAAGTTGATACCTTGAACTTGGGAGATGGTGGCTGAGTGTTGTGCCAATACATTAGATTCCGGATGTAACAGCTTCTGACTCATCTTCACCAGCGAAGGTTTCGTCGTATCTACATTTCGACAAACCCTTCGCCTCACAACCCTCAAAATTTATTATTAGCGCAGACTAATCGACCAATGAAAACGCCAGGAAGGATTTTTTCGATAATCCCTTCCTGCCAATCAGATTAAACGTAGCAGTTTATCGGCATCTAATGTGCACCGCCTGCTAAGTCTCCATAAGTCCAGATAAGCAAAGATTTTAGTCGTAAACTTATTAATTTTCTTCTACAATTAAGTTCAAAATTATGTTATGGGTGCTCAAAATAACCATCTTAATGTGACAGTTCTTTTGAGCACCTTAAACGTATATTTCAGTTCTTAAATAAGAAAACCGAATGTAAATTAATTACGCCGTCTTATCTGGAGGCCTTGTGTGTATCGATTTTTTGCACCGCTTTGCGATTGATGATAATACTTGTTACTATTTTCGGCTTATGACGTATTCAATCGGAGAAAATCAAAGCTGTGAGGCCAAGGGTTAGATTCGACAATCACAACCCTTGGTAGGACAAGATGCTTCTGACTAGGTTTGAGCCAAAGTTGTGACCTTGACTTTGGGAGTTGGTGGTTAAGTGTTGTATGCGACACACCTTCGTGGGATCAGTTATAACCATGTGAAGTTATTATCAAAATATAATGAGATTGGCCTACCCGGGCACGAAACCCATAGTTACAGCGTGGCTCACAGATTTTGAATCAAAGCTGTGACTAAATTGATATCGATACATATGCACTTCCGCGAATAACCCTGTCTTTGGTGGTTGCGATGAAGAAAGGCACAAACCAGCCAGCGCATTTAGAAATATATTCGAGTACCGATCGAATCGGTACTTGAATCTATTCCTAAATGCTTACATAAATCGCCATGCACATACTGAATACTTAAAAAAGATTGAAGTCTATTGTCCTTGTCGCATATGGCATGTTTTTCTATATAGTATTTACACCAATATCTACCACATCCGGTCTATGAAGTACCGACAATATGCGTAAATACATGCAAATCGACGTAGGGGAGCGCAGTGGCTCAGTGGTAGAGTGCTTGACTCGAGACCGAGGGGCCGCGGGTTCGAGCCTCACCGTGAGCAAGACACATTTATCCTAGCTTAGTACTGGTTCAACCCAGGAAGACTCGTCCCTGTTTAACTGAAAGATTGTTGATGGGACGTAAAGAATCAAATCAAACAAACAAACAAAAGCAAATCGACGTATACATTTACCGGTGTGAATTCGTATGCCTATCGGGAATTGGGATCAAAAAATTTGAACTGTTCAAAACTTGGCCACGAATTCCCCGATTCGAATAATCGTGCTTGATTCGTAACAAATTCCTATGCGGATGCGTTCTTAGGCATTCGTAGCTACTGTTAACTCATTCGTGGGTAATCGGGAGATTAAGACAAGCATGAATAAAACCAAGGCAGAAATAGTAGAAGGACTTTCTCATAGAGTAACTACCCCGTCACGCACATACATTCGAGCCAGTCCTGGAAGTGGAAACAGATTTGGCAGATTCAGGAGCACAATCAGGATCAGTCAATAACTGCTGGCTGGTGGTTTTTTGCTGATGGCGAACTACCATTATTTTCCAAGTCAAAGAGTCAGGGCCTCTCGACATTAACGTAGTTGTTTTCTTCTAGCTATATAAGTAGCTGTTTTAGACACTCAAGTTGCAGGATCAATTCTACAGCTGATAAACGAGGAACATTCATTTTTGAACTGATCCCCCCAAGCATGGGTAACTGTCGTGAGAGGTGAGAGAAAATCTCGAGAATTATCACGAATCGTCGCGGATTTCTGTTAATTCGTACCCAATTCGTGCTGCATTCGGCGTATTCTCAGCTAATTCGTGCTCGATTTTTTTTAACTTATTAATAGGTTATTGTACATCGTAGTGAATTCGGCACTCAGGCCGAATCCAGCGAATATTCGTAACTGTTTCTTACCTATTTCGTAACTGAATCGTAGAACATCACGAATAGATTGAAAAAATACAATTATCCACGAATCCTAACATTTATCGATTCTTGATGATTCGGGGGATTTGTGGTCTGTGGGGAAATAGGACAAACTTGCCCAGTAAAGTGTGGGATACCCTAACATGATGGAAAAAAATGTTGATTTCCCCTCTCCTACCTCCCCAGACCCTGGGGATGGGTCAATAGGTCAAAATTCAACCTTTTTCCAGAACAACATCAACACAAACCAACAACAAAGACATTTGTACTGGGACAACATACATGCACGGATCCAGGATTTTTTTGTCAGGAGGGGGGGTTCAGGCTCCTCAACTGATTTTACAGTTTACAGAGGGGGTCCAATGGTTATATTACACATTTTCCAGGGGGGTCCAACTTTTTCCAGGGGGGGGGTCCAATTGCCAATTTCTATAGAAACCCATATAACTATAACTTGTGATTTTCCAGGGGGGTCTGGAACCCATATACCCCTCTGGATCCGCACATTTTGGCACGAATAGGCTCAGACGAGCCTGTGCGGCCTCCTTTTAGGCTTAGAAACTTCAAATGCTAATCTGTCGATAGTTTTTAAGCGACTAGCAAAGACTCTGATCAGACTGCGCATATGCACAGGCTGGTCTAAGCCTTTGGTGCTCGCACATACCACATTGTTGGAAATCTCATATTGCGGCCCATTTATTGGTGCAAAAAATGCATAACGGCTGTATATCAGGACGAAATCGCATTTGTCTCATAAGGAACCTGTAACTTCTTTCATAAAGAATATGTAACAACTTTCTAAAAGAACCTGTAACCCGAATTTTAGGCTCATAAAGCATTTGTAACCTTTCATAAAGAACCATTAACTGCGAGAATTTTTGAAATTGGCTAAAACGTATATTTTAGGAAGAATTAAAGTTTCAGATATCTAATTTATAATATTATGGTTCGTTTCCAAGCATGTTTTGCTCGATAAAACTATGAAATACACACGTATGGCATTTGTTGCAACTTAGCATCTCTATTGTTATTGGTGAATTGTTTGACAGCTAAACTGTATGATAAATGCATAGACTACCATAAAACATGCTGCTTAATGTCTTTTAACAAAATTTGACTCTAAAACGGTCTAATATTACCATTTTCACCCTGTGTCTGGCATGAGCATCGCATCTTGTCAAGAATCATTAACCCAAAGTAAAGAACCTGTAACCCTTTTCATAAAGCATCATTGACAACTTTCATAAAGAATCACCCCGCACTGTGACTGAGTTAACCCCCTGTGATAACGGGCTCAAACTGTGGGAGAAAGGATTTAATGACGTAGTGTTAGGGGTTTCTTATACTCCAATTCTTACATATAAGGGGAAGGGATATATTACTATGCTGCACTCACAGAGTTCCTTCACTCAGTCAACCCAGTGAGCAGTATGACCGTACACATTATGATATAAACACGGACTGTTTCATCCATGCTTCATAACATCTGTTTATCCTAGCCCACACTCGGCCATCTGACTCTTCTCTCCATATTTCCCCAAAATCCGTCGTTTTCCACGATAATTGATTGTGAAGTAGTTCGTTTGTCATGATTGCTATGAGGGTGTTTAACCCTGGTCATAGGTTATGTTGTTATTCACTGCGTTCTTTCTGGCTTGTAAAGAGAGATGGTTGTATTACTATAATTATTTCATTGCTTTCATGTGTGTAGCTTTGTTTATCTGTGTTTAGATGTCTCTTCCTCGAGGTGCCATGGGTTGGCCGGTGTCTCGGTGCATTTCCTGGTCGTCTTTGCTTGTTTTTTTTAACGAAACAGTTGTAAGTTTAACAGCGTTGTAAACCTAACAGCGGTGTGAACCTAACAGCGGTGTTTTGTTTGTTTTGTTGCTTTACGTCCCAAGTCAACAGCTAAGGTCATTGCGGGACGGTCAGTTCACCTAATCACACTTTTTCCTGGGCAGGCTTGAACAAGCGGTTAACCAGTAATAAGTGCACATACTTTCGCTTGTAACTAACAACAACCCTTCTTGAATGAATCAGAGGAAGGGAGGAGAATGACCTTAGAAATTATTTCATGATCAATCTCCACGAAAGTATGGGACCGGTCCGGGATCGAACTCGCGACCCCTGGATCTGCAGTCAGACACGCATCTGTAGCCAGATACGTTACCAACTGCGCTACGCGGCCCGGTAGAGAGCGTTTTAACCACTGAACTAACAGCGGTGTGAGCCTAACAGCGGTGTGAACCTAACAGCATTGTGAACCTAACAGCATTGTGACCCTAACAGCGTTGTAAACCTAACAGCGTTGTAAACCTAACAGCGGTGTGAACCTAACAGCATTGTGAACCGAACAGCATTGTGAACCTAACAGCGTTGTGAACCTAACAGCGTTGTGAACCTAACAACAGCAATGTGAACCTAACAGCGTTATGAACCTAACAGTGTTATGAACCTAACAGCGATGTGAACCTAACAGCATTGTGAACCTAACAGTGTTGTAAACCTAACAGCGGTGTGAACCTAACAGCATTGTGAACCTAACAGCATTGTGAACCTAACAGCATTGTGAACCTAACAGCATTGTGAACCTAACAGCGTTGTAAACCTAACAGCGGTGTGAACCTAACAGCATTGTGAACCTAACAGCATTGTGAACTTAACAGCATTGTGAACCTAACAGCGTTGTAAACCTAACAGCGTTGTAAACCTAACAGCGGTGTGAACCTAACAGCATTGTGAACCTAACAGCATTGTGAACCTAACAGCATTGTAAACCTAACAGCATTGTGAATCTAACAGCATTGTGAACCTAACAGCGTTGTAAACCTAACAGCGGTGTGAACCTAACAGCGGTGTGAACCTAACAGCGGTGTGAACCTAACAGCGGTGTGAACCTAACAGCGGTGTGAACCTAACAGCATTGTGAACCTAACAGCGTTGTGAACCTAACAACAGCATTGTGAACCTAACAGCATTGTAAACCTAAAGGCGTTATGAACCGAACAACGTTATGGACCTATCAACATTGTGAACCTAGCAGCGTTGTGATCCTAACAGCATTGTAAACTTAACAGCGTTGTGAACCTAACGGCGCTGTGAACCTAACAGCGTTGTGAATCTAACAGCGTTGTGAACCTAACGTAGTTTGAAGCCTACGCATGCACAAAGCATTCAAAGACATGTTAATTAGGTTATCTACAAGTTGACACCCTAAGGTGTTAGCTGAGCTGCCACCTCTTTTGGTGTATACTTCCACTTACTTTCTGACTAAAACAGCTTGATGCTAGCCTTTCTCCTGTGATAAATGTTTTAACATTTCTACCAGTTATTATTGTAGCTAATCTCCGGATCAATATAATTGAACAGAACATGTAGTTTTTAAACAGTTGAAATATTACACTAAAACCAGTGGCAGTTAAGCTGCCACCAAATTTTGTGTAAAATTACCCAGGAGTTGCCTAGTGATTTCAATGATCCTGTTTATTCTGATAAAATAGTATGGTCAAAAATATCTAGGTCTTATTCCTAATCAGACTGCTCCTTCAGGAGCGGTTTGATCCGAGATGGCACTATTTGCTCCGGCATGGATAAGTATGGCACCAAGGGGGGGGGGGGGGGGGGATTTCAAATCATTTTTTCTTATTTCTTAACCACAATAAATGTTTTGTGCTTCGTTTATATAGTTTGACTGGTAGATAAGAAAATAATTACAATTCTATGCTCGATTTAAATAGGTTTACATCATTTGCGAGCAAAGCAACAACATGAACAACGAGAGACGTTAATTGCCAAATTTTGCAGTCTTAACTCAGGTGAAAAACATCAATGACGTATCAAGCTTTCAATCTATACCCACATATTTACTAAATCTACGTAGTGCATACGTAAGACTGCTACAGCAAGGTGGCAGATGAGACAGCATATCTCTGAGGTATTTCTCTTAGTTTTGCAACAGCTACATATCTTGTGCTGCACATCGTCTCGTCGGACGATTCGTTTGCGCACTCACAGCATACGCTCTAATATGCTATACGAAAAATAATCAGAATTTTGAGCATTCCATTGTTTGCTTATTACAGGCTTCTAAATAAGAGCGCGTAACAATATTCTTCAGATTATCTCTCAATCAAAACACATGTTGTATGCGCTGAAAAGAACCGTCTCAACGAGACGTTCCTTTTAGCACCCAAAACACAAGTTAAAATTGATAGAGACGAAAATATTCACGGTTTACGCTCAAAATGTCGTTTATATGGGACCTGTGGCTTACCTGGAGCCGCGACTGACACATTCTCCTTGAATCACATGTTCTCAAAGACTAGTTCCAGGAATAGCTAGTACACCTCTAAGGTTAGAATCATGTGGGATGCTGTTGAAAACTATGTTTTTCTCAATAGCAGAGTAATTAAAACACGATACGACTGCAAACATTCCAAACCATCTACATCAGGGATCAAGTTTAAGATTTGAACCGCTTGCATTTGTTTTCGCGTCCTCGAATGGAAATTCTCATTTTTACCAATTGTACCAGTCTATTTCCGTTTAGTATTTTATATTTTTATTCAAATTCTAATTGGACATTCAGTAAGCAAACAGTGGAGACCATGATCAGACGCCGCACTCGTTTGCATGTGTCCCACACAAATGACGCTATGCTTATATGGATTAACGATACCAGGGTCTACTGTGTAAATTTTACATATTTTACTTAATTGACGTTAACGACACCTACGTTTCTAATCGCTGTCACTTACACGCTAGAGAACCTCTGTACTCGAAGGTGCAGTCATCGCGTGGTGGTTGCAGTCGATGAGTGCACAAATAGTGTATCTAGCTGTTTAAAGGGCTGTTTAAAGGGTAATATTTTGGTCAAGTTTTTACTTCTGAAAATATTCATCGCGAAATATTGTCACTTTTTAAACAAGTTATAAATCTGCTTAACACATTTTTTGTGGGTTGAGTGATAGTCACTACAGCACCAGAGTTATGCTAAAAATGTGATTTTTCCTAAAAAAGTGGATGAATGAAATTTCTGCATATGTTCTGGAATTAATGCTTATTTCAGCAACAATGCAAGATGACAGTACTTTAATGTCAAAAAAATTCGAAAACTGAGGTTAGAGCATCCTGGAAGTTATTCAAGCTTTTCATACTGTATGCATAGTTCTGTAAATCTGATGTTCTGGCCCAGTGGTCGGGTCGTTGACTGTTTCATATTGATTTTATTTAGACACTCGACTAATGGGCCAGAACATCCGGTATACAGAACTATGCGTACAGTATGAAAAGCTTGAATAACTTCCAAAATGCTCTGTCCTCAGATTTCAAACTTTGTGCATATTACAAGAAGCAGGTACACAACTGGATTTATAAGTGATAATAATTTAATGAATATTTTCATAAGTAAAATATTGACCAAAATATTACCTTTATTATCAGCTAGGTACTCTTTTTTGTGCACTCGTCGACTGCAACCACCACGCGATGACTGTGCTTTTCGAGTACAGTGGTTCTCTAGCGTGACTTTATTTCCCATTGATGTTAGTTTCATTGGTTTCAATAGTTTCTGAAAAAATCTCCTTAAACTAAGAATCATATTTTACCTGGTCGTATTAAATTTGGGTCAGTGTCTGAACACACATTGCAATTTTATAGACTTAAATTTGACCTTGTAAAGTAGACCATTGTCGAACCCGTGACCCATCCATCCCAAGTCATTGGTACAGTGCTTGAGTTCGGGTCGAGGGTAAGCGGGGTCGAATCTCAGCGGAGGCACAGTATAGTCATTGAGCAAGGTACTCTAACTTCTGCTTAGTAGGTTAAGTTAGGAATAGTTCCGACATTACTGAAAAATTGTTCAATAAAACTTCTTATGTTTGTATACGCTACGCTAGCTATACATAAAATATGTGTTATTTAGAGCACCAAAAACACCACACCCTCTCATAAACAGATAAAAGTCTTCAGGCACTGTTCACTTTTATGTAAAACATTATCTTAGGAAAAGGGTCATCAGAGCTACAGAACGATCACGTCAAATGGAATAGTCTTTTATACAGTAAACCCCGAAACGGCAGTAAATACGCTAGAGAACCACTGTACTCGATCAGTGCAGTCATCGCGTGTTGGTTGCAGTCAACGAGTGCACATAATAGTGTACCTAGCTGTTAAAAAGGGTAATATTTGGACAATATTTTACTTCTGAAAATACTCTTCGCTAATTATTGTCACTTATATCTGCTTAACCTCATGTTGCCAATGTACTTTGACTGAGAGAATTTAGAATGATGATTTGACTTAACAATCTTTATGTGAGATAAGCGATAGTCGATACAAAGCCTGAGTTATGCCAAAAATTAGATTGAATGAAAGGCATTTTTGTTAATGTCCTGGAATTTATTTAGCTAAAATGCAAAATAACAGTACTTTAATGTGAAAAAGTTCGAAATCTGAGGCTGGAGCATTTTGCAAGTTATTAAAGCTTTTCATACTGTACGCATAGTTCTGTATGTAGGGTGTTTTGGCGTCGACTGCAACATATTGATTTTATTTAGACTCCTGATAATGTACCAGAACACCCGATAAACAGAACTATTCGTACATTATGAAAAGCTTGAATAACTTTCAAAATGCTCTATCCTCAAATTTCGAACTTTGTGCACATTGAAGGACCTGTTTTTTGTTGTTGTTTTTTTTTATCGAAAGTTAGCATTTTTCCAGATCAAAATCAAAAACCCTTTCCTCTTTTTTTCAGGAAAAAACACATTTTGGCATAACTCTGGCGCTGTAGCGACTATCACTCAACCCACATAAATATTGTTATTGCAGATACACAGCTGGCTTTATAAGGACCATATTTAGCAATAAATATTTTCAGAAGTAAAATATTGACCTAAATATTACCCTTTTTAACAGAGAGGTACACTATTCTGTGTTCTCGTCGACTGCAACCAACAGCCGATGAATGCACTGTTCGAGTACAGTGGTTCTCTAGCGTGGTAAATACCCAGATGAAACGTCACACAACATGGCATATGTACTGTTCTGATAGCTTCAGATTAAACAATCTTCGGGTCTTAACATGGGTGAAAGTTCAAAATTTCCGAAATTCCTGAACTTTTGAAATTGAAATCTTAAAATGTGTTATATGCCTACAAATCATTAATAATTTAAAGTAAAATGGCCAATTGTCCTAAGATGAACTGAAATTTAAATCAGAGAAGCCATTATAATCTGCCTAATTCAACATTTTGAGGCTGACTTTCTATAGAATGTCAGTTTCAAAATCCTGCATTCAGGAATAATCCTGAAAACTTTCATCCATGTCTTAATATTTGGGTATTCTAACCTGTGATCCATTGATTAGACATATAATAAAGTCTGGTGAAATGTGATTTTTATTTATTTCATATTAGCATCTAAGGGTCTAGATGGGCTTTAATGATTAGAGAATACTGGCCTTATTCTATAAAGATTAGAGAACAGAGCAAAATAATCAAAGGGCCCACCCCCCCCCCCCCCCACCAAAAAAAAATAATAATAATAAATAGCTGTGTTACTTGTATCAAAAACCTTTAACGTTTGCCTGTCGACCCTTAGAACTTACTCGGCGTACTTAAAACGTGTATAGAACACACTGAACGTGTCTATAACTTTAATACGGGTAGATTTTATGCCTGGGTTCTGAGATCAACTATATAAAGTGGATACAGATGCATACCTTTTGTTCGAGATATGTTCAGAGAAGACTTCAGCGTACTGGATAATATTTCCATACGTCGACATGTTATTAATGTTTCTTACAAGTTACAACCCCCTGCATAAATGTTATAACTGATTAAAATATTTCGTCTAAAGTGCGTCGAAGAATATGGCTGTAACTATCTTACTCTTACAGTTGTTGCTGTTTGGTGGAACTTCTTAGTGACCTCAATTCTTCATAGGCTAGTACACATGTTTACAACATGGCGAAGCTTGCTAACATTGCTATGTTTTATTCACGGGTCGACCTCGTTGATATTTAGTCAGTTTACTCAGACTTCAAAGAAAATCTGGAACTCATTGCAGAAATTCCTAACCCAGCAGGCTTAACTCTTTGCATGCTGGGTTATTGTGCATGCATTATAGTCTGCTGATTTGTTTCAAAATTGACGTTTTTCGAAAAAAACATTAATTATGAATACTGCTATCAGAGTACAGTGAGTACTAAGATCAGGCCTTGGGGTTACAAAACTTTTTTCATGCTCAACTCAACTGAGCATAAAATTTCGACTGCTCATAGAAACTAAAACGCTGAAAAAGAAAGGTATTTCTTGCTTTTAAGTTCTCATATGAGGTATTTATCCTGCTAAAAAATGTTAAAATGCCATCATTTGTTGACATTTTAAAATTTATGGGCAGTATAAATTTCATGTTAAGTTGAGTTGAGCATAAAAAAAAAGCTTTATAACCTCGAGGCCTGGCCCAAAATTTTGTCAGGCCTGTTCTGGATCCAATCTGTATGCAAAGGTTATCACAAGCAGCCAAAGAGTTAAACAACCAAATAGTTAAACAAAAAAACTAAATACAGATCTTGTCAGCGCCTGATGCGTAATATCCATGTCACGACTTGTCTTCACATATTGTCACAAGGTATTAAATACTCAGCTATACAGACCAGCTAGAATATCGAAACTTAATCTGTTGGACATCTATATTTTACATGCTGTGAACAGAAATGTTGCTCCATCCAGCATGGACTTACAAAATATGTAAACGTCTTAGCTCCAAAGGAAACTCCCATGATAATGTAGCGTATTCGCAGGTAAATGAAATGACTACTGCAGTATTGCACTTCAAATGAAACACGGTTTTTCGTTTTTAAAACTTTACATGAGAGTAACTTCACACTGAGAGTTTGCATGGGCATAGAAATAGCAAAACCCTTACTAGAATTAAATTTTGGCATAAAATGATATCAATCTTAATGCTCTGACATCTTGTAAAAATAGATAACTTAGTTTTTGTTGGTTTGAAAATACCCTTTCACAACCCATTTTGCACTGTCAGTACAATGCACTTGGATGGAGTTCGCAGAATTTGCTCACTTATAAAGTGTCCATTAGTGATTACAAACAGTATTCAAACTTCAAAAACATATTTTGATTAGGTTGTTTGGTTTGAATATTTTTCTCCAATTACATTTAATATTGGAAATTTATATTAAATGTTGTTGCCGAAAAACAGTGTCCCATTTAAAGGGCTACACTACAGTACTCAAGTGCAAACACAGTGAAGATTGGCAAATGATTTTGCAAAGGATGTTTCCTCGGTAGCCCTGGTGTGACCCATTACATTATTACTCCTCATTCATGATGAAAAATAATGCAATGGTTAATTGGCGTAGCCCCCATTACGCAGTGTACGCACGTGCGTAATAAAAAATAGTAACACTCAAGGGAGCTCACCTAATGTGGTAATAAAAGTGATTTCCATACCACAAGGAACTGCTCTTAAAAGAAAGAATTTGCTCCCTCTGGGAGCAAATTCTTTCCTTTAAGAGAAGGGAGCGCAGTGGCTCAGTGGCAGAGTGCTTGACTCGAGACCGAGGGGCTGCAGGTTCGAGCCTCGCCGGCGTCACTTGAGCAAGACCCATTTATCCTAGCTTAGTACTGGTTCAACCCAGGAAGACCCTCCCTGTTTAACTGAAAGATTGTTGATGGGGCGTAAAGAGTCAAATCTAACAAACAAATCCTTTAAGAGAAGTTCCAATCTGAAAAGGGACGTAATTGAAGTTCCAATCTGAAAATGGACGTAATTGTAGAGAATCACTGTTTTATACAGTAGTCTCCCTTCGATGTGCGAGTAACTATTCAGCGTTCTGGCTACGGCATTGTGGATCAAACCTGTGCGACCATGGATGCAAATTGGCCAAATCAGGATTCTGACAGCCAGAAAAAATGCCGAGGTATGGACGAGGTATGGGACCAGTTTCATCAAATATATTTCGTCTTAGAAATTTCAAACATCCAACATGCCCAATGTAAGGTGCCGAACTTTACGCCAAAATATGTCGTACGATTTTTTGATGGCCCTTTAAACAATCATCCTTTTTTGTAATTAGCCACACCACGCGAAAATGCGAAAAAAAATAATGGACCAGCTCATGATACTTTTTTTTATCTTATCACATACTGCGTGTAAAGGGCAATGATTCCTCCATTTTGGAGGCTTTACTGATGAAACTTCTCAAGTACCAACGCACCATGGCGATACATAGTATTTAGCATAATTTTCATGAAATTCCATTCACCACATTGTCTCTAGATGGACCAATTCATTGAAATTAAGGCGTTCAAAGAACAATAACTCCTGTATATCTAAAGCTTCATGATTGTGCATCACCCCACTTCATATTCAGTTAAGTTTCATGAACATCGATCAAGTAACCAAGGGGCCAATTCATGAAATTCCATCCATTGGTTACTAGGTTATGGCTCTGAATGGACAAATTCATTGATATTAAGGCGATCAAAGGGCAATAACTCCTCTACAACTGATGATTTCCTCTTGAAATTTTACATGCATCATCACGCTATGGTCGTAAATAACAAGTACTACAAGTTTCATGAAATTTTACCAATCGCTTACTAAGTTATGGCTGAGGACGGAACAATTCATTGAAATTTAGGCAGATAAAGGGCAATAACTCCTCTACAACTGATGACATCCTCTTTCAACTATACATGCATCATCACACAATGGTAATAAAAACTCCGTGTAAGTTTCATGAAATTCCATCTACATGTATTGCTAAAGTAGGTTATGGCTTATTACCTAGCTTAGGTCGGAAAATGCATTGACAGTTAGGTTATCAAAGCGCAATAACTCCTCTATTACTCGGGACATTCTGACAAAACTCCATGTGCGGTATCACAAAATGGTAGCATAAATTAAGTTTAAGTTTCATGTAATTCGATCCACTGCTTACTAAGTTATGACTGAGGAATGAAAAAATCATTGAACTTTAGGCAAACAAAGAGCAATTACTCCTTTAAACTGACGATATCCTCATGAAACTATACATGCATGATCACACTATGTTCATATATACTAAGTATAAATTTCAGGAAATTCCATCTATTGCTTACTAAGTTATGGCTGAGGACGGAAATATGCTCATGATATATGCTATATACCAGTCCAAATTCGTGCACGATCACCAACGATCAATTATGCGAGTGTGCGAGCAGAGAATGGTCTGAAATATGTACAGTCGTGTATGAACCATCATAAGTTAACTCCTGTTGGCTGATAACAATCATATATAAACAATGGCATACTGTAATGTATTTAAATAATATTAGCGACGCCCAGTGTTTATATTGTCTCTATTGAACCTTTTCACGCCTTTCAACGGCCTAAATTATGATTTTGAGACCTGGTTTCATGTGTTTTTCTCCTGATATTATGCATAAATATGGGTTTTATAGACTCGACAATGCTAGCTGTACTATTCCTGAGTTGTCATTTAGAGTTGAACCATTTGAACCTAATAAATTTCTTTGAAAGTATAGCAGGAGATAGCTGGATAGATATATGAGAGACGAAATGTCTTTGGGACGGTGGATAGGTGCTGTGGCTTCAGTGCGAACTTCTTGCCAATAGTCTATTATAGCGAACAACTGAGCACGGTAGTTGGAGCGATCAAATGTGTGCATGTATTTTGGTGATTAAGCGACTCTCTCTCCAATTTATATTATAAGACATCTTATATGTGAAATCAGATATCTTATTATCAAAGAAATAATTTATTATATTAGATATCTTACATGTTAAATAAGATATCTAACATATCAATTAACATATCTTATTTACCAAGAACAATAAGATATCATATAGCTAAATAACAAAAATTAATATATTTATAAGATATCTTATACAGCATATCAGATATCTTATTTATAATATAGATAGCTTATCTATCTTTGTAAATAAGATAGCTTAATTGGCATATCAGGTATCTTATTTAACATAATAGATAGCTTATATGTTATATATGAATAGATATCTTATGGCATATTAGATATCTGAATTGGGGAACTGAATACGATATCTTATATAGGCTATATATACTTTGGGGTACAAGATATCTCATTTATGATATAAGATAGCTCATATCCTATATCAGATATCTTATATCCTATAAAATAAACATCTCATATCAGATATCTTATGAGATATCATCAGATATCTTATAAGATATTTTATATCCTAAAGTACATGTAGATTAAGATATCTACATTCCATAATCCATAATAAGTAGTAAAATGGCTTGCCAAAGGACCGTGATACAAATAACTAAGCTGTTGATTACCAACCTAATTAAATAATGGGTTAATGAATAGTTTACCGGTCTGATAACTTTGTTTTGTAGATATGTCATGTTTTAATCCGCAATCATGTATCATTCTTCATTTGATAGCCTGTTTATATTGTACCGAACAGCATACTCTACGCGTTGTTTGAGCAGCGCCGTTTTTGCTCATTCCTTTTCGGTATAATATCTAAATGTATACTTCATGCATATAAAATGTTCGTTCTTCTGGTCTTTACACTTGAGCAGACTGGTTTTAGCATTATCTAGTCGCTTCCCTGAATGCTGGTTTTCTTGTAAAGTGGTTCATTTGGGTGTGTGTGTATACATTCTTTCAGTCACTTACTGTCACTAAACCATAAACTGTACTGGAGCATATAACCTTTCGTTTGCAGGTATTAAAAGTCCCTTTAGGCAGCCTCCACATAGAAGTGCTTAATCAAAAATTAATTTTCTTTTTTCTCAACCGAATCATATGTTGTGGGTACTAAAATCGTCACAATGAGACGGGTTTTGAACACCAAAATACATGTTTAATCTGATCGGCCAGAAAATTTTACAAAAGTTTCCGTATCTGGACCCACGAGTGACCCGCGAGATCAATTAATTCAAAGATGTCGTAGGCATACAACAAAGATGTCATAAGCAAATATGACCTCAGTTCAGGATTTGCAAAATATGTACGTGCGACGAAATTATGTTTGACGCCTGATAAAATTCGTGTTTGAAGCCTTACTACATTGAATGATTATAGAAGTGCAAATACATGTAGGCACTGGAGTATACTACGGCACTGGAGTATACTACTAAATAGCAGCTTAGGGGTCAAGGACCTCTGACACTTTGATAGGGTATCTGCCTATTTTTCAGATGCTTCCCAAAACTTCCCTATGCATAAGATATCACTGGTATCCTTTTGAATAGGACGCTTGATGTATTAGGAACGAATTAAGGTTATAATTAGACAGGCAGATCCCTACGACAAAAAAGAGACTCTATCAAAGGGGGTAGGGGTTGCAAAATTTGACTTCACCAAAAACATTTAGAAATCAATTGTTTTCATGTGTAAGGGTATTATATCATCAATACTCGATTACAAATCACAGTGAAAGCATTTTAAAGTCCGAAATCATGAGCATTGTAATGATTATTTTTGATGTTGTTTTTTTTTCTATCTGATTTGTTAAGAAATATTTTGAAGTGCAACTGTAGTCCATATTCAACCTTGATGACAATGTATTTACCTGGTGCAATATTATGCAGCAATGTACTATAACCATTCATCCATGCGTAAAGTACACCTAGTCGATGGCCATGTAGTTTATGTGTATTGGATAGATACAGTATATGTGCAAAATAATCTACCAACTGAATTTAGTAAAGGGACAATTTTCATAATCTAAAGAAAAATATGCTAAAACGTTGTAATATTTCATGAATAAGGGGTTTTGAAAAGGAAGCTTACTTGTACTAATTATTTCATTATACTGGAAAAAAAGATTTTCAAGAGAGCACACCAAAAATCCAAATGCTAATGTTCGGGCTCGCCCAGACGTCACATTTTGGGCTGTGGGATATCATTCCCCCCCCCCCCCCCCCGAGTTCCAACTAGCTTTTCACATATATTATGTAAAATATAAGAACACACTTACGTGCAAAAGGATTAGTTGGAACTCGGGGGGGGGGGGGGGATGATGTTTTAAAAATATTTTTCTATTTCCTATATGTATAATACAAAAGGTGACCATTTTAGCCCCAAAATTAAGCTGTACATTTATGGAAATAGGAAATCAAATGCAAAATCATAAATTAGAGACCAACAGCGAGCTTATATATGAAGATGGAAGCATTTGATCGACTTTAATTTTTATCAAAATCATAGGCAGCGATACACTGTGGTTCCCATTACCACCGTCAGAGGTCCTTTCAATCTCAATAATGGTAGTTTGACGTTTTTCGTCTTAAATAGCATGGGTTACTATTTTGATAGTAAATATAGCTTTAATATTAGAATTTAACCATTTCAGTAAGAATACACGTATTATATAGAGCATGTGTCGAAATTTCTCTAATGTCACAGGTGATTTCCTTCTAAACAAACATTTAGGACACCTTGGAAACAGTGTGCAAGAGATCTGATCACTAACAGTCACAAACATCAAGAAGACAGTTAAAGTAAAGCATCCAGCTCTAGGAATTACGCATCAAATTGATCGCAAAACAAGGAGGACATAAAGTATTGAATAATAAAACAAGGACCGAATACAGAACCCCCACAAACAATTGGAGCTACAATGAATCAACAACAACAGAACCACCACCTTAGAATGGACAGCAGCCTAAGCCACCGGTGGGGGGGGGGGCTTAAATGTTTATTACTGGTACTAAACCTTAGCCCTAGAGTCTGTTATTGTTAAAGCACAAAAAATGTTCAGCTCTAATGGAGGCACTGTATCATTACAAGTACAGGCACCAACTAAAAGCTTTACGTCTAAAGCCTGACCCACCGTCGTGAAATTAAAGAGAAAAACAAAGCTATAAACCGTGATTGGGTTTACAACAAGACACGCAGACTGTCGCATGATATCCATTGTTATATCCAAATTTTTATCGTTTTGAACTGATCACTAAAATCAGGTTTTCCAACAATTCTATAGAATTCATTAACTAAATCACCATAAAAAAAACTGGCTCCGATATGCCCTGTTGCAGAAGAGTTTTTAAACCAATATTGTATTAATTTAAACAATCAACTCTTGAGTGTCTGTGGTAGAATTAAAAAAAATGCTTTATCCATAACCTTGTTTTAATAACTTAGCAGTCAAAAATTGGTTTATGTTAGAACATAATCTCGCAAAGCGAATAAGTTATATAATTATATATACACCAAAGGAATGGGAGCCAGGAACATCTCCATCAAGAAATGAGAAATTAAACTTTTTTTCAAAATTAAAATCATTCTGTTTATCATACTTTTTTGATGAAACTATGCCATTCGTTATGTCCAAGTCCAAAAAAGGGGGAGGTGCTTTATTATTAAAGGAATTTGCCTTATTTAACTGAAGTTCAGTGCATTATATCATTTTTTCCAAATAAGGATTATCAATATAAGTCATCTAGATATATTGAGGTTGAGTTAAAAGCATCAATAACACCAGCTTGAGTATTGTCTGAGAGAAACAACATGAAGTTTCTCTCATAACAAAACAAAAGCAAATCTGCAACAAGAGGTGCACAATTAGTACCCGTTGGAATGCCAACGATTTGTCTTTATAAAAATGAGCCAAATCTTATAAATATATTGTCAAAAAGATCATGGGGAGCATCAAGACCACAAATTATATATTTTGGGAAACAACGGGTTTCTCATTAAAACCAAATAAAGTGAGCCTTCTCTTTAAAAGTTTGCTCAACTTATTGCACGACCCTTGGGTCTGCACTATAATCATTGTGAGCTCATCCGTCTGTCCCTCCCAGGTCCAATAGTTAAAATGCTCATAACTCTTGCACCACATGGTATATTTTGATCAAATTTTGCATACATATGCATGTCAATATTCCCTAACCACTGGCATGCTAAACTTCCTTTTTGATGGACGATGGTTTGCTGAGTATCAGCCCAGCCTGTTGTGGTCGGTTTATAATAGTGAAAATGCTCATAACTCTTGAACCACATAGGATATCTTTCAGTTAGTTTTCTTTAATTTAAATTATGAGAGAGTAGAGAAATCATAAGTAGACAAACTCGATGCTAGAAAACCTTTAGTTTTTAATTGATTGAGAATCTCACCTGAATTTTAATATACTAAAATAGACTTTTACCATTCCTCTCATAAACTGTTTCATAATATTTAATAACATGTTTTTAATTAGAGTGAGGCAAAAAGTCAAACGTATAGACAACTCATGAGTAGTACATGGACTAGAATTAGCAAAGGAAATTGACTTATAGGGTCTTTTATTAAGTTTAGGTTAACCAGTATAACATAGGAAGCTTGCTATGATCCTCATCAACAAACACACAAAACTTAGTTGCCAGCCATATGGCACCGATGCCTATCAACGACATACCTCTCATCAAGCAAACTATGTTCATAGGTTTTAGCAGTTTAGGGTGTCAATGAAGTACATTTTTTCAAACAACCACAGCGTTGTTAGCAGCCTTATCTGCAGGTGCTGAAACAAACCTCCTATGGAATTACTGGACCCTTATTCTTCAAATTTCTAAATTTAGGCAGAAGATTATCTAAATTATTGCTATATAAAAGATCATAAAAGGAAAGTGTACTATCAATAAAACTGTTTCATTTCCAAATTGTATTTAAAGCATTTGATTTAACATGCCTACATTTAGGTTACCAAGCGCAAACATTGTAGATCCTGATCAACCAGCCAGCCAGCTTCTGGCTTTTGAGGAACTGCACGGTGTGTCATGCAGTTTATGTTATGTCGAATAATTTGATTAATGTGAGAGGGACTTGTATTCACTTATTAAAATAGCATGTGATGGTAATTTCTACTTGCTATTAGGAAAAACTACTGGCATTTATAGCAAGAGCTAAATACTGTAAATGCGGAATGTTATGCGAAGTTTCGTGAAAATAAAACCATCGCAAAGTGTTTTACTGACGTTGGTTAATCATGCCCAAGTCGCGATTTTAAAGGTGGCAAACATGTCCTTGAGGCTTTAACGCTTTTCGCAAAAATACAATTCTTGAATACAAGACAGACAAGACAGAGAAGCTATTATAATCTTCATAATTCAGGATTTTGAGGCTGACTTTCTGTGGAAAGGCAGCCTCAAAGTCCTGAAATCAGGAATAATCCCATGAGTCTTTGACGTGTTGGAGGTTCCATCAAACGAGGGGAAAATCGTTTTTATCTGATAGTTTTCAGCACATGATAAAATATGCGACCAACATATTGGTGACACAAATCGGGATTGTTTACTCAACTTCGTAATATTTCAGTCATCCAGAGCAAGAATCCTCATGATTCCCGGACCAATAACTCATTGGGATGCCACAGTCACAGGCAGCAGACCAACCCACGGAATCGCTAGGAAGAGACCCAGAACACTAACAGCAACACGACAGCAATAATATGATTAAAGAAAAGCAGTCATTTCTCTCTTCCTCAGCGAGATGATTGCAAAATAGGAAGCATTACAGGACAAAGACCAAACGCAAATCCCTCAAAAACAATGGGACCAACAATAAACAACGAATCGACAGCAACAGATTCACTGCCTTATAACAGACAGCAGGAAAATATTTGCCCTATATTCTGCTGTTGTTAAAACACAAAACGTGTTTATCTCGTGTGGATCCCTTCTAACTTATGTATCATCAAGAAGAGACTTATCAAACTAGGAAACTCCAGAACTAGCAAAAAGGACTATGTGTTAAGTTATTAACTTTATGCCATCTGAGGATGAATCCGATGATTGATCATTCCATCCTATTCAGACAACCTAAATAAATGTAAATAAAATTATTACTTTTCTAATTTCTCAACCAAAACATATGTTGTAGTACTCAAAAGAACAGTCTCAACGAGACGGTTGTTCTGAGAACGCAAAATATATCTAAAGTTGATGGGTAAGAAAATAATGACGATTTTATGCTTAAAGATGCTTAACTGGACCTATACCGTGACCCAAATATAACCTTGTTGAAGATATACAACTGAGTGAACTCGAATGTATCATATAAGAAGGGGGTGAACCCATTTTAAGAGTTTGTGTCATATGGAGATCAGTAATTTTCACGAGAAAACGCTGTCTGTCACAGTCTGGTTTGAATCTTTTTTTTAAATTATTTTTAGAAATAGTACAATGTTCAAAATTGCTTAATATCACTGCTATCTGTTGAAAAGATAGATATGATTGTACATGAAATTGAGGAGCACTTTGTCACTACTTTTAAGAACAAGCTGGCAGTATGTTTAAAATTGAACAGCTTAACAGAGGTCCACATAAGCTTTCAGTTCAATAGGACCACAATAATTTATCAAAAAAAATCAAAAACAATAGAGTAATAAAGTTTTTTTTAAATAACATGTATTTTTGAAAAACGCCTTTAATAGTACATGCACATCACCTTCATAATAGTTATGGAAGAAACACACGGTGTGGACGAGTCCTGCATATTGAGTCATTACTTCTAGTGTAGAGTCAATAGTTTTTAAGGTTTACCTGCTTGGTTTCTCCGTTTTGTGTACTCAGTTGAGTCCTTATCTTTGCTTTATCTCCTTTTTATTTCTTGATTTACATGTTCTAGGAGATGATGCATGAATACCTTAGGGGTCTTTAATGCAAACCAAACATCTATGTGTCCTAAATCTGAACTAAGGGTGAGGTTGGTGCTGTGAAACCGGTTTAAGCCCTCCAGTATAATATTTTTACTGACCGTTCCAAGGCAGTACTTCTTTTGTGGATCATTTGTGTTATCTATGTCTTGTGTTTGTCATGATTTTGCGTCTGTTCATTGCTGCCTTGTGGTCACCTGCTGGAAAGGGCTGACCTCTTGGCACTCGTTTCTGATGTTTAGTTGTGTTTTCGTCACTTTCCCATGTGGTATCCTGGGTCAGGTGTGGTACTTGATTGTATCGATTCCTGATCTTTGCCACCTTTCTTACTTTGACAGTATTCTGATTTTTTTTCTGTTGTTTCCCTATGAAATTGGTACCCGTGCGTACAGAAAAGTGCTATCATATTCTTAAATTCCTTCCCCAAACAAGCATAAATGTTTCACAATACTATTGCAATGGGAATCAACAATAGTAATAGTATCGCAATGGTACTTCTTGCAATGCCAATACTATCACAATAGGCATTTTTCGCCCCAAAAGTCACCCCTACTGTCATTGTCTAGCTAGCCGTTGTTGTTGATGCATGTTTATTGTTCAACAGTTGTTCCTATTGTTTGTGGGGGGTTGTGTTTGGTCATTGTTTTGTTATGCAGTACCTCAGTGCAGTACTTAGTGTCCTTTCAAGTTTTGCAATCATCTTGCTGAGGAGGAGAGAGCTGATCGATTGCCTTCTACTTCTACTCTTACCTTATGTCCGTTAGTATTCTGTGTCTCCTCATCGCGGTGCCATGGGTTGGTCTGTGCAGTGTGTGATTGTGGTATTTCCTGGTCATGCTCCCTTACTTACTACTTAGTGATGAAACATATCCAAGATACTTTAAAAAATGGCACGTCGAGCCCTAGTGTACCTCCACTAGTATACCGAGTGCCACCCCACCCAGACTTTTAGCATGCAAATAAATCTCAAAATTGATCAGTCAGTCCCTTATCACATACAGGCAAGACCAGCCTGTGTATTGGCCAGTCTAAAGTTCATGCGATTGTTTAGTTCATATGATTGTCTAAAGATGTCCATCTGGACCCTGAATGTTCCTCAATCTCCTTCGAGGTCCCCATATAATATATATTGTAGAACACTAGAATTTAAGTCTTGAAACCCCTAAATACAAGTTGAGTACTTACATATAACTCTCTGTAGGGTACGTTGTAGAATGGAAAGTCAAGGTCAAGTGTAATGAGAGGGGACCCTCCGTCGTCTTTCTTTGCGGTTCTCAGATCACCACCCGTGACATCGAAAGGGTACAGAGTGATTGAACTAGCTATGGGAACACTTACAAGGATTACTACACTAAGGTATATGATCACCAGAATGAATTGACGAACCCACTGCTTTGACGCGGACCCACGAGCATGTGAACACATTATAGTCTAACCCTATGTGATGGTTAACAGCACAACAATCGTCCACGGTTTGGCCGCCACACATGTCGCTTTGGGATGCTCAAGCTCCGGTGTCAGGAAGTTAAAATCCACAAATGAGTCAAACACAACAACATAAACTAAGTATATCAAAGCAGGTTCGAATCCCACACAGGACACTATAATATAGCTAAGCATGTATTGAACCGTGGGAAATTGATCTCTGTTTCTTATAAACTTACTCCGAGAACAACCAGATTCCTTCAAAACATTACATTGTTCAAGTTTCTGGTAACAATACACTGTGATTATCCACGCGCGCACACACTCACACAATATGAAAATTTATTTAATGACTTCCATCATACACATCATTCCGTTACGTAATCATACTGGAACATTAAACCTCAGCATCACACTGATCCAAACATCAAAAGAAACAAATGATAAAGAGCAACATTAATTAAACTGATTATTTGTATCTAAGAGAGAGCTATTGCCATTTACATTTTTAATCATTCAACATCCGTTAAGAGTTACACAAACTTTAAATTTGATAACTTTTTTGTTAAGAACTCCAGTTAAGCATATAAATTGCGTCATCAGAATAGTTCAGTATCCACACTTTTATAAGATTAGTATCACCATATTAAGTATTGAAAAACAACATATTTTATAATTGTTTATAAGATATATACGGAATATACAATCTATATAAGATGTGAATAGTTGTATGTATCGCTGTACATATCCAGGTCAGCTGTCAAACGATTACACTGTACTTGTAGCTTACTAGCTTCTCGTTACCGATCATATGGACAACACAATACACATTCCCCGAATAGAACTGCCTTATGTCCTCCGCTGAAAGATTGATTTTAGAGGTTAGTGATCATGTTTACACTGGGGAATTCGAAGTACACCAGTTGTATAAAAGTTAGAGAATAAAATACACAGAAAATATTCGTCACTTTTATCTCTAAGATCAATGTGAATCCAACAAATTTAATTGGTTTCTCTACTGTGTCATTATTTATGTTCACCACAACTTTTATTTTAAGAACTCCTGACAAGTTATTAAAAGTCCGTTCCAAATACAAGCGAGCGATCTAGTTTATTATGTTGTAAACCACTGTCCCAGATAAAACTATTTTTTTCAAAAACGGTGTTCTTGTATTTCGGTACTTGCACCAGCTAGCAAGGGCGGTATACTACAAACAGCGGCATAGCATCCATTGTTTCACCTGTTACGATGATACAAAAGTAATATTTATGCTAGAATCGCGGAGAAACAAATTGCCGTGACTCGAATCAGCGATGAGAATCTACCAACTATAATCGGTACACTGACATTGATAAATACACACACGCTGTGGGTGTGGTCGTCCAAATTCCGCACTTCCAAGGAAAATTCGTCGATAAAACTTCTCCAGACAGTAAATAATTCTATATCTGATGCAACCTAGCAGGATTTTATGTTGAGATTTGAGTAATTTTGGCGAAATTATGATTTGAATCTTCTCGCACCGGCGAAGTATACACATTCGTGTACTTAATTACACCGCATGTTTCCGGGGCGCCTAAGGGAAAACCGATAACTCCAGAGTGACTGTTAACAGCTCCGGCTTAATTAATGTTGTGTAGGGTTTAACGCCGAGCTGTCCTGACGCTACCTCATCTAGATCTCATTTCGCGCTTTGAATTATGGATAGCTAGCGATATCACGCTGGTCCTGTTCAATTCTCGCGCTACTGTAGTGACAGAATTTGTTGTTAAAAATCGCTAAAATGTCCAATTTTTGAAAGTTTACTATTTCTCTATCAGTCAATATTTTCTGTATGTAAAGCCTTGGATAATGATTCAGTGATCGCATAAGGGTTCGGTGCACAATTAATCGGTCCCATTCAACTCCATGTAAAAAGGCAGAATTTGAGTATCTGCAAATTTTTCCAGGACATTGCTTGGACTTTGTTCTGTCTGTGAGTGGCAAGATCTGTCATTCACCTATCAAAAAAGTGAAAAGACAATCTACCTTGATAATCTCGTTTTCTCAGCATTCTCCGTTCTTTGGGGAACAGTAAAAAAATCCAGGCTGAAATCCGACCCGCGTCAGACGTTACCTGGGGAGTGCGCCGGGGAGTCTGTGAAAAATAGTCCACACAAAGATGCATTTTTCTGCATCAGCCTGACAAACATAGACCAATGTTGAATCACATGTACATTTAAAGTCGAATAAAGCACCCATTTACGCCATAAAGGACCCAGAAACGGCAAGTGCTAAAATTCTAAAGGTACTATTTTCGTGGGCTACCAAACCGGAAGACTGTAATTGTGTACTAACACCTTCAAGAATCTGCAAATTTTCGAATTTTTAAATTTTGTCTCTGTGACATATCAAACTCATAAAGTTAAGCAAATAATCGTCCAAAAAGACAAACTCAGTCACCAAAAAGCGATACAAATCTAGGATTTCATATGTGACCCCCCCCCCCCCCCCCCCCCTCACAAGCTGACACAAGCAAAAGTTCAATTATTCAAACTAGTCTGATGAAAATGTTCATAGTTTCAATTATTTCAATGAATCTCAATAACCCAAATCATTCATTCTACGCTAAATGGACAAAAAATGAAAATACACTGTCCCACGCTTATAAAATATTCTTATTTCATGATATGTTAAGGCATTGGGTTTTGTATAACTCATCTTATACCTGTTTGAGGTTTCTTACATAAAAAAAGTTTAGATTATGTATAAAAAAATGTTATTTTTGAATATACTATGCTTCTAAATCTACCAAATTCTGGTGTCCCTGGTTTATGTTCTTCAAAAGTAGTTATTTTATAGGCCCATTTACATGTATTTTATCCCCAAAAAAGTTTTTGGTGCAAACCTAAGATACGATTAAATAGACTGCCGATACTCTTTACCTGTTTCAGATGTAGAAATTTTGATGAAAAATAATAATCACTTGTCCCGTTTTCTAAAGTAAGATACGTTACAGTCTATATCTGGGTCATAACATTTCCAAATTATGTTTATTTTTAGTATGCAACTGATTATTTTAGATGCAAATATATCAGTATAAAAGATTTAAACCACAAAACTGTACTGTGATCTATCTTAATTAAAATATAAACAAAGGTTTCATCCAGAATACAAAAACACCAAAATATTTGGTAAGATACATTACAGTGTTTTTTGAGTGCACTTCAGTCTTTTATAAAGCTTTACCCTAACCCTTGCCCGCACAATACTGCCGAATGTTTACTTAAGGGAAAATAATATAGCATTCGTGGAATACTAGTTAAACCTGGCTAAAATGGACTTTAACATTTTATTGGAATAAGATACGTTAAAATAAGATACGTGACGCTCGATTAGAAGGCTGCATCTCTATGCTGATAAATCAAGTGTACCCCTGTATGCACATGTGCTATGTTATTTATATTGTCAGCGGAAGCACTGGGCACTATTTTTAACTCATAGCTTAAGGTTATGAAGCGGGACAATTTGGAACTTTTGAATTTTACAAAATCACAGATCTTTGAGAAACAAAGGTACAATATCGTTGAAAATATTATATTGTACAATATGAAGCATTTGAAACTATTTGAAATATGAAATGCTAAAAACCAATTAGCCAAACAAATGACATTTTGGTCAATTTGAAAACAGAAAACATCGCCTACAACAGATCCTTTCTGCGTAACGTATTTTATGAAAAGTCACGTATCTTATTGAAAACAAAAAGGAAATACTTTGTGATAGCAAGAATTAATCAGTCATTTTTTGTTATTAAATTGAATAAACAGCACATGTGAATATTTTATTTCAAGCAATAGTATACTGGATTCGTTGAGTTCAGATTACTTTGCATAACGTATCTTATGTTTTTGTAACGTATATTATGAAATCAGTGTTTCCTGTCATCTGAAGTCACAACTTAGGAAAATACTGACGCAAAATATTTCATGGCTGGTTAAAGGTGATTTTGTCTTTTGTCACAATATTTTCTTGTCAGTGAAATGGAAATAACAAAAAATTTTCATATGAATCTTTTGTATTTCATGTTAGTTTTTAAGGAGTGTCAAATAGGCTATTCAAATGTAATTGCAAATGTAACTTAACGTCTGATTAGATAATGTCGTTAATTTGCGACTCATGGTGAAGTTCTGTGTAGCATTGTCAAACATGTTGCAACTGGAAATCGTCAGCGTCAGTTAAGGGTATTAAAATCTGATATTGAAATGATCAAAGCGACATTTGAGCTGAAAGCATAAGATACGTTACAATACCTTTGTAGGCACTAGACAGGAATGGCAGTTGGAATGATTGGTTTAATTGTTTGAATTTGGATAGTTAAATAACTGATTATGAATTTGTTTGTGTTTGTTCTGATTCACAAGCATAACTGATAATATTTTACATCATTTTCTGTAAATACCACTTTCACTCTGCAATTATGCACCCTATCTGCATTGTGTGCTCTGCTGGTTTTGAATTGATTATTTTAATATATATATGATAAACATTTCTCATTAGCTTTTGTACTAGACTCACTTCTAGTCAATTTAATCAAACAGGATGATTCAGGGTATGTCATAAAGTGGATGAACATTGAATAAACAGATGAGACTCCATATGTGTAAGATACGTTACAAAATAGTCTGTTTTTCAAAATGCTTAATATGGTTATATTGAATACATAGTGTGTGTGAAACCAAATTGATATAATCACATAACATTGCAACTTAGAAATTATACGAAAATGTCATGTGTTAAAAGGGATATTTGACTTTTATCGATTAAAATAGAGATAATGTCAATAAAAAATAATTTCTTTCAATTTGACCTTGAATCTTCTTGCGCATTACCACATGATGAAAACCACTATTGCTAAACACTTATTATATAGCTATACATTATTCCTTAGGGTAGTTAAAACACATAATTAGCATTCTCTAATATTTAACTACATTTAGTATGTTATCCTTATATATATTGTAACGTATCTTACGTTGTGTAAATAGCACACCTGTTTACGCCAATATTTTTCTTTCAAGAAAGCTATATTTGGGTACGCTGAAGTTTGTTTCAGTATATTAAAACATTATTCTATCAGATACAAAGTTCATATAATAAATCTTAAGTATTCGATTTTCAACTTTTCTGATTTCACAATTGGCCAGTTTAACGTAGAATGAATGAAAAGTAAAAAAGAAAGTTTAGACATCTGTAAGAGTCATTAAAGGATAATCTCACATAAACTTTAGTAACAAAATATAAAAACTGAAGCTAAAAAATCAAATTTTAAAGTGATTTTAAGCAAAATCGCGAACAGTTTTGAATCTCATTCAAATTTGCCCCCAAAACCAAGCTCCGTTGCACCCAAGCATGCTGAAAACAGCAATTTATACCACTTACTTTGTGTCTGAAGTAGAGCAGCTTCACTGATGAGTGCCTGATGCTGGACGAAACACATCATTTCATTCTAATCATGATCTACACTGCTAGTTCTGAATGTGAAATATTCCGTAATTTACATGCTACCAAAATGGCCAGAGTGGGAAAGATTTGAGACCTAGGTCTATATTAAATGCCCATATCATTATGGAAATTGCTCATCCTCTTTTTTTGATGAAACTATATCCCAAATTTGAAATTTCAGAAAAGACTGTGAGTAAAGATAACTCATTAGAACAGCCTCGTAAAACGAGAAATATCACAACCCGCTTAAGCACATAATACGAGTATCTGTGTGAAAGTGCTTCATTGGGGGTTAGGTAACTAAATGAGCTTTAATAACTGTGTTATATCATTATCTATGTGAGGCGGTTCTAATGAGTAGCTTCAAAACAATTTTGAGTGTGAGGCGACTCTAATGAGTACCAAACAATACTACTGCTTGCATGATCTCAGGTGAAGCTGGGGGAGGGGGGTGGCTGCAGTTGATTTGTTTAGCTGAAAAAAGTTTGTGTTCAAATTAGTACAGCCTCGACCCGGTGTGTTGAACAGCCAAATACAATTGAATTTTATTGGTCTAAGCAATGAGGCCAGGGAACCTGCTTGGGGGAATGGTCCCGACCAGTCCCTGCGGATCCTCATCATTATGCCTTTAAGTGCCATCTCTATGAGGCGGTTCTAATGAGTGTAAGTATCCTAAGAGTGTTTTAATAAATACCTATATGCTAAGTCACCATACTGGTACAGTTAAAGTGAGTAAGCACTCATAGCACATTTCAGTAGAAAAGGGAATACAATCACAAAAATCAACTTGCACAGCAGTGCTAGCCAGTCTGCAAAAACGGAGTATCACGGTCAGCCTGCTCGGAATGATTAGTCAAATCCTGGTCAAAATTGTTTGTGTATGGCCATTTAAATGCATTTTCTGGTATATAATGCAATTTGAGTCTTTCCTCGAGAGAACCAGGCTTTAAAAATGATTTTAAGAAAAATTTATAATTTAAACTAAAATTCAATAAAATTTTAAAATTTAAATTTAAATTTCTTCTAAAAATAATTTCAAATTATTTCTGTTTCGGTTCCTGATCTGTGTGCGAAATTTCATCTGAATTCATTGAAAAATGACTGTTTTACAAAGATTTTCGTTTTTTTTTTTCACCTTCTCTCTTATAGGGTTCGGTGCACAATTAATCGGTCCCATTCAACTCCATGTAAAAAGGCAGAATTTGAGCATCTGCAAATTTTTCCAGGACTTGCTTGGGCTATGTTCTGTCTGTGAGTGGCAAGATCTGTCATTCACCTATCAAAAAAGTGAAAAGACAACCTACCTTGATAATCTCGTTTTCTCAACATTCTCCGTTCTTTGGGGAACAGTCAAAAAATCCGGGCTGAAATCCGACCCGCGACAGACGTTACCTGGGGAGTGCGCCGGGGAGTCTGTGACAAAAAAGTCCACACAAAGATGCATTTTTCTGCATCAGCCTGACAAACATAGACCAATTTTGAATCACATGTACATTTAAAGTCGAATAAAGCACCCATTTACGCCATAAAGGACCCAGAAACGGCAAGTGCTAAATTTCTAAAGGTACTATTTTCGTGGGCTACCAAACCGGAAGACTGTAATTGTGTACTAACACCATAAAACTACGGGTGAATGGCGGTTCAATCCCAGTGTGCACCTAGCGAAAGGCGACAGGTTAGTACGTGCTAGACTGCTTCCTGTCTGTGACAATGCCGAGCTGTATTCCTGTGCATGTTGCTCAGCGATTATTTCTATGAAAATAGGCTCGAGCTCACAATCCATGCGCGGATCCGGGCGCGGATCCAGCTAATTTTCTCGTCATGTCTTGTTATTGCTGCGTTCCATTCGTTACGAACTTCCACGATTGGCCCTTCGTGGCTGATCCTGGGGGGGCTCGGTATTATATAACTTTTTGGTTACTGTAAAGGCGGCACCTCATGAATGCGTTAATTAGGGTCATAGGTGAAAGCTGAAAATGAGGCGTGGTAAAGTAACTGTATCATCTTGCCCCATCACCTTAGTATAGACGCAAAACACATAATTTAGTCCTTAAAACGCCAGCAAAATAACCGCATCTGAAAGTGTTTATTTAACATGTAAGCATTGAGGCAAACAATATGGACCCAGATCAGACTGCTCCTATAGGAGCAGTCTGATCTGGGTCCACACTGATTGTTTATGAGGCTTCAAATATTTAGTGGACGACGAAAAACATACATTTTGTGATTATGCGCTTGGTGAGTTCAGTGTGTACACGGTTAGGCTTTTCATGAAACGCACGCACGCACAACTTCATTCTTTAGTGTTTAGCAGATGAAATAGCCGAACCACGCCCAGATATGAATACTAAAGTTGCCGCCTAAAAATTTACAGTAAGCGAAAAGTCTATTAATACGATCTGCCACGCCCCGAGACTGATGCGCTCTCTTGTAGTGGTGAAGATGTATGTTCACGATCACGATCGAGGATTGTGATGCCTTGAGTTTCGTAAGATTGGGTTCCGAAACTGGCTATTGATATGTATGCAAAGTTTGTTTATATACTCAAACAAAAAAGAAACGTCCGATTTTCATGGTACTGTATCTTTCAATCCAAGTAAGATGTTGCAAGAAAAAACAAAACTAAAATGTTTATCAAACGTCCGACACACCAAAAATGGTAATTATTTGATTTTATCTTCTAAACTTGAAGAGTTATTAAACTTTATGTGCACACAGCTTTTTCCCTTAACATCAGGAAGTTAATCCTCAAACCGTGACACAATTTACGTTAAATGGCAACCAGAAGCATCCGACGATGAAAAAACATCTAAAAATCCCAAGTCTGCTTATCGAACGAGCGAAATTGCAGTTCCAAATCTTTCATTTCCGAAATTTTACTAAAATTACCTCCCTTTCAATTAAACAAATAACAATTTAAGAACTTTAAAATCTCCTTAACCTAACATCATTTTGAGACCGTTTTTGTTTTAATGTGTTGTGTTTGTTTATGACAATAATTACACAAAAGAGAAAAACAAAAACTATGGCCGATGTGGGGCATCAAAGGTTCACTAAATCTGTGTTTTATACCCCACCCCTTACTGTAAAATCATCAGAGAATTTCCATTATCAATTGTTTTGATGTTGATTAGTCTTAATTAATGTTAAAATGCGTGTGATGACGAAAAAACATCAAATTTGTTCGATTTCGTTAATTATCAAAATGCTGGACCAATAATGAAATTTCTGAGGGTTTTCACGCACGCTCGTGATCGATGTTTTGTGGCGTCAGAGTATGTTACAGATTAATGGCTGTCTGTGGTCGTAAAAGCAATGCATACAACTAGCCAGATTATCTTACTAGAGAGTTTGTTCAGTGTTGTTTAAATATGCTTAAACGGTTCGGTATTATGACAGCAACACATGCTATTGATGTTGTGACTTTTGATTTGAAGGGTACTTGTGTTCACTGCTTTGTCAGCGTCTACACTGATTATCAAATGGATAACTCTTAGGTGCAAATCATTTCTAAATGATTAAAGATCATAAGGTGAAAATGTGAATGAAATGCGTTCATACATTTTGAACTGGCAGACATAAACGTCAAGCGGACATAACTTTATTGTTTCAGTATATTTGATATCAACCCAGTCTATTATACCTAGCTTTTGGCCAGTCTGATTGCAAAAGGGTTAACTCTGTGGAGTATTACCAAGGGTTTGTTCAATGGAGTTTTTGGCCAGTCTCAACGCAAAATTGATCTAACTCTATGGAATTCTGACCAACGGTTAGTTCAATGGAGTTTTGGCCAGTCTGAGTGCAAAAGGGTTCACTCTATGGAATTTTGACCCACAGTTAGTTCAATACTGGGTTCGAGCTATAGTGTATATTTTATTTTATTTATTGCCCTTTGGGATCATGGATTCCATTGTGGAACTTTGAAACCATCAAATGGTCACTGATGATGCCGAAACCAGCTAGTCTGGTCCAGAAAACTTGCACTATATATACTGATCTATACTGAGTTCCACAGCCAACGCAACCCTCAGTTTAAACTTGAATAATTATTTTCGTTTTCGATAAGACTCATTTGAAATTCGGCATAGACGTAGCCAAACCATTTTTGGAGCTAATCTGTGAAAATAAACATTATACTTTTCTCACTCGCCAAAAATTGCAAGTTCATGATTTTTTTAAAAAAAAGAAAGAATCAGCGATGTAGCAGATTTTCTTGCAACACTGTGCACATTTCAACAAACAGCTGACAAACATTAGGCCTTGAGCTGGCTATAGACCCCCCCCCCCCCCAGGTGGAATTTTGTACACTATGATTTTCTGAAACTACATTAACCCTTAATACGCCAATCGCAACAAAAGTCGTCTGCTTTTCTCGTCTGCTGAAATGTTAAAGAAGTCTATATGGCAAACAGTGTGGACCCAGATCAGACTGCTCCGATAGCTGTTTGCTTCTATACTTAATTTGTCAGTAATGTTAGGCATTTATTTGCAGCAGACGACTTCAACAGACGACATTTTCAGATGCATTTTTTGGCGCATTAAGGGTTAAATTAGACACAAAAATAAAAGAGGTTTGCCCTCTGAAAGTGACAGCGTTAACGTGTAACATTACGTTATATACGTTAACCCCAAAATAGCATTAAACGTCCTTGATAATGTCTCAACCATTACATGCTCGTACATATTTGCATGCTGACACAGGTTCATGAACTTCTTATAACACATTTACATATTTTTAGTATTAATTTTATAAATGTTTTGAGTTATAATCCCACGCTTTTTTTAAAAAGCGAAGGGGATATTGTAATCGCCTCCGTCCGTCCGTCTCTCCGTCAGTCCGTTATGCTATCTCCTCCTAAACCATTGGACGAAATTCAACCAAGTTTGGTGTGTGGGTTACTCACATGATAGGGTAGCCTAGGTTCCAGTCTGATCACTTTTTCTTCTTTATTATTTTTCCGTTCCTTGGTCAATATTAATCGAAATCAATAACGGACAGCCGATACCTTTGATGTGGTATAGTTTTATTCTCTTATTCTTTAGTATATTAGCATTAGAAAACATTGCCAAAATATTGACGACTGGACCCAGGCTAATGATAGGGGTGCCAACGTTAAACTTTTTTGTCCCGCCCCCTGGGGAGGAGTCAAAAGGTCAAATATCATTTAAATGCAATTACAACGTCAATTTTAAAGATTTTTATACCAGACCTTGTGTGTGTTCTCACAAATGAAAGATACAAAACGTATCAGACAAGATTTTCATTCTGTCAACTGGGTCATGACCCAGGGGTGAGACTTTGGGGGCTGGGGGTTCCCAGGGGGTCAAAAAAAATCAAACATGGTCATGTGGCATATCAAATCGGCGGGGATGACGAGCAGAACAAAATGCAAGTAAAAGTTTCATCCTACGGTCATCCTGGTGACCTTGGGGTGAGGTCAAAAATCATTAAATTTTGACTACCATGTCAATTCTAAGATTTTAATACCCAACTTTGTGTACGTTCTTACAAATAAAAGATAGAAAACCTATTGAACAGAATTTTCATTCTGTTGCTGGGGTCATGCCCAAGGGGTGGGACTTGGGGGTGCTGGGTGGGACAAAAACTTTAGCGTTGGGATTTGCGATGGCGCCCCATCGACTGCGCATTCTAGTTACCGTTGTATACGTTACTTAGTGTTTACTGCGTTATTTCTGAGTACCAGTATGGTATTTATTGACTATAAGTGTATTGCATCTGTCACAGAATATAGTAAATCTATAAGGCTGCTACTTAAACGAATTAAACTTCTTTATTTTGATCGATTACACTAATTTTCAGGCCCATGTTACGTATGTCACCCTCAAAACACCATTATTCATTCAAGTTAATGTCTCTAACAAGCCCTGTTTATACTTATTTGCATGCTGGCACAGGTTTATGTACTTCTTTTAACAAGGTTTAACTATTTTAAGTATTTATTTTATAAATGCCTTGAGCTTTAACTGTTATGTGTGTCACCAAATGATACATATGTTATTCTGAGTATCTGTATAGCAGTTGTTGACTATACATGTATAAAGTCTGTCAGAGAATTAAAAAATGTTTAAGGCTGAAATAAATTGAAGTTCCTTATTAATTTATGGTGACTTAAACTGTTATTATAATGTGATCTATCAACCTTCGCTGTTTGCTCACATAAACAGTTGATACCATGCATTCAAATCGAAAGTTCTGAAAGACAGCCACTGTGAAACAGCTCAGTTCTGGAAAAGGTATATGGATATAATTCAGATGGTGTTGACACTGATTAGGACTACAAGGAAAACAACTTTGAATTGCATGTAAGCTCTATCTGTAGGCCTTGTTCCCAATGTTCATTGCACACGATCACAACAACTACGTACAATATGTACCCATGTAACTGATTACACTCATAAACTTGTCTGATACACATTGAACAAAGTGGGTTTAGTGTGTCACAATCATTGGTTCTTTGCTTGACAACTATCAGGCAAACAATAAAGAGGTATTATAAGCTTCAGCAGCTAGAACTACGCTTCGCACTACAGATGGAATGGTGTATTGCTTATCACATCAGGGCTCAATATATTGAAACAACTCTTCAATGCACTGAAATGAAATATTCAATCTGCTTAGATGCAAAGTTGAACGAGTACTAGAGGCAGTCTCTGGCTTCACCAATCCTTTTAGTTCTAGTTTTGAAGACAGTGAACTGTACTTTTTGTCTTTCGGTGTTCCTGCTAAGCCTGGTATAGCTAAGGATCTTATTGAGGCTAATGCCATTGACAGGAAGGCTGTTGAGACTTCATTGACTCACTTTTAGTTGACAATCTGTCTTTCACAGCCCCATAAAATGCTACAAGCTAATAAAGTTTCGAGGCTTGCGAGGTCAAGAAGAAATTGTCCAATTTACAAAACGTAAACGGCCAGATCAGAGCTTAAAGGAGCGTCTTTGGTCAGCATGACATTCTTTATATTGGGTATAATCTTGACCTTGAGTTGACACTGCCAAACCTTCTGGGACCTGTACCATGGTCACTGTCAACTCCTGATAGAATTTCTACCAAAACTGACAAGTCCAAGCTTCTGCATGGCTTGCAATCACACATTGAACCAACATTAGATTTGCCATGTAGTGCTGCACGCAACTTTGATGGTAATGTTATACTACAGAGCATAATAGCTTTTCCTGTCACCTTCAAGGATCTGATGGAACCAGTATTCAAACAGGCATTAAAGGCAGGGCATGTTGGTTTTGTCACTGATACATATATACAATGTATAAGTAGCAGTCTTTAAAGTCTTATAAACTTCCTCGCAGAGGATAACCTGTGTGTTGTGTTCAACACTGGTGTATGCAACAGAAGGTGTTCCTTCTGAATGTCACCAACATTGGCCAGAATATGGGGGAAGAGATCTACAGTCATACACTGTTAACAGATTGTGACACTACCAATGTGCCAATGTGCCAGTACCACGGAAAGGGTGTTCCTATCAAACTGACAGAGAACCCCTCTCCACTAGTTCATCTACATTCTAAGCAAGACAAGAAAACAAACAAAGAATTGTTCTATGCACTCATCAGTGACATGAAGCCCTAACATGTGTTATTTATGTAAATTGGAATAAGCTGCAGTATGACATGTTTCTGAAAAAAAGTACCAAAGCCAAACATATATACTGACTATTTCAAATTGCATGAACATGAGCTTACTTCCACCCTGCTTTTCTGTCCTTAAGATGTACACACAAAGGTTGAACTATCAAGTCTTTTTCACGAAAACAAGTATGGACAAAATGTGTGTAAACTAAATGGATGGAAATCGAGTACCTCTGGGGGAAGGAAAACTTGATTGTACCCTAACCAAAGAGCCACAAAATCATATTTCACATTTTGTGTGATATGGGGTTACCATGTTCAAAACTCAGCAACTCAAACCTTATAAAAGAAAGAAACATAATAATTGCAGTTTCCAAAAGGTACATAAACATTCTTTAATACAAAATGAATAAGTAAGCACATTCACATTAAAAAATATCAAACTATAATAGTTTCATAAATCATTCGACCAAAGCCAGTTTGAAAAAGTTTGGAAACATTACAAACTCGAATGCTGAGCTGAATGATAATTGAGTTCAGCATTCGCCGAAATTCGGTTTTTGAACATTGGAAGCACTCCGAAATTGAATGTTGAACTGAATTTTGATTGTCAAGCTAGACATTGAATGTTTAGTTGAAGGTCGATTGTCTAGTTCAACATTCGCCAAAATTCTAGTTATGTTGAGCTGAATGTCGATTGTCAAGTTAAACATTCGGCCAGTCAGCTTGAAAACTTTGGAATAAAAGTAAGGAAGAAGGCAAAGATCAGGAATACATACAATAAATACCACACCTGGCCCAGGACACCATATGGGAAAGTGACGAAACAAAAGAAAACATCACATACAAGAGAGCCAAGCAGTCAGCACAAGGCTGCAAGGAACAGAAAAAACAGTATGGCACGAAACACAAATAACATAAAAGGATCCACAAAAGAAGCATCGCCTTGAAACGGTCAGAAAAGAAATACTGGCTTTAACATGTTTGATGGTTCGAATGTTGAGCTGAATGTCAATTGTCTAGCTCAACATTCCCAAAAATTCAGATTTAGAACTTAGGAAGCCTTCCAAAATCAATGCTGAGCTGAATCATTGATTGTCAAGCTACAGACATTGAATGTTCTGTCTAATTGAGTTTTAGAATTTCAGAAGCATTTTTAATTCAAATGTTTAGCTGAATGTCGATTGTCAAGCTCGACATTTTTAAATGTTCAGCTGAATGCCGACTGTCTAGCGCAACATTCCAACGGCCAAAGTCAGTTTAAAAATTTTGGAAACATTACAAACTCGAATGTTGAGCTGAATGTTGACTGTCGATCTAGTGACATTGAATGTTTAGCTGAATGTCGATTGTCTAGCTTAACATTCGCAAAAAATTCTGGTTAGGACTTTGGAAGCATTCCAAACTCAACTGTTTAGCTGAATGTTGACTGTCTAGCTCAAAATTCGCCAAAACTCAGTTTTAGAACTTCGGAAGCACTTGGAACTTGAATGTTGAGGTGAATGGTGATTGTCGAGCTAGATATTGATTGTTCAGTTAAATGTCGATCTTCTAGCTCAATATTTGGCCAAAGTCAGTTTGAAAACTTTGAAACATTACAACCTCGAATGTTGAGCTGAATGTTGAGTGTCCAGTTACACATAGACTGTTTAACTGAATGTTGATTGCCTAGCTCAACATTCGGCCAAAGTCAGTTTAAAAACTTTGGAAACATTACAAACTGGAATGTTGTGCTGAATGTCGATTGTCTAGGTAGACATTGAATGTTGAGCTGCATGTTGATTATCGAGCTAGACATTGAACGTTGAGCTGCATGTTGATTATCGAGCTAAACAGTTCAGGTTGTTGCAGAATGCATCGTTTCCATATGCGCTTACGTTTAGGTGGAGAAATATACAGAAAAATACCGGTTTGAATACTGGCAAAACTTTTACTGCTGGCAACAATTTTGCTGCTATCAGCAATTTTACAGCTGGAAGCAAATTTCTTAAGGAATAGGTGTGACAGAACAGTTTGGTTTGCATGCGCGGATCCAGGAATTTTTGTCAGGGGGGTCCAGGTCAGTCTGACAAAAGAAAGCTCTGACAACGTTTTTTTTTTTTTTTTTTTAGTTCTCAGCTTATTTTACAGAAGTCAAATGGTCAATTTCAAAGAAATCTATCATTTTTCAAAGTTCCAGAGGGGGTCCAACATTTTTCAGCGGGGGTCCAACTTTTTCCAGGGGGGGGTCCAATTGCTCATTCCCTATAGAAACCCATATAACTTGTGATTTTCCAGGGGGGGGGGGGGGTCCGGACCCCCTGTCCCCCCTCTGGATCCGCACTTGGTTTGTAACAGAATGCATAGTTTTTAGATGCGCTTATGATGATATGGAGAAATATAAATTAAAACCATTAAAATACCACACCTTTTCTGCTTGGAAAACTTTGACTGCTGGCAACAATTGTGCTGCTAACAGCAGATTTACTGCTGGAAGCAAAGTTTTGCCTATTTCGTAGGTAATAGGTGATAGAACCGTTCGGGTTGCCGCCGAATAAATATTTTGCAAGATGAGCATATGAGGACACAGTGAAATCATGAAAAATATCACACTTTTACTGCTAACAGCAATTTTACTGCTGGCAGCAATTGTACATCTAGCAGCACCTTTCGGCCCATTACTCCGGTAAAATGTGTGTAAATGTTTGAGTTGCAGCGGAATGCATCGTTTCAGAATACGCTTACGATTAGATGGAATAATATACTATGCACAATATATTCAGCAACTTCGAATGTTTTACATCTTAATTTCTTCATCTTGGTGCAGTATCGAAAAAAATAAATGACAATGGTAAGAATAGGATTTTCGGCAAATGAAACCACGCATGAACAGATGTCATCCTTTAAATTAGCATTTGGGGAGAACAACTATAGCAAATGGGGTCAGTAAGCAAAATTCACATCCGTTGTAAGTAATGCTAAAATGATAAGCATGTGAATTTTCTTTTGGTAGTCTTTCATCTTCCTCATGCATCATGTGCCTATAAAAGCTATTGATTTTGTGAAAGATGTGATAGACATTTTATGCTGAAAACATAAGCTGCTATCAATTATGTCAAAATGTGCTCATCATATGATTAAATTTCTAATGGTAATTGGTGTTTCAATTCAACAGATCATCAGTGTACAAAGATATCATAGGCTACAATGTAACTCATCATATGGTTGATTAAAGCCGTAAGCTACTGAAAAATGGTATGACGCATTTGTGAGATAACAATACCGTTTGATTTTATCTTTCAGCTCGTTCTCTGTAGCTGTGAAGATGTTTCATTCAACATTATTTGTCTGAATGTGTTGTAAGGAATCAAACAGTTACACTTGTTAATGTGGTTCAAAAATGATCGACTAGAAACACCGTTTCAATGCGATAACATAAAAGCATTAACAAAAACGTCTTATTGTGAAAACTCGGTCCATTATTTCTTGAAGAAAGTTACCCAACTTAATTGCATCATTTGCTATGCTTTTTTGGTTTTCAGTGACCAAACAATCGCTTAAAAATGGTTTAGACCTCCTCCACATCAGAAATGCCCACGTTACCCGCTAGTCTTAAAATTAAACGTCACTTAAGCACAGCCGCTGCGTTCGGTAATTCAGCATTTTTAATAGAAATCCTTGCCAGATAATCGGCTCTTGTATATTCATGACAAAAAATGAATCTTAGATCTGATGTGCATGAGCTCGCCTATACAAAACAATTGCTAAATTTATTTTGCATAGTATATAAAGTAAAAACAAGAATTACCACAGTTTTAATGCTGGCAAAACTTTTCACTGAGCAGCAGCAATTTTACTGCTGGAATCAATTTAATTGCTAGCAGCAATTTTATTGCTGGCAGCAAAATTGTTCCTAACTTTACCGTTTTTTGCTGCAGCAGAATTGCTGCTAACTTCACCGTTTTCCCTGCTGCAAAATTGCTGCTAACTAACTTGGCAGTTGCTACTTAGTTGACTATTTTCGCTTCAGCAAAATTGCTGCTAACTTGACTGTTTTGGCTGCAGCAAAATTGCAGCAAACTTTGCCGTTTTGTTCTGTTGCTGCTAACTTGGCCGTTTTGGCTGCAGCAAAATTTGCTGCTAACTTGGCCGTTTTATACTGATGCTGCAAGTTTTGCCGTTTTCTACTGCTGCTGCTAACTTGACAGTTTCTTGATGCAGCAATATTGCTGCTAACTTTACCGAGTTGACTTTGTTTATGGTATTTGAGTGAATATCCAATCTGATTGTCACAGATAATTTCCTGGTCTTATCCACTGACTGATCTGTGATTGTGATAAATTCATGGCCCTGGACTGTTAGGATGAATATATAAAATAACTATTCTAAGTCAGTTTCAGCTTTAGTCATTTTTGGAGTAGCTGGGGAAACTTTGTGTGTGATATGTAAGGAATTTGAGGCTATGGTATGACTAGCTTATAAGGATTTGTCAATTGCGTTATTTTTGGACAATGTTATTGCGTGATCATTACAATAGGTACAAAATCTGCCACCAAAGATCTTCTGTCAAAAGCAAATATGCCTACCCTACATGTTAGCATGGCTATAGAGACTTTTAAAATACTATATAAAATTTCACCTGTTTATTTACATGATTTCATCTCTTTTAAAAATACAAATAATTCTTTCCGGTATGAAAATCTACTTGATGTACCTAGAGTTCGACCAATTATACTGACGGGCTTTAAAAAACGCAACACTAACTTCCATTTCTATCTTCCAAAAGACAGTTGTATGTAAAATCACTTTAGTCTTAATTGTACAACCAAACTCGACGACGTTATTTGCTCCATATGAATTTAGTCACTGAAACATTTCTTAAGTAGAGGAGATTTTAAGGCATCCAATGAATGGGTACAAACAGATAAACCTCAAATACACAAATGAGGTGTTTCGCAGACCTGCCAATCAATATGAGAGTGGTTCCTCAATGACTAATCAAGTCCATGACACAAATTTGATGCTGTTCAAGTTTCTTGATTTAAAGAAATAGGGAATCCTTCATTGATAACATTTTGTCACATTAAACAGTTGACCCCTTTCTCAAAAAGTTTATATTTTAATGAGTTAATTTCATTTTAAATGGACAAGTTTTCCAGATGTTACTTACAAATGAACACTCTTTAACATACAATCAAAATAATTGCTCTGCCTTTTATTCCGAGACAAAAATTAAAGCTGCTCTCCAAGTGTTACTTTTTAAAGTCAGTCAGTATAGATACAGTAACCGCTACGTTAGCTACAGTCTCCAAAATAACATCAGATCTTCTAACAATTTTGAACAAAATTGAGGGGCTAATCCGGACCCAGGGTGTAATACAAATGTCTCATGCAAATGTTCCTAATGCGAGTTAAGCTTATAACCGCTTTTTGTTGCTTATATATACTTAAGGACTTTGAAAACGCATCACCCAGATTAAATCCTTTATTTCACAACCCCTGAGAATATCATAGTATGAACAGCTGTTAGTGTGCACTAGAAAATTCTTGGTTATAAATTTAGTTTAAGATATTGAAAAAGCATCTGTTTTAAGACAGGGGTGGTCGATTTTGAAGGACACCAATTCAGCTGCAAGTTAACCCGCGTTAGTTTTGATTCCAGACTCAACAGATATGCGTTCTGAGCTTCTTTCATGATTGCACAGTTATCATTTAACGATTTGAAAAAAAAAATGACAGTTCGGTATACTCAAATTAACACCTCTTTAAAGATACCAACATACCCCACCCACTCAGATTACTATAGTCTAGCAATAAAATTCAACACAATTGACCTTTCAATTTTTCAATTTTTTTCGTTTTGTTGTTGAAAGAGGCTAATGGCATATACAAATGAAAGATTGAGCATTAATTTCACTTGTATCACGTTTCTTTACCATTGTCAAGTGACGTCAAGGTAAACTTTTAAGACGTTCTCCGTCACATGACAGAATACCTCCTGTAATGATTTACATCAAAACGTCTTCCGCACATGATTGGCAGTGTAGGCAGTCAATATCAGTAATGAAAGTGTGCATAAAGGTATCTAATAGAGATGTTTCTGAAGAGAGCTGTAAATTGATGTTCAAATTTGACGTTTATTTTCAAAAAATTGAAGTTATCAATTACTTTTAATAAGAAAAGTCTATAAACTGGTTATGGTATCATACACGCCACAGTTCAAACACAAAACTAATCAAAAAGCTTCAACTGACTTTGCAGAATGGTGCTGGATGCTGTATGTACCCATGTGACACCAGCAGCAGCGTCACGTTATAGTGCAGTCAAATTAACGACTGATTCATACCAATTCTGGATTGCACATTAAAACCTGCGAGTAACTTTTCAATCGCATATACGGTTTGCAAGAAAAGTCCTCTAGTATATGTCTTGTTTTCCCCTTTTTAGAAGTTTTTTTTTTATGTTTTACTTGTATTTCTGCTTTGCTATTTATTTTTTGCAATATGCCTTTTGCTTCTAACATAATTCTAACATTCTTGTTTTATTTGTATGTTCACTGTCTGTTGTGCTATCCAATCTCTCATAATGGAGAGTTTCCGTCTGTTCCTAACTGAAATTTAGCTGTTTTTTGTTGTTGTTTTTTCATTTGATGCAAGCCCCCTTGCAGAAAATTGACCCTACCCAACCTCAGTTTTCGTGCTATTTCATCCCCCACACCCCATTCCAGTCAAAAGCAGGGCAGGGCAATCCGGAATAACAATAATAAAGCAAATCCAGCTGCATGTGTGGCTTTTTTCTTTGCTTACTAAAGGAAAAAGTAAATTATGCACTGGTAAATTGTAATTACATGTACATTTGTATCTGTGATATAGTTCTCTGCATGTTGCGATTTCTGTTGCTTTTTATGTTTTGTATTAGATGTATATTTTTGTTGGTTGGTAAAGTAGCCATATGGCTAATGTATACTACATGTTGTACAATGAAACCCTGACGTAAAATAAATATTCTTGTATCTTGTATGTTGGGGGTGGCCAGTTTGGAGCCTTGATTTTTACTCTGTTAAATTAGTTAGTTATAATTTATTTAGTGAATAATAGGACAACAATTAGCATCCGAAAAGTTATTCCTATGGTGATTGAAAAAAAACGGTGTCATTTAAACAGACAATTCTGGGGTTTTAACTCAAAGATTTAAGGGCTGGTTTCTCTAAAAGTTTACACAAATATTTGGGTCACCACATCTGAGTTACATAATCAATCATTCTACATAGCATGCAGCTCATAATTACTTTAAACAAACCATGTCAAGTCCTGATATTCATTTTAAAAGACAACACCCCTTGTTTATACTGTTACAACTGGTACTTGATCTGGTCATGATTGGTGAAGGATTTAGTTTCAACTTCTGCAGGATTTTAAAACTAGTTGGCACAACTGTTGATAGATCCATCACAAGACAGTATTAATGTTTATCTTAACTGCATTGTTACACGTTGACCTGATAAATGTTGCCCCTCACTGTGACATTTCACTTTTTTTAAATGATGTTGATGATGTTGAATCGACGTGAACATTGATATTTACATAATAATCGCCAGTTTGAAGAGGGAGCCTATGGGTAAACTACTAAATAGAATACCAAGTGTGCATCTTTTGATATCAAGTTTACTAGGCTTGGTTTGAGAACGCAATCATTCTCAAGCCTTGCCTGGTGACCTTGATATCAAAAGCCACTTACCTAGTATTTTCTATTTCTATTAACTGTGGCTTTACACCAGCTAGCAACACTCATGCATATAATTCTATTAACGATACTTTTTGAACTTCTAGGAATACATTAACACAGAGCATACGCTATGATATATATCTATTCTATTTAACTGACATATTCTTATGAAAAAAGGATATACTGAGTGCATTGCTGTGTTTTCTCTTTCATATGTATGAGCATCCACAGGTAGCCAGTAATGGGTACAACACCTACCCCTCTTAAGAAATACTCTTTGAGAATTTCAAACGATTGTTGAAATAGCTACTTCTTTTATCCAAAGCAAAAATAAAATAAAATTTGCTCAAACTGTTTTCATAGTTGTCCGGCGGCCGAAATATGAAAACATTCACAAATGTTACCTACCACTTAAACATGGCAACTTTTTACAACGAAATTGAGCCATGGTGCAGACGGTAACAGGCTATCCTACTGTCACCCTTTCCACCTGCCAGCCCCAGAGCCCAATCGTAACCAAGTCAGATTGCTGATCCAGGAGTCGTGAATTCAATCCCAGCCGGGCCCCTTACTATCCTGGTGATTGGTTGTGAAATATTTGGTTATACACAGTTATTCTCCTCCTTCCGCTGATTCACGAAGGGCTGTAATCAGTTACAAGTGAAATTATGTAAAATTATATTTTTGACCCCCAAGCACTCCCAAGTCCCACCCCTAGGGCATGACCCAGGCAACAGAATGAAAATTATGTTCAATATGTATTCTATCTTTTATTTGTGAGAACACACACAAAGTTTGGTATAAGTTTTCTTTAGTGTTCCAGTTCAAACTTCACTACAGTAAAACATGTCTTAAGTGGCTACTAAAAAAGAAGACCAAAAATTGGTTTTCAAGACCGATTATCACTTAATGCAGGTCAAAAGTATTGCAGAATGCTCCAAGAGAGCATTCTGCAATACTTTTGACCTTCATTAAGCTACCATTAGTCTTTATGATCTGTGTTTTTTCAATTTTTAGTGGCCGCTTAAGACAGATTTTACTGTACTTCCTGATCTTTGGCTGGTGAAACTATATCACAGACACAAAATTTGCAATAAAGAAAAATATGCTAAATTATTCTCAAACAGTGTAGATCCACATCAACCAGCAAGCTTAAGAAACTAGCTGAATGATAGTAATCTGTGTAGTTAATGTGTGCAGTATATTATCCCTTAGTAGGCAATCATAACAACAAAGCTGGTCTGCTTTTGTTGTCTGCTAAAATGTTTTAGAAGCCTCTTCAACAAATAGTGTATATCCAGATCAGAGCTGTCTGATCGGGTCCACAATGTTTTCCTCTACATTTGCATCAACCAATAATGTTATCAAATATGCGCAACGGATGTCTTAAGCAGATAACATTTTCTGATGCAGTTTTTTTGCTGGCTCTTTAAGGGTTATTGCGTAACATTTGTTTCCTGCTCATGAATATTAAAAAAAATCATAGTATTGTCAATATAAAGAAAAAATAGATTAATCATCTGCCGTTATTGATAATGCTTTGATGTCTGCCAATGTCTGTAGTATTCTAGCTTTTCTTTCTTGTTCACTTAACTTAGAATGTTGGAAGAAGTCTGATGATACACCACTGTAAGTTTTGAAAGCCTCTGAGTTGTAAGTTACCTGTGAATGAACAGAGGAAAACAATATTATATGGGCCTTGACGCGACAATACCTGTCTTCGGGGTTTCTGACAAAGCGAGTTTCAAACCAGTGTCCTCAGCAACAGAGACTAGCTAGAAAATTGAAATTTCACCTGTAGAAAGTTTACATATGATACTTTCCAAAAAGCGAATAACAATGGCGCTGATCAGACTGGGGGATGTGCAGGCTGGTCTGTGCCTGTGTTGTTCGCAAACCCCTGAAGACAGGTTTTCTCGCATTGAGGCCCATTTTATACAGCTATTCAGCCACTGTATCACCACATGGTATGCAATGCCTCGGCCTCTTGTAAAGCTAACAAAGATAGGAACCAGTTGGGGGCAGTGACCCATAAGTCGATTAATACATATCTAAACAATATTCAGTAGTTAACTCTTAGGTTTTGGTTGTAATAGAACATGTTGATGGCAAGGTAATGATCTGCACAATTACATAGCAAGAAGGTCAAGATTACCCTTTATCACTCACATGAGATTTCACTGTCACAGTGGTAGAGGGTCACCTCTATAGTGACTCTTTCTGCCAAATTATTTCCAATTCTGACAATTGGTTTCAGAGGGGCGATCATTTAAAGTTTCTTATATAGATCAAGCTACATAAGGAAAACTGGCCACGCCCCATGGTGGCTATGTTTTGGATGGACCAAATTTGTTTTATGATGCATTGTTAAGTTAGATGATGCATTGATAAGTTGGGGGTTTTTCATGCAAACCAAACATTTATGTGTCTTGATCCACATCTGAACTAAGAGTAAGGTTGGTGCACCATTTAACCGGTCTATGCCCTCCAGGAAAATATTTTTACTGACCGTTCCAAGGGGGTGCTTCTTTTGTGAATCATTTATGTTGTTTCTGTCTTGTTTTGTTATGCTTTCAGGCACGTCTGTTTGTTGATGCCTTGTGGTCACCTGCTGGGAAAGGACTGACCTTTTGGCTCTCACTTGTGATGTCAAAATGTGACGTTGTGACTTTCCCACTGGTATCCTGGGTCAGGTGGTGTGCTTGATTGTATAGATTCCTGATCTTTGCCCCTTTTCTTACTTTAGCTACATTTGTAGAAGGTCACCCAGTGACTATTTTCCCAAAATTATTTTGATTACTCAATGAGTGGTTTCAGAGGAGAAGATTTTTAAAGTTTTCCTGTGTCACATCAAGTCAAGCCCCCTGGCGGCCATGTTTTTTGATGGATAACATTTGCTTTGGCTCTTTTTGTAGAGGATTGCCTAGTGACCATTTCTGCGAATTTATTTTCAATTCTGACCACTGGTTTCAGAGATGTTTACAGTTTCTTACATATGTACAGAAGGGAAACTGGCTACGCCCCCTGGTGACCATGTTTTTGACAGATCAAATTTGTGTAAGCATTTTTGTAGAAGGTCACCCAGTGAGAATTTCTGCCAAATTATTTTGAATTCTGACCACCGGTTGCAGAGTAGAAGATGTTTTTAAGTCTTTGTTATTGCAATAAGCCACATCCCTTGGCAGCCATGTTTTTTTGACAGATCAAATTTCTTTCAGCTTAATAAATACCTAGGATCTCTTGGCTCCCGATGTCATCCATCATACACCTTAATAAATACCTCGGATCTCTTGGCTACAGATGTTATCCATCATACACTTTAATAAATATCTCAGACTTCTTGGCTATGGATGCCACCTATCATACATCTTGATTAATACCTGAGATTTCTTGGCTATGAATGCCTACAATCACACATACCTGAGATCTGATAAGAGCTTCAAAAGAAGGTTGAAAATAATCTATCTTTCCCTCCAGTAATTTTGGGAGGTCTTCCTTTAAAGCTTGATTTTGATTGTTGAAATCATCTTTTGCGGATTCTAATGCCTTCTTTGTCTGCAATGATATAGAGATTATACAAATAAATAAACAAAGTTTAAACCTTAATGCCCCAATCACAACTAAAGTTGTCTGCTTTTCTCGTCTGCTGAAATGTTCAAAAAGCCTCTATAGCAAACAGTGTGGACCCAGATCAGACTGCTCTTATAGCCTATTTTGTCGGCCATTTTGGTGACCATAACAACCGGTAAAAGTAAAATAAATGCCAGAATTTTACACTTGGGCTATTCTTCTAACAAACCAATAAGATGAAATTGGTGAAAAGCAACTTTCAGTTTTTTGCTCAAGAGGGGGCAAAATAGCCCCTTTATGCATGTACGCCTTTGTGGTATTTCCTGATCATACTCACTTTTTGACGTTTGATACAAAATAATCTGGATCAACTCATACACTTATGAACTAATATGGAAACTTCTGATGTAGCAAGTTTACTGACTAGTCAAAGGTTGTATACTAAAAGTTTTATCTGCAATCATTGATTGGTCTTTTAGTACTGTCAAACACTTTATATTCATGGCATCAAAAGGGGTAGGTGCATAAATAATATTTTAACAGATGATGAGAATTATCACGGCATACAATATATTAAAAGTTTTTTTTTTTTGTATTTGCTTGTGCTGATACCTAATTCTTAAAAAATCGGTCTCCAAAAGCCTCAAATTTGGCCTAAAATGGCAATTTCTTTTTTTAAGCCTATTTTGTCGGCCATTTTGGTGACCATAGCAACCGGTAAAAGTAAAATAAATGCCAGAATTTTACACTTGGGCTATTCTTCTAACAAACCAATAAGATGAAATTGGTGAAAAGCAACTTTCAGTTTTTTGCTCAAGAGGGGGCAAAATAGCCCCTTTATGCACGTACGCCTTTGGCAATTTTAAAACAGGACTTATCGGCCTAGTTTAATTTTGGTGTTTTCCTAATTTGAGGACCTTTAAAGAAATGTTCTTTTCTCATACACAGTGTAACACTGTAGGGGCTACTCTTAACGGTTAGGTAGCAAATCTTTCCTTTCAGAGTAGCTTCTTTTATGGGAATTTACTCCATGAGGAAAAAGATGCTACCAGTCGAAAGTTGTTTTATTGATACAGATTATAGCAAGCAAACCATAACTGAGTGTCCATTTATTGCAAACCATACTGCTGAGTTTGAAAAACACTGTGTAAAACGGCCACTCAAAATAGACAAAACAAAGGTCTTAATGAGAACTAGTAGCTTAATGAACTTGGAAAGTATTACAGAATGTTCCCCTTGGAGCATTCTGCAATACTTTTGACCTGCATTAAGCGATAATTGGTCTTGAAAACCAATTTTCCGTCTTTTTGAGAGTCATTTTACACAGGTTTTACTGTATTTTATTTTAGCAATTTTATTATATTGCCAAATTTAAATTACCGCCAAATAAAAGTGTTTTACAGTATGGTCTTAGTCAGTAGTTATTCCTTGCTTGTACTACTGTCATGCCAACCAAGAGTGACAATGACATATTACTTTGTTTACAATTGCTAAGTAAAACACTAACGTGTACACTTCACTTGAGCTACCACAAATCGATAGATCACGTGTGTATTAATCCTATCCTGAGGATAGGATTAATACACAAGTGATCTATCCATTATAAGTCCCTGATAACTTTGTAAACAAAACATGAGGTCACTGTCACATTTGGCTGGCAAGAAAGTAGTTTAATAAAGGACTAAAAGGATTTACCCATAAAGTGCCACCTATAATTTGCAGCAGACAATTCTCATGCTATGTCATACCTTATTTTTTTCAAAAATTAGGAAAGATGTAGCAAAATTTGTCGTCTGCTGCAGTCGTGATTGGCGCTTTTAGGGTTAATAACATCAGATTTTATTATAAGCCCTTTGTATACTAGTGACTCCTTCATGACTTGTGTTCTTTTGCAAACAGTAAAGACACACATGAAATGCCACACAATGCAGCATTTCATAAGGGTTTACACAGTTTGTTAAGATAAACATATCTTCAGAGTAAAAAATACAATTGTATTTTGAAATCATAACCTGTAACCTCTCCATGTAGACAATGGACCTTCCCAAGTTTATTGTATCAAACCAGAAGGATGAGTCCATTAATGTGTTAAGTGTTAACGTGTTATATACTGGAAACATATAAACGAGTACTTTGTCAAACAGTGAAGACCCAGATGAAATAGTGCAGAACATAAGACTTCTTCAAGGCCTGCACTGTTTGCTGAGATTAACACAATCTTCAGGGACTGAAGTACATCATTTGAAAATTCTAACCTGCGACCCCTCAATATTTACAATGAACCACTCCAATTTTATTGAATCAAACCAAAAGGAAAATACAGTAAAACCTGTCTTAAGCCCCCACTCAAAAGTCAACAAAACAAAGGTCTTAATGACAAATGGTAGCTTAATGAAGGTCGAAAGTATTGCAGAATGCTCCCCTTGGAGCATTCTACAATACTTTTGACCTGCATTAATTGATAATCAATCTTGAAAACCAATTTGGTTCATCTTTTTGAGTAGCCGCTTAAGACAGGTTTTACTGTATCATAAGTATACAAAGGGTTAACAGTTCTTACAGAATCCAGTTTGACAACATTCTGTCCTGTTCTGTCTCTATCTTGGTATTTATCTACACGACTTTGACACTTGTTGTATTCCTGTAAACTCTGTTCTCTCTTCTTGATTGCACCTTGTATACTTGGAAAAATACCACTGAATCTGAAATTGAGTTATTCTTCATAAAGGTAATTTGCCCATAAATATGGTCAAAAATATAATATATAAAAAAGGATGTAGATTAACAAAAATTTTGAGTGTAAAATTGTTAATATTTTCTGACCCATTCCTTATAACATATGTTTTGGGTGCTCAAAAGAACTGTCTCATTGAGATGGTTCTTTTGAGTACCCACAACATATGTTTTGGTTGAAAAATAAAAAAATTAATTTTTTGGTACGGCCTGATGATATTTCTTTATTTTTGCTATTCATTAAATCCTTTTCCTATTATTATACAGTTTACTATACTGAGGAAAATGGGTGGAAAGTAAGATTTCTTGCAATAAACATTTAAAAAAATGAAAATTAGGGAGTTATCCAGAAATGCAAACTCCCTCCCATTTTCTACATTCAAGGGGCAATAACTCTTTTGAATCTTGTTTGGTGTAACCTTGAAATAATTTTTGCTGCACCACATCATGGTCTTACTATCTACCAAGTTTCAGCTTTATTCAAGGACACCTACACATGGAAGCAAAAGTTTTTGGAGGGACTGACAAACCGATGCCAATCTAATTAATTTCATAAAACAACTCTTTTTGCCTTAACATGCTGGGTAATTTTTCGTGGTTTTATTGTTTGTTGACTTTTCTTCAAAAAAAAATTCAGGAACACTATAGTCTATTAGGGCGACAATCAGTTTGGATCCAGATCAGGACCGACTTTATGTCGGTCCTGATCTGGATCCAAGCTGTTTACAAAGGTTCTCAGTAAATGATAGAAGTTGCTACTTGCAATGAAAAAGTTAAGTTGTGCCACAACCATGAGCTTCAGTAAAAAAAAAAAAAATTGTTCAAAAATACTAAAGAAATCACAAATAAAAGCACTGCAGGCATGCATCATACCCAGCCAAGAGATATTTTTGATACAAAGACAATCCATAAATCAAGGGCCATAACTTACATGGAGAAGAGAGAGCTGGTTGCTTTGCTTAATTTGTCTTCCTGGTGTCTCATGATGGTTGAGCGGCTCTTCCTCACGATGCCACAGGTTTGTCTGCAGTTTGTGATTGTGGTATTTCCTGATCATACTCACTAACTATTTTAGATGAAAACTTAAATGCAAATGTCTGGACCTAGATCTTGTATACAAAATTTCATCATATTTTCAAATAAAGGGTCATAACTCTGTATTTTCTTGACAAAATTAAATGATATACAACCAAATAACACTCCTTCATAATATCAACTCACATGCAGAGTCTAAAGATAATTGATCGAATAATGCACCAAAACCAATTTTCAACATAAATCAAGGGCAATAGCTCTGTGCTTATTTGACGAAATTTACCCATCTACAATCCCAAACCACTCCTCCCTAATACCAACTTGTTTACAAAGTTTAAAGACATTCAGCCAAAACATGCCCAAAAAAGAGCACAGAAACAAATTTTTACATGGAACAAGGGCAATAACTCTGTGCCAATTTGAGGAAATTTACCCATCTACAATCCCAAACGACTCCTCTTACATATCAACTCATATACACAGTTTGAAGACAATCGGCCAAAAAATGTGCGAGATAGAGCATTGAAACCAATTTTCTGCATAAATCAAGGGCAATAACTCTTTGCTCATTTGACAAAATTTATTCATCTACAATCGCAAACCACTCCTCCTAAATATCAACTCATATACAAAGTTTGAAGACAATTGGCCAATAAGTGTGGGAGATAGAGCACTGAAACCAATTTTCTACATGAAGAAAGGGCCAGGGGCATGCCTGAGGGCAAAATCAAAGTACGCAGGGGTGGGTATGGGAGGGGGTGTCCCCCTCCCATACGTTAGGGAAAAAAATCAAAATATGAACTAAATGGTGGCTTCTCCTGCATTTTCTGAACCTAAACACCGACTTAATTGTTTCCAAAACAAAAGTGAAAAACAGTCAAAATCTTATTACTTTAGTTTAAACAATATTTTATTGAAATATTCTACATTCATGCAATAAATACATTGTCAATGGATACAGGATTTGACAGTAAGCTAAAAGCTTATATGAAAGTCATTTCCTGTTTCAGGTATAATTTGTACAATATGTGTGAATAGCTTATAAAGCTTCAAAGAAACTCGCGCTAAGAAAGTTATAAAGTAATACATGCATGTTTCATTATAATGAAAAAAAAAACAGAGAGAGAGAGAGAGAGAGAGAGAGAGAGAGAGAGAGAGAGAGAGAGAGAGAGAGAGAGAGAGCTGTTGACCGAGAACCTATCATGTGTATTTATCTACTTCTAGCAAGATGTATCTTTGGACTGTTTTACCGTGAATAGAGGATATCTTATCATGTTATATATAAGTAAAGTGGATAGCAATGCAGTATGTCAATATATATGAACTCAATGAACAAATCTTTTAGACTTAAATATGTAGTCCTGTACTTTAAGGAATAGAGCTTCATTTTCTTCATCAGTTGATGTATCCTTTCCAAAAAGTAATTCATGAGTTGTATGATTTCAGATAAACCCATACCAGCTAGTTTATGTAATAGCCCCCTGTGCCAGACTCTGTCAAAAGCCTTGCTGATGTCGCAAAATACAACTCGTACTTCTTTACCACTATCTACTGCTTCTAGGAATGAGTGGTATGTGTGATAAAGTTGGAAGGTTGTAGAATCACCTTGAATAAAGCCAGACTGAAAAGGTGTAAGAAGGTTGTTTTCTGATATGTAATTGTAAAGGTGCTTATGAATACACCTTTCCATAGCTTTTCCGATTTGACTTAGGAGAGATATTGGTCTGTAATTTGATGGCATAGATTTGTCTGCCTTTTTGTAAATGGCAGTGACATTGGCATCCTTCCAGTTAGAAGGAAAGTAACCTTGAAGTAATGAGCGATTGAATATAATAGATAGAGGTTTCGACAATATAGTGGCACCTTCCTTTAACAGACGTGGACTAATAAGATCAGGACCACTAGCCTTTGTCACATTAAGGTTGTTTAGGACATCTCTAACATCTTGTTGAGATATTGTAATTGAGTTAAGTCTGCTGTTGCATGTGAATGTATGTTGCGGTAATGGTTTGTTATTATCATTTACAACTGCCTGTGAACAAAAGTAGTCATTCAGCATGTTAGCTTTGTCTATGTCTTCCTCTGCAATCTTATTACTTTGGTTCACGACTATTACAAAATCGGTATACTTGTAATGTAAAGACCTAACCCGGGTGAGGCATGTTTTTATTGCATTTTTCGGGATTTAAGACGTTTTTTTTTTTTGGACATTCAAAAATTAAAGTACACAGCTGCGTACTTTGCGTATATGCAGGCACGCCCCTGAGGGCAATAACTCTGTGCTGATTTGACGAAATTTACCCATCTACAATACAAAACCACTCCTCCCCAATATCAACTATTATGCGAACTTTGAAGAAAATCTGTAGAGAAACGCTCAAGATAGTGAGCAGAAACGAAGTGGTGACGGATGGACAGATAGAGGCTCAATGCAAATTTTGAACGGAGGGTATGACATAATACCCCACACTTTTTAAGTGGCAAACATAATACCCCGCACTTTTTAAGTGGCAGGGTATGAAAACAAACTCTTATCCTGGGTCACCTTTACAAGATAGAGCCAAATAATGTTTTTTCCCCTTTTCCAAAATGCATAAAATTGAGCCCTACACCTAGAAAATTGATTCATGGTTTAGATTTATTTTCTTCATCACACTGTAAACTGGGCCAGCTCATCCAAAGGGCAGACAACAAAGGGTCAAACAAAACTACACATCTGGGGAGTCTCACCAGCCAGAGGTTTTGCTGCATGCAAACACAAAATATGGTTAATAAGTAAAATCTCAGATGCTGGATCATATGAGCTATTATTGCAGTAAAATGTCTGAATTACAAACCCTTTCTTTTACAACTTGTTATGCTCTAGATAAGAAATTGCAACATAATTATTTTATTTCCTATACAACAAATCAATGAGTATTTTACTCCTTGTATGACAATTCAATGAGTATTTTTCTCCCTGTATGGCAATCCAATGAGTATTTTACTCCCTGTATGACAATTTCCATGAGTATTTTACTACCTGTATTACAATTCAATGAGTATATTGCCCCCTGTATGGAGATTCTATGAGTATCTTATGCTGTGTATGGCGGTTAAATAATTATTTTACTCCCTGTATGAAGAATCTGAGTATTTTACGCACTGTATGGCTGCTCAATGAGTATCTTACTTCCTGTTTGACAATTCAATGAGTATCTTACTCCCTGTAAAGAGGTCCAATGAGTATTTTACTCCCTGTATGTAAGATCCACAAGCTTTTACTCCCTATATGGAGATTCAATGAGTATTTTATCCCCTGTATGGAGATTCAATGACATAAAAAAATAAATAACCCCTAAAAATTATTATTTTCAGTTTTTTCTATCAAACATAAGTTTTGGGCATGTAAAAGAAACGTCTAAATGACACACTCAATGAGACATTTCTTTTACACATCCAAAACATGTTAGTATAGGCATTTATTTAATAGATCATGAATTGGTGCTATTCTGTAAATCCAATGTGTCCAAAATTTATTGCAAAGGGGCTCTTGCATGGTATGGGAAATTAACATGGGAGTCTGCCCACGCTTGGATTTTGAAGATATTATGTCAATTAATTTTCTGGGGTATAACTTTAATATTTATGGTGCGTTTAATTTTTTATGCAATTCCATTGCTAATTTATGACGTCATAAATGATAACACTATAATACCTTAGGGTACCAAATTATAATCATTTCTAAAGTAATTGACATATCATGTAACGGGCGGAGAAATGTATTATTAAATAGCTATATCATTGATAAGTTTGCTGTTACTTAAAATGGCTTTGTATGTATAAGGATATTGGGTGGGCATTCATTTTTATTGCATGGTACCCCAATTTTCGACTGTATATTTTGTGTTCAGTCAAATTTGGAATTAACATTTTTACAAGTTGCGGTCTTTGTCAAGATACCATTTCAACATATAAACTATCCACATATGTTAAGAATATGTAGACCAAAATTCATGAAATTCAAGGACCGGTAACATATTTTTTTAACTTGATGTAAACACATGGCCCTAATTCATTGAAATGTAAAAAGTACAATAATTATGTTTCAGTGTAAAACATACTTGAATACTTGCTTAGTTTGAATCATCATGCTAGTACGTTTTTGGTAGAAGTTAATATGTTCAGTGTTTTCCCCTATTATGGATTGGAAAAAGAAAAAAAAATATTCTTTGATATTAAGTGCCACGATTCTTATTTAATGAAGTGCTTACACAATAATATTAGCCAAAATGATACAATATGTTGACACCTGTACTTAACTCATCTAGTTTCTAACATTAAAACTACATCGAGCCAATGTTACACTTAATATGTAACATTATTAAGAATTTTAATTCATACAGAAGAGAAACCTTATGACAAGTCAGTTCATACAGGAGAAGAACCTTATATCTATGATTTTATAATTGTAAGACTTATTAATAAACCTGCTTCACAAAAATAACCCCCTGTCAAACCTTTTGGTTAAAATTAACCATTTTGGTCACAGATAACGCTTGACTTCAAAGGTATAACTAATTTAATGCTTAAATCTTCTCTGTTCATTCTGTTTTGTGAAACTGATGCTGATTTCCATCAAATAGCAACATTAAGACTTTAGCTGGCTATGTATTCTAGGCATACAGTTTTGTTTCTGGACCTCACTTATTCATGTAGAACGCTGTTTTATGATACCTTTGATATGACTCTGTTACACGTTATCCTGGTCACGGCACCAAAATGTGGTTCCTCTAGTTCAGTTGGGATGTAAAGGAAATATTTAGTCTTCTTGTTTTCACATGTTTATTGTTAGGATATTATGTTTCTTAAACAATATCATGCAGGACTTGAGGAAGTGATACACATTGTCTTGGCCTCATAGTGCCATGACACAGGGCCATGACCTTCGGCACTTCTGACCATTGAAACATTTAAAATTGTCTAAACATGTCTTTCTTTAAGAAAAGTGGAAGGAGATTAAAAAACAACCTCCTTATGTCAAGTTATTGATTCATTTGAACTAAATAATTAATTTTGCTAAAACTGACCTATACCCATAAGAGGTAGGAAATGACAAAGTTACCGGTGTTGGATTTTCATGATATTTGGCTCAGATCAGCAGTATATATATGGCATATTTTTGTGATAATATGATATCTTGACAAAGACTAGAACATATCCATCTTTTGAATTGAATGTTGAATGTTTTGTAAATTTTTGAAAAAAAATAATGAAATTTTACAATCACTTCTTCTGAAAACGTAAACCATAATTTATCCAAATGGTTTCGTGGTATTAAAATAATGTCTATGGTATTTTGGATTCAATCTAGATGACAAATCATAGAAATAAAGTAAACTATAGATTTACGGCATGATAATTTAGAGACAGGTACCACCTCAAAGGTGGAGTACGTCAGGGTTGCTTCCTAAGCCTTATTCTTAACTATCTAAATTGATAAATACATTTTCATAGTTCGTATATAATGAGTTATTGATAAGTTTGAAGAAAATCCATGCATGGGCACAAATGAAAGTACCCCTTAGTGAGTGTGTCAAAAAATCAAAGTTTGAATTTTCGAGGTTTCACTGTTTGGCCTTTGTTGCTGGGAAATTTTGCAGGTTTTTCTAGCGTCTGCTCATTTTTTTCAAAATCATTTTTTAAAAAGTTCTTTCAGGACTACAGTCCTAGTGTCAAACAGATTGGATCCATCAGGCCCGACCTTTTGTCAGGCCTGATTGGAGTCCATTCTGTTTGAAAAGGTTTTCAGCAGACGTCAGTTAAAACATCTTGAAAGAGTAGCAATGAAAGAAGCCATTTGCTCGTTTCAGAGATTTTCAAAGATTTGACAGAATGACTGACCCTTCTTTTTTCAATATGATCAGAAAAATAGGAACAAAACTATTTTTATGGTTGACTTTAATTCCCTATGTATTCCCTAAGTTGGTGCTCTTGCTACTACGTGACTTACTTTCTCATAGGTTCCACCAATGTCTTTTGTATGTTGGAATTCTAAAAATAAAGCAAAACATCCATAAAATAACCCCACCAATTTCAACATATATGTACATACATGCTGTGAGCCCTTGTTTGAAAAAGTTTAAATTATGAGTTTCAACTTTTCAAAAAATTGGCAAGTGAATAAGTATTAAATTCTCCAATGAGAATATCAATAAAATATAAAGAAATCTCCATTGAGTACAACATTAAAGTATTAATTTTTCGATGAGTATATCAATGAAATATTTCTCCATGTGTATATCAATGAAATATTAATTCTCGATTGAGTACATAGAGCATACCAATGAAGTAATAATTCTCCAGTGAGCATATCAATGAAGTATTTATTCTCCAACCAGAATTGGGCTGCAAGCAAGGCTTTCAGTATATCCCCGCAACACAGTGTTCCTCCTTAAATTCGCTCAAAGCATTAAGTAAAAAAAAAAAATAATAAAAAAATATTATTCCACTTCTTCATGCACATCTTCAACATGTGTATATCATAGCTGCAAAGTATTAAAAGGATACACTGAAGGCTCCAGGAGGAGTTGATTTCATAAAGTATGCACTATTAGCCATTACCCGAATATAAGCAGTGGTCAAAAATGGCTAAGTTTAATATGCTGCTTATTCAAAAAAAAAATATTTTGATTAAACTTCTTCATGCACATCTTCAATATGTCTGTAACGTTCCTCCAAAGTATTAAAATGATACACTGAAGGCTCTAGGAGGAGTTGATTACACAAAGAATGCACTATTAGCCATTATTCAATATGTAAAGTGGTTGAAAATTGGCTAATATTTGTGTGAGTTTTGTCTTTCTTCCTTGCTTTGTAATGCAGTACTTAATGTCCTTTATACTTTTTCAATCATTTCCCTGAGTTAGTGTTCTCTTTCTCACAATGCTATGGGTTTGTCTATGGTCTGTAATTGTAGCTTCGGCTGCTGCCCATTCAAAGGTGGTGGTTCTGTTGTTCTTGTTCCCAGTATTTGTGTGAGTTTTGTTTTTAGTCCTTGTTTTGTAATTGCAGTACTTGCCGCCCTTTCTAGGTTTTCAATCATTTCCCTGAGGAAGTGAGAGAGCTGGTTGCTTTACTTTATTTGTGTTCTTGCTGTTTTCTGACTGTTTGTGTTCTGTGTCTCTTCCTCACGGTGTCGCGGGTTGGTCTGCGGTCTATGATTGTGGCATTTCCTGGTCATATGCACTTGCCTTTTTATCCTTCTTTTCTTAACATGTTTAAAAGATGAAGAAATGATAAAAAAGTATATGTTTTCTACTACAGTAAAACCTGTGTAAAACGGCCACTCAAATAGTAGGCAAAATAAAGATCTTAATGACAAATGGTAGCTTGATGCAGGTCAAAAGTATTGCAGAATGCTCCCAAGCATTCTGCAATACTTTTGACCTGCATTAAGCGATAATTGCTATTGAAAAACCAATTTTCGATTTTTTTAGAGTGGCCGTTTTACACAGGTTTTACTTAATCTTGCTGCATCTATTCCACAAAAACGTACCAATTCCTGCCTATGTCTGTCCAAACCCTCCAGTGACCTCTCCCACTCTTCTATATTTCTGTGAAATTCTTCTTCATTCTGACATAAGCCACTGTTCTGCAAGTTTTGAACTAGCTTATGTTCCACTTTAGCAAGAGCTGAAAACATGAAATGAAGACATTGAAATGTAGTACATAGGTTTAGTTCTGTTGCATTTACCACTTTATATTCCCAGCATCAAAATTTGGTGATTTTATTAGACTGACATATTGTTGTAGTTTAATTTTGGCGGTTTCTCAATTTAATGCCTTTTAAAGTTATTTTCTATTCTCATAGGGGTTTCTTTTAAAGGAAAGAATATGCTCTCTTTGAGGAGCATATTCTTTCCTTTGATAGTAGTTCCTTTTAAGACGTGATTTCTTCTACATTGAAACATTATCTACCTTCAAAAGTTGTTGTTTTTTTATGATAGAGGTACCAACATACTCAAGGGTGTGTGTCCATTTACTGCTTATTGTTTAACTGAATTCAAAACGGTATTTTGTAGTCTCATATTTAGGCAATGTTTGCCTTTACTGCTAATGGCGCCAAATAAAAATACCTGCCAAATATAAGTGTTTTGCAGAATATATCTTTCATATTGCCAATTTTATCCTTTTTCACTAAGAAAAATGCCCAGACAGAGAAGACTGAAATTGAGATACATCATTATCATCAACTCTGGTTAACCAGTATACCAGTTTTACTGCAGCCTCAGATTCATATTGTAACCTTGTATCATGGGTAAAAGCTGAATATTTACAAATCTCGAACTTTAGAAATTACACTCTTAAAACTTGCAGTATGCCGCTAATACATAAATCATTTCAAGCTAGAAAGGTTGAAATTTCATTAGATAATCAAAACATAAATGAAAAAAGCTATCATAATCAGCCTAATTTAGTGTTTTGAGGCTGACTTTCTACGGAAAGTAAGCCTCAAAATACCGATTTCAGGAATAATCCTAAAAACTTTCACTCATGTTTTATTCATATATAACTAATATTAACTCCATAATTGTTTCAGATTTGTTCTTAATTATAGCTGACTATTTTACCTTAGTTTTTATGTTGCATATTAAATATCTGATGGGAATAGCTCACTTGGAACATACTGGAGTTTCCCTGGTAGGTGAATTAAATTCCCAAAAAAGTAATGTCCAGTTTTGTGGTGGGCCATCACCAATTTTCTATCTAAATATGTTATAATAAAACTTTATTTCATTTTTGTATAACTACAATTACACATGTAACACAATGAATTCTTATACACATAATTTCAAAATGCAAAACAAATGGTTCAGAAGAGGGTCTGTTGTTTTGTTTTGTGATAAAGCAAAAGTAATGCACCAACTCTTATCATCTAAGTAAACATTGCAGATTCTGATCATATACCACAGCAGTTATATGACATACAAGTAACAGGTTAAGATAAACAAATTTTTTGATAGTAAAATTGTAAACATTTACTTACTTATCTGTTTTAACAGTAACCAAGATTTTTAAAGGGTTATTATGTGACCAGAGTCACTTGTGTAAGTTTTTGTTCCTCTACCCTATGAAACATTTATATTTATATATGGAGTATGAAGTTTGAGTTCAATTGGCCAATTTAGGGAGCACAGTAGCTCAGTGGTAGAGTGCTTGACTCGAGACCGAGGGGCCACAGGTTCAAGCCACACCAACGTCACTGCATTGTGGTCCTTCAGCAAGACATATTTATCCTAGCTAAGTACTGGTTCAACCCAGGAAGACTCTTCCCTGTTTAACTGAAAGATTGCTGATGGGACGTAAAGAATCAAATCAAATGAAAAAAGTCAATAGGCAATGCTTATTAGATACCCCCCGCACAGCAAGGAAAAGTGAAAAACTTACGTTTTGGCAAGTGATAGTTCAAACCAGTAGAACTTAGTTTTGAAAACAAAATTTCAGTAGAATCTGTGCAAATGATATTAAAGTTGCAATCTGGAACATTTGTCAAGATCAAATACACAAAATTATTCACAACTGAAAGCTCTATATATCAAAGCTTATATCACAAAAATAGCCTAAGTTCTCATAGATGTCATTTATCAAAAGATTATTTTTCCCGAAACAAACTCCTCCATGCATAATATGTTCAATTTGTCTTTATTGTTTAGGCAACATATCAAATTGCTCCATTAAAAGCTGTGGTAGGAGTTGATCGGCCCATGAAGGCACCATCTATACATATACGAAAGCCTTGTTACGGGAAAATTGTCTGAGTTCTAACAGCTGTCATTTTGTCAAAAGATATTTTTTCCGAACAAAACTCCTTCATGCATATGTTCAATATCTATGCATATACAAAACCCTTATCAGGGAAAAATTGTCCTCACAGCTGTCATTCTGTCTAAAATTATTTTTTTCTGAGCTGAACTCCTTCATGCATATGTTCAATGTGTCTACATTGTATTGGAAAAGTATCAAATTGTTCCACCAAAAGCTGTGGTAGGTGTTGATTGGCCCGTGTATGGACTATAATACCCTATATAAAAAGTCATTTAGAACTACAAAGGGAAATAACTCTAATATTATTGGCCCCTAGCCCTAACTTTTTTGTTTTAAGTATTTGTCTTGCATATATGAACAAGTTTGCAAGGTTTGATGAAAATCCAGCAATGACTCTTCAAGATATTAAAATAGCATAAGCATAAAACCCTATATAAAAAGCCATTTAGAACTACAAAGGGAAATAACTCTAATAGAATTGGCCCCTAGTCCTTACTTTTTTGTTTAAAGTATTTGTCTTGCATATATAAACATGTTTGCAAGGTTTGATGAAAATCCAGCGATGACTCTTTAAGATATTAAAGAAACAAAACGTTACGGATGGACGCACGGACGGACAAGGTGAAAACAGTATACCCACCACAAACAAAGTTTGCGGGGGTATAACAAACAAACAAATCAATTGGCTAAATGGTTCCTGAGAAAAATATGTATTAATATATTGATGGGAATCCAATATGAGCAACCTAGCTGAAAGGTAAAAAATATTAATGTAAGTGATTGAAAATGTATAAGCTAGTGATACCATTGTTAGCCTCAATATATCTCTTGCCATCTTTGTAGATTTTTCTTGTTGACTCATCCAATCTAAAAAAGAATAACACATAAGTAAACTAAACCATTAGTACTTTTCCCGCCAGTCACAACTTTGCTATTGTAACAACAAGTTAAGAACTGGATGTACAAAAGCAATAGCTTAAAAGCAAATTTATTTATAAAGGTGCTCCTCCCATTCTTAAATGTATCAATAAAGGGAATTTTGTTTTCCAATGCACCATTACAGAACAACTGTGCGGCTAAAATTTTTAAATGCTGTGATTTCCAAATCAATTATCTGTGATCTTTTACTTTCTTGTGATCAAACAATGTAATGCATTTTTAAATATGCATACAGCTGTACTAACATTCTGAGGTAACCCTTTACAGCTGAATGCTAGTATGACAAATGACATTATTAAATTGTTAAGTAAATATTTATTTTCAATTAATGTGCTATTTTAGGCTTTTAACATGTACATCATCTATTTTAATGCATCCATAACATGTCTACCTTTATAGAACATGTGTATTTTATAAATAACGTTTTGATGTATATAGTTTGTTAAAGAGCGCCACTTGGTAGAATGGCTATTTAACTAAAAGTGTACACCTCTTAAAATGTGGTATAAATAAAATAAAACAAATTACTCAAAAATGTAAAGTGGCTGAGGTAATAGATGCCAATGACTAGGCATTTTAGCTCATAGTATTTCTGAAATATTGTCGTTTTGGTAGCAAAAAATTGGCCAGCACTTGATATCTTTTAAATTTAGTTTTACAGATTTATCGAAAATGACACAAATATTAGTTAACCAGCTTTCTTATTGTGTAAATATACTTGTTATTCCACCACAAGGGATTCACATTGTAAAGCTGCAAGCAATAATTAGAGATTAATACATGGCCACCGTGGTGTTAGCAGGCATATGGGCCTGGCATCTCTATATTTGAACAAAGACCTTTATGATAAGGAGATTTGGAGTGTTGGGCCTGAGAATGAGATGGTGGCCATGTTGTTGTATTCTAACTTTTTTTATTACATGTTATGGGTGCACACACCGGCTGTTACATCATGACAAAGTGAATGACATCATTAACAACCCTGACACTGGCTATTACACATCCACATGCAGGCTGTTATGGGTGCAAATGCAGATCATTATGGGTTCACATGAGTGGGCCATTATGGGTTTGAAATCATGAGCAGTATGAGCCCGGGTAACTAAAGCTTACTGTTACTATTTTTAGTAAAATATGTCATTATAGTTATTAATATAACATATAAATATGCATCATCTGAAATAACAGTAGCCTATACAAGTTGATATAACTACCTGTCACATGGTTCTCCACAAGTGACATTACAAACCATACAACATTATACAATTATTGACTAATGAGGCATTGGATATGATGTGATATCGACCAGAGAATACCAATATTGACGGAGGCGAAGCCGAGGTCAATATTGGTATTTTCTGGTTGATATCACATCATATCCAATGCCTCATTAGTCAATAACTGTTTTATTATATAACATTAAGAGAAAGATGTACAGGTATCTTTGCACCTGGAAAAAATACTGAACTTATATACAAGTTTTGGGACAGTCAAGCATTTAGCAGAAACCGTGAGTGCAGACCTAGATAAGACCACCCGTTTACTATTTTATATATATGCTGTGCATGAGTGTCATCATTCAAAATGTGCAAGCAAGAATTCTAACACGCCACGCCTGTAGAGCCAATGTTAAAATAGTGTAATATATCAAACAATAATTCGCAGCTTTGAAAGCGCGGGGAAAATGTGTGATAGCTGACGTCATTTGTTACTGGAAAATGACGTCATGCATGGCGTTAGACGGTATAACGCCGTTTTTTTCGCTTGAAAGACGTTACAAATACATGTAAACGTAAGCGATGTGATCTAAGTATTGGCAGGAGTTCTTCAGTGCACGGAAAACGCAAGGAGTCTAATTTTAGTAACTAATATTCACCAGCAAGCGCACGCCAGCCAGTGAATATGACAATATATAGACTGGCCACGTGAGCGCTCTAAGCTAATCAAAATCGGTCTTTTTACTTAGTTATATAATAATAAGTAGTATTGCATGGCTTTCAGGAAAAGATGTCAGAATGTCAAGTAATTTTTTATAGTCGAGCTGTAACATCAATGGTTTCAATGGTCTTAAATGGTAGGAAATATATATTAACCTAGTTTTATCATAATATATTAAAACAATTGTTGAATTATGCTTGGCAGACATGAAGTGTTGTTGAACAGTAAACTTAATCATATTATCCTACGCTTTACATCGGTCAATATGACATTTCTTGTTCAACAACACCTCAACACATCCACCTCAACATAAGCTGTATAGTATCAGTTTCTGTAAGCTCTCTAATATTCACATGTATCTACTTACTCATCTAATTTCTTCACTTCCCTTTCAAGTTCCCTTTCTGACTGAAACACAAAGGAAAATATAATTAACCCTTTCTATCCCATACATATTGATACAGTAAGTATGGGATTGCCCATTGTGTACTTTAAGTGGTCACAGGTAGAATTGTCTAAATTATGATGTATTTCTGTCCCTGAAGGTTGTTTTAAACCTAGCAAACGGTGCAGACCCTGATGAAATGCAGTATGCTGCATTTCATCTGGGTCTTCACTGTTTGTCAAAGTACCCATTTAGGGGTTTCTAGTATACAAAGGGTTAATATTACCCTTATCCCGCCAATATCCAGTATCAAAAAATGTTGTCTGCTTTTGACATCTGCTGCATATATCTAAGTGCATTTCAGACTAGATTTTATTTTGGAAGTAAACACTATGACACCTGATCAGACTGCTCTGGATCCATAATATTTGCAATATAGGCTGCCTAAGAACATAAGCAGATGAGAGAGCAGACAATAAAAGAAGTGACTGGCAGAAAAGGGTCAAGAGAGCCAAAAGGCCCTTGATCACGTTTTGAATTTTAATAGTTAAATAATATTGGCAAAAATTTAATTTGCAATGTTTGGCAACAGGCATAGATTTAAGTTATTTTAGGTTAGGTAGGCAAAAAAAATATTGAATAGTTTCTCGGGCACCGCCGCATCTGTTTTAAAAGCCCCGCATTACTTTTTTTATTGCTTTCTAAAAAAGAAAAAAAGAAAAAAAAAACGCTTTTCCAATTTCTTAACATCATTATCGGTAAAGACCATGTGGTTTCATTCGGATGTTGTGGTCCATTGCCGGAAATGTTGGCTAGTTTATTTATTCTCGACTCCATTTCCGGTATTTCCTCGATGCTTTTCTACTGTGTTTTGTTAGTTATCGAGCCCCAACAGTGTAAGTTTTATGCATAGGTGATGAAGTCAAATATACTTAATGTGCAGAGGCTTTCACTATCAAGTTTTATGGCCTGACTTGAATAATATCCGAAAAAAATTGTTTGAATTTCAAAAAAAAAGTTCCCGTATCTGTTTTCTGCTGAATAAAAATTAAAATAAAAAGCCGCCCTGCAACATCTGTTTTAAAAACTAGAAATGTGTCCATGGGACATGGATGCCCCAGCTATTGCCAAATTCGCATAAATAGGGCATTGTCATTTACAAAGGGCCATAACTCTAATAATAATTGGTGGATTTTATCCGTAATCGAACTTGACCTGTATTTTATGATAACATACCTGTGTATGAAATATGAATCCAATACACCAACATATTCAAAAGATATCGCCAGGAAACCATTTTTCGTACGTACGGGACGTACATATGTACGTACGTACGGACATACGTACGGGACGTACATATGTACGTACGTACGGACAAGGGTGATGCTATATGCCCCCCCCCCCACCCCCCCCCCCATTATAAATGGCGGGGGTATGTGCCTGAGAAACAAATCAATATTTTTTTGGCCTTACAAGAAGGTCATTAAAAGACCATTGCTCACAGAATGATTGGAATCAGAACAAAGATTTGACATTTCAAATACAGTAAAACCTGTGAAAAAGGCCACTCAAAAATAGACAAAATAAAGATCTTAATGACAAATGGTAGCTTAATGAAGGTCGAAAGTATTGCAGAATGCTTCCCTTGGAGCATTCTGCAATACTTTTGACCTGCATTAAGCAATAATTGGTCTTGAAAACCAATTTCAGTCTTTTAAAAAGTGGCTGTGTTACACAGGTTTTACTGTACTAGCACCTCTGTCCTCCTGTCAAACATGAATTTAAACAATCAATTTTGGTAGGTTGTGTAGTGACTTCTATCTAAAAGCAAGTGAGTATGACCAGGAAATGCCTCAATCACAGACCAACCCATGATACCGCGAAGAAGAGACACAGAACACTAACGGCCACACTACAGCAAGTACACAATAGTAGAGCAACCAGCTCTCTCTTCCTAAAGGGAGATTATTGCAAAACTGGAAAGGACACTCAGTACTGCATTACAAATCACAAAACCCCAACAAACATCAAGAGGGGGGGGGGGGAGTAAATTAATTCTATTGACTAAATCTCTAACTGTTTTTAATTCTGAACCTTCATGTCAGCGCAGAATTTCAGCATGTAAATTAACCAGCCCTGTTTTCATCAAATCAAATTTATTCTACATTCAGGCCTTTAGTTTACGCACTGTAACTAAAAATTAAATTTCTTATTTCTCAACCAAAGCATATTATATATTAAAATTGATGGGAAAGGAAATATTTACAATTTTAGTATGCTCAAAAACTTTGTTTATGTGTAGATTTATAGGCACAGTCATCTAGTGACGATTTCCTCCAAATTATTTTGAAATGCGAAAATTGATTTTGGAGGAGATTTGTAAAGTGGCCCATCAAAAGCATATAAGAAAGAACAGCTAAGTCTACTTGTGGCCATCTTTTTCATCCTATCAAATTTTGTGAATAATCTGTTTGGTAGAGCAGGCCTTTAGTTAAGAGTGCTTAACTAAAAAAAAATTTCTTATTTCTCAACCGAAACATATGTTGTGGGTACTCAAAGAACCGTCTCAATCAGATGGTTCTTTTGAGCACCCAAAACATATGTTAAAACTGGTGGTTAAGAAAATATTTGCAATTTTACGCTCAAATATTTTGCTTATCTAAACTTGTGGTAGAGGATCAACAAGTTACCCGTAACCCCTTTTGCCAAGTTGTTTTGAAGTCTAAAACTTTGCCTCCTGATGAAATTTTTCATGAATTTTTGTCGTCTGCTGATTTTTTTCAAAATCAACTTTTTTCAAAAATTCTTTAAGGAGTACCATCTGAGTGTCAAATAGAGTGGATCCTGATCAGGAAAACGTTGGGCCTGATCTGGGTCCAATCTGTTTGCAGAGGTTATCAGCAGACGACACTAGTTGGTAAAGATTTAAGAGATTTATAAAATTTTCAAACAATTTCATCAAAAAATTGCCCCTCATTGTGACAGCCATGTAATTCCCACAGTCTGATTAGCGCCTTTGTTAATTGCTCTCTCATATCCAACAGATGTTATTAGTTTGATCCATTTAGTTGAGGATCACTTGGTGACAATATCTGCAAAATGGCTTTGGTTTCCGGAGAAGTTTTTTTTAAGATCCTATAATATGCATAAAAAGAAATTCAACCCAACCCATAGGGCCAGTTAAGCAAAATTATAGCGCAAAGTTGTGATTGTTTTCTTATCCATCAGTTTAAACATGTTCTTACGACATGATACCCGTAACAAAGTAAAGCATAACTGAAAAATTTCCCGTGCCTTCGCTGGGAATCGAACCTGGGTCGCCCCGGTAAAAGACCAATGCTCTAACCACTGAGCCAAAATTGATTATATCCTATAAGCTATGCCAAATCTACCTTATGTAGATATATAGAAGAGAGTGCCTTGCCCGTAACACTCCCCCTCTTTAAAGGAGTCATCATTTATGATGATGGAAAGCCATTATAGGCAAACCAAAGGTCCAATCTCGGACGTGCACCCCCATCTTACGACATGATAGCCGTAACAAAGTAAAGCATAGCTGAAAAATTTCCTGTGCCTTCGCTGGGAATCGAACCAGGGTCGCCCCGGTAAAAGACCAATGTTCTAACCACTGAGCCAAAGAGTCGACTCTCTGGTGCAGTTGTGAGAGATTGATTATATACTATAAGCTATGCGAAATCTACCTTATGTAGATATACAGGTGAGAGTGCCTTGCCCGTAACAATGTGTTTTGGGTGCTCAAAAAAAAACGTCTCATGGAGAGGGTTCTTTTGTGTACCCACAACATATGTTTTGGTTGAGAAATAAGAAAAATAAATTTCAGTTACGCATTCTTATCTAGGGGAGGCATATTTGTTGAAGCCATTGTTTTAAAGAGTCACCCAGGAAACATTCATGTCAAGTTTGGTTAAAATCAGCCAAATGGAATAGGAGGGGATGTCATTAAAAGCAAATTGTTGAGGTCCCACAATGATGTATGCCAAACATTTGACTGCTCTCAAAAGCTCACTATGTCTTTCAGAAAAACACTAACCAGGGCTGTCACCACGCATTGAAAAGTGGTCCGGCGGAGAAAAACGTCAAGTGCTGAAGTCACAAGAGGGGGGGGGGGGGGGGGGAGCTTGAGAGGGGGATGGCCTCCTCTGTTAAAGGGGGTTTGGGGCCTCCCTCGAGATTTTTTTAATTTTGAGCACCTCTATGTGTGTTTTTAATACTTTCTTTGATGTGTTTGGGACTAGATTGCAGTCGTTTTGATCACAGATCTTTGCGAAAAAGATATTCCTTGATGCCCAAGGAACCAAATGCTGGGCAAAATCTTTTTCAGACAGTCACTTTTTCAGACAATTACAATTTTCACTTTTTTCTTCAGCATGTTTCTTTGACATTATTTCATCTATGTCCCTAAAGGTTTTTTATGTTTATTTGTTTTAATGAAAGATACAGAATTAGCAGCTTTGACTTACTGTGATGAAACAAAGAAACCATACTTGACCAACATCTCTTCTGCAAAACCTTTTACTTACTGCTTTGGAAACAACACTCTTCTTTGGGACAGAATGTCTGCTAAATGGATTCCTGTAAAATAAAAGGAAAAACTCATTCCTACTACAGCACTTTGACAGATCGACCAAAATGATGCTATGGCATTTCTATTACACCCTGGCAGGTTGACCAAAGGCATTCACAGGACTTTCTATTGCATCCTAAGAGAATAATCAAAACGATGCCATTGAGACACAGAATGATCTTAATGATGCTATAGAGTTTCTATGGCACCCTAAAAGGATCCTTGTTTTGTAGTGTGGTACTTGGTGTCCTTTCTAGTTTAAGAAACATCTTGCTGAGGAAGAGAGAGATAGCTGCTTTACTTTGTTGTGGGTGTCTGCGTTTAGTGGCTCTTCCTCACGGTGCCTTGGGTTGGTCTTCAGTCTGTGATTGTGCAATTTCCTGGTCATACTCACTTACTTTATTGTGTTCAATTTGATATACAACACAACAACCAAGGGGTTTGAGTATGGACTTTCTTTTTGCTTACTCTCTTTGATTTGATTATCATGCAACATGACCACTTTTTGAGAAAAAAAGTTGATTTATGTACCCTTGCCCTCCTCCAAGGGGTCAGTGGTTTGAGCAAGAGTTTATTTTGCCTACTGTGTTGATCTACCTTTCATCCCTTCAGTTTGATAAACAGCATGATAAACTTACTAAAAAGTTTTTTTCTGCAGCCAAAATCCTATGTTGTTGGTACTCAATGGGAGTGTTACCAAATGTTTCATTGGAAGTGGATCATTGAGGATTTAAGAGGCTTCCAATGAAACCACAACTATAGCGTTCATGGTCAGAAAAAAATACAACCATTTTTGCTTGAAAAAAAAGTCTTATATTGGGCTAAGTAAACTAGAATTCCGAGAATCAGATGTGTCAGATGTGTCGCCTGGCAAAACAGAAGTCAAACAAGGCAAATTTGTCGAATTTATACCCCGGCCAAGGTTTTTTAAGACAAACTTATAAATCACAAAACATAAATCCCATTTCTCCAACCCCTAAGTTCACCTTGGGTATGATACAAATCAAAGTTAAAAGCCTATCAACTAGTTTTCAGTGGTTAGTTCAAGAAAAAATAAAATAATCTGTACAATTTCAATCATGTTGATGCATTTCATGATTCCCTGTATTTAGATCAGCAACATGACCATGTTCTGAAAAGGTTACCTTTTGACCTATTGACCCCATCCCCAGGATGGGAGAGTGTCTGCGGGCAAAATATTTGCTACAATGTTGCTGCATTCGTGATTCCCTTTAATTTGATATGCGACATGATATTGTTCTGAAAAAGTTGAATTTTGACCTTTTGACCCTAAGGGTCAGGGGGGGTCTGGGGGCAAAATATTTGCTACTATGTTGCTACTTTTTGTGATTCCAATAAATATGATATGCAACATGACCATGTTCTGAAAAGTAGAATTTTAACCTTTTGACCCCATCCCCTGCCCCTATGGGGGGTCTGCGGGCAAAACATTTGCTACTATGCTGCTGCATTTGTGATTCCCTTTAATTTTGATATGCAACATGACCGTGTTCTGACATACGGTAAATGTTCTAAAATTTCGAACACTCTAAAATTACGAACACTTAAAATTATCGACGGAAATAATTTTTAAAACATCCTAAAAAATCGAACACTGCCCTTTTTTCGAAAAGTGCATTTCTAAAATTACGAACACAGGTTATTTTCGGCGGAAAATCGATGTCCGTTTATCTGTTTGTCCCATCTGTGTTCTGTTTACTTTAACCGATCAGCGCGTGGGCGGTAGCGACATTTGGAAGGTTCCATTCTACTTAGATGGGTAATCTGGCATGTGCCGTTCTTTTTCGCATGCCGAGCGCAAGACTATACTTTTTGTCTGCTAATTGTGTGGTACATGCTTTCAGATAAGATCAAAGACAAGAGCGCATCAAAAGCACGGACTTTCCTCAATGTACGTGACAAAGTTCATGTATGTTATTGGTATTGGCTGTCTATGCATCTATCGACGGAAAACAGTGCAGGCTACCTGCAGCATGTTCAAATATTAAAAACCCTTCATTGGCGATTTTTTACCTAAAAGAAGCATCCGATCCATCGAAATTGGGTCATTAACATGGATTTCTTTTGTCACAGACATAAAACAGACATGCCTCGGGCAAGGATTAGGAGTTACAATTACCGCGAGAAAACGCCCATCTAAGCTTATGCATGTCACGGATGTATACTTCATATACATCCGTGTGCATGTTCACCATGAAGGACTAAGGTCATACGCTGCCTGGTCGTCAAAATTGAACATTGATGATATTACTTTTAAAAAAGCCATACAAACCACAGCGTTAAACAACTGAGTAAATTTGCTAAGTAAGTTTGCTTATACAAACTTATATACAAAAGGGCCTTTTTCCAAGTTGTGGTTTGAGTCGTGAGACACAAAGTTAATCGCGGTCAGATGCTTGACATACCCGAGCCATCAATGCTGTATTGAGAATGCACACTTGCGCAGGCTCGTCTGAGTCTTTGTCGCATGTTTTATTGAAGTACCAAAATATCATGACATTATGTCCGTCGACCGAGCCGGTTCACACGCACTGCATGCATGCGCGGATCCAGAATATTTTGTCAGAGGGGGTAGTGAGAGTGGACCGAAATGTCACTAAAAATGGACCACCATCGGCCCATCAGCGAAACGCCTTTGGAATGGCGTTTTGCTGGCGTGTCAATGGCCCACCATTGAATGCTGGCTTGGTAGCTTTGTGAGTTTTAGGGTATCCGGATCAATATTGCTAGGAAACCCTATATTTTGTGATTTTTCAGGGGGGGGGGGTCCGGGCCCCTGTACCCCCTCTGGATCCGCCCATGGCATGCACCTGAAAGGAGGTACTTGTCTGAAATGTTCCGTGATCATCGGACGCAAAGTCGGACTAGACTATAACTCTTGGTATGCTTGTTTGCCCCTGATCAGGCACGTCGGACGATCTTCTGATAGCAGGTCGTAAAAGTAGAGAGAGAGAGAGAGAGAGAGAGACTGCACGGTGTTTGCACTTGAATCTTTTGTTATGGCTTGGTTTCTTAGAATATCGAAACACAATGTTTGGGTCAGTCAATCAATCTTGTTACAACTGCTTGCGATGAGGACCCAAAACCCAAACTTATCGTGCGCATCGGCTTTTGTACGGCAAAGTCGGACATTCAACAGTATTAACGTTTTGTGTACTTTCTATCGCATGCACACATTTTAAATTGACGAAACATTCTATCCTTAATACCATTCGGGTCTGATCTGGATCCGAAACATTCAATCCTGAATACCATTGGGTCTGATCTGGATCCAAACCGTGTTTGCAAATGGAGAGAGAGAGAGAGAGAGAGAGAGAGAGACTGGTGCAGGCACGTCAAAGTAAACCTTGCATCGGCGGATCGACAAGTAGAGAGAGAGAGAGAGAGAGAGGTGTGTGTGTGTGTGTGTGTGTGTGTGTGTGTGTGTGTGTGTGTGTTCTTTTTGAATTTCGTCAGTTTGTTTTTTTTTAACTCTGGGAACTCGTCTACGTATTTCAAAGTTTTGTGTCGATCGTTGCAAAAAAAAAAAAAAAAAAATCTGATCGTACGAGATGTCTAGCGGTTTCAATTCTTGAGTACAATCTCGGACCCGAAATTAATGGGTCCAAGGTAGGCCTACAATATTAACTGGAATTCGAAGTCGGCAGAGCGAGCGAAAGCGTTTTGGCTTTCTGAAGTGTAGTGATTCATCGGTAGTCCGAGACGAGTGAACATAGGAGACCCGGCTTATCGAATAGTTTAAATCAGTGGACTTTTATGACTTGCCAGTAAATTGAGTGACATAATATGCACGTGCCTGGCTCTCGACTTGGCGAATACCGCACGCGCTGGACATTTTACTGACTCAGTCCGCATGAATTTAGCGGCGGTTTTAAAGGAAAAAAAAAGAGGAGATAGCACAGAATCATATCGCCATGTTTTCAACACGTTTCTTCCACATTTTGATATGCATATATACCGTTTTTTCTCACGATAAAGCCCACATTCTAAAATTTCGAACACTGGCATTTTTTCACAAACGTAATTTCTAAAATTACGAACAGCGGGAAAAATAATTATTTTTTAGTGTTCGTAATTTTAGAACATTTACCGTAGTTGAATTTTGACCTTTTGACCCCACCCCTTAAGTCCACCCAGGGGGTGAGACACAGGCCTTGAATCAAAAATCATGGTTGATATGTTTTATATTTAATGTACCTCTGCCTGCATGCGAAATTTCAGTAAAAAAATATTGAGGACTTACTGAGTTATTGGGAAACTTAAACATTTGACCTTTGACCCCACCTAAGGGGTCAAGGGGTGGGGTAAAATTTTAATCACTGTCATGCCTATCTACAGGCACTGGGCAATCATGGCCTATAGTGAGAAGTTGTCCAATATTATAGTTTTGGAAAAGAAGTGTAAATTGGGTCCAACTGACCAAAACTGCGAAATGGGATAATTAATGCTGAATTTTATATCCTATTTTGTAGGAAGTTTATCCCACAAAAAAAGCCAATATAGCTTTTGCATTAGCCTAAACCTAAGTCCAAAAAGGGCCATGATTCAATCAAAAGTCTGCAAATGACCTCCAAATTCAAACTTAACCTGTACATTAAGATGCCTTACCCTTCTGTAAAATTTGAAAGAAATTGTTGCATCCCTTCAAAAGTTATTGATCGGAAACCACAAATTGACAATTTAGCAAAATCTAAGTCAAAAAGGGCCATAACTCTGTCAAAATTTTGCAGATTACCCCCCCTTATTGAACTTGACCTGTATTTTATGATGCTGGACCTTTCGGTAAAGTTTTAATGAAATTGATGCATCCCTTCAAGAGTTATCGATCGGAAACCAAAAGTGTGACGCCAACGCTGCCGGAGTCATTATCACTATGTGTCATCCTTGCTTCGCAGACCAACAGACACAGAGTAGATGTGATATAAACAAGAATATAACAGTGTAAAGCAGAGAGCAACCAGCCATTTTCAAGATGGCAAAGACGGCCACTAGGAGATTATTTTAGACTGGCTTTGAAAAAATTTGACCATAGGTTCAGAGGTGATGCCATAACAAGGAAAATCAAAGATGGTCACCAGTGGCTAACAGCCATATTCGTTAACGAGACAAACCAAAATTCACATGAGGCTCACTTAGCTAGACCATTAGAGGAAACTCCCAGACAAGATTCGGAAAAATGCACCATGTGGTCTCAAATGAGATGTAATAACAAGATTGTTACAGTGTAAAGCAAGGTTCACACTGCAATTTGCAAGATGCCTCCTGTGCGGCCATATTTGACTATGACCCGAAACCGAAACCATAGGTGCATAACAAGACCATAAGTCAAACAGTTTTGGCTGGTTTTGAAAAAATCTGATCAGTGGTTTCAGAGGAGAGAATGACATAACAAGGATAATCAAAGATGGCCACCAGCGTTCATATTTGCTAATGCGTCAGAACCAAAATTGCAGGTACGCAACTAGACAACTAGGGGATTCTCTTGGATAAGTTTTAGAAAAATCCACCCAGTGGTCTCCGACGAGATGTTTGTTTGTTTTGATTCTTTATGTCCATGTACCAGTCAACAATTTTTTCAGTCATGTCAGGACACTGAGGACAGGTCTTCCTGGGTTGTCACAGCACTAAGCAGAGGATAAAGTATCTTGCTCAAGGAGTAAAGGACACAATGCAGTGCTTCTAGTGAGCCTCTAAACCTGCAACCCCTCTATCTCCTGTCAAGTACTCTACCACTGAGTCACTGTGCTCCTCGATATCGAAGGAGTTGTGATAGCAAGACTGTAACAGTGTAAAACAAGGGCAGCCAGCAATTTTCAAGATGGCAGCCATGCTCAAGCATCCCAGACTAGTATCAGAAAAATCAGCCCAGGGGGTCTATGAGTAGATGCAATAATAAAAAAGGTTTATGGACAGACAGACGCTGGAAACTCTACTTGAGATGTAGGGTATGCTCTACCAATCAATTAGGCGGTAAAAAGATTCTTCAGCAAGCAGCTAGCTCTTCAATAGTGATGGACTGCTTTGAATATAAAATAAACTACCAAAATGGTGGTATATTCAGACAGGAAACATTTTTCTGCATGGAATGTCTATTGTGTCTTCCCCAAAAAAGATTGATATGACCATGTGCTTAAAGCGAGAAAGATTAAAAACTTAATCATCTTCATTTACCCAGGGGTAAAGCATTCCATTTCACTTCTTCCATCATGTGATAGAAGGAGTGAAACGGAATGCTTTACCCCTGGGTAATTGAGGATGATCAGCCACTTAACTCCAGCAATGCATTGAATGCAAATACCAGTGTGTTTCATTCAAAGACCAGGGTTTCAGATTTTTTTTAAGATTGGTGGGCCGAAGTGACCCATGGAGCAAAACATGGTGGGTCATTTTCTGAAATGATGGGCCCAGGCATATTAAACTAACCACAGTTGACAGTTGGGTTGTATACTTTACCAACACACTGACACAGACACTTGTATGCATAAATGTATATTGACTGCTGATTATACAGTAAAACCTATCTTAAGCGGCCACTCAAAAAAGAAGACCAATTATTGCTTAATGCAGGTCAAAAGTATTGCAGAATGCTACCCCCCTTAGAGCATTCTGCAATACTTTCGACCTTCATTAAGCTACCATTTGATATTAAGATCTTTGTTTTGTCTTTTTTGAGTGGCTGCTTAAGACATAAATTACTGTATTGACTACCAACATCAACTTTCTGTTTTGCTGAGTTTGTAGACTCGCTGTAAGATGAATATTTTCATTAGAGTGAGATTTTTTCACAACTAAAAAGGATGGGTCCACTGCCTTGAAAACATATGGGCCATATTTTGAAATCATGGGACAATGACCCAGGCCCACCTTAAATCTGAAGGCCTGAAAGACTGTACCTCGATAAGTTTGATTTGTATACTGAAGAAAAAAAAACATGACAGAATACACTTCTCTCATACTAACCAGCTCATGATTTATTTTCTAACAATTTTCCCAGCATTGTCTTATAGAAAACTGGACTGAATGGGCTTTTGCAATCACTCAATGTAGATTCTCTGAGTAGAAGTGTCACACTATCACACAGGAATTTTTGTACTGGATGTGCTTTTAGAAGAACCCAACAATGTCTTTTTTTCTAAAAAAGAAAGCAACAGCAGCCTTGTAGATGATTTAAGTTCCTGTAGACCAGAGCCAATTTATCTGAAAAATAAATAAAAAAAAACATATAAATGACAGATTTTGTGTACAATAGATACACACTGGTAAATGTATATGTCGCTTTGCCAGTATTTACGCGTATTGTCGGTACTTCATAGAGCCGATGCGGTAGGTATTTTCATTTTTGTTGGTTTTAATACTAAATAGAAAAACATGCCATATGCCTTAGGGACTATAGACTTCAATCATTTTTAATTATTCAGTATGTGCATGGCCATTTATGTAAGCATTCATACCAATCGAATACCTATCATCCGGATCGGTACTCGAATCATTTCCTAAATGCTTACATAAATCGCCATGTCCATGCTGAATATGTTAAAATGATCTAATTCTATAGTCTCTTTGGCATATCGCATGTTTTCTATATAGTATTAACACCAATATCTACCACATCCGGTCTATGAAGTACTGGCAATATGCGTAAATACCAGCAAATGGACATATACATTTACCAGTGTGAGATATAGACAAGAAATGGACCGAGTTTCCTCCAATAGATTGCTGGGAAAGTTCGAATTTTTAATGTTAGCAGATTTTTATTGTATATGCGAACTATTTGCCATAGTTGTTGAATACTGAATACCAGGTGGCTGCGTACTGAATACTCTCTAAAAAGGTCTGAATACTGTGTACGATTGCGGGGTTACACCCTAAACTGTATGTAAGAGGCTGTAAAACATAAAAAAAAATTAAAAGTTAATAGTTCTAGATCTTCAGTCTCGATTAGACTGAATCATTACCACTCAACTTTTAGTTCAGACTAGATACCACTAATTAAATATTAATGATAAAAGAAAAGTAAAGCAAATGCAAATATTAAATGAAAAGTAATAAATTTTAAAAGTAGCTTTATTCATAATCATTAAAATATATTTTAACTCAGTGACTAATTTAATTGTATTTTAACTCAGTGACTAATTTAATTGTAGTAATTTAATGAAAGTACAAAAACTCAATCAATGCTTCAAAAAAGTCATCTTGTTCAAATAAGTCGTGCTCTATTACTTAAAATTCAATTTGGACTGGCTTCTTAACTGTAAAGACAAAAATGCAAAGAAAACACTATCTGTTAAACAATTTTGAAAGAGATTATTTTAACTTTGATTGCCCCAGGACAAGCAAAACTGTCAAGATACTGGGCATGTCTCTCAGACTGAAGAAGGTATGTCCAGTTTATAAAACTATCCAATCACTTTAAATGCACAGGCTAATTCAGTGTCACTTGTGTTTATTTGATGTGTGAAAGAGTAGTCATTCTGTTATCTGCTGTTATCAATTGAGTTCATAATTTAACCAACGTGTAATAACAGTTATTGTCTCAAAATGAAGCAAAAAGACCATAATTTATGGATATTCTATTCTGCTCTTGATGTCAGATGAAAGAAGACTAGTGTTAAAGTGCATGAACTGACCATGCAGAAGTCAGTGACTCGATGCTTTGGTCTTGAGATTGAAACCACACCATGAAGAGTGTCCTGAACTCATGAAAAAAAAAAACTATTAAAAGGCCTTTTGAACAGATTACATGAACCTAATACACCTAGTCTCAGCCACCAGATGTTAATGAATAGAACCAAAAGCTCATGGCAGCTACTTGGACTCCCTCTTCAGCTACTTGATAGAACATATTAAAACTTAAATCCGGTCCCCCACTAAAAGAACCACTTAAAATGTCCAATCAACCACTTTTACTCATATTGACCAGTATTGATCACTTTTTGGAGTAATGACCAGGGATAGTTTTGACCACAAACCTTGCCAAAAAGTGTCTGCAAAAAACAGTACCCAACTGAAACTTTTTGGCTCGAGGAACAACAACAACCATTGCCATGCAATGACCTTGGTGATCAGAACCTTTTCTAATTGGTTAAGAAACTCTACATGAACTGTTTTCATATTTTATAAACCTTTGGGACATGAGCCGTGGCATGAGATTTCAACAATTTGGTATATGCGACCAGCAAAGGCTAAGACCAGCCTGCGCATACGCGCAGTCTGATCAGAGCCTTTGCTAGTTTTTTGAATATTCTATGAGTGTTAAGCTATCAACTGAACATCATTTGGAGTTTCTAAGCTTAACAGGAGGCTTCACAGGCTCGTCTGAGTCTACACTAGTTAAAATGCCACACTGTTGGAAATCACATACACTGGCTCACATTATCTGAACTAGATAAGATGCAATATACAAGCCATGTGCAATGTGCCATTTAAACATTTCTGATAAGAGGATTATCTCAGCATAGCTATTTAGTGCTTTTATTTTAAGAAAAATCTGGGTTCAGCAGGACAAGAGCTAATGCAAGGTTATACTTGATCTCTTACATGTATATATGTGTCCAGTGAAGACTTAGCTCAGTCTGTGACTGATCTGTGTACAGGACTTTAATTAAGAGAGCGTAACGAAAAAATTAATTTTCTTATTAACATATAATGTGGGTACTCAAAAAAACGTCTCAATGAGATGGTTCTTTTGAGCACCCAAAACATATGTTAATATTGATGGGTAAGAAAATATTTACAATTTTACGCTGAAATTTTTTGTTTATCTCAACGTGTTTGTGTACCTGTGCAGTCTCATCTGATTATACACTGGTCACACTAAGGATCATTTGCTGTCCCCATGAAGAAAGCTGGAGTATTCGGCTACATGTACCTGTTGAACCAACAGTGAATACTCTGACCAAACTGTGTCAATGCCCAGGCTGATCTATTGGATCTTTATTTGGTGCACACTGCACATTGTATTAATTGCTGCTTTAACAGGGTCCAACCATTTTTCACACCAAACTTAATTGTTCCCTTAAAATACAATGATTAAATATGTATAATTATAGCAAAATAATTATTCTAATATTTAATCAGAAACTGAAACTGTTTTTTACACCATGTATTGGTATATGCATGATCCAAGTAAGAAAGGTGGTAAAGATCATGAATCAATACAATCAAGTACCACACCTGACTGAGGATACCACATGGGAAATGAGCAAAAACAATTAAATATCACAAACAAAAGCCATGAGGTCAGCCCTTTCCCAGCAGGTGACCACAAGGTAGCAATGAACAGACACGAAAGCATGACAAACACAAGACATAAATAACACAAATGAAATGATCCACAAAAGAAGTAACGCCTTCAAACGGTCAGTAGAAATATTTTACTGGAGGGCTTAAAATAGTTTCAGGGCACCAAACTCACCCTAAGTTAAGATGAGGATCGAGACACATAGATGTTTGGTTTGCATGAAAGACCCCTATCTTATCCATGGGATGCATCATCTCCTAGAACATATAAATCAATATATAAAAAGGAGATGAAGCAAAGATAAGGACTCAACAGTACAAAAAACTGAATACCAGAGCAAAAGCCCAATAGGTATACCCCGGTGGGCCTGACAACAGCCAAGTCCTAAACAGAATTTTGGCGCAGAATTTTGGATATCCATCTATCTGACTGTCCACCCTATGTACCTTTTTTCCCTTTTTGACAGCAGGTTGTGTTGACTTGGCAGTGTCTAAGTACAAGTTGACCAATAATAGGTACAAGTTGACTTAGGTACGAGTTGACCAGTAACCTTTAATACTTTAATTGTACGACCATCTATCTATAAGTAGATCATCTTTTGTTTTCTTTTGAAATTTCATGTTAATACTGTCATCAATTGGCTGACCATTAAGGCAGGGTAGTAAGGAGCCAAAAGCCTTAGGTAATCTAAATATATCATGTCTAGGCAGAATCTTTAATGTGTATGAACACCACAACAAAATAGGACTACCCACCCCTAAACAGCTAAAGGACATCGGAGTCTCCTTTTTAATCTGCCCAAATTTTTAAAGCCTGTGGCTAGGATAACTGTATTTTTGTGCTTAAATCAAACCCTTACATTTAGTGTGATACAACTAGCAAAAAATATATTGGGAAAATATTGCATATCTATGCCAGGACCTTAGGGTTTAGGGGGTTGGGGTATTTTTTGTGACCAAATTTTATTTCGAAGAAAGACAAAGTTTCGCCAGGTATTCATCTAAATACATGGAAATTTAATGTCTGTGGCATACAACTTGAGATGAAAGTGGTGCTTTTGCATAAAATTCAGGTTTAGAAGATTTCATTATTTATTGTAAATAAGTATGTTGTTCATTACTTTAGACTATTACATCAAAATGTCTTACATTATATAAATTACATATAGATTATATCTATTCTGTTTCAAGTTCAATCAGTATGACTGGTTGGTTCACAGAGGTGTATCATAACTACATACTGTATACATGCCATTGTTAATTGATATTAAGCTACAGGTTTGTACAAACTAAGCGACTAATGAGCTTTTACAATAATTGTTTTGAGCATTTTGGCAGCCTTCCCCCCTCTGACCAATCATGCCATTTTTATATGATGTGTGTAATGTAAAACTACAACTATATGCAAAAGGATTAGATTGGTTACAGGGGGGAAAGCACTTCAGTAAAACCTTTTCTATTTCCTATATGTTGAACAGCAAAAACATATATGCAGAGTTTTCATATCAAGTTACCATATTTTCAACTGGGACTCCTCCAAAGAGAAAAGCATTTTTGTGGATATTTCGAGGGCAGAGCCTACTATCTTTTTCATGAAAAAAATATCAATTTCTTTGAAACTTTTCTTTAACCATATTTATGGAACTGCCTGAGGTCCTTAAGCCGAAATGACCAGGCTGATTCGACACCGCCAAAAGGAGCCCAGTGGAGGATCCAGAGGGTTTTTCCCAGTGTTGGCACGATATTACCCACCCGGGTACCTGTAAATCCACCCCATAAAACTTGGGTTGGGCAATAAGGTCATATTACCAACTTTGGGCAATATGCGGGTTATATGAATTTTTGGTCATAAAAATTCTCAATTTTCTGTCTGATGATAGCAGTAACCTGCATCTTTTGTGCATGATTTTGTCTCTGGGATGCACAGTTTTTATTATTTCACTCTGGGTCTTTTTGCTTGACCATAATGGCAGTAAATGAAAAAGTTAAGTTATCTGTATAATCCTATTCAAGCGTGTGAATGAGTCAATTTAACAAATTTCCTAATATAATTAAAATCTATTCACTCTTTTGAACCAGTTTAAAGCATGACTGCATTTGACCATAATTTCAATAGCCAAGGGCTCAATTACTGCCCCAAAGGTACTAAATGTGTGAATCACAACTGTTATTCTTCTTTTGGAATATCCTAAAGTTTTTAAAATTTGACCACAAAGTAATACCATCAAAAGATGTAGACATAAATACAAACAGCTTTAAACCTGATCAGGCTGTTTCTCTTTGAGCAGTCTTATCTAGGTAGACACTGTTTGCACAGAAAAACTATTAGGTAGCAGGTCGAAATGGGGGGTAATTTAATGTAAAACTTTCAGATCTAAAGACCCATACAAAACCCGCCCGGTTTGGGCTTTATGATAAAATCCGGGTTTCATGCCAACCCGGTTTTCTCAAACCCTCCTTTGATACAAAACTCTTTCTTTTTCATGAAGAATTTTTTCAGAAAAAATAAATGAATAATCAGGTAAAATTAACAATTCTTGCATAGGAATTTGTTACATAAAGGTGTCTGAAGCCGCAAAAATCCATGTTCAAATCATGAGGTTCACAAGCTGTTTAAACATATGGCCTTTTTGAACATGGCCTTTAACTTAACAAAGTCTATCTCGACCCTCATTTGTTAACACAACATTACACGGCAAAGCTTTTTGCCCTTGGTTGACCATTTCGCGTCGCGCGTCTATGATGTTCAAAAGTTTGACACTGATGCCATTTTGTTTAGAGGAATCCAGTGTAAGGAAATTGATATTTCAATGTTTAAGCGACATTTTCAGTGTGGTTAAAGCTAGTATCTCACTGGGATGCGAGCAAGTTGCGACTATTTCAAGACTAATTTGAGACACGTTTTGGCGACAGAAATACGACATTGCAACCAAAATCACATTGCGGTCACACCGAATGGGTGATTAAGACACATTTGCGACAGTCGCACGAATGTCGTACGATTTTCGCACGAATCATTGGCGAATGTTTCACGAAATTCGCGTGACATTCGTACGACGTTCGCCAGACACTCGCACGATGCTCGCCCGATGAAATTGTGAACATTTATTACCATCGACCGCCTCATGAAGGTCGTGCGACTGTCATGTGAAGGTCGTGCGACTGTCGCGCAATGGTTTTGTGAGAAATGATAAACCAAGAATAATAAACATTCTAGCAAGCATTGAAACTTCAGACTAGGAAGGTACTACGCTGTTGGAAGGAACTAGGGGGCTGGAAGGAGCTAGATTGTTGGAAAGTGTCACGCTGCTGGGTTGTATTGGACTGTTGAATTGTAGCGAATATAGCAGCTCTAATTGCCCATATACGTATGGCATGATGAGCCCAATCAAATCAAAATTGCAATGAGTTCGGGTGAGCCTCGTCCTGTGAAAATCTTATTTATACAGTTATGCGCACAACAAAGGCACAGATCAGACTGCACGAATGCACATTCTAATCAGAACCTTAGTTGTCAGCTGCAGTGATAATTTGTTAATAGGGTTCTGTATGCCAATTCAACCCTCAGAAGGGCTGCTGGGACTAAGCAGGCTGTTGTAGTCTAACAAAGACACAATAAGAATACCTTAGTACTCTACTAGAAATTAGGCCTTATAAAACATACTTAACAAAATTATCCTCTCAGAATGCAGAACCATTTTTAATAACTGAAATTACTCAAAACAGTATACATGTAAGTAAACCCAATCAATACACCATACTTATATGAAACCATCCTCTCAGATAGCAAGAATACTTGACAACTGGAATTAGTCAAAACTGTATACTTAAGTATGCCTAACCAAGATCTCGTACTAAGAAGGAACTATCATCTTAGATAGGAGGAACGCTTTTAACTGACCTTTGGCGACATAATTGCGAGTAATTTAAGATATTTGCGCAAGGTCGTGAGACATTCGTGCGATAGTCTCACGACGTTCGCCAGAACATCGCTTAGTTTAATTTACTCGCAATGTTGTCGCGAAGTGTTTTATTTATGTCGCAATTGGCTCGCAATTCAGTCTTATTTATCTCGCAAATATGTCGTGTTCCAAAATTACTGCGACTAAATTGCGAGGGGTCGGCGACAAGTTCGCGACGGATTCGAGACACTCGTGATGACTTTGCGACCATTTTGCGAAGAATTTTGTCGCATAAAATTTTTGAACATGTTCAAAATTTTCGCGACTACTTTGCGCCACTTGGCGATGCATGCGAGGAAATTACGAATCAATGACGACTGTTTCGAGACTGCTTTGCGACCCACTCCCGATGTCTGTCGCCAGCTGGCGCAAAACAGTCGCAGTCCAGTGAGATAGGGGCTTAAGGTTGAAATCAGATAAAATATGAAAGAATAACGATGACACATGCTTGTTTCATTGCATTAACACTTGCCAGGTCCTTCGGACGATGTTTGAACACTCGGCCCAACGGCCTCGTGTACAAACAGCTTCCTCATGCCTTGCAAATATTAATGCATGAAAAAACATGTGTGATCCCTATAATCGAACCCACTTTGTAAATCACCCCTATCAAGAAATCCTGGATCCGCCCCTGGAACTATGGCCGATACGACTAGGATTCGTTTGTTAAGGTCTATATAGCTGCCTATTTGGACTAGAACTTTTTTTATACTATAGTAATGTTATATAATCTGATATCTTCTCGTCTTTAAGCTGTTTATTGGTGACTGTGTTTGACAGTTGGTTTGTTGTTATCTCGTGCTATTATAGGAATCTATTCGCATGACAGTCGTTCAAAAAGGGAAGGCATAAAAGCCGGGTCCGAATGCCTCTGACCCGGATAAATTCCCAAAGTAACGTAGTGACACATAGGACATAAGACACATTTTATTTAAAGTCGGAGAGTATAAACAGAAATAGTGATTTAGCTATGTAAAGCTATTTACCAACTAATGCATGTAGATTAGAGACAAGATACACATAGAGCATATATCACAGTATGAAGCATTAGCACATTTATATATGACACCTCACAAATTGTTTTTTACAATCACCTAAAAGTGAACTGTTGACTGCAACCTTAGTACACTGAAAAGATCATATATCTATTAGGAGCATAAAACATAATGGTGTAAAAATTAGATACTATTAAGAAATAAAATGCATATGCAATTAAATTATATGTATCTTAGATGATTCTGAATAGATTCTCTTAAACAGTGATACGTCATATCCCGCTCTGGATCAACGAGGCGCTTTACGCACTCGGTGAAAACACAGGTAATTCTCCGTTATCCCAACGTATTTTGGTGAATTTATACCTTGCAATATCTTTAAAACTACTCAAAATTTTGCGCTGAAATTTTCAGTATCGATTAGAAATATGATTTTATTTTGATAGATAAAGTGTTTTTAAAATAATCGGACATATTTACAGACATATATTTGATTAAAAATTCCGGATTTTGAACGCTTTTTAATAAGCGTCTGGCATTATTTTCACCGAGTATCTCAGCAGAGCTCTTCAGCGGGAGGTTACATAAAGCCTAAAATACCCGGATGACTTAACAATAGAATAAAAAAAATCATATTAACATAGGCATAGGAACAGGGGAGGGGCAGGCCCCTCAATAATTTTGTAGGGTGGGCCAGAATAGCCTTTGACCCCCCCCCCCCCCCCCCCCCCGATAATCTGTCTAAATTGGCATATAATTGCTTGTCACTCAGGGTAAAATAAGCAACTTCCACACATTATTATTACTAAAAATTTCCTTGCTCACTCGGAGTTTTTGAATTTGGTTTTAAAATCTCTGAGAGCAGACAATTTACTCTGATTTAATGCTTTTCATTTCTTTTGGTCAGCAGGCTGTTATCACCTTGTATGTATATGTATGTATAAATTTATATGTGTATTATATATTATCATTATCATTCAGAGAAACCAGCTTACCAAGCTTTTCCTATTATTCCTATTTTCTATCCTAAATTTCAAAAAGCTCCAATTTTTCTCTAACCTTTTATCCCTCTTGCTTTTAGCACTGAAATACCTTCAATTTTGCATGTTTCAGCTAAAAAAATTTCTTCGCTCACTTCACTCGCTCGGAGTAAAATATTATATTTGTTCTTTGTTCTGTTTTTTTTTATCCCTCTTAGCTTTTTAACCTGAAATACATGTACCTTACCAAACATTTTTCTCGTTCCCTTCGCTCGCTCCTACTCAAATTATATATTTGGTTTCCATTGCATGGATTTTAATAATGCATGCGTATAAATGTATTGCAGATTCGAATAGCTTTTAGGCAATATAATAAGCAAAGTAAAAACTTTCCTCGTTCACTTCGCTCACTTGAAGTAAAATTACAAGCAAATACATATCTGTTTTTTTTTTTCATAGAGATCGCTTGCTTTGATTTTTAATGAGCTTCATATCAGGGTGTAAATGTATAAATGCATTTGTGCATATGCATGTGCATGCATGCATACTCGTGTGTGTGTGCATGCATCCATGGATGTTTGAACATTTAGCAGCATGTACATGCGTGTGTATGCGTGCATACATGTGTGTGTGTGCATGCAAGCCTGTATGTACATTTTGCAATACCCCCCACCCCAAGTATTGTGTTTGGGTGCTCAAAAGACGGTTCTTTTGAGTACCCACACCACGTGTTGTGGCTGGAAAACAAGAAATTTAATTTTGCAACTAAAGAAACTGACAGGTAGAACAACAGAATTGACATGAACAGGATCCCCGCTCCATGCATTTATTTGTTTGTTTGAAAACACCAAAACCGGCTGATATCACAGAGACGCTGAGGAAGAGAATTCCAAATTTTGGCTGCTGTGGAGCGAAAGGACCTAGAACCGTGTTTAAATGTTCTCACCTGTGGAACATCGACTGTTCTTTGGTACCTAAGATTATAAGAATGCTTTTTAAAAATTAACAAATAATTTTAATAAGCAGGAGACAAATTATTCAAAATTTTAAAAGACTCCAAAGCTATTGTCCTCAGCTGAGATTTTATCAACAGTGACTCATAACTGGTCACTGTAGATCAATCTCAAAAAAAGTAAGTAATGGTGCAAAGATCAGGAATCGATACAATCAAGTACCACACCTGACCCAGGATACCAATGGGAAAGTGACAAACTCAAAGCCCCTTCTTGAATTTTCTCTATTTTCTTAGTGTTTACTTAACCACAGAAGTGCCAGGTAAGAGGACAATAGTTGAGGTTAGACAGAATTAAAGAGTGATAAATGTTTAATTTTTCAAGTCTGCACAAATCACAGATCAATACAATATTGAATTAACCAATCGGGACAATTATCATATGACGACCGCACATGCTTTAAAATTGCAACAGTCTGGTTTCCAGCAGCTATGCTGTCAGTCATAATATGAATAAAGAATATTGTAATGTAAACTGAATAAAATCAAATCAATTTTCGTGGAATATATTATTTACATCAAGATCAAGATAGTTAACTGTTGAAACGCCGAAACTGACAATCATTCATCAGGACATATAGTTGGGGAAATTAGTTTCTAAATCTATTTTGTTCTATTAAAACTCAGGTGAAATTCTTAACAAATTAAAATCTCAAGGTTTTCTAGCATCAAGTGTGTCTACATATGATTTCTCTACTCTCTATACTACATTGGCTTATAATCGAGGCAAAGAGAAACTATCTGAATTAAATGAACACATTTTAACTTTTAACTTTGATGGCTCACTTTATTTGAGGTTGGTACCATAAAACTAATTAAGGCCTCCAGTAATATATTTTTACTGACCGTTCCAAGGTAATGCTTCTTTTGTAGATCATTTTTGTTAATTATGTTTCGTGTCTGTCATGCGGTTTTGTCTGTTCGTTGCAGCCTTGTGGTCACCTCCTGAGAAAGGGTTCACCACTTGGCTCTCTTGTGAGTGATGTTTCCTTGTGTTTTTGACACTTTCCCATGTGGTGTCCTGGGTCAGGTGTGGTACTTGATTGTATCGATTCCTGATATTTGCCTTCTTTCTTACTTTTGTAATGAGAACCGCGCATGTTGTTTTACTTCTGAACAACCTAAAATATACTGAACAAAAGTGAAAACGCTACACCTGAATTGTTTGTCATTTATATACAAAATGATGCAAGCCAGTAACAAAGCAAATGAAAGTGTGTCAGAATGTTCAAAAACTGGGTTACGCTTAACAGTAAGAATTTTACGGTTGTTTTCACGAGGAAACACTTGAAAGCCATTTAAATGTGACAGGAAACAATTTTTCAGGTTACAAATTTGAACAGAAATCTCACACAGATTAGGCCTTCAGAAATCCACTACCAACCAGATCTCACTGCATGAAATAGTAGTCTAGACATGGGACAACCAGAAATGTGAAGGACGTATCACAAGTGTGTTTTGATCGTTAAGAAAAGCAATCTTAATTGCCAAGCTTGAAATTTTAACACTGAAATCTCCATAGGAAAAGCAATGTATTGTTGCATCTTAATTTGAGGACATTACTAGTCCAGAAATAGTAGAAACAATGTGCTTTAGTAAATACTTTTTGTCCAATACTTTCTCACAAAATATAAAATAATGTAGTGTAGCGTTTTCACTTTTGTTCGGTATATTAAAATTGTGGTCATGTCAGAACGTTTGTGACGCTCTCCATTATTTTTTGGGCAATATATTTACAAGACTTGGCTCAAAATTGTAAAGAAAAATCGTAGGTATTCCATATAGGTACTAAATGTGCTCCTCTTGTTGCAGATTTGTTTTTGTTTTGTTATGAGAGAGACTTCATGTTGTCTCTTTCTGACAATAATCAAGCAGATGTTGTTGAAGCATTAAACTCTACCTCAAGATATCTAGATGACTTGCTTAACTGATATATCCCACTGAACTCCAGGTTAATAAGGCTACTTCCTCAGATACTGACTCCACCCCACCCCCCCCCCACTCCCCCACCCCTTGGACCTGGACTTGTCCATTACTAATGGCATAGTTTCATCTAAAATTTATGATAAACGGGACGATTATAATTGTGAAATAGTTAATTTTCCATTTCTTGATGGAGATGTTCCTCGCTCCCCTTTCTAAAGTGTATACGTTTTTGCAACTTATTCATTTTGTGAGAGTATATTCTAATGTTGATTACTTCAACAAAAGAAACAAGTTTTGACTTCTAAGTTATTTAAACAAGGTTATAGATACCATAAAAAATAGTAAGGGAGTATGATCACAAAATACCACAATCACAAACTGCAGACAAACCCGCGGCATCGTGAGGATGAGCCACACGACAATCACGAGACACCAGGAAGATAAACAAAGCAAAGCAACCAGCTCTCTCTCCCCCATCGAGATGATTGCAAAACTGGAATGGGCACAAAGTAACACACAACAAAACATAGAACAATTACAGATTCCCATAATGGTAGTAACAATCAACAACGGATCAACAACAACAGAACCATCGTCTTAGAACTGACAGCAGCCAAAGCCACTGGGGGTGGTGGTGGCTTAAATGCATTTTACTGGTACCAAAACTTCGCTCTAGATTCTGCTGTTGTTGAAGCCGAAAATTTTAAGCTCGCATGGAGGATCCCTAACTATTGCTATGTATCATCATAGAGAAACAATATAATCTAATTGACGCACTATGATGAAACAGAGAAAGGGCTCATAACTCACAAATAGTCAGAGCTAAAGAAAACCTCAAGTGGAGCCATGGTGGACCCAGCTACAGCCAAGCATTAGGCACCAACTCATCGACTAAAGCTTTTTCTAAATTTTAATACAGACACTCAGAGTTGATTGTTAAATACAATATTTGTTTTAAAACTCTTCTTGAACAAGGCATATCAGAACTTACATTTATGGTGATCATGGATCGTTTTTGTTAGTAATGCTTAATGTTGGTGTGTGTTGTGCTGTCGTGTCTGTTCCTTGTAGCCTTGTGGTCACCTGCTGGGAAAGGGCTGACCTCTTGGCTGTCGTGTTTGTTGTGTTTTGTCACTTTTGGCACCGTGAAACTGGTTTAAGCCCTCCAGTAAAATGTTTTACTGACCATTTCAAGGCGGTACTTCTTTTGTGGATCATTTATGTTTTTCTGTCCTGTGTTTTTATGCCTTTGTGTGTGTCTGTTTATTTGTGCCTTGTGGTCACCTGCTGGGAAAGGGCTGACCTCTTGGCTCTCCTTTGTGGTGTCTAACTGTTAGTTTGTCACTTTCCCTTTGATATCCTGGGCCAGGTGTGGTACTTGATTGTATCGATTCCTGATCTTTGCAACCTTACTTACTTAGTTTATAATTTTTTAAAGAATTTTTGGAAAGCCTAGTTTTAGTAAACAATTTAAAAAGATAGTTAAAAGTTATAAAAAGTGGGATACAGCCTCGATATCATGCTACAGTCTGCATCACTGGTTTTAAACCCAATCACGGTTTATAGCTATGGTTTCCTCTTGAATTGCACGACGGTTGGTCAGGCCTCAGACTCAATGACGGCCCTTATGTATTAAAAGTTTTAATCCGTTGGTTGGTGCCTGATGCTTGTCCTTGGCTGGGTCCACCTTAGACCAACATGAGGTTTTCTTTAACTCTATCTGTGGGTCATGAGCCCTTTCTTTGTTTCATCATAATGTGTTAATTTGATAAGATTGTTTCTCTGTGGTGATGCATTGCATTAGTTAGGTCATGTGAGCTAAACAATTTTAGTGTTTTAACAACAACAGAATATAGGGCGAAGATTTGGCTACAGTAAAACACGTTAACCACCCACCCCAGTAGATTAGGCTGCTGTCCGTTTTAAGGCGGTTGTTCTGGTGTGAGAGGTTGTGGGTGTTGTTGATTTATTGTTTTATGCACCTCTCATTGTTTTGTTTGTGGTGGGTCTGTGTTCGTCTTTGTTTTGGTATGCATTACTTTATGTCGTTTCTAGTTTTCCAATCATCTTGTCGAGAAAGAGAGAAAATCTATTAAAGCATAATGTTCGTGACAATATTGTCACGGGTTGTCAAAGGTTTTCTTAGTATCATCACAGCAATGTCATGAGTAGTCACGGGTAACTGTCACAGGTTTTGTTGATACCATAACGGGAATGAGACAGAAATTTCTCAGCTATATTGGGGTTTGTCATGGGTAATGAATCATTTATATTTAGACAATTACCAGAGTGTTAGTTTGTAGAGTAGAGGCGTTGGCGTCATAGTAACATAGAAGCAATAAAAATGATCAAACAAGATGCAGTCTTCACAGTTCAGAACGTTTTCAGCAGATGCAGTCCTTGAAAACTAAAATGGGCAACAAATTCACTGACTAATTCGTCACAATGCAAAGAAAACCCATGACGGATGATATATTGAGAAAACCCATGACAGACGATAGCGTCAATGTTGATACGATTAGAAAACCTGTGATAACCACTCATGAGCCTGCTGGGATTCCGGGACATCTCTGCCCCTGACAACCCGGCCCCTGACAAATCGGCCCCTAACAAACTCGGCCCCTAGCAAGCTCGGACCCCAATGGAAACATTGTGCCATTTGTTTCATGAGGCTAGATTGTTTCATTGCACATGAGCTTAACCTCATTTTTTGTCAATATTTCATTCTCATTGTACATGTACGTAATTGGTATAAAACAATTAGCTTGCGTAATGGCTTTATGGGACATAGACAAACATTGCATTCCCATGACAGAAGCCCCATTATGTGGTGTCTCATAAAAGCTTATTTCTGTAAAAAGATGAGTGATAGAAGAGATGAGTAGATGGCAATAGTCATGACTGGCGGGTTTATGGTTAAAGTATTAAATGTTTGCAAATGGCGAAGGCTCTTGATGCGCAGTTGCGCCTGAGCCTTCGCTGGTCGCATATTCAGTGATTGTGAGTCCCAAAGCTTCTTTCTTTCTTTAGATGCCTGGCTCATACTTGAGCATTACGCCAGTTTGAGTCAGGTTGCTAAATAAAATCGTGCAGTAATTACAAGATCTGAAATATACTAACTCATATATGTTCATTGTTTATATATTAATGGTCATAAGTAGATTTTTGGGGCAAGTTATTTAGGGTCAGAGTTTGTGGGGGCCGAGTTGGTCAGGGGCCGAGATGGTTAAGGGTCGAGTTTGTTAGGGGCCAAGATGTCTAGTTACCGCCTGCTGGTCCTGACTGGCTAAATGTAGGAAGCATAGCTACGCCAGGCCCATCATGATCTCCTACTGTATAGCCAATGCCGTTGCAGAGGCCTTAGGTACGAATCCAACCACTCAGGCGCAGCTATATCTATAGTGGGGTTATGGGCTTAGGTTTTGATTTAAACAACAAGTTATTTAGAACTAGTTGGGTTGTTTTTATTGTCTTTCGGATGTCTTGTTACTGTAAATGGGTTTGTCTACAGTTTGTGATTGTGGTATTTCCTGACCATACTCACTTTTTAACCTGTATCACACATGTGTATATACATGTAGTTTAACACAGTGGGGCTATGCTCATGATTGGGCCCAGCACTTTTTTTGAAGATGAAAGAGGGTCAGTCTGATTACCGCAGGATACCGCAGGATACACAGAATACCGCAGGATCCCTTGATATGGGCGTTTTCATAGGAATTTAGTAATTTCCCATTTTATTACATGGAATAGGCATTTTATAATAAATAACAGTAAATATCTTCACTTGTTTTTGTTTTTGTAGGTAAAAATAGCCATGCAATAAACCAATTGATTAAAAAGATACCCTATCACATAAGCCTAAGGATAACACAATGTGGTGTTATTATTTCAAATACTAAATTTCGACAAACTATATGATTATTTCCTATCTTAATTTTTGATATATTTTTCATAATTTTAAATCATGATTTAAGGTTTTCCTAGATTAAGATGATATTTGAAATAATTTTTGGACAAATCCTGCGGTATCCTGTTGTGCAATATCACATGCGTGGCAATATAAAACAGGTTCCCCCATTATATCTTTAGTTAAGAGTTAATCTTGTTGGAAAATTATTTTTAAAAAAATATGTCTTGAATGATGTATCCAGCTTTCCATTGAAGAAAATGAACTATATAGTTGGATTCCTATACCACAGGATCCCAGCACTTCAAGGAATCCTGCGATGGGAACAAGACAGTTCACCGACAAGACATTTCACCGACACGATTTTTGAAGACAGTTCACCGACAGATTTGAAGACAGTTCACCAACAGAATTGAAGACAGTTCATCGACACTATTTTATGACGTTATTGACATATGGTTCGAAAATATAATTGATTATTGTGAAGAAATATTGATGAGTTATGATTTGAGGTGATATGTTGATATAATTTGTTGAGAAAGTGGTATTTTGTTTGTCTGATTAATGATTAATAGACAGACATTTGATTGCTACATGAAGCTTTATTGATGTGATCCTATAGCCAATCGTACATTATTTTTGATGAAATTCGCCAGCAATTCAAAGCATTCTTTTTGAATATTTAAACAGATTTGTGTAGGCCTACTTTTTTATATTTTTATAAAGTTATTTTACATTAGTGATATTAGACTTATTTTCGCACAGACAATGTTATGATCGCTACATATGCAGTTGTATGCATGTCTAATAAAATCATATTGCAATAGCAAATGGGTAATTTAATTAGCTTTATATTAGGCCAGTTGTTCATTATAACATCAATAAATAATGAAAATTGTGACATTCCATATAAATACAATATAAAATTTGTCGATGAACTGTCTTCAATTCTGTCGGTGAACTGTCTTCAATTCTGTCGGTGAACTGTCTTCAAAATGCGTGTCGGTGAACTGCCTTGTCGGTGAACTGTCTCGATTCCCCTGCGATAGCCTACCTGTGCTGCATAATGCTGGTTTGAACTCATTAAAACTTTTTCCTACATACTATTTTTAGGCAGTTTTTAGTATTGATTGCTAAATTTCAAAATAAAAAGTCACCAAATCAAATATATTGCGCTTTTTATAGAGTAAAATGATATAAATTATAGCATTTTAGGGATCCTGCGGTATCCTGTGGTATCCTGCGGTAATCAGACTGACCGGATGAAAGATGATGAAGATAATAGTAATAATAATAATAATAATAATAATAATAATAATAATAATAATAATAATAATAAATCATGAATAATATAATTCTGCGCTCGTTTGTAGACAATAATTAGAATTAATATTATGGTACGATTTAGACTCTACCAGTAATACAAGATGGCGTCGTCCATAGTGTCCAGACGCTGCGTTCTTTTAAAATACCTGAAATACCTGAAATACGCCCGCAATTTTGTGAGTTATGATATGAAACTCCATTTTATCGAATCATTTTGTCCCAGGAAAACTTAGCCACCAACTTAGGCTATCCGCAGGTCTGGAAAATCTCAGAAATCCGTCACCCAAATCGTCGCGAAAAATTCTCAACAACGTCCTGTAAGACGTTTCGCCCCAAGACGTTTCCCCTCTAGTCGTTCCCCACCCCCCCCCCCCCAAGTCTCTCCCCCTAGTCGTTTCGCCTTTATTTTCAACCCTGGTCGTTTTGCCCCCATACCCTACAGTTCAGGGGTTTCATTAAGAGGAGGGAGGCGGGGATTTTCCCCTTCTACTCAGGCATGTTTCCCCTGCTACTTTTGATAAATTTGTATAGAGTCTATACTCATACAAGTATTGCTGCTTGGTTGTGATTTCTAGGGGTTCAGACCATTCACTTTTATTATCAGTCTTTTGGTTTATTGTACTCTTTCACTGTATTGAAATTCTTTCGAATGACATGTCAAAGAGATCTACGACTTTAAAACCCGTTTAGCTAACTGGTTCTTCTAAATAGGGGGTGGGGAAAGACTGGGCCGGCCCATTCTTTCCCCCCTCTATTGGGTTCTAACCATTCTATTTATATGTCAGTCCTTGGTTTTAACTACTCTTACACTGAATCTGAACACTCATGATTGACATATCTCAAGGAGAAATTCAAGTTACAAGCATTCAGAACAAATGATTCTTCTAAATAGGGGGTGGGGAAAGACTGGGCCGGCCCATTCTTTCCCCCCTCTAATATTTTCTAACCTTTCTATTTATCTCTCAGTCTTAAAGTTTAACCTACTCTTGCACTGTATCTGAGTACTCATGATTGTCTTAACCTAAGGAGAAATTCAAGTTAAGAAAGCATTTAGCTAACTGCATGTTCCTTCTCAATAGTGGGGTGGGGAAAGACTGGGCCGGCCCATTCTTTCCCCCCTCTATTATTTTCTAACCTTTCTGTTTTTCTCTCAGTCTTTAGGTTTAACCTACTCGTGCAGTGTATCTGAACACTCATGATTGTCTTGTCCTAAGGAGAAATTCAAGTAAAGAAAGCATTTAGCTAACTGCATGTTCCCTCTCAATAGTGGGGTGGGGAAAGACTGGGCCGGCCCATTCTTTCCCCCCTCCATTGGGTTCTAACCTTTCAATTTATCTGTCAGTCCTTGGTTAAAAATACTCTTACACTGAATCTGAACACACATGATTGACATATCTCAAGGAGAAATTCAAATTACAAGCATTCAGCGAAATGATTCTTCTAAATAGGGGGTGGGGAAAGACTGGGCCGGCCCATTCTTTCCCCCCTCTATTGGGTTCTAACCATTCTATTCAATGTCAGTCCTTGGTTTAAACTACTCTTACACAGAATCTGAACACTCATGATTGACATATCTCAAGGAGAAATTCAAGTTACAAGCATTCAGAACAAATGATTCTTCTAAATAGGGGGTGGGGAAAGAATGGGCCGGCCCATTCTTTCCCCCCTCTATTATTTTCTAGCCTTTCTATTTATCTCTCAGTCTTAAAGTTTAACCCACTCTTGCACTGTATCTGAGTACTCATGATTGTCTTAACCTTAGGAGAAATTCAAGTTAAGAAAGCATTTAGCTAACTGCATGTTCCTTCTCAATAGTGGGGTGGAGAAAGACTGGGCCGCCCATTCTTTCCCCCCCTCCATTGGGTTCTAACCTTTCAATTTATTTGTCAGTCCTTGGTTTAAACTACTCTTACACTGAATCTGAACACTCATGATTGACACATCTCAAGGAGAAATTCAAGTTACAAGCATTCAGCCAAATGATTCTTCTAAATAGGGGGGAGGGAAAGACTGGGCCGGCCCATTCTTTCCCCCCTCTATTATTTTCTAACCTTTCTGTTTTTCTCTCAGTCTTTAGGTTTAACCTACTCTTGCAGTGTATCTGAACACTCATGATTGTTTTGTCCTAAGGAGAAAATCAAGTAAAGAAAGCATTTAGCTAACTGCATGTTCCCTCTCAATAGTGGGGTGGGGAAAGACTGGGCCGGCCCATTCTTTCCCCCCTCCATTGGGTTCTAACCTTTCAATTTATCTGTCAGTCCTTGGTTAAAAATACTCTTACACTGAATCTGAACACACATGATTGACATATCTCAAGGAGAAATTCAAATTACAAGCATTCAGCCAAATGATTCTTCTAAATAGGGGGTGGGGAAAGACTGGGTCGGCCCATTCTTTCCCCCCTCTATTATTTTCTAGCCTTTCTATTTATCTCAAGTTTAACCTACTCTTGCACTGTATCTGAGTACTCATGATTGTCTTAACCTAAGGAGAAATTCAAGTTAAGAAAGCATTTAGCTAACTGCATGTTCCTTCTCAATAGTGGGGTGGGGAAAGACTGGGCCGGCCCATTCTTTCCCCCCCCCTCCATTGGGTTCTAACCTTTCAATTTATTTGTCAGTCCTTGGTTTAAACTACTCTTACACAGAATCTGAACACTCATGATTGACATATCTTAAGGAGAAATTCAAGTTACAAGCATTCAGCCAAATGATTCTTCTAAATAGGGGGTGGGGAAAGACTGGGCCAGCCCATTCTGTCCCCCCTCTATTATTTTCTAACCTTTCTATTTATCTCTCAGTCTTTAGGTTTAACCTACAATTGCACTGTATCTGAACACTCATGATTGTCTTGTCCTAGAAGAAATTCAAGTTAAGAAAGCATTTAGCTAACTGCATGTTCCTTCTCAATTGTGGGGTGGGGAAAGACTTGGCCGGCCCATTCTTTCCCCCCTCCATTGAGTTCTAACCTTTCAATTTATCTGTCAGTCCTTGGTTTACACTACCCTTACACTGAATTTGAACACTCATGATTGACATATCTCAAGAAGAAATTCAAGTTAAAAGCATTCAGCCAAATGATTCTTCTAAATAGGGGGTGGGGAAAGACTGGGTCGGCCCATTCTTTCCCCCCTCTATTATTTTCTAACCTTTCTATTTATCTCTCAGTCTTAAAGTTTAACCTACTCTTGCACTGTATCTGAACACTCATGATTGTCTTGTCCTAAGGAGAAATTCAAGTTAAGAAAGCATTTAGCTAACTGCATGTCTTCAATCTTACAAGTCTATTGGTACTTCTACTTTGTGGGGTGGGGAAAGACTGGGCCGGCCAATTCTTTACCCCCCCCCCCCTCCATAATGCTTGGATCTTTCAATTTATTGTTTAGTCTTTTGGTTTATGTTACTCTTTGACTGTATCTGAACAATTTTGAATGACCTATTCCAAAGAGAGATCAAGTTTTTAAACCAACAAGTTGATTCAGGTACTTCTACATTGTTGGGTGGGGAAAAACTGGGCCGGCCCATTCTTTCCCCCCCTCCAAAATGTTGGGATCTTTCAATTTATCCTCTAGACTTTTGGATTATGTTATTCTTTTGCTGTATCGTAACTCTCTTGACTTATACCAAGCAGAGAATCAAGTTTTCAAACCAACAAGTTTATTCGTAATTGTATGGTGGGGAAAGACTGGGCCGGCCCATTCTTTCCCCCCTCTTAATCTTTGGATCTTCTATTGATCGTTTCGTCTTTCGGTCAAGTTACTCTTTCACCCTATTTTAACATTTATGAAAGACCTATACCAAAGTGAGAATCAAGTTTTCAATCCAACAAGATTATTGGTACTTCTACATTGTTGGGTGGGGAAAGACTGGGCCGGCCCATTCTTTCCCCCCTCCAAAATCTTTTGATCTTTCTATTGATCAGTTAGTCTTTCGGTTTATGTTACTCTTTCACAGTATCTTAACACTTATGAATGACCGATTCCAAAGAGAGAATCAAGTTTTCAAACCAAACATTTTATTTGTACTGCTACATTGTGGGGTGGGGAAAGACTTGGCCGGCCCATTCTTCCCCCCCCCCCCCCTCCAAAATGTTCTGATCTTTCTATTTATTTTTCAGTCTTTCAGTTTATGTTATTCTTTTACTGTATCTGAAGACTTATGAATGACTCATTCCAAAGAGATAATCAAATTTTCAAACCAAAAAGTTTATTGGTTATCTCCCTCCAAAGTGTTCCAACCTTTGTATTTTATCTTAGTGAATTGATTCTTCCAAATAGTGGGTTTGGGAAAGACTGGGCCGATTTTCCTTTAACCCATTCAAATAACCATTTTGAATTAAGAACATACTCATTTTGTTTTTTGAGTAGGCTAACCATTTATAATCAAATCCTTCTACACCCTCTGCACTTTTGTGCTGTGTTGAGGGTGGTAGAGTTATAATACATGTATTTCAGAATGATATTTAATTTGATTTAACTACACAATGACACATATATCATTTTCAAGCCTTTTCCGAAAAAATAACATGGGGGGAAAAAACTGACTGGGTGGGGAAAAAACTGACTAGTCAAATCTTTCCCCGGGGGAAAAAACTGACCGGTCAGTTTTTTCCCCGGGGAAAGAATGGGCCGGCCCATTCTTTCCCCGGGGAAAAAACTGACTGGGGAAAAAACTGACCGTTACACCGGTAAACCAGAAACTACCCAAAAAGTTAATGAAACCCCTGCCTACTACCCCCTGTAGTGACAGTGCCATTCCTAACAGCCTCGCTGTTGGGTTAACTCTTTAGCGACATGGTTAGAGTTGTCAACTGTCACGCAGGAGTTCTGGGTTCGAATCCTGGCGGACCCAAAAGATTTTCCCCTTGGAATTACTTCACTGGTGGCAGCAGTGGGATTTTCACTTTACCCCAAATCACTTAAACAGTGATAGGTCATAATCATATCCCGCTTTGGATCATCGAGGCGCTTTAAGCACTCAGTGAATACACAGGTAATTCTCTGTTATCCATTATGTATTTTGGTGAATTTATAACTAGCAATATCTTTCAAATAACTCAAAATTTTAGGTTGAAATTTTCAGTATAGATTAGAAATATGATTTTCTTTTGATACAGAAAGTGTTTATAAAATAATCGGACATATTTACGGACATATTATGGATTAAAATTTCGGGATTTTGAACGCTTTTAATAAGCATTATTTTCACCGAGTATCTCAGCAGAGCTCTTCAGCGTGAGGTTACATAAAGCCTAAAATACCCGGATGACTTAACAATAGAATACCATTTCCTCCCTAGTCGTTTCGCCCCCAAATATTTTTGATTATTTATTTGTCATAGGTAGCTTGGTGAGTGGATGGATTCTCGAAGTTGAACATCACGTGACCGGTCAATAACGTGTGTAATCACTGGAAGGGTGTGTGGATGTAATGTTTTAAGGGTTCTTTAAGACCTCAAAGACTAAGATCTGGGTAGCATGTAAAAAAATATAAAGTGGAGTAAGCTAATTTCGCCAATAATGTCATTTCCCCAATTGAACATTCCCACCGTTTTTTCACATGTATGAAGTCACAGGCTCATTCTGAAAAGGGGATTTCCAAGGGCAGAAGAAAATCTGTCTGTTAAATTGTTAAGCAGTAAGAAATGCTTATCTGAGTGGTAAAATAATGGTCACTTGCCTGCATCAATGTTTCCCCGCCATTTTCACTAATTCTTTTTAACCCAAATCTTTAAATTATGATCTTGATGTGTTTTATTCGGTAAGTACATCGCTACCTCCATCTTCATTTCTGTTGACATCCTCACGTTGGAGGTAAGAAAACTCAGTGATGTATTGGGGGCCCCAAGTGGGGAAATCATTGATTTTATCATAAGGGGGTTCTTATTAATGTTAAGACTCAAAAACAATGGTCTGACTAATAAGCAGCTGTATGGACCATATATCTAAAAATGATTTTTTGATAAATTATATCAATTTTTCACCTGCAATGGCTTTATGTATCCCTAAAGTACATAAAGAAAGTTTTTAAGTTTTATGTCTACTTTTTCATTTACTATCTGTGTGGTAGCACACCAATGAACCTAGGGGTTCAAATCAATCTGAATTTAAATTGAATATTGAAAAAAAAACGTGACCGAAATATTTTTGATTACAATAAATTGAATCGTAAAAGATTACAATAACTTTTGTTCATTGAAAGAAAAAAATGTTTGTCTCATAACACCTATTGATTTTTTATCTATCCAACCCTTTATGAGGCCTCTTCTTTCAGGTCAACAAGAGTTGTCGAACTTAGATTACTATTTTCAAGATGGCGGAAAAACGGGTGCACAAACAAATCAAAGTTTTTGAAAATTAAATAAAATATTTTGATGTTCTAAGGTATCACACATTATTATAAAAGGTTGAAATTTTATGATAAAATCATTTTCTGGTCAGGTTATAGCCGATAGCTCATTTTGGAGAGCTTTAGACTCTTGATCACATGGTCACGTGTTCAATCCTCACCTGTGTCCTTGAGTAAGGCACTTCATACCACTTGCTTAGTACTGGTTAAACACAGGAAGCTGTCCTAAAATTACTGAAAAGTTGTTGAGCGGGACGTAAAGCCTCAAACAAACAAACACATTTTTCATGTATCAGTATTTTTAGGAATTTTATGAATAAATCGTTCAAATTGTGGGGGACAAGTTGCATTTGTCTTCAGGTTGCCCAACGGGCAAGTTGAGTTCTCTGGCTTATTTCTAAAACGGATGTACTCTACCAAAATTTCACAAATGGTTCAACTCCTCTGATCAAAGAGGCTGCCAGAGCTCTAGATAAGAAATGTATTTAAAGGAGATCTACTACTGAACCAATAAGTCCAAATTAAAACTATTATTATAATAATAGGAATCTTGTAAGGGAGTCAACTCTTGCAAATGTGGCTGTCTTGTTTGTAAAGAGTTTTTTTCCTTGATCTTGGGAAGTTTGATTTTCCCATACAGATAGCTACAATGTCCATTATATGTTTAAGGGGTCAAAGGTAGACTTTTCTAATGAATGTGTACTTCAGTCTCTGATTAATGCATTTATCATAGCAAACAGTGCAGACCCTGATGAAATGCAGCAAACTACCAAACTACCCTTTCAGGGGTTTCCAGTATACAAAGGGTTTATTTCCCATTATCAGATGAGTTCAATCAAGTAATGTTTCTGGGGCCAAAAATGCCAAAAATACTACTTACTCAGGAATGAAAAATATATAGCATACTAGATGACATTTTTCATGGTATCCAAACCTATGATACAGAGCCATCCACAAGGTAAATAAACGTGAATGATCATATTTTGAAATTTCAAATTGACATGATCCATAGTCTAATGGATTGGGATGCTTGATTAGGACATGGTGGCCCCAGACAAAAGGTGCATTTTGACCCACTTCCCATGCTGCTGCTCATAAAATAAAAATAATACATGTTTTATTTCCAGTCAGCTTTACAACCAGTATCTCGGCCAGCTGGTCGTCATGTTGTAACATTAGTACCTGGAGATGGAGTTGGTCCTGAGATTATGGGTAGTGTGCAAGAAGTCTTCAAGGCTGCTGGAGTTCCTGTGGATTTTGAAGAACACTTTGTCAGGTATGCAGCATCATAATCTAGTTTCTTCCCTATAGCTCTTAACTCTTTGCATGATTGGTAATTTTTCATGCTTTCGTTGTTGTCTGCTGACTTCTTTCAGAATTAACTTTTTCAAAAAATTCTTTCAGGAAAACAATCAGAGTGTCAAACGGTTTGGATCCAGATCAGGACTGACAGAATGTCAAGTTCTGATCTGGGTCCAAACTGTTTGCAAAGGTTATCAGCAGATACAAAAGTTGTCATTAGCAAGGAAAAAGGTAACTAGATGCTTAAATCATGCTTTCTCAAACTACAATGTTACCCTAATTACTCAGACAGTCTGACACATAGTCCAGATCAAACACAGATCAACTCAAGGTTTACACATTTTGCTATTCCAACCCTACATTATACACGCTTATTGGCCTATGCAATTCACATGCTCTAATTTTTAGATAAAATGGTAAGAAGCTTATATGTGTCAATAATTTTCTCACTTACAACCTAGCCTCTGCTACAAGTGAGATATATTTAGCTCATCTAAGCATTGAATGGTTCAAAGATGAGCTTTTGTGATAGGTCTATCATACCTTAACCAATTGTTCACAAAGATTGCTTCTAACATAGTTGCTCATAAGTTACATTCAGAAAAGTCCCCCAGAGCTAGCCTAAAACAGGGAATTAGCTAGAGGGCAAATAGGGCGAAATAGTCACCATAGGGGCCAAAATTTTGCCCTAAATGGGATCCAGTGAGAAGTGGGAGTCTATCTAAAAATATATATATTTTATTTTTTACTATTTTCATTCAGTCATCAGTCACCACACCAACTCAAGCTGTGGTGACAATCTACGACCACTACATCTTATTTCTCATTCCATTTAATGACAATCATATGTGTAATGGTTAATATGAGGAAGATGCACAGAACACAGACAGTCACACAACAGCAAGAACACAATTGAAGTAAAACAACCAACTCTTAGGAAGATGACTGCAAAACTAGAAAGGACACTAAGAATAGAGGATCTTACATGAGTGCTCATGTTTTATTGAATTTATTAAACAAGTTGGGGAAAAGAGATAAAATACCTGGCTTGCCGAGCATTTTATCTCTTTTTTCGCAACGAGTTTAATAAGTTCAATAAAATAAGAAAACAAATGTTAGATTCTATTTATCATATGTCATTAAGATTACTTTGAAGTAAGTAAGGGTGCAAAGATCAGGAATCAATACTATCAAGTACCACACCTGACCCAGGCTACCAATGGGAAAGTGACAAACTCACAGTTAGACACCAGAAACGAGAGCCAAGAGGTCAGCCCTTTCCCAGCAGGTGACCACAAGGCACATATAAACAGACGCGCACAAAGGCATATATATAGCAAACACAAGACAGAAAAAACATAAAAGATCCACAAAAGAAGTACCATCTTGGAACGGTCAGTAAACTATTTTACTAGATGACTTAAACCGGTTTCATGGCGCCAACCTCACCCTTAATTCAGATGTGAATCTCATTTCTGCCCTAAAAGGTTATAATTTTGTCATTATGTACACAACAGTGTTATGGGCGTCTTAATGTTTCCCGAAAACATGTAAACCACTAGTGGTTTATCGATTATACTGCATGGCTTTATTTCACTCCCAGAGACGGCGTCATATGAGGCCTTAATTAAAATTTTATTTGTTTCCCCTTACCCAACCGACCCTGAAAAAAAGCCCCTACTCAAAAAATTTCATTTCAATTTTCAGTCAAGAATTATTTTTTTATTTTCATTGCAAACTTAGAGAATTGTCCAATGTAAACAGTATTATCTTAGCAAATTGTTTGTGTATTTAATTTTATTGCCTATAGTAGGACTATGTAGTAAAACCTGCCTAAAATGGCCACTCAAAGATATACACAACAAAGGTTGTTTAGACAAATGAGCGCTACATGTAAATGCAGAACAAAAGTATTGCAGAATGCTCCCTGGGAGCATTCAGCAATACTTTTGACATGCATTATGCGATAATCGGTCTTGATAAAACAAACAATTTTTTGTCTTTTGTTGAGTGGCCTCTTAAGACAGGTTTTACTGTATACAATTAAGTTTCATGGGTATCCAATTTGAGAAGTTAAAAAAAAATAATTTTCCGACCGACCGACCCATACTGGTAAAACAGGGTCGGGTAAGGGGAAACAAAAATATTTTTAAGGTTGGCCTGATAAACTACATTACAAAACAAGGAACCAACACACAGTGGAAGAAACAGCAAACAATGAAGCAACAATAACAGAATCACCACCTAAGAAAAGACATTGATTTTAATTTCTGTTATGAAACAAAAGAAAAGGCCCTCACAGACAGTAAGAACAAGTTGAGCCAGAGTGTGCCCAGCCAAAGATATGCACAAAGCGCCACCAACCCACAGATGAAAGTTTTGGTTAGGGTCATCATTCAGCCCGACCAAATTGCAAGCCGCGACGCTATTCTAGCTAATAAACCATGATTGGGTTTACAAACAGGCATGCAGATTTATAAGGTTTGACCATCTTTTTGAATTAATCAGGAAAAGACGGTTTTTAGCTGATTCTTTAAAATTTATAAGCTTAACCCTTAAAGCGCCACCTATTATTTGCAGCAGACGACAATTAAAAATGTTGCCGCTTTTTCAAAAATAACAAATAAGGCATGATATTTCATGAGAATCATCTGCTGCCAGACGATTCTCATGTAATATCATACCTTATTTAGATGTCGCAAAATTTGTCGTCTGCTGCAGTCGTGATTGGCACTTAAAGTCTTAATAGCTGTGATATGCCCTGTTGCAAACTTATACCCCTATTCCACACAGGCCACGAATCACCCGAATCGCCACGAATTGATTTTTTATTGATTCGGGGGGATTCATGAGGTTTCATTAATAATTTTTTTTCTCCAATCGTGATGGTGTACGAGTTAGTCCCGATTCAGATAGGATTTCGTCACGAATATTCGGGGGAATCGGCTCAATTCGGCTGGAATCGCGCAAGAATTCATTACGAATAGCAAAATAACATTAGAGCATGCTGCACGAAGGTTAAGGAATCAATTACGAATCAGTTTAGAATATGCCGAATGCAGCACGAATTGGGCACGAATTAACAGAAATCCGCGACGAATCGCCACGATTCGCGAAATTTTCTCTCACAATAGTTATAAAAAAGGCCCATCTATGCTTCGGGGGCATCAGTTCCAAAATGAATGTTCCTCGTAAAGCAGCAGTAGAATTGATCCTGCAACTTGGGTGTTTAAAACGGCTTCTTAATATATAGCTAGAAGAAAACAACTACGTTAAAGTCAAAGGGCCCTGGCACAGACTCTTTGACTTGGAAAAATATGGCAGTTCGCCATTGGCAAAACATCAGCCAGGAGCTACTGACTGATCCTGATTGTGCTCCAGAATCTGCCAAATCTGTTTCAACTTCTTGGACTGGCTCACATGCGTGTGGCGGGGTAATTTACCTTATGGAAAATCTTTCTACTATCTCTTCCTTGGTTTTATTGCTTGGCTTAATCTCCCGATTCCCTGCGAATGAGCTAAGAGTAGCTTTTATTGCCCAAAAACGCCTCCGAATCGATTACGATTCAGTTACAATGTCCAAGAATGCCTTAGGAATTTGGTACGAATCACGCACGATTTTTCGAATCGGGGAATTCGTGGCCAAAGTTTTGAACAGTTCAAAACTTTTAAGCCGAATCCCCGATAGACCTAAGAATTGCAAGAACTGACTACGGACTGTGCGAATCAGTTAACATCTTCACTAACTGAGTACGATTTAGACACGAATCCAAATATTTGTCAATTTGTGGGATTCGGGGCCTGTGTGGAATGGGGGTATTAAGAAAACCCTTGAAATTGAAACTCCAATTTTTCGAAATACTCGCTAATTCAAAATAAATTTGTCACACACTGGATTCGGATAAGAGGACCTAATTATGAAATATTTTTAATTACTGTATATAAAATCATGTTTTAGGTGCGTAAAAGAAACGTCTCCCTGAGTCACCAAGACATATGCTTGATAATTTGAACTTTCGATGCTTCAAAGTAAAACCTCCACTCCGTAGGACTTTGAATTTACTAGATTTGACTGTGATTTTAAAACCAACTTTCTGACTAGGTTTATTTAAGAAAAAACATCTTACTCAACGAAATGGTTCTTTTAAGTATCCACAACACATTTTTGATAAGTAATAAGGAAAGAATTCAGAAATATGCCCTAGCCCCAAGGTTATAAAACTTTTCTCATGCTTAACTCAACTGAGCATGAAATTTCAACTGCTAAAATGCTGAAAAATAAAGACATTTCTTGCTTTCAAACTCTCAGATGTATTATTCCTGCCAATAAATGTTAAAATGCCAACATTTGTTGGCATTTTAATATTTATGATCAGGCTAAATTTCATGCTCAGGTGAGTTGCATGAAAAAAGTTTTATAACCTCAAGGCCTGGTCTGAATCTAATGCAGTAGAAATTTAGTTTGACTTAAGTGGTAACTTTGAACTGGCCCATTTGAACTATCAGAGTTGAGTTTTTCTAGGTTTTACTGAACTTATTTTCTCTTTTTTGTCAAAAGCGAAATCCATTCAACACAGAGTACCAGTCGGGACACAGTTCTTGAATCTTTCAAGAAAAATGGAGTTGGCTTAAAAGGTATAATCACAACACCTCATACATTCAAGGGAAATGAGTTACAGACACTAAACATGAAAATGAGGTAAGCCAAGTCATAGCATTTGACTTAGACTGGCTCCAGTCCTTAAAACAATTTTTCATCAATGTGCCATATCATAATGCTTGTACATGTAGCCAGTCTAATTCTGATGGCTCTGTTTTAAAAACAGAACCATCAGAGTGAGACTGGCTACAAGTATATGATATGACACATTGATGAAAAATTGTTTTAAGGACTGGAGCCAGTCTACATTTGACTCACCTGAGCAAGACATGCTTGTGGTGAGCTTTTATGATCACCTGATGTCCATCAGTCGTTAATATCAATTCTGATGCACTTGATTTTGTAACGCCACGTTTTATTGGATATCATCAAAAATTTGCGACAGTATATCCTGTGATATACTGTTGGAAATAGTTTGACGTCATTAATTACGTCACATATAGTTAGATGACATGTGGCTTTATACGGTTTTGCAGTGCTACAATTTGAAACAAAACAGCAGAAGTGCACTAGAATGGAGATAACCATATTCAAAGTTTTCATTTGGGAAGGTATATCTTCGAAATCACATTAGAACTAAATTTCCGACCGTATATCCGACAATATACCTCCCCAAATGAAAAGTTTGAATACAGTTATCCCCTAACTTAACAATGCATTTTTAAAGTTATTGGGTATATATTCCATCACAGGGGTTTGAGCAGGGGTGTGGAAATACCATGCCCGACTTGTCCGACCTGGTCCCATTTCCTTCAGGACAAGTTAGCGATTTCTATATACTTGTCCTGGGACAAGTTAAAATAAATTCACAATTTTGTATTACATATTTGGTAATATATTATGAAACCGCATGTTGTGTAGAAAACAATGTGGATCCTGATCAGCTGGCAGTTTCAGAAGCCATCTGATTTGGATCTACATTGTTTTTAATAGTTTATATCTGGTTTCATATTGTTATAAAGGAGTTGTTTAATGAAGGCTTCACTCAGATCTTTGCACATAATCTGTTCTTTAATATGGGACAAGTAAAATGTTCTATGGACATGTACCTTATGGCAATTTACTTGTCCCTGGGCAAGTATAAACTGTTGCTATTTCCATACCCCTCACAGTGGCAGTGTATATTTTATGGCAGCTGTTACAAACTCTTTATAACAATGTCACAGATTTTATAAGATTGTCACAGATTGTAGACAGCGATGGTGCTCCTGTTTTTAAAAGTTTAAAATCTTGTCTGTCCATCTGTGCTTCATTTCTGTTAAACATTTCAGTACGATTTTCTTCAAACTTTGCATATCACTTGATATTGAAGGAGTGTTTTTGGATTTCAGATGGTAAATTTTGTGAAATGTAGTTGAAGACCAAATTCTGTTTTGCTCAATATCTTTTGAATTAATGTTAAAATTCCATAAAATTTTATGTAGGATCTACATTTGGATAATAACGTTTCATTTTATGTCCAATAGGGCAGTTTTTGATCAATTTACTTTTAACTTTGCATCAAAGTTGATATTAGGAAGTACAGCTGGGATAATTTCATCAAATAATAACAGAGTTATGGCCCTTGATTGAATTAAAAAAAATACTTTTTGCTCAATATCTTTGAACTAAATGGATGGATTTTGATAAAATTTAATTAAATTTATGCATGTAGGCTGAGAAAATAAGGTAATCAGATAATAACAGAGTTAAGGCCCTTTATTATACCCTGCAAGCTATGTGGTGTGGTAATCAGTTTTCACACTGCCTGTCTGACCGTGTGTCTGTCTGCTACATTTGATATTTCTCCAAATAGATCAGTTGGCCAATTACGATCAAATTTTATTTATTGGATGGGGAAAAGGCTGCGTTATGTTTTCAGAAAGATTGGATAAAAACTCCATGGTAACTGATAGCTCCCATTGACTTATATAAGTAAAATGTTGTGATGGTTCTAGCATCTTCATTTTAAATATTTTTCATTCTTGCAAGTTATGAGGACATATTCCTTATATTACCCTCTACCAAAGTTGCTCAAATGATTTTATTCTGCTTAACAAAAGTGCCTCTAGGGTTACGAATTTAGGCGAGCAATCCAGGGACATCATGGCTCTCTTGTTTATGTATATGTATGGGAAGCTTTTAAAAATCTTTATGCCGAAAACAACTAGGCACACTTGAAATAATTTTTCAAAAAATAAATGGTCCTTGGGAGATCCTGTAGCAAGATTGTTCAAAGTATACAGACCTGACTAGGGTCATCTAATAGATGGTTCTAAATCATCTTTTTCAAAAAATTCTTTCAGGAATACCATTAGAGTGTCAAACAGTTTGGATCCCGATCAGGCCCAACATTTTGTCATGCCTGATCTTAGTCCAAACTGTTTGCAAGGGCTCTCAGCAGATGACACTAGTAAACAAAATTTTTGAGCGTAAAATTGTAAATATTTTCTTACCCATAAGTTGTAACATATGTTTTGGGTGCTTAAAAGAACCATCTCATTGAGACGGTTCTGTTGAGTACCCACAATATATGTATTGGTTGAGAAATAAGAAAATTAACATTTTGGTACGCACTCTTAACTAAAGGCCTGATTGTCTTGTCGAGTTACCTGTCTGCCTGTCAGTAAGTTTTTTTTGTCTAAACTACATTTTTTATTGATCTACATTTTTTATTGATCCATCAAAATGCACAGCAGAGGATGTTGAAGAGGATAGTGTCATTACTGATCTTAGAAATAGTGAGCCACCCAGGCCAGAGAGCCATCTTGCTTAAATTATTGCCATTTTGTGAGGTTAAAGATGCCTCTTTTATGTATTCCTGTTCTAGGAGAGAGTTAGATCTGTATGCTAATGTTGTTTTGGTCAAGAGTTTACCTGGCTTCCATACACGACACAACAATCTGGATTTTGTTATCATCAGAGAACAGACAGAAGGAGAATATAGTGCATTAGAACATGAGGTCAGTTCTTCCTTTTTTTGTAGCTCTTTGGAACACAGCATGCATAAGGTTAGCTTTGTGATCATTGGATGTCGGTTGTCGTCTGTCAATCTGTACACGCTTTCAGGTACTCTGGGGGCTACAAATTACAGACAATTTCAGTGTACGGTAAATGTTCTAAAATTTCGAACACTTTTCACTGTCTGTTCTTTAAGAAATTGTTGGTTTTCAGGGCTGGAATTCACAATATGCTTGTTAGAAAAACAAACAGGGATGACCCTGATCAGACTGCTTCTTCAGAAGCAGTCTGATCTGGGTCTGCACTGTTTGTCAAGGGCTTTTTTGGCAGGCAACTAGAGTTTGGAATTTTAGAACATATACCGTATTTGATAAGTTTTTTCCCGTAGACACTTAATATTGGGTGTTTTATGTGTCTTTGCCTTTGCTTGGCTATAGTTTAGCCACATAAGTATACACTTTTCATTATGATAGCCACTAAACTGTACCAAACTAATATGGTGAAATTTTACTGAACTTCACAGGAATGGTCCTTGGGTGGTTGAAATATCTAACCTTGGTCTGACGTCCCTGTCAGGACCATATCATGTGTAGCCATAGGTTTAGATAAGCAAAATTTTTGAGCATGAAATTGTAAATAATTTCTTACCCATCAGTTTTAACATGTTTTGGATGCTCAAAAGAACAGTCTCATTGAGACGGTTCTTTTGAGTACCCACAACATATGTTTTGGTTGAGAAATAAGAAAATTATTTTTTTGGTACACGCTCTTAACTAAAGGCCTACAAAGCCTTTGGAATTAGGTCATGTAAACTTTTCAGGTTGATGCCTCATTTATAAGGAGAAAAGTTCTCAGGAACAAAAATAATTATTTTGATAACTGTAGGTTAAATTGGTTCACTTACATGCAGTCTATTAACCATGTACGTACTATACATTGCCTACCATTGGAATTATGTCATGTAATTTCACTGTTGGATGTCGCAAAATGAGATGATGTGTCACAACTAGACAGATGACTCTTGCTGACTGCATTCCAATCCTAGTCTGGACCATATCTTATGTACTGTTTGGAATATTGTCTTGAAAATGTCATGCTTAAATGCGCCTGAAGGAGTTTATGTGTGTCACTCTCGCTCACTCAGATTTTTTTTACTATATTTCTTGTAGCATTTGGTGTTATATCATGAAACTTCACAGGAGCATATGTGTTATGAAGATGATGTGTCCTGGACAAGAATGGTTGCTCTTGCTGACTCTTAGAATTATCTCCCTTATCCTGACCATATCATGTGTACTGTTAAGGGGTATATCATGCACTTTCACAGGCAGATAGGTGCTTAGGTGAAAAAAAAATAGACATGTAGTAAAGCTCTGGGGTGTTCCGGGGGCACTGTTTGCAAGCACAAAGTAAGGCAAAAGATCAATGTTTTGATGAAAAATGGACATACATGTAGTATAACACTGGAACTACCACCGTTAAAGCAAAATTTAGGTGTTTAGATGAAAAAAGACATACATGTAGTATAACACTGGAACCACCACCATTTGCAAGCACTAAGTACGGTAGATTTCTAAAATTTTGAACACTTTTCTCTTTCTGTACTCAAATAAAATGTTGGTTTTCAAGGCTGGAATTCACAAATTCCTTGTCAGAGTAGCAAATATGGAAGACCCTGTTCAGACTGCTTCTTCAGAAGCAGTCTGATCTGGGTCTGCCCTGTTTGTCTAGGCCTTTTTAGCAGGCAATTAGTGTTCAAAAGTTTAGAACATTTACCATAAGGCAAAATATAGGTGTTTATATCAAAAATAGACATACATTTATTGTACCACTCTTTTTTTTGCAAGCCAAAAATAAGGCAAAATATAGATGTTCAGATGTATACAGTCTACTCTCGATACCTCGAATTTCAAGGGACTGGGCAAAATATGTCGAGTTATCAGTAGTTCGAGGTAACCAAATAATGACGTATACCTACCATTTTGGGGCGAAATAATTCACGTTCAACTTGTCCATTAATAGATCGTTATACGGAGCTATTTCATTAATAAACTACGGGATGAATTGACCCAAAAATCAATTGACATTTGAAATTGAAACATTAGAATTTCTCAGGTACCGCTACAGTCCTGACATTATGACTATTTTTTCACTTTCCAAGACAAAATAAAATAAACATAGTGTTTTCAGTCGGCAACTAGTCCCGCGGTCGCATATTTTACCCTTCTGTAAGTCGTCATATTTTAAGCCCCAACAGTGTACATGCACGTTTTAATTTTCGTCGGCTTGATGTGCATATGCCTTCCTAATCTATTTTTGTCATGACATGACCAATGTCCGAAACTAGCCTTAAACGCACAAGTCTGTTTTCAAAATAAATAAATTGGCCCAAGAAACAATTAAATTATACTTTGGCCTTATTTAAAACGAGCAGTCATCGGACAGAGATTGCTCAAATATGACACCTTAGCTCATGTAGCCGCATTGAAGTTGTACCACAATAGATCAATAGAATTCTGCGACCGCGGTCAATTATGTAATTATACATATACAACACACTCATTTACAATTGCATGTGTCACACACGTGGTCCAAGTGATCAAACAATTGGTGGTTTTAATGGGGATAATTAATGTTGAAAGCGGTGGATTAATTGGAGACACATTCAGATAAAAAGGTAATTTCTTATGAAATGAAATCGAGTTAGGTGTTGTAAAATACACTAAAATTACCCAGCGGGGCCAGTTTTTCGTAACAAGTTATCAGTTTTATTGACTTAGCCGTTGTCGAGATAAACGTTGTGGAATTGCAATAATATATAGGGGAAAATACCGGGACCGGGCCGTCAGGTCGAGATAAGTGCTTGTATTGAGTTATGCATAGTTGAGTTAATGAGAGTCGACTTTATATGGAGCATTTTTGTTTTCAACAGAGTGTATCTGGAGTGATAGAGTGTCTAAAGATAGTAACCAAAGCAAAGTCTGAGAGGATAGCCAAGTTCGCTTTTGATTATGCCACAAGACAAGGAAGAAAGAAAGTTACAGCAGTCCACAAGGCAAATATTATGTAAGCTAAACATATCATTTACTTTCAGTGGATTGTTCAACCATTTATTTTAGACAGGTTTAATTGCTGGGTGGATTGTTACGAGATTTTGTGATATGGTAGATTCTGAGTGGGAGTTCTACCAATCGTTACTGCCTCTGCCAATTCTGTGGAATCAGACCTCGGATGAACATCGATGGTCTTCTTTGATAAATTAAATATGACGCTGCCATCACAGAAACCATGCCAACACAATAACAAGGTTGAATGCAGCTAAACAAAGATTTACAACATTCCAAAATAAACCTCGTAGAGAAAAAAATGTTATTTTATTGAAAAAAACTTAAATTTCATTTATTCTGTCTATAAAACTTTTTGGGTAATCAGAATAATGGATTTTATTATGGCTGAACCCACATGCTACAGAGCTAATTTTCCTGACCCCAGTTACTGCTAGCAAAATGCAGCTTTTCATATATAATACTACACCATACATACACGGAGGCTTATTAGTGAACCAAATATTTGACATTTTATTTCATTATTATTGTGTGCGTTTTTCCCAATTTTGAATAAAAGGACGCCAAAAATTCCCAATTCTGGGGGGGTCGGGTCATGCTCCCAAAGTGGGGAGGAAAAACCCTTTATATAGAAAAGTTGCCTTCCTTGCTTTCTTGTTGAGTTATCTCCCTTGAATGCATTTTAAATACAAAATTGTGTGCCCTTTCATTCACTTTGAGATATTGGATAATACTTTATAGGGTTATATAACAGGTCATGCAGGTGAGACTCATGCAAGATGGCTGCTCACCCTTTCATTCTTGAGTTTTTTCCCGTGATCAATCAGCTGGAAAATAGACGGATTTGGGGTGCTTTCATCACCGATTGTAACCAAAGTGAGATCTCTAGTGAATCAAATATGGATAATATTGTAGAGAAAAAAACAATAATTGAGCCACAACATGTGATTTTCAACAATGTGGCATTTCAACAAATTTAGACTCACACGAGCCTGTGCAGCCTCCTTTTAAGCTTAGAAACTCCAAATGCTGTTTGGTCAGTAGCTTAACAGTCATAGAATATTCAAGCCACTAGCAAAGGCTCTGATCAGACTGCGCATATGTGCAGGCTGGTCTGAGCCTTTGCTGATCGCACATACCACATTGTTGGAAATCTTATGTGGCGGCTCATATTTGTGCAACCAAAGAGGGAGAATTCTTTGAAACAAATGGCTGTCTTCATGCTGTAAAATTATTTTGACAGCACAAATATATATTAGTATATTGACAGCTAAAGTACCCTTGTCTCAATAGATACACTTAGGCCTTTGAAACCTTCAAAAAGAGAATGATACAAGACCTTGTGACAGGAATCTGGGAAGCGGTCTGTTTCTCAAATGCTTGGTCTGTCTCTGAAATGCTGTGACCAAAAATTGTCTCATAATATTTTTTTTACAACAGGAAACTTGGAGATGGTCTGTTTCTCAAGTGTTGTGAAGAAGTTTCTCAGTTTTATCCCAACATTGAGTTTGACACAATGATCATAGACAACTGTTGTATGCAGGTATGTCAAAACCCACAACCAACCAGCAGGTTTGTAAGATTTTAACTCAAAATGATCAGTATAGAAAGTTTGTGTCTAAACCCTTTTAATACCCCAGGCCTTCACATAAGAGTGCATATTTGAAAATTATTAAATTATTTTTCTTATTTCTCAACCAAAACATACCTTGTAGGTACTCAAAAGAACTGTCTCAATGAGACACTATTTTTGAGCATTCAAAACACATGTTTAAATTGATGTTTATGGAAATAAATGCAATTTTAGGTGCACAAACAATCCTTATCTGGACCTATCTGGAAAGTCCAACAGAGTGCAAAGAGTTAATGTACCACCTAAACTTTTCTTTTTATGCCCCCAAAAGAACTTTGAGAGGCATATAGTAATCGCACTGTCCGTCCGTCAGTCAGTCCGTCTGTGTGTCCGTCCGTCCCGCTTCGTGTCCGGTGCATATCTCCTATATTCTTTGAGGTAAGAATTCCAAAGAATTTCTAGCGATAAGGCAAGCAATCTCCCTAAACGAGACGTTCGTTTTATTTTGTTGAAATAATGACTGGAGAAACTAGGCACATTCAACAAATATACATAGAAGAGCCGTCGATGCACCATTGCCCCCAATTTGTATATTTAAAACGGGGTTTCCTTCATGCATGTAATAACTCTACTTCTTATTGAATGAGAATTTATTTCGATCATCAACTGTGCTTGTTATTTGGTAATATATATGGGAACTATACCGTTTAACAGGGAACCACGCTATGTACAGTAAAACTATTTATACAGTTGATGTACAATAAAAACGACCATCTTGCAAAGTGGTCTATTTTTGTCAGATATTTAATGTCTTCTTTCGCTTATACAACCCCTTTCCTCCCCTAGACCCAAGAAGCCATTTACATATGTTATATATTTGTATAGCGACATTTAATTGTCCAAAGGGCATCTTGGGTCTAGGGGGGGAAAGCATCTAAAAACAGACTGAAAGACGCCAGTTTCATCTTTTCAATGACAAACGCCACAATTTTAAGTATATTTCGTACGCATGCGCAGAAGGAATACCGCAAAGTTTTGGAAACGAAGGGCACTTATATCCTAATTTTTTAGCACTCTTACTTTTTGAAACATGCAAAGAATTTACTAAAACCATCGTCTAAACGGCACCCAGTCTAAAGACGTAAAATGAGGGGTGGGAGTAGAAGGCGCAAGTTTTCTCGGCTTTGTACACGACGGATCGCCTTGAAACCTATTTTGATGCTTTCTATGCATATTTTACTACCGAAACAGTCCAATTTTAAAAACATTATGGCAATTTGAAAATTTAGGTTTTGTAATCATGTCAACTAGGGAAATATACGCCTTATCGCTAGATCTCCTTTGGTGTGTGGATGCATCTTGGGATGACGGAGTGTCGCGTACCATTTTTGGAACACTGTGACCTTGACCTCTGACCTAGTTTTTAGAATAATCGTGTCCGGAGCATATCTCTTATATTATTTGAGGTAGGAATCTCAAATTTGGTGTGTGAATGCATCTTGGGATGGGGAAGTGTCGCATACCATAATTGGGTCACTATGACCTTGAACTTGACCTCTGACCTAGTTTCTAGAAACTGCATTGAGTCTGGTGCATATCTCCTATATTCTATGAGATAGGAATTCCAAATTTGGGGTGTAAATGCATCTTGGGATGGCGGAGTGTCACATACCATTTTCGGGTCACTGTGACCTTGACATTGAACTCTGACCTAGTTATTAGAATAATCGTGTCCGGAGCATATCTCTAATAATATTTGAGCTAGGAATCTCAAATTCGGTGTGATGATGCATCTTGAGATGAAAAAGTGTCGTGTACCATAATTGGGTCACTGTGACCTTGAACTTGACCTATGACCTAGTTTTTATAATTATCGTGTCCGGAGCATATCTCTTATATTATTTGAGGTAGGAATCTCAAATTTGGTGTGTGAATGCATCTTGGGATGGGGAAGTGTCGCATACCATAATTGGGTCACTGTGACCTTGAACTTGACCTCTGACCGAATTTCTAGAAACTGCATTGTGTCTGGTGCATATCTACTATATTCTTTTAGATAGGAATTCCAAATTTGGTGTCTAAATGCATCTTGAGATGACGGAGTGTCACACATACCATTTTGGGTCACTGTGACCTTGACCTCTGACCTAATTTTAAGAATTTTTGTGTTCGGAGCATATCTCTTATATTCTTTGAGGTAGGAATTCAAAATTTGGAGTGTATATGCATCTCGGGATGGTGGAGTCTCACATATTATTTTCTGGCCACTGTGACCTTGACCTCTGACCTAGTTTTAATAATAATTGTGTCAGGAACATATCTCATATTATTTGAGAAGGGAATCCCAAATTTTGTGTGTGAATGCATCTTGGGATGGTTGAGTGTCTTGTACCATTTTCGGTCACTGTGACCTTGACCTCTGACCTAGTTTTAATAATAATTGTGTCAGGAGCATATCTCTTTTATTATTTGAGATAGGAATCCCAAATTTGGTGTGTGAATGCATCTTGAGGTGGTGGAGTGTCTTGTACCATTACAGGTCACTGTGACCTTGACCTCTGGCCTAGTTTTTAGAAAATCATGTCCAGAGCATATCTCTTATATTATTAAAGGTATGAATCCCAAATTTGGTGGGTGGATGCAACTTTAGATGGTGGAGTGTCACATACGATTTTTGGGTCATTTTGACCTTGACCTCTGACCTAGTTTGTAGAATAATGGTGTCCAGAACATATCTCTTATATTATTTGGGAATCCCAAATTTGCTGTATGGATACATCTTTAGATGCTGATGTGTAGCGTACCATTTTTAGGTCACTGTGATCTTGACCTATGACCTAGTTTCTAGAATAACCGTGACTGGAGAATATCTCCTAAATTATTTGATGTAGGAATCCCAAATTTGGTGTGTTGATTCCTCTTGGGATGGAGGAGTGGTGGGTATCATTTTGGGTCACTTTGACCTTGACATTGACTTCTGGCCTCATCTCTAGGTTTATCGTGTCTTGAGCATATCTCCTAGATTACAGCTAACTTTCCTCAAATCTGTCTTATACTTGACCAATTCCTTTGGGGGCATTCGTCATGTGACTGTGACTTTTCTTGTTGAACTTGGAGTCAAAGGTCTAGGTTTGGAGAATACTAAAATTCTGCCTGTTTTGTCCATATCATGAACTACATTTTCTGGTGGAGGTAGTTTTTATATGGCACGGTGATTACCTATGGTGTGTAGATTACAACCGAGGTTGATTCCAAATATAACCTAGAAGTCAAAGGTCAAGGTCCAAAAAACACTTAAATTCATATAACTTTAATTCTTCTTTCATCTTTTGAAGGATGTGCTTGATATTTGGCACACTGGTTGCAGTATGGGTGTTCAGATTTGTTCAAATGGTGACTTCAATCATTATTTTTTCAGCTGGTATCTAAACCCCATCAGTTTGATGTTATGGTGATGCCCAATCTCTATGGTAACATTGTGGATAATCTTGCAGCAGGCCTAGTCGGAGGTGCTGGGGTTGTTCCTGGGGAAAGCTACAGTGATGATGTTGCCATTTTTGAACAGGTACATGCATGACGTTTTACTTGTCTACTCACTGTTATTAATGTACTTAAGATGTGGAGATATTTAGCAAAATATTGTTTAATTTAGTAGCGGCATAAAAAGCTGTATAGGTAAATGTATATAAATTAATTTAGTAGCAGGCACAGAAAAACCTAGAAATAGTCGTTTTCAACCATATGTAGAAGTCTCTGACCAAAAGAAATCAGAATCATATGGTCTTTAGATTCACTAGAGAACTATTGGTGGGGCAATCCTGAATCATATGTGAGTTTATTAACCAATAGGTTTTCGAGCGCAGTGGCTCAGTGGTAGAGTGCTTGACTCCAGACCAAGGGACTGCACGTTCGAGCATCACTGCATTGTGTCTTTGAGCAAGACACATTAATCCTAGCTTAGTACTGGTTCAACCCAGGAAGACCTGTCCCTTTATAACTGAAAGATTGTTGACGGGACGTAAAGAATCAAATCAAACAAAAACAAATAACCCATAGGTTTATCTAACATTTGGACTGAAAAGAAAAGACTTTCACCACAGGTTTGTGGGGGACAACTCTGTTTTGTTTTGTTTTTTGTATTTCTGCACATTACGTTACATTTTTTTTTTTTTTTCAAAGGAAATTGTTAACATATGTAAGCAGGAAATTATTAAAATATGTATGCATTTCATTGTGCTATATTTTTTTTTAGAAACTTAAATTAACCAATACAAAAATGACATAAATAAAGAATTGTACAATAAACTTCAGATTTACTACAAAAAGTGATATAATGGTGATTTATTGATGGACTTAAGCACCAATTTATCATCTATAGTAGTGTAGTTATTGTTAGCAAGCAAATAAACCAAAAAATATATATATTTCTATCATGCACTTTTCTTGTTATATATCAATAACTACAAAATTTTCAACAATTCCAAGAATCAGAGAAAATTAGTCACACATTATAGTTTTTGCTCTACATACACAGAATAATATATAAGGGGCAAATAGTGCTTAGATAAAGAAAGGTCCCTTGCTAAAATTTGAGTTTAAAAACTTTGCCTACTGGATAATTTTGCATGCTTTTTGTTGTCCACTGATTTTTTTCAAAATCAACTTTTTCGAAAACTTAGTTCAGGAATACCATCACAGGGGTGTAAAATTATTTTTATTTCAGGACTAGTGGGTGGAAAAAGCTACTCGCCCTCATGACATTATCACTCGCCCTTAAGGATTGATCATACATGTACTTGAATCATATTGATAAAACGTTTACTCTTTTTCCGTTTAAAAATTACTTGTGTTTTAAATTGTGTGTTTTTTTGTTTTTTTTATCATAGTTTTTCTGTTGAGGCTTCATTTTTTCTGGCTCTCATTATATCCTCCCCCTATTTTCTTCCCTTAACACATCTTATGTCTCGCTGTGACAATTAATTTGGGCAGCAAATGTGGTACTATTGACCGGTGTTGATGTAAACAAAAATGCGGTGTTCAATGTCTGAATTTGTCAGCCGTTTTTTTGCCCTTTTTGAGGACCTCTGTGGTCAAACTCCCCATATAGAGGAGGCTCCGCCAATAAACTCTACTGAAAGGCGGCCGCTAGGGAGTTAACTGCAACCCATCTGAAAATGCGTATTTGTATTAGTCAGATATAAACATCTGGTTTACGATGAAAATGACCAAAGATCTGTAATGTTACTTTTGTTTAGTCTTTGCTAAAGGATAAAATGTATTCTACATGTCAGAAAATGCACTCGACCGTAAGGGCGAGCTTGGCAGGTATTCTACTCCCCCAAACCAGAAGTTGACTCGCCAATGCGAGCAGGCGAGTGGAATTTTACACCACTGCCATCAGTGTCAAACAGTTTGGATCCAGATCATTTGTTTGTTTGATTTTATTCTTTACGTCCCATCAACAATCTTTCAGTTAAACAGGGACGGGTCTTCCTGGGTCGAACCAGTACTGAGCTAGGATAAGTGTGTCTTGCTCAAGGACCACAACACAGTGACGCCGGTGAGGCTCGAACCCGCGGCCCCTCGGTCTCGAGTCAAGCACTCTACCACTGAGCCACTGCGCTCCCTGGATCCAGATCAGGTCTGACAGAATGTCAGACCTGATCTGGGTCCAATCTGTTTCAAAGGTTATCAGCAGATGACAAAAGTCGCCACCAGCAAGGAAAGAGTTAAGGAACAATTCTAGGCATATGCATAAGTTCTATTATCCCATTATTGTCTTACAGGGTGCGAGACATGCATTTGCTGAAGCCGGAGGGAAAGGGATTGCCAACCCAACAGCTGTGTTATTGGCGGGCTTTAATATGTTGAGACACTTACACTTAGATTACCATGCTCAAGCCGTAGAGATTGCTGTATTAAAAGTCATAAAGGCTGGAAAAGTAGGTTTTGAAGTAATATCATACAAATGTTTCTATAATATCCTCTATTTAAATTGCGCTTTGCTGTACAGATAAAAATAGAAAAAAACTTTAAACATTTTTCTTGAACAACTGGCCTAATTTCTAAATAATTGCACAAAATTTTTCCCATTATTGCCCTCTAGTAAATTGCACTTAAGGTTCTGCTCAGATGTTGAAATGGCTGGGAGTGCTAAATAAGGATTTATAATCAAAGCAAGAGCTACTCCTGGTAAGCTATTCAGGGCCTCATGGTCTTATATTATGTTTCTATCTTTTTTTTAGCTTATCTACTATTATCAGTGGGAGTGCAGTGGCTCAGTGGTAGAGTGCTTGACTTGAGACCAAGGGGCTGCAGGCTCCGCTCCAGCCTCACCGGCGTCACTGCGTTGTGTCCTTGAGCAAGAACATTAATCCTAGCTTAGTACTGGTTCATCCCAGGAAGACTAGTCCATTTATAACTGAAAGATTGTTGATGGGACGTAAAGAATCAAATCAAACAAAACTATTATCAGTAACTAAATTTACAGGGGGTACCTTGTGAGATCAACTCCTATATTTTATAAACAAAAATGTAGCTTGAGTAATGTGCTGGAGTATACAGAAATTTTCTCAAAAATGTATTAAGAGAAATATTTACGAGTGTCAGTAAAAAATAACTTGAGTTGATACGTATCGCCTACATATTCTAACGTACACTAGTCAAATTTGGCACATATATGCAACAAACTGTCCTGCCTCAGATTATGCACAATACATTATCATGCAAAGTATAGATTGCTGTTGCTAAGCAGCCAAAGAATGTAATCTAACACCATGCATTCACGCTGGAAAAAAGCGTTGCCATGGAAGCATACAAAATTTAAGTGATATCAACTTGTGCATTTGTTGCAAATAAAGTGTTTGAAGATATGCAACACCTGTAACTGGGGCATTGGAATTTTATTCCACAAATAAAAGCAAAATTAAATCAGTTTTTCAGAACATTTCACACCTAAATATATCCCACCCAATAATAACTGTTCATTCCAGAATAAAAATTACCAACTAAGTATCATATCATATGACTATTTCATGATGTTTAGCAATTGCTTTTAATATCTGAGTTTTTATCTAGAATATTCTTAGGAAAAAAACAGTGTCCATAGCAACACATCTGCAGATATTTGTCAAAAATAGAATTTCCATCAATTTTGGTTGCTAGGCAACGAACATTAGATGTATTGCATTTACTTTCAATTGCACTTCTTCAAAACATTGCTAACACTTTGTTTGCTACAACAGGTGTGATAAAAGGTCTGTTATTATACTGTTTTATATTTGAAATGATTTTAAATTCACAGCTGCATAGTCAGAAATGTGGTCAGCCTGAACGTACAGTGCTGAGAGACAGTCTTCTATTGCCTAGAAACATCACATTAAAGATGATAAGATGTCAACTTGTATATGCAATGAAGCCCGAAGATTCATTCTATATATGAAGTTTCAGTCAAAAGTGCCAATCCACTCAAAAGATATTAGCCAACTCTCAGATTTTTTGACTGACCCTCTTAGTAAAGGATTAGTTTGAATTTGAGGCCTAAATCTTTCATTTTTATCCTGCCTTAGCAACATTGATAGAGAGCTATTGTACTACCCCTGGTGTCCTCATTCCTCACATTGTAAATACACTTAACAACACTTATAAGTGTGCACATATAAATGGACCCATATCTTCATAAATAAAAGTCAGATCATTTTGAAATTTTCAACAGATATTGATGACATTCATGACATGATATTCCATAAATTTTAATTTTCATAAAACTTTAACTTTTAAAATGCGAAATCAAAATTCAAATATATCGTAAAATCAAAGTTCACAGTTTTCTGCCACACAAGGATATACAGAGAACGAGGGGAACGTTTTCAGGACAACTGCATAATTTAGTGGTGGTGTTATGGTGTGGGCAGGTGTGTCCTTACATCATAAAACTAACATTGTCTTCATAAAGAGGAACTTAACTGCAGCTCGCTACCAACATGAAGTGCTCGATACGGAGGTCCTTCCATTGTTGAGAAACCACAGAGGAATGCAGTTGCTGCACGATGGTACTCCAGCCCATCTGGCAAGGGCCACCACTGCATATCTGAATGCAAACAATGTGAATGTCGTCGACTCCCCCTACCAAATCACCAGACTTAAACATAATTGAAAACATTTGGGATGAACTAAACCGCCGTGTAAGGAAAACAGGGGCTATTCCGACCACACTTAATCAACTGAAAGCAAAAATTCTCCACGAGTTGAACAAACTCCCTCAGAATTACGTTCAGCGCTATGTGACGTGAATGAGACGTCGTTGTCTTGCGGTAGTGAACAGTGAGGGGGGACATACTCGCTACTAAGTTTACATGCACATGGACGCCTTTGTAGGATTTGACTTAAGAATATTGTGATATTTACTTTGTTTTGTGATATATTCGATCAAGTTTGGTCTCTTCTAAAGTATTGGAAAAATGTGAACTTTGATTTTACCATAAATTTGATTTGTGTGTTCGCATTTTTTAACTTTTTATTTTATTCGAAATAAAATAAATGCATTTTTATAACACACATGTCGTTTATATTTGTTGAAAATGATCCGACCAGTATTAACGGAGATATGAGACCATTTATATGTGCACACTTATAAGTGTTGTTAAGTGTATTATGTTGTGTGTTAAAGTTTTTAAGACCTCATTATTTTCAAACTCTAAAGCTCATTTGGTTAATCTTTGGTATGATGAATACATAGTGGTCCAAAATTTTCCTAGTACCATTCCAATCCCCTAGGTCATCTCAAGGGGAAGGTCACAAACTTTGAAATTCCATGTCTAAGTTTTGCGTTAAAGTTTTTTACACCTTATTATTTTCAGACCCAAAAGCCAGGTCACAGACTTAGAATTTTCATGATAAGCTTTTGCACTCACCCCAGCATTAGTGTAGGTGTCCACAAACATTTACATGTTTTAGATTAAAGTAATTTGCAAACCAGAAAACCCATTTGTTTCCTACTTGGTATTATGATACATATGGTCCAAATTATGCCCAGCACTATCCCCTACTCCCTTAGAGTCTGTTATGTTCAGTTCGTAGACTTAGAATTTTCGTGTTTAAGTTTTATCTCAAAACAGACCTACTTAATTGAGCGTTAGATATTCAAAATACAACTTCAGGTGAACTATCCTGTCCATCGACAGGTCTTATTATAGGATGTACATTGAATGACTTGATTTTGTTTGCAAATCATTAATGCTGTATGAGTATATGGAATCAAATATGAATTCAATTAGTTTCAACTTTATTGGTGAATTGACAGGTCTTTCCCACTTAGGTGCAGTTTATCTGAAAAATGGAATGTTCTTTTGAAGCTGTTGTTATTCTCTTGGTTGCATGGAAACATTCTCTTTTATTCTATCGTAACATAGGTTTTACTCAGGGGTGTGGAAAAAGTAAAATATTCTACTTGTCCAGAGACAAGTAAAAAGCCAAATGTACTTGTCCATAGAAAAGTTTACATGTCCGAAAGAACGAATTAGCTTATACCTTACAGTGCTTAACAATTTATTCTTTAATAAACAGTATGAAACCAGATATATATCAACTCTTGTAAACAGTATGGATCCTGATCAGCTGGTTTCTCTTGTAAACAGTGTAGATCCAGATCAGCTGGCTTCCAAAGAAGCCAGCTGACCAGGATCCGCACTGTTTTCAATGCAAGATGTGAGATTGTAATAATTAATCAAAATATGAAATACAGAATTGTATTAACTTAATACATTTATACCTGTCCAAGGACAAGTAAACAGAAATTTTCAACTTGTCCTGAATGAAATGGGACCAGGTCGGACAAGTCGGGCATGGTATTTCCACAGCCCTGATTTACTAGTTTTATTTGAAAAGTTTGATGCCTGAATTTTTTGTCTGTATGAAGGCTGCATTCTTAAATAGCTTTTCTCTTAACACATTTCCAGTAATTTATTCAAGTCAATGAAATTCTTACATGTAATAAAACACACAATAATACCTCATACTATGTACTTACTGATCTTATTCTAATAAATATACATCTAGGATATGAATAAGTTTGCCTTCAAAACTCCATCAAGATTATTGGTCATTCTGAACTAAGTATGGTTTGTTGTACTTGAGTTTGGCATTAGGGCATAGTCTGTACTTAAGTATGTGCTTTAGTCTTTACCTGCTTGTGTGGTCTGCTGATAACCTTTGCAAACAGTTTGGATCCAGATCAGGCCCGACGTTTTGTCTAGCCTAATCTGGAACCAAACTGTTTGACACCCTGATGGTGTTGCTGAAAGAGTACTTATGAAAACATTAACTTTGAAAAAAAATCAGAGTTAACAGAAGGAATTTTCTATTGATTTTGTTGTTCAAACAAAAAGCATTCTATGTGCTTGTCAAGATGATTACTGTATCCAAATATAACTTCTAACTCTTTTTTGATGTTGTATGTTTTTCAGGTTCGAACTAAAGATTTGGGCGGATATGCCTCAACAATGGACTTTACACATGCTGTTATTAATAGCTTATAGAACTTGATAAAGATGTTATTTATAATTGGTTATTCATAATTGGTCAGAGATTTGATAGATTATTTATAATTGGTCAGTCATGATGGAGGAGTTAATCTCTAATAGAGATTTGATAGAGTATTTGAGCCAGCATATGAGATTTCGGTACTTGTACTTATTACTTTTTCAAGCAAGAAAGACTCAGACAAGTCTGCACAATTGTGCAGACTTGTCAGAGCCTTCCTGCTTGCATACACAAAGAAAGGTTGTAGATGAAAACTCAGACCATTAATTTAGACTTCTAGTCCACTGGATATGTCAGCAAGTGTATTTAAAGGAGGCTTTTGGGTATATGCAATAAGTAGCAAAAGCTTGTGTGCCAGTGGCGGATCCAGAGGGGGTTCAGGGGGCTCTCTCAAACCCCCTCCCCATCCCCCAGTTTTAAATATCCTATGAAAATGAAATAATTTGGTCTCAGTGAGACCAAATTATTTCATTTTCATGGGATATTTAAGAAAAATGAGAGAAAATCAGCAAAGCGAACCCCCACACCTTTATACATATGAACCAACTTTCCAGAAATCCTGGATCCGCCACTGTGTGGCCCATTCGTCTAGCTTGACTCTTTGCATGCTGGGTAATTTTTCATGCTTTTGATGTCGTATGCTGACACTAGGATCACCAATTGTCATCACAAAGTTTGCTGAGTGATGACAAATGATGATTGTGATGGACAGATTTTTCTATCGCATCCTCACAGGAATAATGGATTCTTTTTCTTGCTCACCATCAAATACCGCATTTTATGTTAAAAAAAGGCTCCCAGAAGTTCTTGAATAGGCTGAGATGCAATATCACATGATGACGTCACTTTGACTCAACATTGACGTCACTTGACAACCATGTGTTGTGATTTCCAATACAATCAATATAAACAGCCCACACGTGACATCCTGGGTAAAATAACATGGGTAAGATAAGAATTTCTGACCCAGGGTAAAATCTCTGATATCTGTATCTGGTGTGCAAGACATTGATTCACATGTTATAGCCTGAAAATAAGAAGTTGGACATCAGGCCCTGAAGTTATAAAACTATTTTCCTGCTCAACTCAACCGAGCACGTAATTTCAACTGCTCATAAAAACTAAAATACTGACAAATAAAGAAGTTTCTTGCTTTAAGTCTCTCAGATGTAGTATTTATCTTGGTAATAAATGTTAAAATGCCAACAAGATAAATTTTGTGCTCAGTCGAGTTGAGCATGAAAAAAGTTTTATAACCTCAGGGCCAGTGTTTAATATCATCAGATACTTTTGTTAAGCTTTTATTTTTGCACTTGCAAATGTTATGCAATGTCTGATTGGTTAACATTAAAAAATTGTGACAGTATATTCTGCGATAAACTGTCAGAAGTAGTTTGACACTATTAATTACGTCACATTTCCATGTATGATAAGCGGCTTTATTGATTAGAGTGTTTTTCCATGATGATACATTGCATTAGTTAGAAGGCCTCCACGCGAGCTGAACATTTCTTGTACTTCAACAACAGCAGAATCTAGAGCGAAGATTTGGTACCAGTAAAATGCATTTAAGCCCTCTGGTGGCTTAGGCTGCTGTCCGTTCTAAGGCGGTGGTTTTGTTGTTGTTGACTTTTTGTTAATTGTTACCCCTATTGTGGGAGTCTGTAATTGTTCTATGTTTTGTTGTACGTAACTTTATGCCCATTCTAGTATTGCAATCATCTTGATGGGGAAGAGAGAGCTGATTGCTTTGCTTAATTTGTCTTCCTGGTATCTCGTGAAGGTTAGGCTGCTCTTCCACGCGATGTCACGAGGTTGTCTGAAGCACATGATTGTGGTATTTCCTGATCATACTCACATACTATTTATGGCTTGCAATGCTCCAATTTGAGATGAAGCAAAAAAGCATATGTTGAATAAACGCACACAACTGCACAAGAGTAGAGATAATCATATTCAAAATATTCATTTGGTGGAGTATATAGTCAGATATATTGTCGGAAATAACGTTTTACAGCTCTGATAATGTGTCTCTGTTTTTTGGACTATTTATCGGACTGTATAACCAACGATATACCTCCCCAAATTAAAATTTTGAATACAGTTATGATTGATGTTCTTTACTGATCAAAATTTGTTTATCACATAGAACAATGAATTTCACTTATTTTCTGTCCATTTTGCTTACTTCAATAAATTTATACACATATGTGACCATCAAAGGCTTCACACAGTCTGATCAGAGCCTTTGCTGTTGGCATATGCAAACAAATTCTTTTTCTATTGAGGATTGTTGGTGAAACACAAGAATGTATCAAAATTGACTAAATATGTCCCATACTGCAAATAACTGATAATGTTAACCTAAGTTGGTGTTTATTTTGCGGATTTTAGCACCTTAGAGGATGAAAGACTCCCTTTGATAAGCAATCTGACAGTTTAATTTGTGATACTGGTTATTTAAAAGTATAATATTTATCTTGTTGTGTGTGTATTTCAAGGACGTCATTTTAATATTATGATCATCTCAATTCCCAAAAGTTATTGTGTTCAATGTGATTAAATTTTTAGTAAAAATTGTTTTGTGTTTTTATAAGCACACCTGATCACCCGAACATATTCAGGAAAACACGAAAAAATATTTTTGCAAACAGTGAAGACCCAGATGAAATGCAGCATAATGTTGCATTTCATCAGGGTCTACACTGTTTGTAAAGGTAAAATAAAACAAAATAATACATTTTTTTTAATTATAAGCTGACGCCCCTAGATATGTACAAGTCTATGTATAGACTATCCCAAGTTTATTGTATCAAACCAGTAGAAAGAATCCATAAGTATACAAAGGGTGAAGTGAGTGTGACCAGGGAATGAGTCATGGCACTGTGAGGAAGAGACACTATTAGAATACAAACAAACAAACAAACATGTCTCCCTACCCTTCACTATAGTGTAGATTTTATTTTCTTGTCCATAGGGATCATTGGTTTCATTGTGGAACTTTGAAACCATAAGAGGGTCACTGCTGAGGCCTAAATGGCCAAAACTAACTAGTCTTGCCCAAAAAATTTGCACACTCCAGTTTCAGTCCCTTGGTGCATTCTTTGCTTCCAAGGGATAACCTTTTCAAGAACATATTTGACTTCACTACAGCTGGTGACTTGGACTGTGTGGCGGCAATAGAATGTCTCCACAGTGCAGATTTTATTTTCTTGTCCTTTGGGATCGTTGGTTTCATTGTGGAACTTTGAAGCAATAAGAGGGTCACTGATGGGGCCTAAATGGCAGAAACTAGCTAGTCTGGCCCAGGAAATATGCACACTCTGGTTTCAGTTCTTTGGTGCATTCTTTGCTTCCAAGGGATAACCCTTTTTATACCCCGCCACTAAAGTGTGGCGAGGTATTATGTTATACCCTTCGGTGTCTGTCCGTCCGTCCGTCCGTCCGTCCGTCCGTCCGTCCGTGCTCACCATTTCCGATCGATAACTTGAGTATTTATTCACGGAATTTTTTCAAATTTTGCATACATATTGTTATCGGCGATGAGTGGTATGGGATTGTTAATGGGCAAAATCCGTCCATTTTTAACGGAGTTACTGCCCTTTTTCGTATTGGAAAAACGGTTTCTGGCCTGTTATTCCTTTACTATTCATGATATCTGAATGAAACTTCACAGATATGTTGCACATCAAAGGTTACATATTGTGACTAAGGACCGTCACTCTGACCTTCCCAGTTTGTGAGTTATCCGCCCTTGATAGGTCTGAAAAAAGGTTTTTGACCTATTGTTCCTTTACTATATGGAATATCTGAATATAACTTCACAGATATGTTTCACATCAAAGGTAACATATTGTGATTAAGAACCGTCACTCTTACCTTTCCCGTTTGTGAGTTATCCGCCCTTGATTGAATTAAAAAATGTTTTTTACCCGTAGTTCCTTTACTATGTGGAATATTTAAATGAAACTTTATAGATATGTTTCACATCAAAGGTTACATACTGTGACAAAGAACCATCACTCTAACCTTTCCAGTTCATGAGTTATCTGCCCTTGATTGATCTGAAAAATGGTTTTTGACCTGTAGTTCATTTACTATATGGAATATCTGAATGAAACTTCACAGATATGTTGATCATCAAAGGTTACATATTGTGACTAAGGGTCTTCACTCTTACCTTTCCAGTTCATGAGTTATCTACCCTTGATTGATCTGAAAAATGGTTTTTGACCTGTAGTTCATTTACTATATGGAATATCTGAATGAAACTTCACAGATATGTTGAACATCAAAGGTTACATATTTTTAGTAAGGACCGTCACCCTTACCTTTCCAGTTCATGAGTTATCCGCCCTTGATTGATCTGAAAAATGGTTTTTGACCTGTAGTTCATTTACTATATGGAGTATCTGAATGAAACTTCACAGATATGTTGACCATCAAAGGTTACATATTGTGACTAAGGACGTCATATCACTGTCTATCTCAGTTCTGTTGCTTTTTAGGCATTATATATCTCACAAAATAACTTTTGGTGCCCCCAGCAGTGGCGGGGTATTACGCAGTGCTTGCAGTGCTTTTATTTAAGAACATATTTATACACCATTTGAATTCTTCAATATGCATGAGCTGTCTCAGTTTTGCATGATCAGAACCTACTTTTTTTGAAGAGCACCACCTATCAAATAATTGTTCTTTTGTTTTAGCAAATTCCATTTGAGTCTGGTCATGTTCTTTTCTACAATCTCTAAATTTCTGCCTCAAAGCTCAGGGATCAACTCCTAAACCTTAAGAATATGTTATTTTACTTTGTCATAATCTGAGCTTAGCTCAAGTGAGTTGAGTGTGAATTTCTCGTGCTTTGCCTAATACAACGCTCTGCAAAAGTAAGGTCCAGTGCCCTCGTGGCCATTTCAAGTTTTCTGCCACCTTCTCAAAATGTAAAAAAAATATTTGTCAACTTTTTCTTGAAATGGAGGAATGGGTTGGATGCTTTTTGTTGCATCAAAAGTTTTGCTATAGTCCAAAGGCAAAGGTTTTGTTTTAGATTTGCCTTGTAACTCAGCTCTTTCACTTTTAACTCAAAGTGTTATTTTTCTTATTCAATTTCAATGCGTTCTTCAGCTTCAAGCCTTAATTTCTCATGTTCTAATTTATTCTCTTTCAATTTCTCTTTGTTTTTCCCTCTTTCATTCTGCATTTCAAAACCTTATTTTCCCTTGTTCTAAATTTCTCTTTCCATTTCTCTTTGTTTTTCATTCTCGTATTCTATTTCTCTTTGTTTTTCCTTCTCTCATTCTTCTATTCCTGATTTTTCTCTCAACATCCCATCCTCTCGTTCTAATGTTTCCAACCTTATTCTATCCTCTCGCACTTCTTTCTCACATCTCAATCTCTCTTCACGCTCTGCATTTTCTTCCCTTATTCTGTTCTCATTTAATAACCCTTCATATCATCATAATCAGATTTTTGATTAACGTGCAGGGGCATCATCCACATCAGTGGGCCCCTTTCCAGGTAACTGGCTAGCTGCACGCGTAGCAGATCTCACACCTGATTTCCAGGTGCTTCTTTCTTGAGGGTCAACTGTGGTGAGCTTCCACTCACGGCAGTCTTTCTCTGTCATATTCTTCCATGTTTGCTTGGGCCTCCCTGCCCCCCGCTTGCCGTCAATCTGCATATCATATGCTGTTCTGATTGCACCACTGGAACGCTCCACATGCCCAAACCAGCGAAGCCTTCTCTCTCTCAAAATGAGGTTGAGGTCCTCAAGCTGAAGCTTTGCCAGTAGCTCGCTTGACCTCACCCTGGCCACATCCTCTGGCTTGATACTGCAGATCTGCCTGATCATGGCCCTATCATTGCGTTGCAAGCGCTGCAGGTTCGTCTTGGTAAGTGGCCAAGTTTCACTGGCATGGAGCATGGTGCTACGAAAGCAAGAGCTGTACACATGGCCACGGGTCTTGTTAGAGAGGTGGCGGGATGTGAGAACTGGTAGTAGCTCCCTGAACTTCTTCCAGGCGGTTTTCACACGAGCAGTGACCACCATTTTACAGCCTCCACCACCAGAAAGCATGTCACCTAGGTAGCAGAAGGAATCTACCACATCAAGCTTATCAGGTCCGACCTGGACTTCACTCTGTGGTCTGCCGTCAATTGGGCGAGCATTTCCCATGCACCGTGCACACCTATAATCAGGATTTGGTGTCAGTCGTTGTAGCGCACTGCATTTCTTATGCACCCAAAGTTTGCAGCAATTATAGTAGATGCTGTTGTTGCCTACTCCTGTACGACAGACAGCGCATGGGTATTCACCTGAACTCTGCAAGAAGTCCAGGCCTGTACCACAGATCATGACCTTTGTCTTTTCTGCATTTACCCTCAATCCCTTCTTCTCCATGGCTTCTTTCCATATCAAGAGCCTCCTGACACATTCCTCTAGGGAGTCAGCAATGATGACAAGATCATCTGCATATAGGGCCTCCCAGGGAACACCAGCCCGAAACTCACGTGACAAGGCCTCCAGCACAATGATGAAGAGCAAGGGACTGAGTACGGATCCCTGATGGAACCCTCGCCAACACGAACCTGGCTTCGTGCATTAGCATACATTCCCTGGACTAACCACACAATCCATTCCTCAAGGCCTAGCTTTCTCTGTGCCCACCAGATAACCTTCCGAGGGACACGGTCAAATGCTTTCTCTAGGTCCACAAAGGCCATATAAAGCCTCTTGTTCACTGCTAGGTATTTCTCCTGCAGCTGCCCGACCACAAAGATTGCATCTGTAGTGCCTCTTCCTGGGACAAAGCCAAACTTACTTCTGAAGATAAATCTTCCTTTCTCAAAATGACATTTAAGCCTGTGTTCCAGTCTGATCATTTTTCCTTTTTTCCGATTCCTGGTCACAATAATACCTTTGATTGTTATCTTTTTATTATCTTATTTTTAGAGTATTGGAAAAAGAAAATAATTGCAAAGCATATTGATAACTGGACCCAGGCTCTAGCCTGCGGCACATTTATGTGTTATGGAATTTCTAGCCCCTATCAATTGGACGAATCTATATCGAAAACAAGGGTTATTGGGTAGCAATTTACCATTTCTTTCAAATTTTAAAATTACATTCTGTAAACAAACAGAACAGTACGGAACCTTATCAGACATAGTTTTCTGCGGCGTCTGATCTGGTTCTGCATTGTTTGCACTGTCGGTTCTAATCTGGCTCCAACCTATAGGTTATGGGTACATATTATAAGAACTGTCTCTTTGAAACAATTCTTTTAAGTAAATACAACGTATTTGATCACACCGAATATGCAGCGTTCGATTCTTTAGCCTCGTCTGAGCATTGGCTGTCTGCATATGCGATAAGTACCAAATCATATGGGCTGTCTAAATTTCTTGGAGAATGTATTTGACACAGGCTCATATCAGGCAATAATTAGCAAAATTTCATGCATTGTCTCATTTTTTTCAACATGTAGAATGTATATACATCAAAGTTATAATGTTTGACAAGTCTAGTTAAGAACATTTTTTGTGGTAGAGAAGTGGGAATATCGGTATCTGGCGAGTTTCAGCTTCAAACGAGGTGGACTCTGGTCGGAATCCTCAAAAGAACGGTCAAATCTGGGTCTACGCCATCATTGTACAGTATGGTGCACTATGGTACGTGTAATTTCAGCTGCACTTTCTCACATCATAAACAAGCTGGACTTTAGCACCCACTTCAATTCCCCCAAACAGTGCAGACCCAAATGAGATGTCACCAATGTGGCATCTCATCAGTGTCCGTCCCGTTTGTTAACATAAGAGCTTTTCAGTAACCCAGATACTTTGGTGATAATTATGGAATATGTTATCCAACATAAACTGGTATAAGGTTTCCCTTCATTTTGGGGCTTAAGCCTTTGATTTTATCTAGAGGGTATCATTTTCAAACCCCATTGGTCCTGATTGGGCTGCTCCTCAGAGCAGTCCGACCTGGTCTACGCAATTATCACACAATGTGAATCAGTCATGTATTTGCTATGTTTCTGCTGTTTAATAATTATTTGGAAAAAAGTCATGTTTCTTCAGTATGCATAGCAAGATACGCACATTAGAGAATTTTTTTTTTAGATAAATTATTTGTTTTAGGAAAAAAAACATTTGAAGCTTGAATTTAGAAATTATGTAGTCATGTTTCTTCAGTTTGCATAGGAAGATACACACATTAGAGAATTTTCATTCAAGATAAATTATTATACCCCCCGCAAACTTTGTTTGTGGTGGGGTATACTGTTTTCACGTTGTCCGTGCTTCCGTCCGTCCGTCCGTAACGTTTTGTTTTTTTAATAACTTGAAGAGTCATTGCTGAATTTTCATCAAACCTTGCAAATATGTTCATATATGCAAGACAAATACTTTAGACAAAAAAGTAAGAGCTAGGGGCCAATTTTATTAGAGTTATTTCCCTTTGTAGTTCTAAATGGCTTTTAATATAGGGTTTTATGCTTATGCTATTATAGGCCATACACGGGCTGATCAACTCCTACCACAGCTTTTGATGGAACAATTTGATACTTTGCCTATACAATGTAGACACATTGAACATATGCATGAAGGAGTTTGGTTCAGAAAAAAATAATTTTTGACAAAATGACAGCTGTGAGAATTTAGACAATTTTTCCCTTATAGGGATTTTGTATATGCATAGATGGTGCCTTCATGGGCCGATCAACTCCTACCACAGCTTTTGATGGAGCAATTTGATACTTTTCCTATACAATGTAGACACATTGAACATATGCTTGATGGAGTTTGGTTCAGAAAAAATAATTTTTGACAAAATTACAGCTGTGAGAACTATGACAATTTTCCCTAGTAGGGCTTTTGTATATGCTTAGATGGTGCCTTCATGGGCCGATCAACTCCTACTAATGCTTTGGATGGAACAATTTGATACTTTGCCTATACAATGTAGACACATTGAACATATGCATGAAGGAGTTGGGTTCGGAAAAAATTATTTTTGACAAAATTACAGCTATGAGAACTTAGACAATTTTTCCCTAATAAGGCTTTTGAATATGCATAGATGGTGCCTTCTGAATCTTACTGTGCAGGGTTTTTTTACTGAATCTTACTGTGCGGGGGGTATCTAATAAGCATTGCTTATTGCCTTTTTTCATTTGTTTTAGGAATAAAAACATTTGAAGCTTAAATTTTGAAATTATGTTATTCGATCACTTTGTTATGTTTGGTGTATTTTTTTTTTTTTTTTGTTTTTCTAAAATGAATAATTCGTCTCTAACGCGAAAATAAGGGTCTAATTTAATCTTGTTCTGCAAGTCAGGATACAACTGGCCAAGTGGTCAGGCTGTGGCTTCTAGCAACAACTTTTGCATGATATTTGTTTTACTATTCGGGATGCATCCGGTCACCTCAAGTGATCAGGCTGTGCCTACTAGCATAGATAACGTATAACAGATTGAGGGTATAGGGATCATATATTGTACGATTCGGGATACAACTGGCCACAAGTGACTAGCACCGAAACATGTACATTTCGCTACATTGTAGAACAATCATTATCTGTAGTTGGTAAGGGAATTTTGCTATGCAAAGGAAACATGATTATTTATACATGGCCGCGAATCACCATGTATATACATGTATATAGACATATAAAAAGCAAAAAAAAAAAAAAAAAAAAAAAAAAAAAAACAGGGTTTGGTTATAAATGTACGTCATGTTCATGTATGGACAACCCCTGAATGTTAAAAAAACGGCTGGCCAATGGTTAAGACCTAGTCATACTGCCTCCACGAGCCACAGGATTGTGTCAGTCTTGTGCGGTGCCAGCTGAACACTGTATTACTATCTGTGGGCTAACATGACAGGTCGTATCATTTGGACTTTGAATTTTAATCAAATAAAAATCATATGTTGGCAAAATGTTATACACAATAAATCAATATCAGATGGATACATCACGCAAAAATGTATTTCCTTTTGTGGATAATGTTCCTTTTAGAGGATGAGACAATCCTGACCAATCGGGCCTGCTCTGGGTAAAGACTGTCCGCAGAGGTTATAAGCTGATGAAATGTTTGGAGCTAACTCATAGGCAAATAGTGCAGAACCAGATCAGACGCCACAGAAGGCTGCGTCTGACCAGTTTGTGTATTGTAAATAGTTTCACAATGTAATTTTAAAACATTCCTTCCGTAGGAATGTTCCTTTCATATTCACTACCAAAGATGAAATCAAGAAATGATTTTACTGTATTTTTAATCAGAACAGGTCAATATTCATTATTTTTGATAACAAATCGTGATTTTATAAACTTATTTTGCTAAAAACCTTATCTAAAAGCTTCCTTCTGCCACGGTAAATCTTCCTTCCGTAGGAGTGTTCCTTTTACATACGGACAATTTTTATCACAACCAAAGACGAAATCAAGTAATGAATTTTTACTTTATTTTTTATCTTAACATCTCATATTCATTATTTCAATCATAAATCATGATTTATTAGACTTATGCTTAAAAGCTTCTTAAAAGATATTCTTCCATCCGTACTGATATTTTCCTTCTGCTATTCACATAGGGACGATTTTTTATCCTGGCATATTCTATTTTCGTCTTTCTTGTGACTTTGTCGATGCATGAAATTAGTTTAATTGCGCACGGATCTCAGGGCTGTCAACTGGAAAAAAATGTAAACATAAACTAGTCATGCCACCAAAATTTTCTCATCAAAAATTTAAATCAGGAATGTAAAACACAGAACATTTAAAGTTTCCACCTTATCTTCACGCCATTTTAATATTTCCATAGTATCTTAAAGTTCAGAATCCCATTTTCATTCATCACAATATTTCCCAGACAGTCAATACACACTGGCGTCTGCTCTATTGACCACTGACTAAGTAGCTCCTGTGGTGGAAAATTTCCGTTCTATACCGTTAGGAAAAAAGCAACATATTCATGGGGTTCTTATGTTCTCAATGTCAACAGTTGTCATTTCAAAAAGGGCATGTATGAGAAATATATTTGTCTTCCTGTTATTTACAAACGTAGTGGTTTCCCAGATAAATTTGAGACACACCAAGTAACATGCTGAGGGCAGTAAAAGTTTTTTTCTTTGCTAGACTGTTTCATTAAACCAGAAACATGAATGATAGTTGCAATGGGTACTAAGGTTGGGTGATAGATTCTTCTGTCCTGATTGTACAGGGGGCGAGCTGTAGATAAACAATAATATATCAAACACACACTTACCAGACTGTAAATGTATTCTGTTACATTCGTTATTCTAGTTTCTAAAATTTCAAGTTGTTCCAATAACTGAGGTGCCTAATGTTTTACCAAACAGTATGATAGATGAAAATTTATGACGTCCACATTTACACCGAAGAGTGACCTATCTTTGAGACTGGTTGTGACACTTTGTTGCAATGGTAAAAAAACAAAAGTTTATTTTTATTTTATTAAGTACTTATGCTAGAAAAAGATAGACAAGTAAAATAGATAACTTATGTTTATGTCACGGCAGCATGCGCTGACCTTTACTTACGTCAGCAAAACACAAGAAGCCAGGATAATATTTGCAAAGCTGACGTCCAGTTTTGATTTTCATCGTAATTTTTCATCTAAACATATCAATATTCATTATAATAAAATAAATTGTGATTTTATCGACTTATTTTTGCTAAAAATGTTATTTAAAAGTTTCCTTCCCTTCCGCGGAACCTTCTTCTTCTGATCTGTATAAGCCTCCTTTTAACTAGGAGCACCCCTGGTAACAGGGTAAGATTGTCTGTTGTTTTTGGGCTGTAACTTTTTTAAGTAGAAATATGTTCCCCCAGATTAAGCGGCACCTCCCAGGAAGCCATCTTCAAGATTACGAAGGATAGATAATCTTTTATTATATAGTTGAAAACACAGGTTTCTGGAATGCCTCTCAATTTGAAGTAAAATGTCACTGTTGTCAAACAGGTTGGAAAACTTTCTACTGTCTATTATCAACTGGACAAGATCTTCTTTTGTGGAGAACAAATTTTTCCATTTCTCATCACCAATATGGTGTTTAACGAAGTCTCTTAAAACTTTGAATGAACTCAATCTGGTGTCGGTCAAAAGCAGACAGTACAGCAACATATGAAATATATCCTCTTCTTGTTGTTTACATAATTTGCAGGTTGGATCTTTACTATACTGACTAAATTTGTGTGTGTTTGTCTGCAACAGGTAAGTTACAGTCAGAATTCTAGCTTTTACTATCGCCTTCCTAACGTCTGTGACAGAATTTTCAGAAGAGACCCATAAAAGGATGTACCTCTCCCATGGAAATGTTTTCATAAGCAAGGAATTTAAGTGTTGATTTACATTGAGCGTCTTGTAGTAATGAATCTCTCCAGTACGTCTGATAGTTCTATTTACTAAGGTCTTCCATGCTGTTTTTGTAGGTAATTCTTGATTTAAACTTATAATGTCTGGTAGATTGTATAACTCCAAAACTTTCAGTACACGATAGAAGAAACTGTCTTTATTGTCAAAATTCACTGAGATTTGGCGGTTAAGAACTTCTTTTATTCTGTTATTATCGGAGTCCAGAATGGAGTGCAGAAGTGAGAGCTGTTTCTTATGAATCTCTGCCTAAACAGGTAATGCGCCGAGAAGCAAGTATACAGCCGCAGTTGCTGTTCTTTCTGGTAGAGATTGTATCATTCTTAGACTGTTTTTGTGAAATTTTTCTGAAGTTGCAATATGGGTTAAGTGGCAGAATCTCTAGCCCGTATAACAAACGAGGAAGAACATAGGTTTTATAGATCTGAAATGACGTCATTGGACTCAGGCCATTAGTACCATGGTATCTGGAGTTCATCAGTGAGTACTTTGTTCGTCTAGCAGATTTAATCCGTTCATTTATATTTATTTCACATTCACCAGACATAGTGCGTTTTAATCCTTGATGTGTAGTTTCTTCAGAGGAATGAATTTGGGTATCACCTAGTGTCCATACGTGGACCATCTTTCCGCGGAAGGAACCTTCCTTCCGGTGTATAGCTATACCCATCCGAAAGGGGAGATAACAAATCATAAATGGGTGTCGTAAAACAAGAGCGCAAATAAACACATCTTTTTAGCAACAAAAATAATACATGATAACAACGAATATATTTTATACTTAATTCTTACAATGCAAATCAAATAACAGAAAAAATACAAGTTAGGGAAAGATTCACTTCCGCTAATGCCGGTGACGGACATATGCTAAATTTCACGCGTTGCGTGGCAAAGTGCTTGTTTTTCTTTTCTTTCTATCTTTACTGGTTCGCTCATATATGAGCATTACACCAGGGAGTGCGAATTTGGAAATTTTGATAAAATAAAAAACACAAAACACAAAAAAACAAAAAAACACAAAAACTTTTGGACCTTGTTGACTAAAGTTTTACAATTTAGGAACTTATGTTTTAGCTTTATAACACTGATGGGTTCAAATAAAGATATAAGACGAAGAAACGTAAAGAGTAGCCGTATAGCACCTGATTTGACCGGTACAAAGTCAGAGAAAAGGCGTAAATCCGAACCTTATGTCTCTAAAGCAACGTTTCTTGTGGTGGTAGCAGTGGTGATATTTCTCACAGGAGCATACTACAGGTACCAGTATGAAGTACTGTCACTTCAATATGATCAAAATAACTTGTGAGCAGATCGAGCCACAATCGACCAGTCTTTGAATGGCGTTTATAACAGGTTCGCAGAGCCTAAAACGTTCCAGCAGGATCATGGCTCTTGTAACGGAAGAAGAAGAAGGTGAAAAATGCTAAATATCACCTTTTCCCAAGCTGAAAATCGAATCCCCTCCGCCGGAACACTACCATGTTGCAAAAAAAAAACAGTTTGATTTTCAATGAATGTATATATCGAACCCATCGAATGGGTAACCGACACACATGAATGGTACTGTAGGTTTCATACAGTTTTCACACTTTAAAATAAATGCTACATTTGACTGTATTGCAGTACTTTAACTACCTGACGAGTACCCTTGGCAGAGGCCAAGCAGTTTCTGTACTCAGATCAACTATTACAATTTTATTAATTCCACCTATTTGAAAGTGAAAACCAAAAACACATCCCGATTTTGTCAAATGACCACTTAAAACTCACTTGACCTCAACTTTTCAATCGACCAGTATTGACCACATCGTCCTCTGCCAACGAAATTGAACCAGATTCAGTCATCCGCGTGGATTGCTGTGTGGATAAATTTTGTGTAATATTTTGCAATGTTAGCGAAAGATCGTTTATGGCTAGGTTCACTGAAACCACATCTGTTGACTTTGAAACAATTGCAGAGTCCTTGATCTCATTAGTGAGTTCTTTGATAGCAGAAAAAATCTCTCCCCTATTTCAGAGCAATGCAAAGTGAGCATGCAAACTGCATGGTTAAGCCAAAAATCCTTTGATTAAGTTGTTGACCGTGGCTGTCTTCATGTAAACTGGAGTGTTCAATTGTCAAAAAAACGTTTGATTCTTTTCATCTTATGTCACAGCTGTTATAAACATCTTCAAAGTAATTAAAATATAAATGGATAGCTTATCCGATGAATAGTTTATATCACACTAAAAAGTGTGACTTTTTGAAATGATGGTACCTTTACTTGGACCTCGTCTGTGCAAGGTCTACACATCATTTTGAAATGACATAATTTGCAGTATCTCGACAAACCCTTGGACCTTTTTTAAGCAAAGCAACCAGCTCTCTCTTCCCCATCAAGATGATTGCAATTAAAAATGGACCGATTAAACTTAACTTATACTAGGCAGACTGTTCCACTCAACTATAATGGCTCCACTCAACTATAATGGCATATTTGCAGATACAAGATGTACTTGCGTGAGAAAGTAAACACACCTCTGTATGCACCTAAGATGTTGACCAAAGGGAGCTCATCGGCTGCAGAAGAGCCAGATCGTTTCTGGGGTACCTACAGACCCAATACATACTTTGGATTGAAAACTCGTAGTGCACACTCGCCAGTGGTGGGCCTGATGTGGATGAATCAGTTAGCTCCTCAGATGCCCCCAGCAATACGTCACTGGTGTGATCAGGTACAGTATTATCACACATAACCAAGGAAGACCCCTCCCTGTTTAACTGAAAGGTTGTTGATGGGACGTAAAGAATCAAATCAAACAAAATTATTGCACATATTTAGATAAACAAAATTTTCAGCGTAAAATTGTAAATATTTTCTTAGCCCTAACTTTTAGCATAAGTTTTGGGTGCTCAAAAGAACCGTCTCAATGGTTCTTTCGAGCACCCAAAACTTATGCTAAAAATTATGGCTAAGAAAATATAAAATAGACAAAATTAGCTTATACAAAAAGGTTAAAACGAACAAGATTCTTTCAGTTTTGTTCAATGAGGAGTCATTTTATTGTAAACAACAGACATGGACCAAACTTCATGAATATTGAGTTCTGACAGAAAGCAGAATACCTTTTAAATTTGTGCTGGGGGAGAGGTGAGAGTTGTTGCACTTTCCATTAATTCTCATGAACACTCAATAAAACTGAGTCTGCTATTTTCATTATTATGTAGGTTTGCTCTAAATATTTCTGAAGGATCACTATTCCAGTGCTTGTTAGGGCCTTACCGGTGTTTATACCGGAGGAGACTATAGGTTTGTCCTCTGTCTGTCCGTTGAAATCTAGATCCTGAGATAACTAAAAAACGTTTCAAGCTAGCTTGATGAAACTTGGTATGTGAACAGTTGGCAATGTGCTGATTATGCACATCATTTTATTTCTACAGTCACATGAACATTGTGATTGCTATGGTAGCCGAATTAGTCAAAATGTTGCACCGGTAGGGGATTTATGTTGCGGGGCAACACCTGTGCTTGTTTAAAGGCTGTACCAGCTGTGGTTTTGCTGCATGGAGTTGGTAGAGCCTCTCCACGCACATCGATATACAGTAAAACCTGTGTAAAATGGCCACTCTCAAAAAGATCAAAAATTGGTTTTCAAGACTAATTATCGCTTAATGCAGGTCAAAAGTATTGCAAAATGCTCCAAGGGGAGCATTCTGCAAAACTTTTGACCTTCATTAAGCTACCACATGGCTTAAAGACCTTTGTTTTGTCTATTTTTGAGTGGCAGTTTTACACAGGTTTTACTGTAGTGTTGATATTTTTCATATTCCAGTCCTTCAGGTATAATGGGTTCTGGCAGAAAGCAGAATATCACTTAAGCAGGTTCTAGGGAGCATGAGAGTTATTGCTCTTTCCATCAATCTAGGGGGCATGAGAGTTATTGCTCTTTCCATCGGTTCTTATGAACAGACTCAATAAAACAGTCTGCTGTTTTCATCTCATGTAGTTTCTCTATTTCTGAAGAACCCATTTTCTAGATTAATTTGGTACTTAATTTGAGAGAATGTCACCTTTAAGCTCACCTTGAGCCTAAGGCTCAATGTGAGCTTTTGTGATCCTTGGATGTCCATCAAAACTTGCTACATACAAAATTGCAGTATTCTAGCTAGTCTCAGTAGCTCAGCTCAACTGAGGACAGTTTTTCTTGTGTTGTAGCCCATATAATCTATGAAGCCAATGATTATAATCTGAGCCGCGACATGAGATTTCCAACAATGTGATACAAAATGTATGTGCGACCAGCAAAGGCTCAGACCAGCCTGCGCATATGCGCAGTCTGATCAGAGCCATTGCTTGTCGCTTGAATATTCTATTTCTCTTATGCCACTTACCGAACATCATTTGGACTCTCTAAGCATAAAAGGCGGCTGCACAGGCTCTTATGAGTCTACACTTGTCATAATACCACATTGTTGGAAATCACATGTCACGGCTCATCTATTTTAGAATGATGGTCTACCAAAGTATGGCTGGTTAAAGCATGATGGTGTCAACTTTGGAGTGCAAGAAATCAATGAAGAAGATTTTACTATTAAAACAGAATTTATAAAACAACCAGGTGGAAATCATGGTGGAGACTGGACAGCTAGATTTACAGCTTTACCAACAAACAAGGTAATTTAAACCTATATATGTGGAATTTCCTTCTCTTATCAATTCGGACCAGCCCATTTCTGTTTTAAGGCTTGTTGGGTGGTATTTTTCATTTTTATTGAAATCTTAATAGAATATTCTGTAAGAAAACAGTGAAGACCCTGATCAGATGCTGCAGCATCTGATCTGGGTTGGAATGTTTGCCTATGTCCCACAAAAGGGAAGCTAAGCTTATATGGGTTGAATTACTGTGTATGACATAATATATGTTGTGCGATGTTCATAACCTTTTCTAAAAACATCTGGCCCAAATATAGAATAATATCACACAAATGTTTTCCATAATGTATAACAAAAGATCCTAACAATTTGGCGTTTGAAAGATTTTTATGAAGAACTTTATTTTGAAGAAAAAATCAGCAGACGAGAACAAAAGCATGAAAAAATTACGTAGCATGTAAAGAGTTGACAACATAGAAGAAGCATGCCCAGGAATAGTATGACAGGATATCTCTTACCTTAGTCATAGGACTGCATTCCCAGGAATAGTATGACAGGATATCTCTTACCTTAGTCATAGGACTGCATGCCCAGGAATAGTATGACAGGATATCTCTTACCTTAGTCATAGGACTGCATGCCCAGGAATAGTATGACAGGATATCTCTTACCTTAGTCATAGGACTGCATTCCCAGGAATAGTATGACAGGATATCTCTTACCTTAGTCATAGGACTGCATGCCCAGGAATAGTATGACAGGATATCTCTTACCTTAGTCATAGGACTGCATGCCCAGGAATAGTATGACAGGATATCTCTTACCTTAGTCATAGGACTGCATGCCCAGGAATAGTATGACAGGATATCTCTTACCTTAGTCATAGGACTGCATGCCCAGGAATAGTATGACAGGATATCTCTTACCTTAGTCATAGGACTGCATGCCCAGGAATAGTATGACAGGATATCTCTTACCTTAGTCATAGGACTGCATGCCCAGGAATAGTATGACAGGATATCTCTTACCTTAGTCATAGGACTGCATGCCCAGGAATAGTATGACAGGATATCTCTTACCTTAGTCATAGGACTAAAAATATTTTGAAAGCCACATTAAGTTCAAAATAAACAAACATGTCAGTATTTGTAAAGGTATAAATGTACCTCTGAGTAATGACCTTTGGATCATTCTATTTCCAAAGGTCGATGTGTGACATGTAAAATGAGCCAGTCAGGCTGGAACATCCATGTGTGTCAAAATATTAGTCTTAAGAGTAAATGTAAGTAAATGCCTGAAACCCCTAAAATACAGTCACTCCTCTAAGGTTTTTGTTTATCTATAAACCAAAGTGATTATGGCAGGCAAAAAATGAGTGAAATGGAATGGAAGGCTGAAGCCCATGTCATCCATGGTTTTGTTTTACTAAATGTTTAACCCTTTGTATACTAATGGGTTCTTCCACCTGATGATACAATTATCTTTGGGATGGTTCATTGTACATATACGGTGAAGGCCCCTAACATTGCGCATTTTAACCTTCATTTGATATAATAATAAAGAAACAAAATTGGAAAATTGTCCACAGCGAAATAAAGTAATCATTATACATTATTTACACAAAGTTCAAAATGAAAAATATTTTCTTTATCTCTAGCAACTTTGATTTTAAGTGCGCAACCCCACTGTTTTAGGATAACAAAAATAGTCCCCTAACATTGCACACTTTCTGCAAAAATTTTAATAACTTCTCTGATGAATTACTATTACAAAATATACCAGGGAAAGTAACACCAGGTTGTTCTCAACAATTTACTTCATCAATAACTTAATTAAAAGTAAATAATTTGAAGCCTGGGTCATTTGAAATTATGGTCTGAATTTTTTTTAACATTTTCCATTTTTTGCAGAAATCCAACCCTGCTCAGCAGTGAAAGCATAAAGTGAAAACTTTTTGCTGTTTTTCTCTTTTAGCCTGGTTCCAGGGTGAAAAAATTCAAAAATGGTTACCCCGAAAGTAGCAAGGATTGTTGTAGCATAAATTTGTAGAAGTATATATGGTGCATACGAAACCGCTGTATAGCAAGCTTCTCGGAATTGCATAACGCCACTAGAGCTAATAAAGTATGGTAGCCCATGTGCGTCATATGTATGCATGCGTTTAATACAAACGCTATTATCTCAGCAACGCGTTATCAAATTGAAATCAAACTGCCTTTCAGGAATGACAATGTCTTTGTTTTAAAAGTTTTGAGTATTAGTTTTAATTTCAAAGAACTGTTGCTTTAGCATTACGCATGCAATGGTGTGTACCATATGTAACCAGATAAAACGTAATGTTTCGTTTTCTCCCATCTGTTTATGCCACGACTCAATTTGATCATTTTCACACAAACACATCATAACTGTCCATAAATTACATGGCTACCTGTTTGGGTAAGATTTGATATCCAATATGGCTGCCGTCGCACTAAGGTATGAAAACGTATTTTTGGGGATCATTCCTTATCCTACTAACAGGTCACGTTTAAAATGCTTGCGTATGTAGTGGGACGTCTGTGTGCCTTTTTCACAGCACAAAATGTATTGTCACATAAGAATGGACACTTGAAGATGGCCTTGAATATGAGCACATAGGCTGTCAAATAGATTCGCTTTATTTAATGCATTGTTTTGGCGGACCAGAAGGGGAGATATTCAAAAAACACATCACAATGTTAAGTACATACCAAACGATTACTTACTTTTTTCTAAGTATGCGATAAAAGCCTACATGTAAATAAAGTTGATTTAGGATGGCACCATTGTGTTTCATTACATAGCTATTGGGCGAAAAGCATGAGAATCTTTTGACATTTATAATCGGTTGACCGATTTCAAAAATCAACACACGTGGAGGGCAGTGTTAGTGGCTTATCTGTTGGTCTTCTGTTTGCCCTGTCACACTATACATCAATTAAATGTTTTATACATGCAGTCTTTAATTAATTTTTAAGGATATATTAAATGTTATAATGTAGAATGCCAATGTTTTAGTGTATTATAATGTTTATCAATCACAATAAATCGTTCAACTGACCCAATGTTATTATGTACAATAGCACATTTCTATAAAAATAGAGGTTTGTGGCCAATTTATTTATGAATTTTGTTATTTCCATTCTCTTGAAATAAGCATTAACTATGGTTAAGGATGTATTTTGTGATGTCAATTGTGTGAAATGTAAAACGTGTATGGTAGTATGCTTCATTTCAGTCACGTGACACAATAAAGTCTTCAAAGCGAATCTAAAGACAAAAAAAATGAATGCTTATTAACAACACCTTCTATATTATAAATCTGAAAGAAAAGACTTAAAACATTAACAACGATGATTGTTAGATACAACATTATAATTCTCTTCCTAAAAACTGGTCAGAAATTTTTATTCGTAATTACAGACGATTGCCTAGCATGCCTAGCAACAATACAACATGGACTAAATTGTCATACCTGGTATAATGAAACAATCACCATGGCAATTAGACATTCCATACTTGCACACTGTTATGGCATTACCTGAACGACATACTGATGTATTCATATATGGATTTATTGAAATTTCTTCCAATACCAAAGTGTATTAAAATCATCATTTTATACTTTAAAAAATCAAAACATGGGAAAAAACAATTAGAAGTTTCAGACCTTCCACAGCAGCATTTGGATGCACAATATTAACTTTTCATACATATTTTACTTTAATAGTATGCATACCTGAATGTCTATAGTATAGTTTGAAGTACATATATTACTTGTTCACATCTAAAACGTCATATCTGGCTCTCAAACACATTTAATTATTTTTTTTTATGAAGTATGCAGTTTTGTAAGCTTGAGGTCTTCAATTTGGCATACTTGTATGTTTTACATGTATTATCAAAACATTTTGAAAAGTAGAAAATTGTTTAAAGATGCCAAATCATAGACACAAGTCCATTAAAGTCAAATACAAAACTAAAAATGAATAAAATAGTCAAAAAGGGGCAAAACAACTGAAAATGAAAGAAAAAGTAGTAAAAAAGAAAAGAAAAACAAATAGGAAAAGAAAAAGACAAAGACAAAAAAATAGATAAAACACAATTAAAAACTATGGCGGGGATATATAATGCAGCTGAAACTGGCGCCATGAAACTGGTTTAAGCCCTCCAGTAAAATATTTTACGGACCGTTCGAAGGCGGTACTTCTTTTGTGGATCATTTGTGCTATTTACGTCTTGTGCTTGTCATGCTTTCGCGTCTGTTCATTGCTGCCTTGTGATCACTTGCTGGGAAAGGACTGACCTCTTGGCTTCTGTTTGTGACGTTTAATTGTATTTTTGTCACTTTCCCATGTGGTATCCTAGGTAAGGTGTAGTACTTTATTGTATCGATTCCTGATATTTGCCGCCTTTCTCACTTTCATTGTTGCAGATTACGACATCAGTAGTCCAAAAATACGTATACCTATTATACCTTTAATTTCTGTTTTCTGTTCATGAAATCTTCCATCACCGCCCGGTTTTGACTCGTGGACGACTGGAAAGAATTAGTTTTTTTGTAAAAATAGACTTCAATCAATTTATATGAGTATAGTTAGCTGTGTTTGTAACCTGAAAACAACACATTCTTTTCAGTGATTTGTAATTTGGTGTGTGCATTGTTTACGTCTGTTCAGTGCTAACTTGCAGCATAATTACCTCGTTAAAAAATGTTAGTAACATTGTTTCTTAACCATGTTTATTATACAAGTCATTTGGATATAGTTTCTTATCCTCTTGTAACCTTGTGTAGGATGATTGTCACGCTGTTGTACTCCTCTGGTTTTTTTTTTCATTTTTTTTGTTGATGGGGTACCTATGTTTGTTTTTGCCACATGGGTTAACGAATGAGTATATTATTTCAATTTTTATTTTTTAGTGTTACAAGCCTATTTGCCTCTCGGCTAATAAAAAAATAATTGATATATACCTTTTGGTCATGAAGATTACTTAACAAATCGAAACGAACAAACACAAACTTTCAATAGCATAGACAGTCTGTGTTTTCAAGCTAGATTTTAAACGTAAGGCAAATCAAAATATGTTCCCCCCTCCTCATAACATACAATGGTATATATGGGGCAGAATAGGTACCTTTTACAATCCCATTTGCTATGATAACATGTTTAACAACGCGTTTAAATCATTATTACGATTTTTAAAGGAAAACGGCTTCCCATACAAATGTCGCTTATATGGCAATTCGCAATTCGCAACGAATTGCTATACAGCGGTTTTGTATTACCGAATGTTCAAATATTCTTTGTGCAAAAAATCAGCTTTGCTACTTTCGGGGTAAGCATCGATGACTTTTTTACGAGATACGCTGGTCTGGGCTACAGCCTATTTCCAAAAGTAACCTGATATTGAATATCAAAAAATATTTTGTCTGATTAAATGTGGCATAGTCACTTGGGCTAGTGCGCAATGTTAGGGGCAGCGCAATGTTAAGGGACGTCACTGTAAAGGGCTCACAGATTAGGGTTTCCAAATAATGATGTATTTTTATCCATGAAGATTGTTTCTATCTTGGCAAACAGTGCAGACCCTGATGAAATGCAGTATTATGCTACATGCTTCACTGTTTGCCAAAGTATCCATTTTGGGGTTTCCAGTATAGTATGTATACAAAGGGTTAATATTTTATGCTCACTTTTTTTTATGTGATTTTTATTTTAGGAACCTTCGAAGGCTCGTCTCATCTCTCTGATGTTTTATATTGCCCTAGATGGAGAAGGCAGTCTACGTCCAGCTCTCAGTAAGAATGGTCAGAGACTTCAAGCTATTGATGGAGCATCCTCAGAACTAGGACAGTTTAGAATCTCTTTTCCTAAATCGAAATCTACAACAAATCAAAAGCATAGCTTCCTGGCGTCCTATGCTCCCAGTCTGGATAACCTGAAAGATGTAATGTTGACAGGAATAAAAGTGGAAGCCTGGGATAAAGCAAGAAAAGTCCCCTACTTTGTTTTAGGAAGGGAACAGTTGCCAAAGGATGCGCCCAGTGGAACAAACTTTCTTGTTTTCCAAGTAACTTGTGAACTGCCCTATACAATGGAGGTTGTTTTTGAATCTGGAAGCTTTTTTAATCGACACATAAAGCTAGAAGGTGCAGAATTTGACACAATGATTATGAAGCATATAGAAAGTTTTGACAAAAAGTTTGAAAAAGTGTTTGAGTTAGAGAAGAAAGGTTACCATGAGGAAGAGATCAAATTTGCCAAAGCTGCCCTGAGCAATATGGTTGGAGGTATTGGCTACTTTTATGGGAGATCTTGGGTTATTTCCCCTTATAATGAAAAGCCAGTCCCGTATTGGGCAGCTCCACTCTATACAGCAGTACCATCACGCTCTTTCTTTCCTAGGGGTTTCTTGTGGGATGAAGGTTTTCACAATCTTCTCATCAGTCAGTGGGACCCAGACATATCCAAGGATATTATTTCTCATTGGTTAGATCTGCTCAACAGTGAAGGCTGGATTCCACGGGAGCAGATACTTGGGGATGAAGCAAGGGCCAAGGTACCATCAGAGTTCATCATACAAAGAAATGAAAATGCTAATCCACCAACTTTAATCTTGCCACTGAAGACGCTTATTGTAAATATTGTGAACAGTACAAAAGAGAAGGATAGAGCTTTCTTGAAATCAGTTTTTCCTCGATTAAAAGCCTGGTACCAGTGGTACAACACAACACAGACTGGTCCCCTGCCATCCTCATACAGATGGAGAGGTAGGGATCCAACAACAAACAAGGAGCTTAACCCTAAAACTTTGACCTCTGGCCTTGATGATTATCCTCGGGCTTCTCATCCAACTGATTCAGAGTACCATATAGATTTGAGATGTTGGATGGCCATAGCCTCTGGTCTGATCTCTGATATAGCACAGGCTCTTGGTGAAGATAATACAGAATATTGGAATACCTATAAACTGCTCACTAATAATGATTTACTCGACAAATTACATTGGTCAGAGAAGAAACACCAATATAGTGACTATGGCCTCCATACAGATAAAGTAAAACTTGAACGACCAAAACCTCCAACTGATCTTATGGTTGGCCAGAGACCTCCACAAGTCAGTCAAGAAAAGTTGCGTGTCACACTCTCTGAACCAAAGCTAGGCTTTGTAAATGCATTTGGATATATCAGTTTATTTCCATTCTTATTAAAAATTGTTGAACCCAATTCACCCAAACTGTTTCAGATTTTAACTGATCTAAAAGACAAACGACTCACATGGACAGAGTTTGGATTAAGATCTTTGGGACAAACAGTGCCTTTATACAATAGATATAACACCGAGCATGATCCTCCATATTGGAGGGGAGCTATATGGATAAACATGAATTATCTAGCTTTGAGTGCCTTAGATTACTATAAAAGGGCCGAAGGGCCATATAGTAACACTGCAGAAGAGATTTACAATGAATTACGGACTAATCTAGTCAGAAACATTTTCAAACAATATAAGGGGACAGGTTATATATGGGAGAATTACAATGATAAAACAGGAGAGGGAAAAGGCTGTCATCCTTTCACAGGCTGGTCAGCTCTAGTAACACTTATAATGGCAGAAAAGTACTGAGGATATATATCAAAGTTAGTTTTACAAAACTGCAGGAGACTTGAGACAACCAACAATGTGGTTGTGTGTCTCAAGAAGACTCAGATCAGCCTAGGCATTAGCTCAGTCTGATCAGAGTCTTCCCTCATTCGGGAAAGTCTCGCAATTTGAGTATCTAATCATGACTTGGGTGTATATAAGGAGCATAACGCGTTGTACTATGTACCGAAAAATTCCATTTTGTTAGCTGGAACTGGCATATGGAAAATAAGTTCTGTAGCATGTGGGTTCAGCTCTATTAAAATCGATTATTCTGATTATCCGAAAAGTTTCATCAGCAAAATAAATGAAGTTTATGTATTTTTCAATAAAATATCGCTAAAGTGATATTTTTTGAAAAAAACATAGACTTCATTTACAACCTTTTGTTTAGCTGCAATAACACTTGTTATTGTGTTATTATGTTTTCTGTGACGTCAGCTTCACGTATATAATGTCAGCATCACTTTTTCACCCGCGTTATTAAAGTAGATCCTCTATGTACATCCGTGGTCTGATTCCACAGAATTGGCCGAGGCAGTTCCAATTTAGTCTTCCCTCTCCGAAGGAAGAAAACTTGGGTCCTTAGTTTGCCACTGAGTGCACAGTGAAGACTCTGATCAGACTAGGCAGAAGCCCAGTCTGATCAGAGTCTTCGCTCTGCGCACATCCATTTTGTTGGTATTGTCATGCCATGGCTCAATTTATGTTATGCACCATTTTGCTCAGAACAGTGGCAATCACTGTGTGGGTTGGCTGTTCTAAGTGCAGCAGGGTTAATATGATTATCATTGATGGGACCAATTAGTAGTAGGGAGAGTTCTCACCGAGGACACTGCATTGTGTGCTTGAGCAACACACTTTATCCTGTGCTTAGTACTGGTTCAACCCAGAGAGACTTGTCCCGACATGACTGAAAAGATGTTGACTGGGATGTAAAGAATAAAAAAAGTCTGGAGAATCAGGCCATCATCATTATGAAATGTCTCACCTCCGCCAAAAGACATGTCCCAGCAAGCAGTGTTGTGTGTGAACTCATAGGTCCAGATAAGTGAACTTTTGAGCATAAATAATTTGTATGTGATTTTATGCTTAGCCAACGCGTGTTTTTGGCTGCTCAAAAGAACAGTCTCATTGAGACAGTTCTTTTGAGTATCCACAACATCTGTTTTGGTTGAGAAATATTTTTTTTCTTAAATATGCACTCTTATCTGGCAGCCTAGAACTATGTATTGTAAACCGATCCAAACATGCAATCAGGTGTTGTATCATGCTAATTGCTACTGGGTTTTGCTAATGTGTGAGCTACAGCTTTGAAAAACAAAAGTGTTTAGAGAGGACCAATAGTTTACTCTCAAGATGTCCGTCTGTCTTCCAGTAGCAGAAACCTAGATTAACATAATATGCACAAAATTAGATTACTCAGATTTTACCAAATTGTGGTTGTTTAGAAAACAGAAACGGTATATATAGGGAGCACAGTGGCTCACCGGGGTCACTGCTTTGTGTCCTTGAGCCAGACACAAATCCTAGCTTAGTACTGGTTCAACCCAGGAAGACCTGTCCCTACATAATTGAAAGATGTTGATGGGACGTAAAGAATCAAATCAAACAAAACAAACAGAAACAGTATAGAACTGCAGAAATCAAGATTCTGCTCACTAGATTAATCGGGGTTCAGATTAAAGAATTTTATTCATTTGCTTAAAATAGCAAGTGACTACTTTTCTCACTTGCTAAGGTGTTGATCAACTTGCTTATTTTAATAGTGAAAGTGAATGTAGAACACCTTTTTTCCAGTTATATCTCTAGTAAATTTCACATATTCATTCATCATTTCACGGTCTGTAATGCATAGATTTTGTGACAAAAACAATTATTATCATATTTCTTGTTTCATATGGGGTTTCCTGGCAAACAGTGTGGATCAAGATCAGTCAGCTTCGGAAGAAGCAGGCTGATCAGGATCCCACTGTTTGCCATGCAGCTTTTGGTATGTTGGATGGTTTGGTTGATATGATAGTGAATTGTTTTCACATGCTAAAAATAGCAATGATGACAACTTCTTGATTTGGGAGAAAAATTACTAGCATTTAGCAAGTGCTAAATTTGATCCCTGTTAACCCTTTACTCCATAATAGCACCTTTTGACTCCTTTGATATATCATGTATTTGAAAATATTATGGAAAATGGAGCATTTGCTCTTTTGGAGCAATTGCTCCATTTTCCATAATATTTTAAAAAGTATTCAAAGCTTCACTTAAATTTTTTATTGAATTTTTTCAACATTGTCTAAAAATAGGAATGATGTCATGATCTAAAAATAGCCTGTGGAGTAAAAGGTTAATGAAACATTGATTGAGGGGTATATGAAGATTATGTATGATCTGGGAAGATTATGTATGAAGCCTGGAGATCTGGTGTGAGAAGGACAAGCCAACTGTAGCTTACCCCAGGAACTGGGAAACTATCTGCAGTCTAAATATCAAACCAGGATTTAAGTTAAGTAAGTAAGTGGGATGATAACTTAAAAAATTGAAAGCTTTTCAGCGGTAGAAGACTTATGTATTGCTTGCAACTCTCCAGTTACTTGTTTAAATACAGCAGTTGCCTATTGCTTGAAAAAATTGTATACTTAGTACTGGTTAGTTGCTTAGGAGGACGTATGCTTGTCAAAAAGGTTCCTGAACATGCCAAAAAGACAAATGACTAATAATGTAACGATGAAATTTTCACCTACGGAAGTTGTCTGCTTTTAACTCTTTGCTTGGGAGCAGCAAATTTTGTCCTCTACTGATAACTTTTGCAAGCAGTTTTGACCCAGATCAGGCCCGACGTCAGTGATATTCCTGAAAGAATTTTTTTTAAAAACTTGATTTTGAAAAAAATCAGCAGACGACAAAAAAATCGGGGAAAATTACCCAGCATGCAAAGTTAAAAGTATTGGAAGGAAACCTCTGTCACTAGTTTCCACTTTGTGTCAGCGCTTGCACTAACTGTTTAAACCAGGAAGTCATGATTTCCACCTTTTGAGATTTGGAAGTCATAGGCCTAAAATGTGGATGTGCCACGCCAAAAATGTTTCACAGAGGCTAGAATATTTTGCATTGTTTTGATTCTTTACGTCCCTGTCAACAATTTTTAGTCATGTTGGGACGGGTCTTCCTGGGTTGAACCTGTACTAAGCAGAGGATAAAATGTCTTGCTCAAGAGCACAAAGCAGTGCCTCCTGTGAGGCTTGAACCCGCAACCCCTGGATCTCGAGTCAAGCACTCTACCACTGAGCAAACAAGCTCCTCAAAAAGTTAGAAGATTCTAAGGCCTAGTATTTCTAAATCTAATGGGGTAGAAATTTTCATTACCCATTTCTCATCACTCAACATGAAATAAACTAGAAAACACTTAAAGAGTTTTGTTTATTTTATTGGTATCCATATAAAATATAGGAACTGTCTTGTGACAACCAGTTGTCGGCAGACTTATGATCTAGTGTTAAGCGGATGTCAGCAGATTAAAGTCGTGAGAACCAATTGTATTTTCCTAATACTACTGTGTACTTTAAAATTCTTTCAGGCGTTTATTTTGCTAATTTTCTTTTTTTACTATATTATGCATGTATATGACTGTAATGGATTACTTTAACTGCTGAATTTCGAAAATGGAATTATCCGTTACCAATATTTGATTTGCTGATGAAAAAAAAGTCACTGATGAGACTACTCCAAATGGAGCAGGCTGACCGGGACTAAGGACCTCGGACAGTCTTAATGAAGGATTGCCCATAAAAATGATCAGAGAAAGGTTTCAAAGAAAACGATATTTTTTCTATGAAAAAGATAGTAGGTTCAACCCTCAACTTATCCACAAAAGCAATTTTCTCATTGGACAAATACCAATTGAAAAATATGGGTTGAAAACTCTGTTTTTGCTATTCAACATATAGAAAATAGAAAACGTTTTACTGAAGTGCTTTCCCCCCCCCCCCCCCCCCCCCCCCCCCCCCCCAGCATTTATGTTAAAAATTAACAGTCTAAAATTTCTGGAGGGACGCAACTAATTACTAAAAAGAGAGAAAAAACACCTGTTTTTAATTCACTTTTCAATGCAGTTTTCAACTGTAGTGAACAGATTTATTGTAAAAGCATAATGTAATTTTATTTTTACAAATGATTTAAAAAGAAAACAAATTTTTTCGGAAAATGTTCATAATTGCAGACTTAGTCACTTTACCCCTTCAACTGCTGAATTTCAAAAACTGAAATCTACCTGCTGATTATCTAAACTAATTCATCCTAGTTATTGTAAATTGGGAAATTTTTGCAACAATTTTATTTTCACAATAGTGTTAAAAGACATATATTATATGCGACGTTAATGATTTGTGACAATGCCATGATTGACCTATATCAGTCAACGATAAAGTGATCTCACCATTTTGCCAGGCTTTTATTTTCACGAAACTTCAAATATGGGAAGTTTCCTGAAATTAAAACCCTCACGAAAATTACTGAATTTACAGTACCAATAAAGAATTTTGCTGTGGAAAGCCAACAAATAGGCACCAATTGTTCCAGTAGGATGCTGATCTGGCACTATTTTGTTTGCACATACAGTTAAACCTGTCTAAAACAGCCTCTCTCAAAAAGACAAAAAATAGTTTTCAAGACCAATTATGGCTTAATGCAGGTAAAAAGTATTGCAGAATGCTCCAATGGGAGCATTCTGAAATACTTTCGACCTTCATTAAGCTACCATTTGTCATTAAGATCTTTATTTTGTTTATTTTTGAGTGGCCGTTTTACACAGTTTTACTGTACCTTTCTCTTTAGGCACTAAAGACTTTTATAAAAAGAGGTATTGGATTCTTACACTTAGAATTGATAAAATGCCAAAATCCTATGTTGACCCTGACCTACTTTTGGACAAGGTAAATTTGATTCCTGGTGCATTTATGTTGGTACAATCTTAAAAACATGATTTTTCAATAACCAGAGTCATTTTACATGCAAGATTCGAATTGTTCATCCAAATAGTAACATAGTGCTGCAAACAAAACACACAGAGCAGTAAAATACAGTTCAATTGTTTAACTTTTCATGATAAATATAACCACAAAATCAATATTTCCATCCTAAATTACTTTTTAAAAAAAGCATTGTTGTTCCCTTTGTGCCTGGGATTTCTTGTTTCCTGAAGATTAGAGACCCATATGTTCAGTTTTGTTTTTACTCCACCAGGACTTCTAATGGTAGTTTGACATCTCAACACAATGGTCATTGGTCAAAAGCAGAAAGCTGGTGCTAAGTGCATGAAAGCACTTTTCATTACCTCTCATGAACAGACTAAATTTTACTGAATCTACTGGGAGCGCAGTAGTAGAGTGCTTGACATGAGACTGAGTGACTGCGGGTTCGAGCCTCACCAGGGTCACTGCGTTGTGGTCTTTGAGCAAGACACATTTATCCTAGCTTAGTACTGGTTCAACCCAGGAAGACCTGTCCCTACATAACTGAAAGATTGTTGACAAGACATAAAGAATCAAATCAAACAAACAAAACTGAATCTACTGTTTACAAATTTGGAATTTTGACACATACATATATATGTAGCTAAACCACTTCAACTGAGTCTGCTATTTTCACATTTTGTATGCTCACTCTTTCCAGATGATCCATCATTTAACCCTTTATGTACTAATGGATTCTTCCTTCTGCTTTGATACATTAAACCTGGGATGATTCATTGTATTTACAGCACCCTAGATAAGCAGCGTATTTGCCTAAATACGCAAATAAAATCATCAAAAAAGCAATTAAAATTAAATGTGTGCGTACCGAAAAGCAATTCGGTCGATCGGTATGCAATTACATGCGGTGTCATTGTATACCGTTTGGTCCATTTCGTTTCCATTTGTGTAATATACAAATGCCAGTCGGGTATTGATTTTTTTTTACTAGCGAGCGCCCAGTATAATTGCAATTTTATGAATAAAATATGGCCGCCAGTCAAGTATTTTAGCGGAAAAACTTTTGCAAAATGGATGCGAGCAACTGTCAACAGGGCGATGAGATTTGCTTCACATACAATAAAAATCTGCTAGTTGGCAGACGATGAGAGTTAATATGTAGGGACATTCATAATGGCTTTATTCAATAAGAAAACGTATGTAATCACTACCAAAAACGTGGCGTAAAAAAATAATAAAAAATACGCAATTGTTTTTGCAAGTACGCAATTGAGGATAACCAGGTTGCGTAAATACCCAATTGACCCAAAAGCTTATCTAGGGCGCTGTATTTATCGAGGGGTCACAGGTTATAATTTCCAAATAATATTGTTTTTTTTTATCTCTGAAAATTGTTTTTTGTCTTATCAAATAGTGTAGACCCTGATGAAATGTCACATTATGTGGCATTTTATCTGGGTCTTCACTTTTTGCCATTGTACTCCTTTAGGAGTCACTCGTATACAATGGGTTAAATAATTCAACTGTTGTGCTGCTTTGAGTTGGTAGAACTTCTCCCCATACATCAATAAAATGATTTCCAGTAACTTTCATGAACAGTCATTATTGCATAAAAAGCCGTGTCCCACGCTATTAACAGCCATGTTTTAACCAGCCAAAACCCATGAATTAATCAGGCAATTCACGTGCTGTTGATGCACAGCTTTTGTACTTTCCATATACGCATTCTAGGCCATCACAAAAATGGACGTCATCAACAGTAACGTACATAGAAATTAAACGTTATTTAGTGACGTTAGAATGACGTATGCCGTTGCTCTGGAACTTGCGTTTTCAAAACCTACGAATCCTTCATGCTTTTGTGCCATTATAGTAATACAAAATGAACTTTTCGAAGCGTTTTTCCGAAGATTTCAAGCGACAAAATGACTTTATGCATTTATAACGATCAAATATGGGTTTCTGATACACTAACATCTTCTAGACCCCTCGGTGAATGTTAAAACCCTCGCCTTTCAGGCTCGGGTTTCAACACCGCCCCTCAAGGTCCAGCAGATGTTAATGCATAGAAAAACATGTTTGATCCCTATAATGTAATGGAGTCTACTGTTTTCAATTCTAAACAAAACTGCAGAAGTGCATTTGAATGGGGATAACCATTTTCAAAATTTTCATTTGGGGATGTATATTGTTGGATATATGTTCGGAAATCACGCTTTACGGCTCCACTCACGTGTCGCCGTAACACTAAATTTCCGACCATATATCCAACAATATATACCTCCCCAAATGAAAAATTTGAATGCAATTATCCCCTAAGTCAGCCTCAAAATACTGAATTAGCAAGAGTATAAGCTTTACTGATATATTTTCAGTTGACCCTGTCAATTACGGTGCAGGCCCCTCACCCTATGCTAAGTGCCTTTTAAACTCTGCTGTGAATAAGAAAGAAGCAAACTTGAAAAGTTGTGCACAACCATATAGTCATCTTTGTACTTTATTTACACAGACTTCAAAATTGAAAAAAGCAACTTTGATTTGAAGTGCACAACCCCACTTTTTTAGGGTAACAAAAATAGCCCCCTTACATTCACTTTCTATAAAATCTTCCTCAACTTCTCTTGAATGAATTACTTTTACAAAAATAAACAGGGAAATGTTTACTTCATCAATAACTTGATTCAAAGTAAATATATTGAAGCCTTGCTTATTTGAAATTTAGGAATGAATGTTTTGAACAACATGTGCCAATTTTTGTAGAAATCCACCCCTGCTCCGCAGTGAATTAAATATTAAATATGATTTTATCTGATAAAATGTGTCATAGTCATTTCCGATAGTGTGCAATGTTATGGGCCCCACAATTTTAGGGGACATGACTGTAACCTAAATATCTAAACTTGAAATTGTTTTATATTGTAGTCGTCCTACTGCAAGTTTTAAGATTTGAGTTTCTAAAGTTCAGGATATTGGAAATTTTTTGAACTTTCACTCATGAGGTCCATAAGCTGTCAATGGGCTGTCTGTAGCTCCATGTACATTAATAAAATGTTTATATTCCATATTCATATACTTTGGGACTATTTGGTTCTAGAAGAAAGCAGAATACTGCTGAAGCTGGTGCTAGGGGGAGTGAGGGCCGTTGAACTTTCCATTTACTCTCATGAACAGACTCAATAAAACCAAGTCATCTGTTTTAAATTTATTTTCCAGATAGGAGTACACAATTAATAATTTTGTTATTTCTCAACCAAAACCTATGTTCTGGGGCTCAAAAGAACCGTCTCGATGAGATGGTTCTTTTTTGCACCCAAAACACATGTTTAAACTGAAGGATGAGAAAATAATCACAATTGTATGCTAAACTTTTTGCTTTTTTTAGACCTAGCTAACGAAGAGTCCAATAACTCAACTAATAAGTGATTATCTTTTACTTCATAAATCTATACTGATAGGAGTTTAATAAGTGATTATTTATTGCTCCATAATTCTCTACTGTTAGAATGTTAATAACTGATTATCTTTTGCTCCGTAGAAGTTTAATAAGTGATTATCTTCTGCTCCATAAATCTGTACTGGTAGAAGTTTAATATGTAATATTTTTATTCTCTACCACTAAAGCTTCTGCTAGAGGGCATGAAGGCTATTATTGCACATTCCATTAAATCCCATCAATAAAACCAATAAAACTGAGTCTGCTGTCTTCCAATTTTGTAGATTCACTCTGTTTACGTACTGTTTTCGTCAGAATATAGCAAGTGTCATGATTATCAACTACCCATAGAAAGGTGTAACTCCTGTTCTAAGGCTTTGTTTTGCTGGTAAAAGTTAGACACCTGTGTAAGAACTGTTTGAAGAAAAGTAAACCTTCCTAACAGAGATGGAAGCTGTTTATCTGTTGTGTCTTTTCTAAGGCTTTGAGCATATATGGACTTCAGTTCATTCAGAATAGTGCTGTTGGATTTACTGGAAAAGAATAACAACTTGTCATTAGTATCAATTAACTCTTACCCCACCACTATTTTTTGTCCTCAAAATATCTGGTTTTTGGGTGCAGGACAACTCCGCCCAAGACAACTTCGCCAACATAAAACTCAGCCCAAGGGCCAAAACTTGGCCCAATGTAAAATTCAAAAGACAACTTGACCCACATTTTTAGAGGGACTAAAGCATGTGTGCTATGTTATTACTTGGAAGACACGCCACTTCACGCTAGCCTAAGAATCAAGTATCCTAGGTCAAAAGTTTCCAGCTGGTACCGCACAGCTATTGTTGTGTCTTGTGGTGGTGTGAATGGATCCATTTTCTTCATTCAAGTTTGCTAACAAAGAAGGCTGTAGTGAGTCTGTACATATGCCCAGACACATTATCCTTCAAAAGTAGCTTATGTGATACTGTAAATCCGACCCAATTTTTCGTAAAACAATTTACATGCAGACATTAATATCCTTGAATAATATCATGTGTGAAAGTTCAAAATTTCCGAAATCCTGAAAACTTGCAGGATGCCTATAAAAAAGAATAATTTCAAGTTTAAATGATTAATTGTGTTTAGCTAATCTGAAAAGTAATCAGAGAAACTATTATAATCTACCTAATTCAGCCTTTTGAGGCTGACTTTCTTTGGAAAGTCAGCCTCAAAATCCTGAATTCAGGGTTAATCCTGAAAACTTTCACCCATGTAAAATTTGGATGAACAGAGAATGCTCCGGTGAGACTGCTTTGATGAACAAGCTCATTCAGATTTTCACTGGTCGCTTTGCTATGTGATTTTGTGCAACGTTTTTCATGGCACTGACTGAAAGAAACATACATGTACAGACAGACAGATGGATAGAAACACATGCGCATGTATAGACAGACAAACTAATAGAAACTTTCATGAGCATGTACAGACAGACTGATAGAAATACATATGAGCATTTCAATTTACAGATAGACCAATAGAAACAAACATAAGCATGTACAGAGATCTATACAGATCGAAACATACATACACATGCATGGATAGACAGACCTATAGAAGCATACATTCACATGTACAAATAGCCAGGCTTATAGAAACGTACATGTATGCTAATGTACAGGCAGACTGATAGAATCATACATGCCCATGCACAAATAATCTTGGCGTGAGTTGTCAAATGCTATTTAGTCACAGAATCTTATCTGCAGTATTTGCTACTACCATGAATGACTTCTTCAAAACAAAGCCAGCTAATCTGGATCTCCACTGTTTTCAAAAGAAGGCATAGATTTTTTTTTAATGTTGATTAAGTATTAAAGAATGGAATTAACTGGGAAAATAGTCAAATGTATGCTGATAAAGTCATCTGATCAGGATCTGCACTGTTTTCCATGCAGCCCCAGAATCCAAAGTATTCATTGAAATCAAGCATCTGAACTATCTGGGAAACTGATGTAACCAGGCCAAATAAAAAATATGTGTGTTTCGGGTTACGGGTCTGAAAATTTTTCATGAAAAATATCATTTTATGCATTTTGAAAGGCAAAATGCCTTTCAAAATGCATAAAATAATATTTTTTTCCAGAAAACCTGAAAAAAATTATAGGTTTCACCAATAAATTTAGGTAGGGTAGGATTACCCTAAACACAGGTATTTTTTATTTGGCTTTAAACTATTCAGCAGGATAGGGGTTATATGGAATCTGTTCTTGATACTTACTGTTTTTTAAGATTACTATTAACAAAAGCTTTCATCAACTGCAGAAGAATAGACTGTAGTTTTGTTTCTAGAATCTCAGAGATCTTCTCTCCCTCTTCTAGAAACCTGTCATCTTGGTCCGCTTCCCCCAACAGCTTGATGGTGCATTTTACAAGCTCCTGACAGTCAGACACAAGATGTAACATCTGTAGTAAAATACGCAGCCTAGATCTTGGGTTGCTCTGTCCTAGAAATAACAACAAAAAAGTAGTTCTAAGATCTTATAGTAGAAGCCAAAACCTTCGAGCGTAAAAAAACCATAAATCCAAGACAGTCAGGCCTCCAGATAGAGTGTGTAATACAAAAAAAAAAGTTTTCTTGTTTCTAATACAAAACATATGTTGTGGACCGCAAAAGAACACTCTCAATCTTTCAAGCATCCAAAACACATGATAAAGATGATGAATAAGAAAATATTCACAATTTTACACTAAAAATATTTGCTAGTCCTGACCTGAATGTGAGTAATCATGGCAGAGTAGCAATTATCAGCCTTATTATGTAGTAATTATCAATTAAAGACCTAATGATTCGAGATCTCATAATTAGGTGATTGGGGAAAAGTCAGGGGAAACTTGCTTAGCTACTTCTATATGAACAAGCTAAGCTATTTTTATATGAACCATAAATCCTACAATAATATCTCTTTTACATCTCCCAGATCTGCGTCAGGTTGAGAATGTTGTTATGCAAATACGGTCCTGCAAAAATAAATGTTATCATTATTAATCAATTATATGCTATGCTTTCTAATTCAACAATTGTCATCTTAATAGTGAATTGGGGAGTTGCAGACAAGGTATACCCCCATTATATACAGTAAAACCTGTGTAAAACTGTCACTCTCAAAAAGACCGAAAATAGATTTTCAAGACCAATTATCATTTAATGCAGGTCAAAAGTATTGCAGAATGCTCCAAGTAGAGCATTCTGCAATACTTTCGACCTTCATTAAGTTACTATTTGTCATTTAGATCTTTGTTTTGTCTATTTTTGAGTGGCCGTTTTACACAGGTTTTACTACATCTTGAGAAAGGAGGGGGAAACAGGCCTTTTTAAACTACCAGCATTTATTTCATAGGTCCAGATCAGAAACTTTTTGTGCATAAAATTGTTAGAACTTTCATATTCATCTGTTCAAACATATGTTTGGGTATGCACAACTGCTTTGAGAAATATAAAAAAAATGTTTGATTACATGCTCTTATCTGGAGAGACAAATTTTACTTTAATTGGAGGAGATGTTACTGGATGAGGCAAAGTGTTTCTCATGTTTTCTGAACATCTGCAAAAATTATGAGTTCTTATGTTTAAAAGCTTTCCCTATTTTCCTGGCAATAAAGTGACTTCTGGGCTAGCTAGTTGACTGGCTATATAAGCTGTTGCAGGGACCAAGCTGGCCCAGAATTTTAGGGAGAAGTGACTTCTCCCTGCAGGAAAATTAGGGATAAGTGACAGTCAGATAGGGAGAAGTTATAGCGCAAAATTACCGCATTTTCTGTCAATTTAGAAGCAAATAAGCCATTACACATACTATTGCCATTTAATGGAAGGAGAAACACGATGCAGTGGTAGTAGATTGTCTGATAATGTCACCACAGCTTGCATTTGTGTCGTGACAGAATGAAAATGAGTCTCCCAAAAAAAAAAAAATTTTTTTTTTTTTTTAGGGAGACTCCCACTTCTCCCTAGGTCCCATTTAGGGCGAAATTTCGGCCCCTAGGGCGACTATATCGCCCTAATCGCCCCCTAGCTTGATCCCTGTGTTGTGATTGTGCAGCTACCTTACATTTTGAATGAAGAATTTTACCCAGTATGATTTACAGTCAAGAGCATATGTCTGTACTAAACTAGGTATATAATAAAATGAATCCACATGACATTTTTGAATTAAAAGTTAAAACTTCTAAGCACAATTTGGCTTATTAAGCTAAGAAGTGTATTTTTTCCAAGCTCACCTGTAAGTGTGAAGTCCAGTAAAGCTAGCCATTCCAGCTGAACTCTGAGACCATCTATAGAACAATCCATCTGTTGAAACTGTTGTACAGCTTTAGTATAGTGACTGTCTGCTAGCTGTCGTAGATGACGCTTTTTCTGCTCCAGTTTCTGTAAAGGCCAAAAGTAAAATATTTTTGTTTTTATTTACCACTTCAATCCATTTCAAGTTAATGAAGTATTACAAGCAATACAAAAGTCCTAATGGATAAACATTGAACATAGGGATATTGTGAGGATGTTTGGACTAGCCAGCAAACTCTCAGCCTGATAAATGAAAATAGATTTTGTGCATATGAGGATGAGACAAATATATTGTAACCAGTCTATTTTTAAAAATCTGAAATTGAGAATCATACTAATATTTATATGTGCATAAATTTTGGTATCTAAGCTTTAGATTGATACCAATTTCATACTTATATGATCCACAGCATGAGATTTCCAGCAATGTGGTATGTGCAACCTGCAAAGGCTCAGACAAGCAGTCTGATCAGAGCCTTTGCTTGTTGCTTGAAAATTCTGTGACTGTTGAGCTACTGAATGAACATCATTTGGATTTTCTAAGCTTATCAGGAGGCTGCATAGGCTCATCTGAGTCTACACATGTCAAAATGCCACATTGTTGGAAATCACATGTGGCGGCTCAAATGCTAGAAATACAGTTTTGTATACCCTCTATCTATATAGGCAGTAGTGTAAAAACGGTTACCAAATGTGTTACAAATATGACTGCAAATAGGTCTTAAATCCCAGCTCTTGTAAAACTCGGTAAAAAATAAAAGGATATTTATGACGAATGTTGTACTGGTTATGAACGTAGTGAAGTATAAATTTCATTAATTTGCAATGGGGTGAACTCTAGAATACAATCAGTTCAGAACACTCCTAAATCAGGAAGAATGAAGACTATGACTGATCTTAAGATGCATAGAAAATATGGAAGATCTTGCAAGAGCTGACACAAGATACTGCTCAGCAGATTGGCAATTGAACTACTTTCAGCATTATGTGCAGTGTGCTTAAGATGAAGTGGAAAAGGGCTTATTAGGTTCCCTATTTGCTTATGGAGGACCAAAAACATGTGAGTGTAAAACTGCTGAAAAAGCTGTTGAAAATGTTTCCAACAAACAATTGATGCAAGTTTTCAAACAAAGTGGCTCTGACTGGTGAAAAAAGTTAGATTCAGTTCTTTGAACCTCAACAAAAGATTAGGAATTGAGTATAGGCAGCTAAACATAGCAGAAGATCATGCATTGCAAAAATAACTAGGGGTGCTAAGCATGTTATCTATGTAATATTCTTCTCTATACATGTAGCAGCCATTCAAGTACCTGTGCCTAAATGCAAAGTTCTGAGAAAGTAAAACTGGTATTATAAAAACATCTGAAAACTGGTAGATGTGGCATTTATTTCTTGCCTGACAATGCCTCTTCACATAAAGCTAGCATTGTGACGTCATATTTGACGTAAAAAGGAGTCACTGTGCTAAAACATCAGCCTTACTGGACAGATCTGGCCTAGTGTGCCTTTTTCTTGTTCCTGCAGCTGAAAAAAATTTCACTGGTTGGAAATATACAAAGAGGAATCATCTTGGTTCTGCAATTTGTCAATAGTTAAAGGGTATGTCAAGAAAACAAGCGAACCACTATGTGTACAAAGCGTGCACTTGATTTATGTGATCATCTTTATAGGCAAACTTAACAGAGATTTCTTGACACACTAAAATGTACTATCACTGGTTTGTTGGTGCAATGTCGATGAAACATTCCTAATATGATCAAACTCAAGAGAGGAGCTGGACATCCAGGGTGAAAGAATAATGAGACCAGGGTCTTTTTATCAAAGCAGGTGTATAAAAACTTTATACCTGCATCATTGTTTCAAATTTGTTACAAACCTGTGTCCTAAAAGAGTTGTGGAAAAGTGAGGCTAGGCGATGGTTGATAGTTGCTGCTCTATACTGGTACATTGGCTGTCTTATAGAACCTGTGTCCCCTTTGCAGAATTTCAATGACTTGTGCATCAGATCAACTATCTCTTTCTCAATCTGTTCAATAATAAACAAAGTCACTCTCAAAAAGACCGAAAAATTGGTTTTCAAGACCAAATGTCGCTTAATACAGGTCAAAAGTATTGCAGAATGCTCCAAGGGGAGCATTCAGCAATACATTTGACCTTCATTATGTTACCATTTGTCATAAAGATCTTTATTTTGTCAATTTTTCAGTGGTGCCGTTTTACACAGGTTTTACTGTAGCTTTTAAAAATGGACCAGGACATAAGATTTTGGTACGTATTGAATTGTCAAGCAACAAAGGCTCAGGCAAGCATGTGCAAATAAGCAGACTTGCCAAGCCTTTGCTGCTCACATACACAAATATGGATGTAAATGAAGACTTGGACTGAAGTTCAAGAGCTCTGGTCACTCTACAAGGAGCCTAGGCAGGCTGTGCAGCATATAAGTATAAGAATAGGAAAAGGCTAAAAGCAAAACTACTAGATTGTTTTTATGAAATTGAATACATATGTCTACCAACTCTTACCATTATTTTAGTAAGGTAAAGCTTATTGTATCTGGTATGATTGGTGAGGGCAGGTAACTCACAGTTTCAATAATTACAGAGTTACATGGACAAACTTTAATATGAAAAATAATCAACCATTACTTTATAAAGGTAAAGCTTATTGTATCTGGTATGAAGGCAGCAGACTTGGGGTCAATTACTTTGAAAAAGTAATTAATTACATACAATTACATTGGAAATTGTTCAATTAAATTACAATTACAATTACATGGCTTTTGGTCAAAGTAATTAATTACATACAATTACTTTGCCAAATGTAATTAATTACATTACAATTACATTTCACTGCCACTAAGAGAGCTTCATCAGATTTTAATTTCAAAGATATTTGAAATGAGTTAAAATCTCCTACAAAGTCTGAGTAACCTTGATATTCTAAATTCAATATATGTCTATTAGGATGATCTTATTTTTTCCTCTTGTATCAAGTTATTGTCAAGTGATGCTACTTAAACGAAATGAAATGTACAAAATCAGTTGTTGCATTTTGTGATTGATGACATGATCACACAAGAGAAAATACAGAAACTATTAATATTTTTTGTTTGGGGTGGGGGAGGGGGATAAATTGCCAAAGTTCTCAAACAAGCTGATAACCACAGAACAAAGATCAGGAATACACATTGGCTTGAGAAAGGCTTACAACTGTGGACGATAAACCATGGAAATTGTTTTGTAAAACTGTATAACCGTTTTCAAAAAGTGTTGATAAAATATCTTTGTAGGCCTATGAGTTCTGAAAGTTAGCAAAAAAGTACAAAAGGAATATCAGATAGTGACAAACTAAAATATTACTAGCCTATTGAAATGCTGGCTTGACAAGTAAGAGGTTGCTAGTTCGGTCATCACTGGAACATCTATTTTATTTTTTTTATTTTTTTTATTAATGATGGGCCCCAGGTTCACTGAATGAGTAAATTTCAATTTAATTTTCTGGATCACATTTTACGATTATTTATTTTATGATTACGTATTATTATTACTATTATTATTATTATTATTATTATTATTATTATTATTGAAAATGGCAAATGAGGAGTTTAAGGGCTTTAAATAGTGTAGTGGATAGATTTGGTCATGCACCTTAGCATATGAGTGTGTTGATCCTAGATGTGAAAATTTAACTAAATGCCTTCAAGGAGTCATTTCACTAACCAACAATATTGTCTGAATAAATACTATTGTTGAGATTTTCACACCTTTCTTTGTTTTTGTATTGTTTTGGTAACTTAACTATTAAATGTTGATTGTCACAAAGCCATATCTTTTATAAGCAGATAAACAAAGAATAAATAATTTGCTTAAAAAGGAATAGTAGAAGTAACATACACGTGTTTGTGTCTGCGGTAAAATTGCTATATTCTATTTTTATGTCTATAGATACTAGCATGACTAGTCCCAATTCTCTTTTGTTTCATGTTGCGTCCAACTAGAACAGCAAATGATATATGCATTTACAAATGCCAAGAACAATATATTTAGCAGTATTTTAAGTAAGTTCTATGATAATCTTTAGTAACTGAAGTTCATACCTGATCTGAAAAGTACATGTAATTAAAAAGTAATTGAAAGTAATTGTTAATTACTCCCATTTTTGGCCATGTAATTAATTACATTCAATTACAGTAATTAAAGAAATGTCTTAATTACAATTACATGCAATTACTTAAGAAAATGTAATTAAATTGCAATTAATTACAATTACAATTTTAATTACCCCAACTCTGGAAGGCAGGTAACTCACAGTTTCTATAATTACAGAGTTACATGGACAAACTTTAATATGAAAAATAATCAACCATTACTTTATAAAGGTAAAGCTTATTGTATCTGGTATGAAGGCAGGTAACTCACAGTTTCTATAATTACAGAGTTACATGGACAAGCTTTAATATGAAAAATAATCAACCACTACTTTATAAAGGTAAAGCTTATTGTATCTGGTATGAAGGCAGGTAACTCACAGTTTCTATAATTACAGAGTTACATAGACAAACTTTAATATGAAAAAAAAAATCAACCATTAATTTATAAAGGTAAAGCTTATTGTATCTGGTATGAAGGCAGGTAACTCACAGTTTCTATAATTACAGAGTTACATGGACAAACTTTAAAATGAAAAATAATCAACCATTACTTTAGTAAGGTAAAGCTTATTGTATCTGGTATGAAGGCAGGTAACTCACAGTTTCTATAATTACAGAGTTACATGGACAAACTTTAATATGAAAAATAATCAACCATTACTTTATAAAGGTAAAGCTTATTGTATCTGGTATGAAGGCAGGTAACTCACAGTTTCTATAATTACAGAGTTACATGGACAAACTTTAATATGAAAAATAACCAACCATTACTTTATAAAGGTAAACTTATTGTATCTGGTATGAAGGCAGGTAACTCACAGTTTCTATAATTACAGAGTTACATGGACAAACTTTAATATGAATAATAATCAACCATTACTTTATAAAGGTAAAGCTTATAGTATCTGGTATGAAGGCAAGTAACTCACAGTTTCTAGAATTACAGAGTTACATGGAAAAACTTTAATATGAAAAATAATCAACCATTACTTTAGTAAGGTAAAGCTTATTGTATCTGGTATGAAGGCAGGTAACTCACAGTTTCTATAATTACAGAGTTACATGGACAAACTTTAATATGAAAAATAATCAACCATTACTTTATAAAGGTAAAGCTTATTGTATCTGGTATGAAGGCAGGTAACTCACAGATTCTTTAATTACAGAGTTACATGGACAAACTTTAATATGAAAAATAATCAACCATTACTTTATAAAGGTAAAGCTTATTGTATCTGGTATGAAGGCAGGTAACTCACAGTTTCTATAATTACAGAGTTACATGGACATACTTTAATATGAAAAATAATCAATCATTACTTTAAGGTAAAGCTTATTGTATCTGGTATGAAGGCAGGTAACTCACAGTTTCTATAATTACAGAGTTACATGGACAAACTTAAATATGGAAAAATTAACAAATCAAGAGGCACTACTCCTAAAAAAAAATCAAAGATGTACATGCTCATTATATTCATAACTAGATATAGACCTGGCACTGATCACTTGTGTAAAGTTTAGAGGAAATCAGCCACTCAGCTTACAGTGCTTAATACTGAAAAATACACAAAAGCAGATGGGACAGACTGCTGTGAGGTTATAGAAAGTTTTTCATGCTCTGCTCAATGCAACTGAGCATGAAATTAATCCTGCTCATAAATGTTAAATGCTGTCAAAAATTTATTAGCAGGATAAATACAACAGCTGAGCATTAATGATTATAAAGCAAAAAAAAATAACTTATTTTTCAGCATTTTAATTTTTAATGAGCAGCTGAAATTTCATCCTCAGTTGAGTTGAGCATGGAAAAAGTTTTATAAGCTCATGGCCAGCTTACCTCTTCCTGGCTCTGACTGCTTAAAGGGGCATAATCCTGTAAGAGAGTTGCCATGTTTAAGTAAGTGGTGGACAACTCCCAGATAACAAGGTTTTATAACCTCATGGCCAGCTTACCTCTTCCTGACTCTGACTGCTTAAAGGGGCATAATCCTGTAAGAGAGTTGCCATGTTAAAGTAAGTGGTGGACAACTCCCAGATAACAAGGTTTTATAACCTCATGGCCAGCTAACCTCTTCCTGACTCTGACTGCTTAAAGGGGCATAATCCTGTAAGAGAGTTGCCATGTTAAAGTAAGTGGTGGACAACTCCCAGATAACAAGGTTTTATAACCTCATGGCCAGCTTACCTCTTCCTGACTCTGACTGCTTAAAGGGGCATAATCCTGTAAGAGAGTTGCCATGTTAAAGTAAGTGGTGGACAACTCCCAGATAACAAGGTTTTATAACCTCATGGCGAGCTTACCTCTTCCTGGCTCTGACTGCTTAAAGGGGCATAATCCTGTAAGAGAGTTGCCATGTTAAAGTAAGTGGTGGACAACTCCCAGATAACAAGGTTTTATAACCTCATGGCGAGCTTACCTCTTCCTGGCTCTGACTGCTTAAAGGGGCATAATCCTGTAAGAGAGTTGCCATGTTAAAGTAAGTGGTGGACAACTCCCAGATAACAAGGTTTTATAACCTCATGGCCAGCTTACCTCTTCCTGACTCTGACTGCTTAAAGGGGCATAATCCTGTAAGAGAGTTGCCATGTTAAAGTAAGTGGTGGACAACTCCCAGATAACTGATTCATGTAGTCGTTTAACACTGCCACTCTTCCCCAGCATCAATGCAGTCTTGTACTGATCTATAGCCTAAAATATAATAGGAATAATTCTAATAATTCCAAAGGGAATAATAAACTATAAATAATAAAGTCAATGAATTACATCCACTCTTAATCAAATTTTCAGCCATGTGCCTTTTTCAGGATATTCGAAACAACTTTTTCAACTAAGTAGCATCCATGATGACCATATGGCTTATGATATAATAATTTTAGTGTTTACTTGTTCTGGCTTGGTTTAACTCATTGCCTCCTGGTGTTGTCTGCTGACAACTTTTGCAAACAGATTGGACCCAGATAAGGCCCGACAAAATGTCGGGCCTGATCTGAATCCAATCTGTTTGACACTCAGATGGTATTCTTGAAATAATTTTTCGAAAAGTTGATTTTGAAAAATAGCAGACAACAAAGAAAACATGAAAATTTCCCAGGGGGCAAAGAGTTAAGAACCCAGTCAACCATGACAGCCACAGTGAGTTATCTAACTTTTCTTGCACAAAACCTACACTAATTAAAATAAATTAAGCCTAAGCAGTTACCCAAGTGTATATGAGCCGAACACAAGATTTTGATACTTCTATTAAAATTATGCGTAAACACTCTTTAAACATACAAGGCCATGTAGCGCAGTCGGTAACGTGTCTGGCTGCAGATACGTGTCTGACTGCAGATCCAGGGGTCGCGAGTTCGATCCTGGCCCGGTCCCATACTTTCGTGGAGATTGATGTTCAAATAATTTCTATGGTCATTCTCCTCCCTTCCGCTGATTCAAGAAGGGTTGTTGTCAGTTACAAGCGAAAGTATGTTTGAACTGATTCTTTACGTCCCATCAACAATCTTTAAGTTATAAAGGGACGGGTCTTCCTGGGTTGAACCAGTACTAAGCTAGGATTAATGTTCTTGCTCAAGGACACAACGCAGTGACGCCGGTGAGGCTCGAACCCGCGGCCCTTCGGTCTCGAGTCAAGCACTCTACCACTGAGCCACTGTGCTCCCGCGAAAGTATGTGCACGAAGTACTGGTTAACTGCTTAGTCAAGCTTGCCCAGGAAAAAAAGTGTGGTTAGGTGAACTGACTGTTCTGATATGACCATAGCTGTTGACTGGGACGTAAAGAATCAAACCAAACCAAACCAAAAAGAAACTCCTTTAAACATGCATGCACAGCTAACTAGCAAGACAAGATACCTAAAATTATCCTAAATATTTATCTACTTTCCTACTTTGCGTGTACAAGCAGTGAAGTCTCTGACAAAACTGCACATTTACACAGGCTCTTCTGAGCCTTTGCTGCTGGCATATACCACTAGTACCAAATCTCATGTGCTGGCACATATGTTCTGAGCAAATTGAGAATCTGTACAATGCTAAAAGTGGGAATTCTCATTTTGGCATTGTAATTCCTGAATTGTCCATGCACAAAATGGAAATAGGAATACAGTGGATACTGAGACAACACCCTTTGAGAAAATTAAAACTTGCTAAACGCCTTCAAGTTGGAGGCTCACACAAAATTTCATCTCTGTCAGAAGTTGAGTCAATTTTTAAGATGACTGCAATGGTGGATTGGTCCAAAAGTATCACACAATATTTTAGCTCAATTTAGTTATTTAGTCTATCTAGACAAACAGTGCAGACCCTGATGAAATGCCATGTTCTACGTTTCACATGACTCTTCACTGTTGCCAAAGTACCCATTTAGGGGTTTCCATTATGCCAGGAGTTAAATATGAGTACCTTGTTGAAATAGTTCCTTTCTAAGCTACTGAACTCTCTACTAGGTCCTTGCAGTGAAATATGAGTGTATGTTTGAGCGCACAGTCTCATCAGGCGACCAAAGTTACAATGAAGAAGAATTTGATTGGCTGTGTCCTGGATCCCTTCAAAAGTTGTTAACCCTTTTTGTAGGCTTGCCTGGCTGGATTGCCACAGACACTGTAACTCTTCTGAAGGACCAGCTTCTGTACCTGTACCAAAATAAGCCACAATTTTAATGCACTTGCTAATGTTAACCCCTTTACTCCATAGGCTTTTTTTAGATCATGACATTATTTTCTATTTAGGCTTTTTTTAGTTTTTAGATCATGACATTATTTTCTATTTTTAGACAACTTTGAAAAAAAAATCTTTTTTTTTAAATATTGAAAATAATATGGAAAATGGAGCATTTGCTCCAAAGGAGCAAATGCTCGATATTCCATACCATTTCCAAATAAATAGTATTTCAAAGGCGTCAAAAGGCGTTATCATGGATTAAAGGATTAAGCAACATCTTATTGGATATTGTAAGAAATTTGTGACTGTATATTCTGCGATGTACTGTCAGAAATAGTTTCATGTCATTTATTACATCACATTACGTTGGATGACATGTGGTATGTACATAGCTTACAATGTTCAGATATGAGCTGAAACAAAGACTTTCTACAGTTAACAAGTGCAAAAAGTGCATTAGAATGGGGATAACCATAATCAAAACTATAATTTGGGAAAGCAAATCGTCGGATATACTTTCGGAAATCATGTTTACGGCTACATTCACCTTAAAACTATATTTCCGACCGCATATCCAAATGAAACTTTTTAACATGGTTATACCCTAAATCAACAAATGCTATGGAGAATGACCAACTCTATCCACTGTCCTTAGGTTTTAACCCTTTATGCACTAATTAATTATTCCTTCTGATTTGATACAATGAACTTAGGATGGTCCATTGTATAATTCAAAGTGTCAAATGTTATAATCCACAAATTGTCTCTTATCTAAACTCTTTTTGGATCACTTTAATTACATAGCAGAAATTTGGTGTATGTAGCTACCTACAGCTGTTCAATATCAATGTGTAAAACAGACAGAGACAGAAATAATGATAACCCTGGTTGCTCTGTTTTTTATAGGTCTCAATAATTTGAACAATCTTTGTAGAGGATTGCCTATTTGTGCCGAATTATTTTCATATCTATACAGAGTAGCTTTTGATAAAAACATTTTTTCAAGTTTCCCCTATACATAGATAACAATGCCCCTCCACCCCACCCCACCCCATCCTGGTAGTTCTTGACAAGAAGAATTTTTTATATCAGATTATTTTCAAATTACAGCAATAGTTTTTAACAACAAGACTCTTAAAGATTTTCCTCTTGCCTGCCATGACAACCAGAATTCTGCATGTAATGGAAATCTTTGAGCTTTTTCAAAGAGGACCATCCTGGAGTTTGGTAAAATTCAAATCAGTGGTTAATAGAGTTTGCTTAAAGCAAATTGCTGACTGATAGACAGACAGTTGACGGTAGAAGGACGAGCAGACAACGACAGATATTAGAGGATCACAAAACCTCATCTCGAGCCTGTATCTGAGGTAAGCTAAAATGTATTGTCTGCTACAGTGATAATTGGTACTTAACTCTTTGCATGCTAGGTAATTTTTCATGCTTTTGTTATCGTCTGCTGACTTTCTTTCAAAATTAACTTTTTTCTAAAAGTTCTTTCAGGAACACTATCAGAGTGTCAAATGGTTTGGATCCAGACCAGGACCGACATTTTGTCGGTCCTGATCTGGATCCAAACTGTTTGCAAAATTTATCATATCAGCAGATGACAAAAGTCGTTTCTACAAGACACATGTTAAGATAAAACTCACTCTCAGACTGTGCTTTTTCAAGAGCCTTTTGCATCTGACATACTCCAAGTTCATTGTAGGCATTACCAAGTCGTTTTGCCAGGGAATTGTACTGTTCTCCTTTCATGTCTGTCAACAATCCTAGAGCTTCAGTATAGCAGCTTACACTACACTCTAGACACTCAACAATTGTGTCCGGTGCATCCAACAACCAGTCAAAACCTGAAAATATATACAGGACACAACCAGTCAATATCTAAATATATACATGTATAAAACACAACCAGTCAAAACCTGAAAATATACAGGACACAAACAGTCAATACCAAAATATAAATAAAACACAACCAGTCAAAGCCTGAAAATATACAGGACACAACCAGTCAATATCTAAATATATACATGTATAAAACACAACCAGTCAAAACCTGAAAATATACAAGACACAACCAGTCAATACCTAGATATAAATAAAACACAACCAGTCAAAGCCTGAAAATATACAAGACACAACCAGTCAAAACCTAAATATATATAAAACACAACCAGTCTTAGCCCGAAAACATACAAGACACAACCAAGTCAAAACCCTAATGACATGTTTATACAAGAGACAAACTTTCAATTTATGCCAAAACCTGAAACTATACAAGGATATAACCAAGGCAAACCCTGATACAAGATACAACCAAGTCTTCCTAGTTCCTTGTGGTAGGTCTGAAACTGAACTGTTATACTCCAGGAATGGAGGAAACAAGTTCTTTGTATGCTGACTCCTTTATAAGGAATATAAATTTCACCTTAGGAAACCAAGGGTCCTGCTATTCTTCATGCAAATATTACTAACATGTGTATTCAATCTCAAATCCTACATAATTGTTACTCCAAAGTATTTAATTTTGTCAACATCCTAGCCGATTACTATCATTGTGAAGTTTAACTGTGTTCTTATTTTCCTAAATTTCAGGATAGCTGCAGCAGACATAATAATCAGCAAAAGATCTAATTTTGTACTTAATATCTGTTTGGATATAGTTTATGTACAATAAGAACAGTGAATACTCAAGAATGGTGCCTTCAGGTACATCATTTTGAGGTTCTAAGCTTAAAAGGAGGCTGCACAGGCTTGTACGAGTCTACACTTGTCAAAATGCCACACTGTTGGAAATCACATGTCACGGCTCATTTTTAATGGTAGTCAACTGAGTTTCAGAACTAAGTCTTTTTTATAAACATATTGTCTGTCTGTCGGAGAAGTTGATGTCCATCAAGATGAGCCATGATATTTGAACAGACTACAGTCTACTCTTGATACCTAGAATTTCAAGGGACTGGGTAAAATATGTCGAGTTATCAGTAGTTTGAGGTAACCAAATCATGAGGTATAGCCACCATTTTGGGGTGAAATTAATCACATTCATCTCATCCATTAATAGATCATTATTGGGAGCTATTACATTAATTGCCTCAAGATGAATTGACCCAAGAATCAATTGACATTTGGAATTGAAATAAAAAAAAAAGAAAGAATAAAAAGGGGAAAAAATAGAATCGTTTCTCAGGTACCACTGCAGCCCCGACATTATGGCTATTTTTTTCACTTTCTAAGACAAAATAAAATAAACATAGCATTTTCAGTTCTAAGTCCCGTGGTAGCAGGTAAGTCGTCATATTTTTAAGCCCCAACAATGTACATGCACATTTTAATTTTCGTCGGCTTGATGTGCCTTCCTAATCTTTTTTGTCATGATTTGAACAATGTCCAAGTATAGCCTTACACGCAGAACTGTCCAGTGCCTGAAATAAAACCCTGCATCTGCTTTCAAAATTAAAAATTGGCCCGCGAAACAATCAAATCATACTTTGGCCTTATTTCAAATGAGCAGTCATCAGACAGGCTTAATACTCAAATGATTCTCAAATATGACACATTAGCTCAAACAGTCAATTACATGTACCCGCTTTGAAGTTGTACACAATAGATCAATAGAATTGGCTGACCGCTGTCAATTATGTACTTATACAACACACTAATTACAACTGCATGTGTCACAAGCGTGGACCAAGTGATCAAACAATTTGTGGTTTTAATGGGGATAATTAACATTGAAAACGGTGGAATAACGGTGGAATAATTGGAGAAACATTCTGACAAAAAGTTAAGTTAATGACTGTTTTTTCTTATGAAATGGAAGCCAATTAGGTGTTGTAAAATACACTATAATTGATCAGCGGGACCAGTTTTTCGTAGCGAGTTTTATTGACTTAGTCGTTGTCAAGATAAACATTGTTGAATTGCAATAATATATAGGGAAAATACCTGGACCGGGCCGTCAGGTCAAGATAAGTGATAGTATTGAGTTATGCATAGTTGAGTTAACGAGAGCCGACTGTATATGTACAAACATCTTGCAAGGTACACAAGTCAAAGAAACTTGGCAAAGTTGCATGCAAGTAAACTGTCATTTTTCTTTATTTGCATGAGACCATTCCTTTGGCATATCACCTTTATCTATTGACTGTTGGAACCATTGGAACTAACTTAGTTACTAACTCTTCTAGGACTCCTGGATGAAGCTCTTCAGGCTCTAAAGCCTTTTAAGGGTTCAATCGAATAGAAAATTTTGTGTTACATCTTTCCTTGGTAGCACAAATTTCTTCCAATAAAAGGGCTGACCTATACAAAATTGATTTGCAAAAAAATTAAAGGTTTATTTATCAAAATAAAGGATTCTTCTTAAGGTTTTAAAGGTTCCCCTAGGGGCCAGTATGTAATACTCAATTGAGGGTGTATGCCGCATGAAGAGATACCGTAAAACCTGTCTTAAGCGGCCACTCAAAAATAGACAAAACAAAGATCTTAATGACAAATGATAGCGTAATGAAGGTGGAAAGTATTGCAGAATGCTCCCATTGGAGCATTCTGCAATACTTCTGACCTTCATTTAGTGATAATCGGTCTTAAAAACCAATTTTGGTCTTCTTTTTGAGTGGCCACTTAAGACAAAGTTTTAACTATAGATAGATAGAACCAGGAAAAATTCGGTACATACCAAAAGTTTCTATTTCTTTTTCAGCATTTTCAACAATACCAGTTTCCTCTGGGGTGGAATTCTTCAGTTCACTTGCCCAATCAATATTCATATCTGGACTTTTTCCTATCACAAGCCTAGCATCACCAGCAAGGCTCAACAAAGTACACAATATTTCACTATTCTCTTCAATTTTCTTTGGTATTATTTTGCATAGAGCTCCTGAAGAAAAACCAAGAAAACTTCAATAATATGAGACAATCATATAGGCAACCAGAAATAAAATAAAACTGTACTTAATGTAACATCAATACTGTAGTTTCTGTAACATTAATACTTTACTCACTGTACCATTGATACTGTACTTACTGTAACATTAATACTGTACTTGCTTGAGTTAATTCGTTAAATCCCATCAACAATCTTTCAGTTATGTAGGGATGGTTCTTCCTGGGTTGAACCAGTACTAAACTAGGATTAATGTGTCTTGCTCAGGGACACAAAGCAGTAACGCCAATGAGGTTCTAACACGCGGCCCCTCGGTCTCGAGTCAAGCACTCTACTACTGAGTCACTGCTCTCCCGAAAAAAAACCACATTAATACTGTACTTCTGTAACATTAATACTGTACTTACTGTAACAATGGTACTGTACTTATGGTAACAATGGTAGTTCTCTTACTGTAACAATAATACTACACTTACTGTAACAATAATACTGTGCCAATGACACTGTACTTACTGTAACATTAATACTGTATTAACTGCTAATTATACTGTACTTTCTGTAACATTAATACTGTACTTTACTGTTACATTATTATTGTACTTACTGTAACATTAATACTGTACTTACTGTAACACTAATGCTGTACTCATTGTAACACTAATACTGTACTTACTGTAACACTTATACTGTACTCATTGTAACACTAATACTGTACTTACTGTAACACTTATACTGTACTTACTGTAACATTAACACTGTATCTATTGAACTTTAATACAATACTTTACTGCAACAATAATACTGTACTTACTGTAACAATAGAGACCTGATCTAATGTTGTGAAGTGCAGACATGTACATGTTTCTATCCATATTCAATTTACATAGAGCTATAAATGCAAGGGCTGCCTTCCTCAACATCAGTCCTTTTGAAGCTCTATGCCAACTTTCAGAACTTTCTCCGTGGAGCATATAGGCCATCTCCAAGACTTTACACTGTTCTAGACTGTCTATAGATTCATAGTAGAGTGGTATAGCCTCATCTTTGTTACACTGAGCTTGTTCTTCTATGACACTCTTACTTTGCTGAGACTTCATCAGATAATCTTGTTCCAAACACTGTAAGCCCTACAACCAAATAAACAATCATATGTACGGAATTTACCATATTCAACCTATAAGCGCTTACTAAATACTTTCAGGGTTGTTTTCACTATAATAAAAACTTCTGCTTTCCAGTCAATCAAGTGGTTTAATTTCATTAGTGCCATGGCTGCATCATGTGGATAAAAACAGAGTGGATCATGATCAGCTAGCTTCATCAGAAGCTAGCTGATCTGGATCTACACTGTTTTCCAAAGATTGTATAAAACGTTTTAGATCAGACACGGTACCCTAAATATTCAGCGGGGCCAAATTTCTCACAAAAGTGTAAACCCTGAGTACCATGGATATATTTCACATTGTCAATTATACCCTGATACTGATTTGACTGCTTTCCTCTTTAATTGATGAACCTGCAGCGCAATGACAGGCCCATGATCAGACAGATCTGCAGTATCACGCCAGAGGATGTGGCCATAGTAAGGTCAAGTGAGCTACTGGCAAAGCTTGAACATGAGAACCTTGACCTCATTTTAAAGCTGGTTTGGACATGTAGAGCATTCTAGTGGTGCAGTCAGAACAGCATGTGATTTACAGGTTGATGGCAAGCGGGGGCAGGGAGGCCCAAACCAACATGGAAGAAACTGATGGAGAAGGACTGCCGTGAGTGGAAGCTCACGACAGTTGACCATCATGAGATAAGGTGAGATCTGCTATGCGTGCAGCTAGCCAGTTACCTGAAGGGGGCCCACTGATGTGGATGATGCCCCTGCACCTGCATGTTAATAAAAAATCTGATTATTATCCCCACGCTTTTTTTAAAAAAACCTCGGGGATATTGCAATCGCTTCTGTCCGTCCGTCATGCTATCTCCTCCTAAACCATTGGACGAAATGTGTGAGTTGCTCACATGAATGGGGCGCACAACGGCATTTTTTTGGCCCTGCCTCTTGGGGCCCTGAGGTCAAATATCATTAAATATCATTAAATTTCAATTACATAGTCCATTTCAAAGATTTTTAAACCAAACTTTGTGTGTCTTCTCACAAATGAAAGATATAAAACATATCAGACGGGATTTTCATTTGGCCGCCTGGGTCATGCCCCAGGGGTGGGACTTGGGGGTACCGTGGGGCGTTGGGGGGGGGGGGGGGGGGGTCAAACTTTTTTTTCCGAAATTCAACCAAATTTGGTGTGTGAGTTACTTACATAAATGCCACATACAACGGCACAATTTTTTGGGTCCCAGCCCCCTGGGGCCTTTGGGAGGAGCCAAAAGGTCAAATATCATTAAATCTGAATTACAAAGTCAATTTCAAAGATTTTTAAACCAAACTTTGTGCATATTCTCACAAATGAAAGATATATAACATATCAGACTGGATTTTCATTCGGCTGCCTGGGTCATGCCCAGGGGTGGGACTTGGGGGTACCGTGGAGGGTGGGGGGGGGGAATTTTTTTTCCAAAATTCAACCAGATTTGGTGTGTGAGTTACTTACATGAATGGCACATGCACCGGCACATTGTTTTGGGTCCCCAACCCCTGGGGCCTTGGGGAGGGGTCAAAAATTTAATTTTCTGAACATGGTCATGTGGCATATCAAATTTAAGGGGATGAACAGTAGACCAGGATACACTGAAAATTTTTAACCTATGATCAAACTGCTGACCTTGGGATAAGGTCAAAGGGTCAATTACCATAAGATTTCTTCGAGAGCGTGGGGATTTGCGATGGCACGCCATCGAATGTGTTCTAGTGATATATATGAATTGCATGGCGGGGGTGGGAGGGGAGCTCAGACTCTACAACGGTTCTGACTTAGACTTATCTTTAGTTGAGAGTGTTGGGCCTGATGTTGTGTCTTTAGTCAGGTCCACTGAGGTTTAACAGTTGGATTTCTTTTGCTCCAGTATTCAGTTGTCTGTACTGTTGAGTCCTTATCATTGTTTTGTCTCCTTTTTATATCTTGATTTATATTTACTAGGAGATGATACATCGATAAGTTAGGGATCTTTCATGCGAACCAATTTCAACCAAACAGCTATGTGTCTTGATCCTCATCAGAATTAAGGGTGAGGCTGATACCGTTAAACATGTTTAAGCCTTCCAGTAATTTTTTTACTGACCACTGGAAGGCGATGCTTCTTTTTTGGATCCTTTATTTTTTATGTTTGTCTTTTTTGTGCTTTCTTGTCTGTCCCATGCAGCCTTGTGATCACCTGCTGGAAAAGGGCTGACCTCTTGGCTCTCTTGTGTATGATGTTTTCTTGTGTTTTTGCCACTTACCTACATGTATATGGTGTCCCAGGTAAGGTGTGGTACTTGATTGTATTGATTCCTGATCTTCGCATTCTTCTTTACTTTGTACATACCTCATCTGTAAAACAAGTTGAGTTTTCAAGTACAAAGATAAATAATAAGAATATTAAATGCAAAAATGACAACCATTTGAGCCAGTGCATGAGATTTCCAACAATGTGGTATGTGCGACCAGCAAAGCCTCAGATCAGCCTCCGCATACACACTGTCTGATCAGAGCCTTTGCTTGTTGCTTGAATATTCTGTGACTGTTAAGCCACTGACTGAACAACATTTGGAGTTTCTACGCCTAACAGGAGGCTGTATAGGCTTGACTGAGTCTGCCCATGTCAAAATGCCACAATGTTGGAAATCACATGGCACGGCTCATTTTATTCAGTGAGCTTTTGTAACCATGCTGTGACATCTTATTCAACTATGGCTAGGTCATAAAATGACATTAGAGTTTTTGCAATGTATCAGGTAGGGAATGCAGGGTAGGGATTGTTGACAAGAGAATTTTTTGTCATCGATTCACTTTCGTGAAGGATGAGGTTGACAATAGTCTTTGACTCATGAGCTCTAACAAATCAACTAGTTCTGTTATCTACCAATTCAGGAGTAAAAAGTGAGAGGCCGAACCATGCTGTTAAAATCACCCCAGCACTTTCTTATCCCTAAGACTAACAAATCAACTAGTTCTGTTATCTACCAATTCAGGAGTAAAAAGTGAGAGGCCGAACCATGCTGTTATAATCAGCCAAGCACTTTCTTATCCCTAAGACTGATTTAATCATACAATTTGCCAGCAAGGGTTAAGCCCATACCGATGAAAGTGGTATTCTTAAAATTAATGTAACAAACTAAAAAGCAGGACTGATCAGTATGTTCTTTCTTGCGAGTTAGAGCAAACACGAAAAAATAAAATTGAAAAAACTGTTTTTATTTTTTTCCAATTTTCATAAGTTCAGATCAGTCAGGTTGGTAAACAGAAAAAATAAGAAACAGTGGCCTTAAGAAAAACCTACTGTATGTATAAACTTGATAGCTTCATGACATCTTTCCTCTCTAGTTTCTTTGATTGGTTTCAGTTTCACTAGATCTTGACATCTGTTCTGTCGACTTTTGGCACACAAAGTTTGTACATCCACGGAAGTTATGTCCATATCACATTTCTCATCATCCTGGCCTTCAGGCTCCTTAATTAATTTAAGAATGAAATTCATAGCTCAAGTTTAGCTAAAATCTTTCAACACGGGTACAAATAAACAAAATGAAAAAAGTTAATAAGCAATGCTCATTAGATACCCCCCACACAGCAAGATTCAGTGAAAAAACTTGGCAAGTTATAGTTCAAACCAGCAGACCTTAGTTTTGAAAAGAAGATTTCAGCAGAATCTGTGCAAACAAAAATTATAAACTCCTTCATGCATATGTTCAATGTATCTACATTGTATCCGCAAAGAATCAAATTGCTCCATCAAAAGCTGTGGTAGGAGTTGAGCGGCCCATAAAGGCACTATCCATGCATATACAAAAGTCTTATAAGGTAATAATTGTCTAAGTTCTAATAGCGGTCATTTTGTCAAAAATTATTTTTTTTTTCAACCAGACTCCTTCATTCATATGTTCAATGTGTCTTTATTGTATAGGAAAAGTATCAAATTGCTACATTAAAAGCTGTGGTAGGATTTGATCGGCCCATGAAGGCACCATCTAGGCATATACAAAAGCCTTATTAGGGAAAAATTGTCTAAGTTCTCACAGCTGTCATATTGTCAAAAATTATTTTTTTCTGAGCCAAACTCCTTCATGCATATGTTCAATGTGTCTACATTGTATAGGCAAAGTATCAAATTGTTCCATCAAAAGCTGTACTAGGAGTTGATCGGCCCATGAAGGCACCATCTATGCATATACAAAAGCCCTATTAGGGTAAAATTGTCTAAGTTCTCACAGCTGTCATTTTGTCAAAAACTATTTTTTCTGAACCAAACTCCTTCATGCATATGTTCAATGTGTCTACATTGTATAGGCAAAGTATCAAAGTGTTCCATCAAAAGCTGTGGTAGGAGTTGATCGGCCCCTGTATGGCCTATAATAGTATAAGCAATAAACCCTATATTAAAAGCCATTTAGAACTACAAAGGGAAATAACTCTAATAGAATTGGCCCCTAGCCCTTACTTTTTTGTCTACAGTATATGTCTTGCATATATGAACATGTTTGCAAGGTTTGATGAAAATCCAGCAATGACTCTTCAAGATATTAAAAAAACAAAACGTTACGGACAGACGCACGCACGCACGGACGCACACACGGACAACGTGAAAACAGTATACCCACCACAAACAAAGTTTGCGGGGGGTATAATTATTGTTAAGGAGTATAAAATGGGTCATGGAAGATCTGTGAACTGAAATTTGAGGAATTTTGTCAATTTCATTTGGTCTGGGATTTCAAATATCTCTAGCCCTGCTCTGTTCCTAGTGGTTTTAACCCACTTTATACATTTGGATTCTTCCTTCTTGTAAAAGATAATAAACTTGGGATAGTCCATTGTACATATCTAGGGGTGTCAGGTTACAATTTTCAAAAAAAAATATTGTATTCTTTTGTCTGACTATTTTTTTTACCTTTACAGTGTAGACCCTGATGAAATGCAGCATTATGTTGCATTTCATCTGGGTCTTCACTGTTTGCAATAGCACTTGTTTAGGTGTTTCCCCAATCCAAAGGGTTAAACAAGAAGATTTTTTCAATGCTTTCATTCAGGTAAATCTAGTGTTAGCTAATTTGACCTAATGATGCAATGGACTGGAACTATTTGAACAATTATCATTCCTGCCAAATTTGGTAAAAATCTAGTCAGTGGTTTAGGAGATTTTGCTTGAAGCAAATTACGATGCAAGATAGACGACGCAGATCCAATGTCCACAAAAGCTCAGGTAGGTTACTATGGGGTGAAGAGATGGAGAGAGTGTTTCCAAACAACAGGAGTTTTAAGAATTTATTTCTCTCAGTATAAGCATGTAAACCAAGAGACCCCAGGGTGGAACTATTATTGGTACCAGGGTCATTACTTGGACAATCTTGGATAATCTTGTGAGAGAACAACTACATAATGCTATTTACCAAGTATCAAGGCTCTGGGCCTAATACTTTCAGATCTGATTTATTTATGTTTTTTTTTTATATAAGCTTACCTTAACAATGTTACCTTCAGATTGGGGTCAATATTGGCCAAAAGATTAATCACAAAAGGTCACCTTCAGCCTTTGTCTCAGGTAAACTAAAATTAGATTAGTCTTTTCATGAGAACTAATGGAAAGTGCAAAAATTCTCACGCCCCTAGCACCGGCTTAAGTGGTATTCTGCTTTCCGTCAGAGCCCAATATTCCTGAAGGACCAAGATATGATAAAATATCAACACTAAATTGATGCACGGGAAGAAGTTTTTTCAACTCAACACAGAAACAATGACAGCTGTTGCGACGCTTTTCCTGCCATTCACAACAACTGCTGTCTGCTTTGTCATCTGTTCATATATATTTGGTAGCCTATAATGCAAACAATGAGGACCCAGACAAGACTGCTCCTGAGGAAGCAGTCAGATCAGGGTCCATAGTGTTTGCTGTCATGGCATTAGACACACAAAAAACCTATTTACAGGACAAGGGTTTGTCTTGCTTTAATACCTGAATATTATCATCGTCACTACTTTCTTCTGACTCTGAACCACTCCAGTCATCACTCAGGGTACTATCAGGAACAAACAAATCAGATAACAAATAGCTGGCAGATGTCACTACCTGAAACATACATTAATATATAGCTGGCAGATGTCACTACCTGAAACATACATTAACATATAGCTGGCAGATGTCACTACCTGAAACATTCATTAACATATAGCTGGCAGATGTCACTACCTGAAACATTCATTAATATATAGCTGGCAGATGTCACTACCTGAAACATTCATTAATATATAGCTGGCAGATGTCACTACCTGAAACATACATTAATATATAGCTGGCAGATGTCACTACCTGAAACATACATTAATATATAGCTGGCAGATGTCACTACCTGAAACATACATTAATATACAGCTGGCAGATGTCACTACCTGAAACATACATTGTTATATACCTTATGAGTGTTAACTATAGAAACTTGACGTGTTTCAATCGCTGACAGTTGTATGTTTCATATAAATTTAAAATCACTGTCCGCGGGCTTCCATCCTATTAAAACATGGCAGCGGAGGGCTGCAATGCCGTTACAGCCCGCTCAAGGACATCGTCTGCAAGTAAAGATATATCGTCGCTAATATTTTATAGAGAAATGACCAAACTATTTCAATTACCATAAAATACGCTCCTTTATCATATCGGACAGGCGGCAATGGAAAACGCTCTGAACATTCGATGAACGCGGTTCACAAATCGCTAGAAACAGTGTTTTCGATAGCCATTTGTCGCCAGTCGGGCGACAAACAGCAATAAAAAACTCTGTTTTTAACAATCTTAGATCTACGTTGGTCGATAGTATTATAGTTTTCGATTGCCGCCTATCTTAAGTGTTTATTGAATATAGGCCTACTGAATACGTAGCCAAACCAATCCAAAACAATGGCTACTAAAAATAATTTACTGTCGGGCTACAAACGGCAATCAAAAACTATGTTTCTAACAATCATAGATCTTCGTTGTCGATAGTATAAACGTTTTCGATTGCCGCATATCTGAAATGTTTATTGAATATAGGCATACTGAATACATAGCCAAACCAATCCAAAACAACGGCTATTAGGAATAATTTACTGTCGGGCTACAAACGGCAATAAAAAACTCAATTTCTAACGATCTTAGATCTATATCTGTCGATAGTATAAACGTTTTCGATTGCTGCATATCTGAAGTGTTTATTGAATATAGGCCTACTGAATACATAGCCAGAACAATCCGAAACAAGGGTTACTATGAATAATTTAATACATTTTTCATATTTCTGTTGAAAAAAAGAAATTTGTTTCCATACCAGATATGCGGCAATCAAAAACTCTCTTAACAATCGACGAACACGGATCAAAAGTCGCTACTACCAGTGTTTTCGATTGCCAATCGTCGCCAGTCGGGCGACTTATGGCAATCAAAAACTCTGTTTCTAACTATTTTTGGTCTACGTTCGTCGATAATATTGACGTTTTCGATTGCCACCAATCCGGTGTGAATTCGTTGTACGCTTCATTATGTTACGGAGGACATTTCTGCATACAATTGAATAAAATTATTTGGACTGCTTGTGCTTGAAAGGAAGGTATATAACAATGACGATATAACAATCTTTTTCCGTATATTAATGCTTGCCAAGCCCTCGTGTGATAATGTGTTGCAGCCCTCACCGCTTCGCGGTTCGGGCTGCAACACATTATCACACTCGGGCTTGGCAAACGTTAATATACGGAAAAGAATGTTTTATCCTCTTATTAAGATATATAGCTGGCAGATGTCACTACCTGAAACATACATTAATATATAGCTGGCAGATGTCACTACCTGAAACATACATTAACATATAGCTGGCAGATGTCACTACCTGAAACATACATTAATATATAGCTGGCAGATGTCACTACCTGAAACATACATTAACATATAGCTGGCAGATGTCACTACCTGAAACATACATTAACATATAGCTGGCAGATGTCACTACCTGAAACATACATTAACATATAGCTGGCAGATGTCACTACCTGAAACATACATTAACATATAGCTGGCAGATGTCACTACCTGAAACATACATTAATATATAGCTGGCAGATGTCACTACCTGAAACATACATTAATAAATAGCTGGCAGATGTCACTACCAGAAACCTACATTAATATATAACTGGGAGATGTCACTACCTGAAACCTACATTAATATATAGCTGGCAGATGTCACTACATGAACCATACATTAATATATAGCTGGCAGATGTCACTACCGGAAACATACATTAATATATAGCTGGCAGATGTCACTACCTGAAACATACATTAACATATAGTTGGCAGATGTCACTACCTGAAACATACATTAACAACAACAAGTACATATTTTATTGTGTTTAAGTATTACAAACTGTCGTGAAATATGAAACAATATGAAATATGTCATTTTTTGCATGGAAAGTTGCTGTACTTTTAGTAATGAAGTGTGATAAAATAAAAATTAATTTTTACACCAAATCAATAAGGCAAAACATTTCAGGAATTTTATGCTGGTCAAATATCAAGAGAGAGAGAACTACTAGATTTGATACTAGACCACACCCATTCTTTGTATGCCTTGGTCCCACAGAGCTTGTGACCACACTGTGACCTCTCCATGACTTAAAAATGACAATCGCAGAGAGGTTGCAGAGGTTTTATAAAGGTCGCAACAAGGTTGCTAAGCAATCGGCGATCAAAACCAGTCACGTCCAGTCATTTGAGCATGCACAAAAGACACTACTGATTTCAATCAACGACTAGTTGCAATGGTTTTCTAGAAGTTACTGATCAGTCGCAGATCGTCACTGACCATTTTCATCAACACTTTGGCTCTGAAATCTTTGGAGACTGATCAGCAACTGGTAATAGTCAGAGAGCCAGCAATACGTTTAATCAAGTGGTTGAGGCCAAAAGGTTTGAAGGTGTGTTCTTATGTAGAAAAGTATGCTGAATTCAAAAAATCAAACTCTTAAAAAAAATCGGCTGGTACACAAAAATGCTATGCGCAGGGGAATACCCCAGGGGTAGGCAATTTCCAAATTAACACTGAAATGGGGTACCGTATACCACAGAATCTAATTTGACCTACCTTGCACCCGCATGACAATTTTTCATTGGTGCCAAAAAAAATTCCTGGGCCCCCCTGAATGAGAAAAAAATATTCCAAAACATAAACTCATTTGGGCTATGTGAAAATGCATGGTTACCATGGCAACCCTGTTGTGCAATTCTTACAGGTAGGGATGTACATACAAATTCAATCATATCTTAGCTGAAACTTATCATAGACTTCTAATCTTGGTACCAAATTAAAGGTTAGACATATGCCTTTCATCCCATGACCTGAGATGCAAATTACCTAATTTGCATATTCATGAATATTAATGAAAACCTTAAAAATAAGGGGGAAATCATAAAAAAAACACCATAAATAACTGATTTCAGCCCCAAACCATCATTAAACCACCACTGTTGCATGTTTTCATATCATCAGTGGTACAATTTGACAAATACTGTCATCTTATGGTCTTATATGGAAATTATCTCATTTGCATATTCATGAAAATTAATGAAATCTTTAAAAATGAGGACAAAGCCATTGCATAAACTAAACCCCGAGGGGTAATTAGACCTACATTGAATTCCTAGGAGCATTGCTTATTGATTTCAAATGGTTCAATGAGGAAACTTAAAGTAAAAAACTCTATATTCCTCAATAATACAACCATTTGGTTATTTGAAATGGCATGGTTTCCATAAAACCCATTTTAAAGACTGGGAGTGTAGCTTCAAAATTATTCATATCTCAGCAGCATCTTATCCTAGAGCACTAAATCTAGTATCAATTTATGTTGCAGACGAAGCACACTTACAGAACTGTTGGATATGCAAATCATCTCATTCGAATATTCATGAATGTTAATGAAAACATTAAAAATTAATGAAATACACAAAAATATCAAGGGGTAGTACTTACAAAATTAATCATATCTCACTTGATATTTGCCCTAGAGTACCAAATTTGATATCAAAGTAATGCTAAGACATAGTACTAATACGTTATGGGTGGTTACAGAAGAAATCTAATTTGAATATTCATGAATGTTAATGAAAAAATTAGAAATAAACGAAAAATCGAAGAAAAATCAAGGGCTAGTACTTACAAAGTTAATCATATCTCACTTGATAATTGCCCTAGAGTACCAAACTTGATATCAAAGTAATGCTAAGACATAGTACTAATACCTTATGGGTAGTTACAAAAGAAATCTAATTTGAATATTCATGAACTCTAATAAAAACATTAGAAATAAATAAAAAAAATCGCTGAAAAACCAAGGGGTAATACTTACAAAATTACTTATTTAGTACTTAATAATTGCTCTTTAGTACTAAACTTGATATCAAATTAATGCTAAGATAAAGTACTTTTACCTTATGGGTAGTGCCAAAAGAAATCTAATTTGATTATTCCTGAATTTTAATGAAAACATTAGAAATAAATAAAAAAATCGCGGAAAATCAAGGGGTAATACACACAAAATTACTCAAATCTCACTAGATAATTGCCCTAGAGTACTAAACTTGATATCGAAGTAATGCTACGACATAGTACTCTTACCTTATGGGTTGTTATTAAAGAAATCTAATTTGAATATTCAGAAATTATAATGAAAACTTTAGGAAAGAATGAAAAATTATGGCAAACTGAAAGGCACATACATACAAAATTACTAATTTCTTTTCTGCTGATTGCTTTAGAGTGGCACACTTGGTCTAATATTAGAACACCATGATCTTGGCTTTAATTCTATGCCAAGTTTAGAAGCCTAAGACATATACCAACTGAGATATGAGCACTTTTTTAAGTATGCCCCATGATTTTCTGTGATTTTTTCATTCTTTTCAAATGTTTCATTAAAATTTATGGATATACAAATTAGATTCTTTTCATATCTGCCCATTAGGTAAAGGCACTTTGTCATAGCATTACTCTGATATCAAGTTTAGTACTCTAGTGCAATTATAAACTGAGATATGAATATTTTTGTAAGTATATCGGCTTGATTTTTCCGCAATTTTTCTCTAATTTATAATGATTTCGTAAAGATTTATTAGTATTCATATAAATTTGTTTTCATATGTGTCCATAAGATAAGAGTTCTATGTCATTGCATTACTTTGGTAATAAGTTTTGTACTCTAGGGTAAATATTAAATGAGATATGAGCAAAATTGTAAGTATGCCAATCTTAATTTTTCCACGATTTTTCATTCTTTTCTAATGTTTTCATTCAAATTCATGATTATACAAATTAGATTCTTTCCCCTCTCTGCCTGTAAGGTACAATCACTATATTTTAGCATTACTGTGATATCATGTTTGGTACTCTAGGGCAATTATCAAGTGAAATACTAGTAATTTTGTTAGTATTGCCCCTTGATTTTTCTGCACATTTTTATTCATTTCTATTGTTTTCATGAACATTCATAAAATTCAAAACAAATAATTTGCATATCCAACCATCATATAAAATTGCTATATCTGCAGATTAATTTGATACCAGATTTACTGTTCTAGGATGTGTTGCTGTTGAGATATGAATATTTTTGTAGGTACGCTCCCAGTATTTTAAAATAGCATAATGGTTTGCCATGGAAACAATGCAATTTCACATTAGCAAATTGATTTATTATTGAGGAACACAATGTTTTGCCGTTAAGTGACCTCATTGAACCATTTGACATGAATAAGAAATGCTCTTAGGAGTTCAATGTAGATCTAGGTCTAACTACCCCTTGGGGTTCTAGTTTATGCAATGGTTTTGCCTTCATTTATTAAGTTTTCATTAATATTCATGAATATGCAAATGTGATAATTTCCATATAGGACAATAAGATGACTGTATTTGTCGAATTGTATCACTGATGATATAAAAACATGCAACAGTGATGGTTTGATGGTGGTTTGGGGCTGAAATCAGTTATTTATGGTGTTTTTTTTACTATTTTCCCCTTAATTTTTAGGTTTTAATTAATATTCATGAATATGCAAATTAGGTAATAATACCGTAATATGCATCTCGGTTCATGGGATGAAAGGCATATGCCTAACCTTTAATTTGGTACCAAGATTAATAGTATATGATAAGTATCAGCTAAGATATGATTGAATTTGTATTTACACCCCTACATATAAAAATTGCATTAAGGGTTACCATGGTAACCATGCAATTTCGCATAGCCCAAATGTGTTTATTTTGCCGAAACATTGTTTTCTCATTCATGAGGTACCAAGAAACAATTTGGAACCAATGAAAAATTTTCATGGGGGTGCAAGGTAGGTCAAATTAGATTCTGTGGTATAGGATACCCCATTTAAGTGCTAATTTGAGAAATTGCATACCCCGGGGGTATTTCGCTGCGCATAGCATTTTTGTGTACCAGCTGGTTTTTGAAATTCAGCATACTTTTCTACATAAGAACACACCTTCAAACCTTTTTGCCTCAGCAACTTGAGTAAAAGTATTGCTGGCTCTCGGACTATAACCAGTGCCATCTTCAACAAAATCTTGGCATCCTGACATCATTTCACCACAAACATTGAAATTGTTGGCATCGGGCGTAGAGGTGGCCAAAAATCGACAGCAGCACCAAGCAGACAGTAGCAATTACCACCGAAGTTCAGACGCCTGATTCTGATGATAAATCTCAGCTTTTCCTAGAGACAAAGATCTGATGAAGTTGAGCCAGAAATGTCTGATGCTGAGAGTGTAAGAGGGTCCCTGCAGAACCATCACAGCCTAAACTGCAGCGCTCTGTTTTGTTGTATGTCAAGCAATTGTATCTGTTGTGTTATCATGATGACAACTTACACAGAAATGATTTCATTCTTTCCAAAACATTTTTATTTTAAAATATGAGGATAGAACAGTCTCCAATCAGTCACCATTTAGTTTCAAAAAGTCGCTGTTGAGTCGGCGATGGATCGCTGACTGTTGGTCGATTACTCTGAACTTGATTTGGATAAGTCTGATCTGGGACTATTTTATTTGCGCAGGAGCTACCACTTTGAGCACTTTGGCACTTGAAATGAAATGGTTACCATAAAATGGAATATTTTCGCATCGCCGAATTTTTGCCTTTTGCCTCAAAAACATGAGCATAAATATTCAGTTTTTAATTTTCGCGGTCTGTTGTACCCACAAAAATTATAACTGCACGTTAAATATTCTGCAAAATGTGTGAAGTATGCATTTCCAACGGTTGAAATTAGGTGCTTTCCGTATTTCATCTGGAAGATTAATCGTAGTTTCTCGGTATTAAGTTGTACCTAGTACATAGAATAGCAGTACCTTTTAAGTGTCGACTTTAACTGGCAATGCAATTACATTGACTTTTTTTTCTCCCAAAACAGTCACTTTTTAGTACCATTTATTTAACAATTATATGAACACGCTTGAAAGTAAAAATTACAGATATTTTGCAAAATATGCGAACACATACTGACAATCACTGGTCCAAGTCTGAATAAATGATCAGGTTATTTAAGGGAAATTAATCAATTGTCTTTCCAGCTTGTCCAAGCCATCTATTGTGTAATGGTTGAACGCTCTCAAGCATGGCCTTGATTGATCTATTCATGTTCAATGAACAGTAAACATGTAAACATGTATCTTGACCTGTAAACAAGGCTGGTCAGTCTATGAAAAACGGTTATTTATAAACACAAATGAATTCACAATTATTGTTCTGTATAAAGGCAAATAAACAATTGGTCAAACTTGGAAAATATTTCGCAGATTTCAATTTTCTCGGTTCACGACTTACCGCGAAAATTGGATGACGCGAAAATTTCCCATTTTACAGTATTTAAGTCATAACCTAGGATATGTGTGATGTTTTCACCTGTGAATGCTTTTCCTGGTCGAGAAGAAAGAGACAGTTCTCTAGTAGAGTTCTAATCACTGGAGCCTTCCTGTGTCTGAAGTTAGTCCAGATATTTCGAGCTACCCGGTATAAGAGCATCCCAATAGGTACTGTGAACGGGTTTTCATTGGATGCCTGGCTGGAGTCACAAAGAGCTGTCAGATCATAGAGCTTTACAACATCATCATCAGATCCTGAAACATGTACAGTAACCCTTTGAATACTAATAGATTTTTCCTTCTGGTTTATTACAATACACTTGAGATAGTCCACTGTACATATTTAATGGGTGTCAGGTTATAATTAAAAAAAAAAATGTATTTTTTTTTACCTTTGCAAACAGTGTAGACCCTGATGAAGTGCTGCATTATGCGGCATTCCTTCTGGGTCTTCACTGTTTGTATAAGTACCCGTTTAGGGGTTTCTCTTATAAAAAGGTTAACCCTTTTCAGACCAATAGAATTTTCAATAAAAATACATACAATAAAGTCAGAATGGTTCAGTGGTATAGGAGGAGTTGTCTTCTGAAGCAAAATGTTGACAATGCATGATTGACATTGACTAATCCTGGCTTTGAGGTTATAAAACTTTTTCCATGCTCAATTGGACTGAGCACAAAATTTATCATGTTCATAAATGTTAAAATGCCAACAATTGTTGGCATTTTAACATTTATTAGCATGATAAATACAACAACTGAGTGCTTGAAAGCAAGAAAATTCTTTACTTTTAGGATATAGATATGTAATCAGATACCATCAGTTTGTTGATCCAGCTTTCTGTATCAGATAGCCAGAAAACCAACAGTTCAAAAGATGTATCATTTATAGGTATATAACAAATAAAAGCATTGTATATTTACCCTTGTGAAGCCAGTAAGTATGACCTTCTTTAGTAGTGTTAGTCTTCAAGAAAGACAGAATATTCTTAGCTATGTCTGTCACAACCACAGGATCAAACTCTGAATTTTCAATATTGGGAATGTCTTCTGTCTTTAGCACCTCATATTTCTGAAAAATCAATACATTTCAGTACTTAACAGGATTTTAATGTAATTTGCCCTTTAAAGCTTTGTCTGCCAGTGTCGTCTGCAGATAAAATTTGCAAACAAATCAGTTTGTTCGTATTTTTGTATTGGAAAGCCTCCATTATATGGTTACCAGGACAAGAGAAATCTTCAAATCCCATTCAGTCCGAATGTCGGCCAAAAAAAATGCCCCCCCCCCCCCAAATCCAATCCCACCCCCTCCCGAGGGTACTCGCAACACATTTCGAAAATAGTATTGTCAATTAGTTTTGAATAGGGCAATGATGAGATCATCCAACTCAATGCAATCCCTCACCAGAAAATGTAAAAAGGTTGTCTTTGTGCTCATTTATCATTGCATTTGAAACTGAAAGTTACATATGTTTACATCGGCGACAATGCAAAGTGGTGTCCAGGTATTATTGACCCCGTGAAATATATCCACTAAAAATATTGATAAAAACGAACGTAAAAATAAATTTTGAATAAATGCAAATTGAATTCGGTCTCAGTTAGTCATAAAATCCAACAATACCCTTATTTAATCATCTTGTTCGCAATGAACATAGCAAAAAAAATCAACGGACTCTTTCATATCCATTATTTGAAAAAGACTATAATTCAAGGGGCGTAACACAGTTAATTACAATTGGAATCGGGTTAGTCCATTATGCAACACAGACAGACAGTGATAGGGGTATGTTTGCAGCTTTGTACCAGATGTCACATCTCCCATTTATGTATACAAGCAGTGATGGGCTGTCGGGTTGGACATATGCACAGTTTTGATTGAGCCTTGGCTATCTGATGATTAAATATTGAACTTATCCAAACCACTGTCTGACATGAAAACATGGGGAACTGAAATCATGTGTTGTCTACCTTCATGGTCAAAAGAAAACCGACTTTTACATATGCGCAGATCAGCCTGAACATGACATGACCCAGGGACATGAACATAATCTTATCAACATTTTATTATATTCACTTGTTTTTCAAATTGCATCATTTCAAATTTAAGCTTCTCAATGACCTTTGCAGATTTGTCAAATTAAAACAGGTAGATTAAAGTTGTACAAGACCGATTTCTCAATATGTGGTCCAAATATTTTTGGCTTGCAAAGTGGCCAGCAGCTTCAAGTTCTCCAATCATCCTTATGACACATGCATATTGTTCTTGGTTGCTAAATGGGCAGACCGATTTCTGGGTATGTGGTGCAATTAAGTGACCAGCTGTGAGGTACAATAAGAAAAATTCTCCAGGCTAAAACATCATGCCATATAAGATCATATGACACAGGACAGGTGTTTGTATCGGATTTGAACACAAATCTTGCGAGATAAAGACAGAAATGGTACGTAACACAGTCAAATTTTTGGACTGGATAAAAAGGGGCATTTTAAAATCAGATTTTCGGACCAAATGAAAAGGGGCATTTTTAAAATGCATTTGGTTTCAGCTAATAGAAATCGGCCAGAAACTGAATTTTCACGGCATCTCGACCCCTGATGGTATTTTTGTATTGCCAAATATGCTACTTTGGAGCTTTAAATTTTTTTTAACCCTGTTGCTTAAGAAAATGACAGCTTCTTCATTGGATACCATTTGTGTATTCATGTATATAACTTAAGTTATAAAGCTTCATAACTGAACTTTTAAAAGACATGTTGTGATAAAATCAAACAGGCATATCCTGTAAAATGATGTGTTTACAACATATATTAAAAAGAAGAAAACAAGCCTCATACTTCGGAGCCAACCGATATTGACAGAGTCAGCCTATATAGGCAGACCATTTGTTTATTTGGTCTCAATAGTCGCTTTTTTTTTCATATTTTTATTTTTATTATACATGTATACAAAGTAATGACATACAGGAAAATATTGATTAAATAATAAGGTATATTTAAAAAAAAAGTTGTATTTCACATGTGAAAATGTAAAAAGTTGTATTTCTGCTTTCTCTGTTGACTTCCTGAGCAAACTTCAGATTTTCAAACGCCTATAACTTTCTTATAACTGCACAAAAACACAAAGTGTGAGTATTCATTTTCTTAATTGGATCCTAAGGAACACTTTTGGTAATAAATTGTTGGGATTTGCTGAAATTACCAGTTTCTGTTTTCAAAGATAGACATGTTATGCAACGTCATCATAGATATGACATCATTTGCGATAATGTATGTCACCATGACGTGCAATCCTGTACGACATTACAATGCAAAACAATCTGTTATACTCCAAAATTATATATAATAATAAAAAAAAAAAATTGTCATGCATTTTGGACAGGCATAGCAATTATAGCTATCATTCAATAAATTGGCCTTTGTTCACCCCATACACAAATAATTCAGACAAACCCTTATGCAATTTGCATCTCGCATCTGAGTTGATAAGTTAAAAGACCAATGGGGAGTACTACACTCTTTTTTTGCTATTCCAGACAATAAAAGCAATATTTTATAGCACATAAAAATCTTAAATGTTTCAGATGATTTTTGATGCTTATGACAGAAAACACACTAAGAATATTTCCTTATCAGAGGCAAAGGCTCAGTCTATGTAGTTTCCCAACCCTGTAGAATGTAGATTTGACAATAGTATATCAATACCAGCTCAGGTTTCTCCAGAATATTTTGAGCTGGTCCTGCCTCTGGTGAGTTCAAGATGGAACCTTGATAATATATGAGCCTCGATACGACAAAATCTGCCTTCAGGGTTTCTGACAAAGCGAGACTCAAACTCTCCTCAGCTACAGAGACTAGCTAGAATATTGAAATTTTGCTTAAAGGAAGTTTAGATATGAAACTTTCCTGTAAGCAAATAACAAAGGCACTGATCAGTCTGCACAGATGCATAGGCTTGTCTGTGCCTTTGTTGTTCTGCAAACCCCCCAAGGACAGGTTTTCTCGCGTCAAGGCCCATATAAAGGTTACAAAATTTCTTTAATTGTATCTTTGTGTGGGCCTGGGCACTAGGCACCTTTTTTGTCCCTCCTCCCTGGCCAGGGGGATCATGGTAGGGCCCTGGGCATATGCCTGTCCATCAGAAACATTTATCCAGGGAAAAACTCCTTAACTCTTAAACATACAGACTATATTAGGCAGTATTAAAAAGCTATAACTCTATTGTATATTAGGAATTATTGCCCTTTGTTCATCTAATGTTCTGTAGTGAGCTTACCTTCACAAAGCCATTGATATGGAAGCACATGGCTACCTCTGGTACATTACACATCAGATTGTCTAACCAGTAATCCAGGCCTGTCAATACATTGATAGGGGTTCTCATGTCTCTGTAAATAGTACACAAATCAGATTTGGGTTAGCACAAAAGGACAAGGTCCCTCTCTTAACAATGTATCTATTCAAGTTTCGTCAAAATCCCCCCACTGGTTCAGAAGATAGTGTGCTGGAAAGGCTGATTTTTACAGTCTTTACATAACAATAAACATCTTAATGTCTTCAAATATTGACACATACCTAAGCCTCAAACTAACATAGCAACTCTAGATCTCATCACAGAATATAGGTAGATCAGTATCAATTAACATCTAAAAATGTCTTCAATGTTGGCACATACCTAAGTCTCAAACTAACATAGTAACTCTCATCACAGAAAATAGGTAGATCAGTACCAATTAACATCTTAATGTCTTCAAATGTCCACAAAACTTCTCGGTGATTCTGGGCTCCCAACGGCTGTAATAAATTAAATAGATATAGTCCTGGGGTAAAAATGGATGATTATAAATAATTTTCATATTTCTCATGCAAAACATACATGTTAGATGTTCAAAAGACCTGCCTCAGATAAATGGCAAATTAATCTCAGTTTTACACTCACATGAAATCAAACATATAGTACAATGTATATTATTGACAGAAGGTGAGAAAATTGTTAACGCAAGGTGTCTGCCGATCATGTTGCCAAAATACAAGAGGAGAATGGATGGTCTTGACTTGATATACTTAAAACCAAAAGTAAGTATAGTGCTTTCAATGGATATTCCCAATACAAATTGTTTGCCATGCTTCTTCTGAACGGATGGAATTTTCTATCAGAATGATCTTGTCACATACTCTAGGTAGAAATCCAAATGAATCACTGCTAAAAATAGTTCAAATGTTATCAGAGATAAAGCTTTTAGAAAGGACTAAAGTTTACTACTACTTAAATTCAAAGGGAGGAAATTTCAATGTGAAGTAACTTTAAGATACTGCCAAAAACTAACCAAACGCCAAAAACAAAATGTCTGGTAGTATTTTTATAGGAAATTGATGGCCCTTAAAATAGTGTGTTTAAATACTCAGTTGACCAATCACAGTGAAACAATATATAAAGTTTGGCCAGAATCAATTGTTTGGTTCAAGAGATAACCTGCCTAAACACTAGTTTGATCAAAGTTTGACTTAAAGTCTGGTATGACCTTGAAAATAAAGTCATGGTCAACTTAATCTAATCAACTCATTCCACCCTCCCAGGATTCAGAATGGCATTTCAGTATCAGACCTGGGGTAATCATAATCAGTAATTGTAATTATCTGTAATTAAATACAATTTTCATAGTAATCATATGTAATTGTAATCATGGTTTGGCTCAAATACATGTAATGTAATTGTAATCATTACTGAAAATATTTTAGCTGTAATTATAATTACTTTCAAATACTTTTTAAATACATTTGGCTATTTACTAAAGAAAATTTGCTCACCACTAGAAACTGATTAGTGATGACTTGTGGTATTATTTTAATTAAGATGATTAAGAAAAGGTACACTGTGGATATATTAATACATAAAAAATATTGCCTAATGTGGACAATAAATTAAAGCAAACTTTTAAGATTTAGTTACTTTCAGAATCAACATCAATTTTGTGCTGATGTTTGAGATTAACATGCAATATTAAATGAAAATAATTTTGAAATGCTTCAATAGATTTTGTAACATGGTAGAAGGTACATTTTTCTGCTAAAATTTACTCTGACAGCATTTTACATCTCCTTTCATTTGTTGGTATGCTTAGCTGATTTCACATTCAGACCAAAAAAAGAAGACATCTCAAAGGTGTTAAAAAATTTTGTTATAGAATATGACTAGTGCTTGTGAAATAGGACTTATGACCCTCTAAATAGCTACCTGTATATGTGTACAAGCTTGATTAAAATTATGACACAAAAAATACATTTTATGTGGAATAGCCAAATTATAATGAGTTACAAGTGTTTATTATAATCGATCACTAAAATTTCTAAATCAATGTTTGTGCAATGGTAGCACCAGTTTTAAGCCAATTTGAATTATGTTCCCTCAAATATGACACTTTTGGAAAACTTATGATGATTCGAAGTAAAATCTGTTAACAATTTAAAAAAAAGCTGACTGAGCAAAATATTGAAGTACCAGACAATATCTTACGAGGTATGTCCATAAAGTTCGTGTACAAGTCTTATTTAGGTCTTATAAGTGCCTGATTTCCATACTGTTGTGTATAATTCTTTAAAGAGACATAATACAAATAATTTGAGTTATTCAATGTACAAAATAGATGAAAAATATGTATCTTGTTCTCGTTTGTTGACATGTACCCCCTAGTATGCGGGGCAGGTATCAAAATTCACAATTTTAAAATTAATAGTCATGACATGATTCTTAATATCAAGTTAACAGGATGCCCCATGTTTTTAACTTTTGTTTCACTGAAAGTGGGTGAACATATAAATGATGTACTAAAAATAATGTGTAGATGTGAAGTGTTTTGCTAATTTTGTAGGCTCATTGCAAAATAGCTGTTTATTTAATAGGGCAATCAAAGGTAAATGTTAGTGTCAGTAAAAACAGGCTTCTCATAGAATTGTGGGTTTTTATTCAAACTATACCTCTAAATGTGTTCAGATTGATGTCAATTATTTTCTTATTACTTTATAGTTTGTAAATATGTGTTGAAAGTTTACCAAATAAGTTTTCATTTGATATTCCAGCAACTGTTCGTAATATACCACCTTTTTTATTCAAAACATCTTGCAAATAGCCTGGAAGAGTACCAGGTGTACTAAAATGCTATTTCTGTGCATATACTTAAATTATTTGTGTTGATTAAACAGACGAAATATGCAAAGTTGTTTCTCTTAATGAAACAAGCAACAAAAACTTAAAATAGAAATTTATTTTTTTAATATAAAGGTAAAAATTTCAGGGCCAGTAAAGTATAAAAATACGGACGTCGTGATGATTACAGACACCTGCCCTGCGGATACCATGGTGCCTATAGTAAAACTGTTGTAAATGACATATCGCTTGTCGTATCTTCATCATTTTTCACACATGTATTCCTGATACATTACTGAATACAATAATATAGCTGAAAAAACTAGTAATTGTTTATGTTGATCTGTGGACAGGCTGTCCACGAACTTTAAGGACATCACTCGTACTATGTGGCATGCTCATCACCTATTAAGTATGTAGTCAGATCTGATGTATGATGAATCAAAAACTTGAAAACACATTCATATGAACTGAGCATTATGTACTATATATTTTTTTTAAACTTTTTTAAGAATGTGAATACAATTTTATAGCCGGTTATTTTTCATTTATTTAAGAAACAGCAGTATAGGACATGGCATTATATATGTATAAAACTGCAAAGACCCTACTCTCTTTATAACTTTAAAAGTGAGTACTATATATAGCATTATAATTTCATACGAAAATTTCAAAGTAATCAGTAATTATTTGATTACATTTCTAAAGTAATTGTAATTGTAATCATTACATTTCTACAGGTCCTGTAATTGTAATGTAATTGTAATCATTGATCAGTGAAAGTAAATGTAATGTATTTGAATACTTTTCAATGTATTTGGCCACAGGTCTGTTCAGTATACAATACCTGAGGCAAGGGATCTTGTAGGATCATCTGTTCAGTGACCTGAGGCAGGGATCTTTCGGAACATTCAGAATGGTGTTTCAGTTTACAATACCTGAGGTAAGGGATCTGGTAGGATCATCGTTAAGTGACCTGAAACAGGGATCTTTCGGGACATTCAGAATGGTGTTCCAGTATACAATACCTGAGGCAAGGGATCTGGTAGGACCATCTGTTCAGTGACCTGATGCAGGGATCTTTCGGGACATTCAGAATGGTGTTTCAGTATACAATACCTGAGGCAAGGGATCTGGTAGGATCATCTGTTCAGTGATCTGAGGCAGGGATCTTTCGGGACATTCAGAATAATGTTTCAGTATACAATACCTGAGGCAAGGGATCTGGTAGGATCATCTGTTCAGTGACCTGAGGCAGGGATCTTTCGGAACATTCAGAATGGTGTTTCAGTTTACAATACCTGAGGCAAGGGATCTGGTAGGATCATCTGTTCAGTGACCTGAGGCAGGGATCTTTCGGGACATTCAGCATCATCTTTAGTAACCTCTTCCTCAAAATGATAACCAAGGCTGAAAAAAAGTATGGAAAATAACGTGAATAAATATTTGAATAATTTCATCCGGACTACTCTTATCTTCTAACAAATTTATTTGTTTATCAAGTGATGTGTGTTAATGTCCTGACAGAATGACAAACACTGTAGACCTTGATTAACTGTGCTAAGTTCGCACTGTTTGATCAGAGTCTGAATATTTATGCTTTTGATCGATAAAATGACAATCTCAATCACAGCAGACTACAAATATTGAGACATTTTTCTCCATTTCACATCATATACAGTAAAACCTGTGTAAAACAACCACTCTCAAAAAGACAGAAAATTGCTTTTCAAGACCAATTATCGCTTAATGCAGGTAAAAAGGAAATATGGAATGCTCCAAGGGGAGCATTCTGCAATACTTTTGACCTTCATTAAGCTACCATTTGTCATTAAGATCTTTGTTTTGTCTATTTTGAGTGGCCATTTTACACAGGGTTTACTGTACTTACTCTTTACAGAAGGAGACATTGTTTAAAGATTGTTCTATTTAACATATGGTGGCCACTTTGTTCTGACAGCAGAGAGGAAGTGTTTGGGCAATTTTGGTAGAGGGTATTATGAAGAACATTTAATTGAAAAAAATTTGAATTTTGGCCCTTAGATGCCATTTAAGGATTTTTATTTTTAGCTTTTCTCCATTTTGTTGAGCTTTATGGGAAACACTTAAATGAAATTATTTTGAACATGGGCCAGCCAATCAGGAGGCAATGTCTTAAAGATATTTCACTTTTTAGCTCAAACAGCCATTTTGTTAAGCAAAGCAGAATCTTTAGAGCAATTTTAGTATAGAGTATTAACAGGAATACCTATGTGAAAATATTTTGTGTATGGACCAGTAGTTCAGGAAAAGATGCAGCTTAATATGTTTTTCTACTTTTAGCTCAAGTGGCCATTTGACTCAACTTAGCACAACTATTTAAAAACGTTTTGTAAATAAGAAGGCCCTAGGGTCCTGGATCGCTCAATTGAATCGACGATGTATTGGCCTGTGGATCATTTAAAGATATTTCTATATTCAGCTCTGGTGGCCATCTCTGATCAATTTTGGTAGAATGCATCATGAGCACTATTTTTATGAAATGATATTGAATTTGGACCAGTGGTTAAGGAGGGGGTGCCATTTAAAGATATTTCTAATCTAGAGCTCTGGTGGCCCCTTTGTTGAGCGGAGGAACCATTTGTGCAGTTTTGGACCAGTGCGTTATGAAGAACAATTCTGTGAAATTTTTTTTGAATTTGGACCAGTGGTTCGGGAGATGTCCTTTAAAGATATTTCTTATTTAGACCTCTGGCGACCCTTTTTTTCAGTAGAGTAGGACCATTTGTGCAATTTTGATAGATGGCATCTTGAGGAACAATTATGTGAAATTATTTTGAATTTGGACCAGTGGTTCAGTGGGAGATGCTGTTTAAAGACATTTCATACCTAGAGCTCTGGTGGCCTATTTGTTCAGTGGAGCAGAACCATTTGTGCAATTTTGGTAGAAAGCATCACGAGGAACAATTCTGTGAAACTATTTTGTATTTGGACCAGAGGTTCAGGAATAGATGTCGTTTAAAGACATTTCTTATCTAGAGCTCTGGCAGCCCCTTTGTTCAGCGAAGCAGAACCATTTGTGCAATTTTGGTAGAAGGCATCATGAGGAACAATTCTGTGGAATTATTTTGAATTTGGACCATTGGTTCAGGAGGAGATGTCATTTACTAGATTTCTTATCTAGAGCTCTGGTGACCTTCACGTTCAGCAGAGAGGAAGCATATGTGCAATTTAAGTAGAGGGCATTATGGGGAACATTCATGTGAAATTATTTTAAATTTGGACGGATGGTTTAGGAGGAGAGGTCATTAAAAGAAAAAGTTTGATGGATAGATGGCGCTCGACGGACGAAGACCGATCACAATAGCTCAACTTGAGCCTTCTGCTCAGGTGAGCTTAAAAATCTCATGATAATCATCTTGTGTGGAATTATTTTAAATTTGGGTCAGCTGTTTCGGAGAAAATGCCTTAGAAAGATTTTTTTCTATTTTCAGCTCTGACATCCATTCTTGGTTCATGGGGCCTGAGCCATTTTTGCAACTTTGTTAGACGGAGCATTATAGGGAACACCTAATGTAAAATTATTTTGAATTCAGACCAGAAATTTGAAGATTTGCTTGAAAATTTTTCTATTTTTCTCATTGGTGGCCATTTTGTTCACAGCAATTTTGGTAGAGAGCCTAAACAAGAAGGTTTGTGTAAATTATTTTGAATTTAGGCCAGTGATTCAGAAGACCTTGTAAGAGGGATCACACATATTTCTCCATGCATTAACATTTGGTCCAAAGGAAGCTATTTGAACGCAAGGCCACTATGCTGAGGGCTCTAACATCTCCCAAAGGATACGATTCCAACCAAAATTGCAGTCACATCACTAAAACACCATTTTCCATACACTGAATTACTCTATACAAATGGCATTACAGTACAACCTGTGTAAAATGGTCACCCAAAAATAGACAAAACAAAGATCTTTATGACAACTGGTAGCTTGATAAAGTCCAAAGTATTGCAGAATGCTCCCTTTTATTAGTTTTAAGCCCTAGTGGCCATTTTGTTCAGCTGAGCAGAAAGGTTTGAGCAATTGTGGTAGAGGGCAGCCACAGGGGAACACTAACATGAAATTATGTGGTACATCAGGGGCTATTAATAGATTGTTTTACCTTTAGCTCTGGCTGCCATTTTGTCAAGCAGGTTGGAACCATTTGAGCAATTTTGGAGATAAGCAGCATGAGGAATATTTTTGTGATATTGTTTTAAATTCAGGCCATAGGTAGAGGAGGAAATGTCATTTTACTCTTTGCCTACTAGTGTCATCAGTTGATCACCTTTGCAAACAGATTGGACCCAGATCAACCCTATCTTCATCCAAACTGTTTGACACTATGATGGTATTCCTGAAAGAAGCTTTAAAAAAAGCTTGAAAAATTACCAAACATGCTGAGTAAAAGCAAAAAAATCACAAAACAGATGTGAATGGGGATGCCAGACTGAACACAAAAGCTAATCTCATGGGTGAAAGTTCAAAATTTCCAAATTCCTGAACTTCAGAAACTCCCATCTTAAAACTTAAAGCATACCCACTAAATATTCATAATTTCAAGTTTAAATGCTCAATTGTCTTTTGACAGACTGAAAATAAATCAGATAAGGTATTATAATCTCCCTGATTCAGCATTTTGAGGCTGACTTTCTGTGGAAAGTCAGCCTCAAAATCCAGAATTGAGGAATAATCCTGAAAACTTTCACTCATGTAATCTCATTAAAGTTGCCTACCTGTGATAAAGAAACTTGGAATACATATTTCTGTCACGGAGATCATTTCTGCTCTTCCTTTGTCTTGGAACGCATTTCATCTGTAACAATTCAAGCAAAAATATTTACATTTCCATTGTAGTTGCCTTAGATGAAACCAAACATTTCAGATGTTTGCATTTCTCGATGCAAAACATTGAACAATCACGTGATCTGACATGCCCCTTGGGCGGACTAACGTTAAGGTCAGCCAGTGACTTGCTCAGCTTATTGGCGTTCTTACGAGACTTGACCATACCTCATCTAGACCCTCCTGTAGTGACAGAATTTGTTAAAAATGGCAAAAAAGCCAATTTTTGAAAGTTTACCATTTCTCTATTAGTCAATATTTTCTGGATGTAAAGCCCTGAGTCATGCAAGCAGTGATCACATAAAATATTTTAATAAAAATGGTGGGTGAATGGCGGTTCAATCCCAGTGTGCACTGAGCGAAAGGCGACAGGTTAGTACATGCTAGAGTGCTTCCCGTCTGGGACAATGAGCTTATTGGTGTTTGTGTGACATAATTATTGTATCACCATGACTTAATTAACATATCCCCATGACGTGTATAAGAGTTTCCCTGGCTCAGTTTGGCTGGCTGTTCCACCACCTACGTTACAAATAAAATAAAAAAAATTAAAAGGGTAACAAGCTGGGCTGTGTGTAAGATTGTATGGCATATTTGATTGATAATATAAAATGTAAATATAAGGATTGAATGCAGATTTTTAGCTTGCACTGGATGGTGTAAAACATTAGCTTTTTAATATCTCCAAGAAGCCCTTCGGGCTTCACAGACATTTATAAAAAGCCTTATGTTAAGCATCATCCAGTGCAAGCTAAAAATCTGCATTTCAATCCTTAAGTAAGGCATACCAGGGGTGTGGAAATAGCAAAAGTTGATACTTACCCAGAGACAAATAAATTACCATAAACTTGTCTAAAGACAGTTTTACACATGACATATGCAAGACAATGACTGATCCCAATAACTCACTTTGAAAACTAAGCTAAAAAGAGGAAAACCTTTTTTTCATACACCATTGGTACACCAGCAACATAAAAAGTGTTACCTTGGATTCTAAGTCTCTCAAAACTGTCTCATAATAGAACTGCCGTAGCCATCTCCAGTCAGTCTGGAAAAGAGAGAATTGTTTGGCTGCACACATAGGTTTAGGTAAATAATATTTAGAGCATAAAAATTGTAAATATTATCTTACGAATTAGTTTTAACATATGTTTTGGGTCAAAAGAACTGTCTCATTGAGACGTTTCTTTTGAGCATCCACAACACTGATATGTTTTGGTTCAGGAATAAGAAACTTATTTTTTATAACTAAAGGGCTGCACACATAAACAAAATAACATATGGCAATTTTAAAAGACAGCATACTTGAATTACTAGAGCTGCTGAACTCTGGAAAAAAGCCGCAAAAATAGCCTTCATTGAAATGGGAAATAATTCCGCTTCAGCCAACTAAGTGGCCAAAAATAGATATCATAAATGTAAGTTTAATAATACAAATAAGTCTGAAGTCTCTTCAGAATGATTCAGTGTACCTAGAAGAGATAATGGACCATTGCAGCTTCTGTTTAGGTGGTCATTTTGGTATTAAAGGAAACATCACACAAAATTAATATTCTATTTTGTGTGAGATATTGAAAATAATATACTTTTAGTTGGGCCTGATCTGGATCCAAACTGTTGCAAAGGTTATCAGCAGATGACACTAGTAAAAAAAAAGTTAAAGTAGGCATGGTTTTCGGAAAGGTAAATCATTCTATGGGTTGGAAAGCTGGGTTACCTGTTCTTGTCTAAAGGGGAAGAAAAGCTGGGTTACCTGTTCTTGTCTAAAGGAGAAGAAAAGCTGGGTTACCTGTTCTTGTCTAAAGAGATGCTTATGGATGTCAAACTCGTCCAGGAGAAGAGATTTGCCTATTCTGTGCACCATCATACTGATATGAGACTTCTCATAGGGCATCTTCAATAATTTCTTGATATTCTGTTCACAAAAAAATCTTGTCAATAAACTACTTGTCTGGGCCTATATAATATCATAAACTGCAAACCACTTAAAGGTCTTGTGAATCATCAAAAACATTTTTGAAACTCTTCATGATCTAAATGACAGAGAAAAGAAAACCAGAATGCTGAAAACCGCATCGAAAAATTCTAATCTAGTCAAAAGTTATGCAAGTTTTAAAATTATGCAAATTAGCATATAAGCCCGCCCACATTATTGTTTCAAGATGATTGCTTCAAAATGTCAAATTTTATGTGGTGCAATTTCTAAGCAATTAAAAACAGCACAATAAAGCTTTTATATGCAAATGTTGTATTTTATCGTATCAAATCAGTTTCAGCAAATAAAATATTGAATTATGTTAAAATAAATGAAATATATTAAATTTAATATTTCAAAAAGCTCAAATGATGTCATATGAGCCTCTCTCATATTTTCATCTAAATAAATTATGAAACCTTCATAACTTTGTAACTATTTTGAATTTTTTGATGGGGCTTTTGACATTCTGTTTCTCTCATTACTGGCTTTTCAATCAATAGGAGATAAAAAAAATTTGAAGGTTCACAAGACCTTTAATATTCACAGCATCAAAATTTTGTTGTTTTAAAAGACTGTTTATATATTTGCATAGTTTCATTTTGTCGGTTTCTCAATTTAATGTCCTTTTATATTATTATCTACATGTATTCTAATAGGGGCTACTTTTAAAGGAAAGAATATGCTCCCTATGGGAGCATATTCTTTCCTTTAATTGTAGCCCATTTTAAGACAGGTTTCCTCTACATTGAAACATAGTCTACTGTTCAAAAGTTGATTTTTGATGACTAGGATAACAACATAATATGAATGTCCATTTATTCCTTATTGTGTAACTGCATTTTGCAGTCTCATATTTTGGAGACTTTTGTTTTACACCGCCAATAGTGCCAAATAAAAATATGCGCCAAATATTAGTGTTTTACTGTATATGAAGTGCTTATGCTGACTGTGTACAGACTAGTCCCTTCACAGTACTCACAGTTAACCAACTCAGTTCTCTTACACATAAACTGAAAAATTTGAATTTCTCAACACAGACATACAAGGGGCATTTGGAAAGTATGTAGCATGGTCTTTTATCTCAGTAACTGATTTACAAACCAATTCATGTATGGTATCATTTAAACCGCAATCTTTCCTCTCAGTTAAGACTTAAATTTCATGCGGATGCTATTTTAATGCAGACACAAAATTCTGTACTGTTTGTATACTGGAAAAAGCAAAATTTCAATATGGAATAGGTAACTTTTTACCTTTTGAAAAATGTGCAGAACATTAACAATATTTGATGAAATTACATATATATATATACACATTATCATAATAGTAACTTGATCTGGCGTACTGTATCACGTCGAGTGGATGAGGTCATACCATCGGATCACCCGAGACGCGTAGCGCCGAGGGTGATCCAATGGTATGGCCTCATCCACGAGATGTGATACTGTACGCCAGATCAAGTTACTATTTTGATAATATGTTAATTATATGCCTTTTTTCTGACATTCTTTCTGATTTTAAAACCTGTTTTGGTCTTTAATCCCGAAAAATTGCGGGAACGTTTGCCATAAAGTTACGTTTCTTGACGTCACGTCAACATGTTTTCCGTCTCTGGTTCCATGCTCCCAATTTACTTTACGTAACGTCGCCGCAAAAGCAGGCAACCGACGTTAGCCTCGTTTTAAAGGATAGTGATATGGATTCAGAAAACCTCAGTTCGTTGATCCGGCTTTCTGTATCAGATGGCCAGAAAACAGACAGTTCTAAAGTCGTATCAGTTATAGGTATATAATAAAATTTTGTACCATTTGGCAGGCCACCATCTGGTAAAGTCATTATACAAGTATTGAGTGAATTTTTTGTTTCTAATAACTAAATACCAGAAGAGCAATGCCAAAATTGCTTAGAAAGCAAAGTAATCCATTTATTTTTTCTACTAAAAATTGCATGTCACAATGCACATATTTTGAAAATATATAACCCATAGTAGTTTAAACATGCCCTACATTGGTATATTGTCAAGCACACTTTGTGCACTTTGTATTAGAACCAAAAGAAATTTTGCAAACCAGAACAAAGGGAAGATAATTCTTGAAAAGTAGGGGTAGTATTATTAGGAATAATTTTCTTGAGTTTATCTAGCTAAGCAAGTCAAAAATTTTGCGGGATGAAATGTTTTTTATACATTATTCACTACAAATAAAGCAAAACATGATTACTCTCTTGGCATATTTCATGCCTCTGTAGTGACACAATTTATAGTAAAAGTATAAAGAAAACTCACCAAAAATCCCATTTCTGAAAGATTAGTCAACATATTCTGAATGTAAAGGTGTAAGTCATGCAAGTAGTGATCGCATAATATATTTTATTAAAAAATAAAGTGGCATCAAATCATTAATTTGTCAAATCATTATCGTAAATAAGGTCCCCAATTTCCCTTTGATTTTTCCAAACATTTTGTTTAAAATTTTCGCCAGTATATAAAGCCCTACACATTTCGAGCATGCATTGCACATGCACGCCAAGTCCTTTTTCTACAAAAATAAAACAATCAAATAGCCATTGAATTCTAGTTATAATCAGACCAGGGACCGAGGTGATTTGGAGGGGACAAAAAATTATACATGTGATCTTTGACCTCCTACTATGACCTTGGAATCGGGTGATTGAAGCTTTTGCTCTGAATGTTGTCTTATGGAGCTTAAGCTAATGTGTGAAATACAGAAAAATTACAGGTGTCTAGAAGTTCAAGAGTGGACACATATTCTGTTTATGGCTTTTGACCTCAAGCTATGACATTGAACTTGGTGCAGGATGACTGAAACCTGTGCTACGTATGTTGTCTCAATGAGGTGGACATGTGTGTGAATACATGTGTCATGATATTAGAGAAACAAGAGGGCCTTCAGAACTGGGCTGTTCAGCTGAAAATGGCTGAATTGTTTGAATATGCTGAATGTTTTGAATCTTGCCCATTGTTCTCAGGAGAAGAGTTTTAAAGTTCACTTATTCAGCATAAAATCAAAAGAAGGCTTTTAAAGCCTACTATACAAGTATAAAAGGATAACATAGCCCCACCCCTGTCTGATACTTATTTTAGGTTTAGGTATAGGTTTAAGCTATTTTTGTTGGGTCACCTAGCCACTGCTTGGAATTCTAATTGTTGGATTTTTAGAGGAGAATGTTAAGTTTACTACCTATGAATACCAGTGGACAATTTTTTTCTGTTTTTAGTCGTCAAGTATTTCACAGAGGGTCCAATTGCTTCTCAAGGGGGTCAGTACCAGTATTTCTAAGGAAACTTATAGCCACTTGTAATTTTCCAGGTGGGGTGGTGTGGACCCCCTGTCCCCACTCTGGGACAGCAAAAGTTTTTATGGCATGATATCTTTCTGGTGAAACAGCCTGAGATCCTGATCCTGAAAAGTGCTTACCTCAGCATTAGTAATCACATCCACTTCCCCTGTCATATCTGGAGAGTTATGAGCCATATGAATACTGCAACATAGATACATCTAATACATCATTTAGCATACAGCATATGACATAGGCACAGTAACTCATTATTTAGCATACAGCATTAATACAGACAAATTTAACACAATTCATTTTGCATACAGCATATGACACAGGCAGAGTAACTCATTACTTAGCATACAGCATTAATACAGACAAATATAACATATAATTTTGCATACAGCATATGACACAGGCAGAGTAACTCATTACTTAGCATACAGCATTAATACAGACAAATATAACACAATTCATTTTGCATACAGCATATGACACAGGCAGTGTAACTCATTATTTAGCATACAGCATTAATACAGACAAATCTAACACAATTATTATTCTTTTTGCATACAGCCTATGACACAGGCAGAGTAACTCATTACTTAGCATACAGCATTAATACAGACAAATATAACATATAATTTTGCATACAGCATATGACACAGGCAGAGTAACTCATTACTTAGCATACAGCATTAATACAGACAAATATAACACAATTCATTTTGCATAAATATGACACAGGCAGAGTAAGTCATTATTTAGCATACAGCATTAATACAGACAAATATAACACAATTCATTTTGCATACAGCATATGACACAGGCAGAGTAACTCATTACTTAGCATACAGCATTAATACAGACAAATATAACATATAATTTTGCATACAGCATATGACACAGGCAGAGTAACTCATTACTTAGCATACAGCATTATAGTGATTCCAGGTTAAACGTGACCCCCGTTTTTTGCCGATTATTCCTTATTGGTGATTTTAATTGAAAAAGAAATTACAGAAATGAATTTAGATATAGACCGCGTAATTAGATATATTTTTCTCAATTACATATGATCTTTTATATAGGCTGGGATAGGATGAAATTTTGGAGTGTTTTTATTCTTCCACTTTGAATTAGTCCCCAAGTGTACCTTATCGCTATATAAATAAACTAGGTCTTATACCGATCAGTGGTGTAAAATTCGCGCATTAAGCTCATATAGGGGCGAAATGGGTATATATCTAATGGAAAAAGACTAAGTTATTCTGTTTTACAGGGCATTTGGGCCTTGGTTTAATATAAGGGGTGCCCCCAAAAATAATTTTTAGTTACGCGGTGTGCATTTACATTCACATGCTAAACGTCTACCGAATTAGTAAGGATTAAAGCTGTTAAATAAAAGAAAAACGGGGGTCACTAAAATCCTGGAATCATATTAATACAGACAAATATAACACAATTCATTTTGCATACAGCATATGACACAGGCAGAGTAACTCATTATTTAGCATACAGCATTAATACAGACAAATATAACATATAATTTTGCATACAGCATATGACACAGGCAGAGTAAATCATTATTTAGCATACAGCATTAATACAGACAAATATAACACATCATTTTGCATACAGCATATGACACAGGCAGAGTAACTAATTATTTAGCTCCGAATGCCATTTGTTTAGCAGAGGAAACCTGTGAGCAATTTGTGCTGGTAGAGGGAATAATGAGGATGACCTAAGTGAAATTGCTTAGAATTTGGACTAGAGGTTTAGGAGATGTCATTTAAAGATTTTTTTGATTTTTTAGACTGTTGCCATTTTTTTCAATGGAGCGAAACTGTTTCAGTAAAGGGCCTTATGAAGAACATTTGTGTAAATCATTTTGAATTTGGGCAGGCCATTGAGGTGGAGGCTTTGTTTAAAGAATTGTTTTTTTTTCTATACAATGTATGTCAAAAAGTAAGTGCTCCTGAGCAATCACATTTGCACCCATCAAGACATTTTGACACAATATATATCCATTATAACAAGTATTATTATTAAACTATCTTAATGAATATGGAAGTATTGGAGCAAACAAGCTTTTGTCTACAGACAAACAGATGCCAGACTGATCACTATATCCCCCTACCCTTTTTGGGGTGGTGGGTAATAAGGGATAGAGTGGGCTGTACATTTTAGCTTACAGTAAAACCTGTGTAAAACAACCACTCTCAAGACCGAAAATTGGTTTTCAAGACCAATTATCGCTTAATGCAAGTCAAAAGTATTGCAGAATGCTCCAAAGGGAACATTCTGCAAACATTCTGGAATACTTTTGACCTTCATTAAGCTACCATTTGTCATTAAGACCTTTGTTTAGTCTTTTTTTGAGTCGCAGTTTTACACAGGTTCTACTGTTCTAGGTTTTATAATTACATGTAATAGTGGCCTGATGAAAGATTCTGCGGGTGGTAATTTGAGCACTTATCAATACCTGGAAAATTGTGAAGGTCTTTTTGAGCTGTGCCAAGTTAAATCCTTCACTCGTTCCTCTAATTTCGATGAGCTCCGCAGCCAATTGGATGGAGGAATATTCAAGTTGGTGTTCATTTGTAAACGTGAAAAGTCTGTTAGAAAATGAACTGTTCCATGTTTGACTTCAGCTATTGATCGGACTTCTGCATGACCAGATTCACTGTCCTTTGCCAGTATGACAGCCTTGTCAATGGAAGAATCAGACATGGTTAACCTGTAGAAATACAAAATAAGCATGAGCTTAGTATGGGGAAAACATATGTATCTCTAGTTGTGCATAGTACCAGTATGTTCAGTTTCAATTATGTTAAGCATGGTAGCAGCACTTGATGTTACCTGTCAATACAGTGTACTAACGAAATCAAATACAATAAGATTTATGATCACCAGCTACAGTTTAGGTACATTTTGTTTAAGTATTTCAGTAAACTAGATGGGAGTTTTCAGAAGAAAACATATGCCCCCACCCACTTCATTGAGCTATATGACCCTGGTGACCTTAAATAATAGGCCAACGTCGCCAAAATCTTATCAATTCTTAAGACCGTTCAGATATTATGAAATGGATGATTATTTTATTTGGAATAATTTTCAAAATTACATTTTCTTTGATATATTTTGTGCTAACTCTCTCCTACAAGTGTTACTGCTATGATCCAGCAATATGAGGCAATGGAAAACATTCTTAACAAACAACAAAAGCGGATCAAAAGTCAATAGAAACAGTGTTTTCATTTGCCATTTGTCGCCAGTCAGGCGACAAATGGCAATTGAAAACTCTATGTCTAATGATTTTTGATCTGCTTTCGTGGATAGTAGTTACGTTTTTGATTGCCGCCTTTCTGGTGTGGTTACTTTTTCTGTAACAAAACATCCTATGAACTGTTATTTTGTAGAATCAGTTACCAGAATCCACAATCAACCTGGAGAGCTTGGACAGCTTCAAGTTAGCTGTTCAGCCACTAATGCCTATGTAAACCAGCAGGACAATGTAAAGTGTAAATACACGTTTGGTTTTTAATCTTCACCGAGTTCATCTGATTTGGACCGTCTGACACTGCACAATCTTAAACCCTTGTCAATGATGTCTGCCTAGTGGATTTGGACAAGTATCCTCATTGAAGTTGAAGCACTTGTTCGACCAGCATACTCACCATACATGTGATAACCTGATGATGGCCATGAGGGAGATTTGATGTTCAGATGAGGGAGATCAGGGTCTCAATGAGGGAGATTTTTCTAAGTTACAGAAAGGTGTACTTAAACGACTTACTGAAGTCTTTGACCCCCTTCATTCTGGCGGATTATCCTATACACAATGATATAATAAGTATGGAATCGTCCATTTTGTACTTTAAGTTGCTTGGACAGGCAAAATTTATTTAAAATGATGTATATTTTTCATATCTTAATAAACAGTGCAGACACTGATGAAATGCCACTGTTTGGGTCTTCACTGTTTGCCAAAGTACCTGTTTACTACTACTGTTTACCAGTACCTAGACCACTAAAATTTACCAAAGTAATACAGGCTTGTGTTTATTATTGTATTTTGCACATATAATGTTTAAACAGGGCTGATAATGATCGGACTTAAGTGTATGTTTACTGGTTCCAATCTGGTAGGTAGTCAACCCTTCCATACAAGGAACACCTCCATTCAGTAGAAAACCCATAACGTGAGAAGGGTATTTTTTTCAGCATACACCTGGTTGTATAACAATAGATGGTATATATGACGCCAATTTTAAAATTATATTAGCTTTTTACTTACGAGTTTAAATGCTAGTTTTTATAGTGATTAAAAGCTTGCAGTCAATGCCATTCTCGGTAGAGTATATAATTATAAAATACTTTAATTAAAAATGTTGAAATTTGGAAAATATATATTAAAATTAAGTGAATAATGACAATAATTGCCTTGAAATTCAAAAATTTGCGAAAATATATTGCAACAAGGGAGCTAACTCAAAAGTGTCAATCCATAGTTACCTTGAAAATGCTTCTTATCGGAGATAATGGGTTTTTACAGATATTTTTTTCTGACAAAATAAACTTCAGTGAGCCATCACATCATAAAAATACCTTATAAATAAAAGGTTTCTGTTTAAAAAATGATAGATTTAGATGACTGAGAATGCAGAGAAAGGCACATCAGCATGCGTCACTCTGTTTGGAGAGGGAAGCACTCTTCGGCTTTGTCTTGGGTCTCATGCGCGGATCCTTTCTCATGCCTGTAATCTCGGACCCACTAAACATTTATACTGGGTCCGAGCCTTAATGTCTGGTGAGTGATGCTGAAGGACGAATTGCACTCTGTCCCCTTTCTCACTACGCTTGATGGAAAGTCAGCTTGAAAGGGAGACTTGTATTTTTTCTTCTTTGCGGATGGCGATCTTTCAAAATGTTCAGAGTCTACAATATATACGCAAAGATGTCATGGTGATAAGCGTGCCATACGAGTGCCCTACTTGAGAGATTATTGTGTTTATTCCATGCACAGTATGACACCATGTATATTATGATTATCTGACCATTACCAGTAGCGTTCAATTGCCGACAGCTGTTAAAAGTGCATGCCGATCGCCGTAAAAATGGTCGCTTGCGAAAATACCACTATATAGCAAATTCAAAATACGGGAGATTGCGTTGCCCGCACTATAGTGCGGGAGATAGGGTTCAAATTCGGGAGCCTCCCGCATGATCCGGGAGGTATCACATGTATGACTCACAGAAACTTCTTCTTCTCTATATACTGCCAGACCCTCTTTCGAGTATTATCGGCAGGTATACTTTGTACACTCCGAGTTGCAGGATGAAAGCCTACGAGTAACCATATCGAAATTACCATAGGGTTCTTTAACCTGCACAGGGGGTGACTTTCCCTGCACAGGGGACATCCAGTTAACGCCCTGATCCGAAGGACGATGCACTTATCTAGCGTCATCCCTGCAAATGTCACTAGAGAAAGCGTGTTCGGACACCAAAATATTTCTCGCCGCGAGCGGAAATCGAACCAGAGACCTCTAGCACCAGAGGCAAGTGCCTTACCACTTAGCTTCCACGCTTTCAAGCTAGTCAACTAGTCACAAACTTAGAAGATACAAGATACAAGATACAAGAATCTTTATTTTACGTCGGATACATTTAAACAGATAACATTAGCTATTAAAGCTATTTTCCGACAAACATATTATAAAGCTAATATTCAACAAGTAAAAATAAGCTGTAAAAGAAAAACATTTTAGATAAAACAGTAGCAGAAAGATTCTTGCTGTTAAAATACTGAAAAAGAAATCTTATATCATTTGGCATTATCACTAAAACTTTATCACAGGCGGGTATTTACAAGCATCACAGGGAATTCGGTATTTACATAAGGTTAAAAAACTTAAAAATAGTCCAGATAAATTACTTAAAAAAGATAAATTAATAAGTAAATAAAAAGAGACAAATAGTGTGGACCCAGGTCGGCTGCTCGCTTCTGGAACAGGCCGCTCTGTGTCCCCACTCCTTGTCAATGCAGTACCCTTACATTTTTCAAAAGGCAACCCGACCTGTAGGTACAAGTCCCAACAAGACCGTCTGCACCAGACGACCCCTGCCGTGACCGGCACCCACAGGTCAGATTATAATTTACTATGAGCTCCTTCGGTGGGGCTATCCAACCTCCAGGTTGTCATAGCCAAGCCTCCATTGGGGCCTTATCATGTCTGTTACGGTAGTGTAACAATTTTCTTTAGAATAGACGGTACAAAGAAAATTGTTACACTACCGTAACAGACATTATGTCCGTCACAGGTTTTAGTACATCTGCGACAATCGACTGAAACTTTACCTCTGTTTGAAGTTCAAATCTTTTACAAATTACGTTGTTGTTGAAATTACAATTCAGTCAAAGTAGAATTTCTGGATCGTCCCAATGCCTGTGAATGTATCTACCTTTGTTTGAATATAAGAGTCAAGACCACTGATTGGTTGGTTGTAGCTAAGCTCCAATTGTCTGTAGTAATCTCTCGGTATTGGTTCTCGCTGTATCTTCTCCTAGTCGTAGAAGATTCTCTGTTTTGCTAGAAACGTCTCTTTATTTTAGAAACCGGAAGTTTACATTTTTAGTAACCGGTAAAATCTGTAACCTGACGGATCAAACTCCCCAACTCGAACCCAAAAATTCAAACTCCCCAACAGTCGTGGGGATAATAAAGAGTGTACTGAAAGTTTTGGATCTATATAATCTACCAGACATTATTTGTTTAAATCAAGAATTACAGTCTATTCTAACACACCTCGCCTATAGAGCCAACGCTAACAAACTGTGATATATCGCACAATAATTCACTGCTAAAGTGTGTGATAGCTGACGTCACTAGAAAATGACGTCACTCATGGCGTTAGACGGTGTAACGTCGTTTTTACGCTTGAAAGACGTTACAAGTACATGTAAAGGTATGCGACGTAGTCTAAGAATTGGCGGGAGTTCTTCAGTTCAATGGCGGAAAGTTGGAAGAAGCTGAAGACTTCGAATGTGTTTTCGTCGTTTACTGTGTGTTAGAATCGAAATAGATCAGCTCCAGTGCGTGAATTGTTGAGTAATAATTCACTGTTTGTCGGTCAGTTGTACGACGATAAATCACTCGCGCTGCGCGCTCGTGATTTGATCTTCTTTACAACTGACCTCCAAACAGTGAATTATTACTCAACAATTCACTGCTGGAGCTGATCTATTTCTTAATTCTAACATACCTCGCCTATAGAGCCAACGGTAACAAACTGTGATATATCGCACAATAATTCACTGCTAAAGTGTGTGATAGCTGACGTCACTAGAAAATGACGTCACTCATGGCGTTAGACGGTGTCACGTCGTTTTTACGCTTGAAAGACGTTACAATTACATGTAAAGGTATGCGACGCAGTCTAAGAATTGGCGGGAGTTCTTCAGTGCAATGGCGGAAAGTTGGAAGAAGCTGAAGACTTCGAATGTGTTTTCGTCGTTTACTGTGTGTTAGAATCGAAATAGATCAGCTCCAGTGCGTGAATTGTTGAGTAATAATTCACTGTTTGTCGGTCAGTTGTACGATGATAAATCACTCGCGCTGCACGCTCGTGATTTGATCTTCTTTACAACTGACCTCCAAACAGTGAATTATTACTCAACAATTCACTGCTGGAGCTGATCTATTTCTTAAGTAAATGGAACTATTACGACGTACTGGAGAGAATCATTACTTGATTTAGGCTCAGATGATCTTGAGCTACTCTAGTGTGACTTATTTTTGCCAAAACTTGAACCTATTATGGTGGGTGTTTGTTATAGACCCCCTCCCAATCAAAATGACTTTATTGAGAAGCTTGAAGAGGTCGGGGAAGAGGTACTGTTCAAAGTTAGGACTGATTCAGAAATATATCTTTTGGGTGACTTTAATATATGTTTTTTTTTTCAGAAGTGCTCAAGTTTATGCAAAAAGTATCTTGAATTTTTGAGAATGTTCAATTGGACTCAATTAATAACTGAAGCAACTAGGATAACCAGTAACTCTTCCTCTCTAATAGATCACATTCTTAGTAATAGCTGTGAAAAATATGTCAGTCTAGAAAAATATTGGCATTGGATTTTGTGATTACTTTTGACACACTTGACACGAAAAATAGTTAAAGGGCAAATTGGTAAGCACAATTTTATATGAATGAGATCACTGAAGCATCAAATTAAGGACGATTTTATTTTGAAACAATCTAACATGCTCTGAGAGGGTGTTTCAATGTGCGTTGATGTTGAAATGGCCTGAGATAGTTTCACAACTATTTTTCACTCAGTTTTAGATAGTGTGGCCCCTGTAGAAGAAGTAAGTTAAAGCAAAGAATTGAACCATGGATGAACTCGGAGATTTTGCAAAATATTAGATATCAGGATGAAACTTTGCATTAGTTAGTTGGCCTCCATGCGAGCTGAACATTACTTGTACTTCAACAACAGCAGAATCTAGGGCGAAGATTTGGTACCTGTAAAATGCATTTAAGCCCCCCATTGGCTTAGGCTGCTGTAGGTTCTAAGGCGGCGGTTCTGTTGTTGTTGACTTTTTGTTTATTGTTACTCCCATTGTGGGAGTCTGTTATTGTTCTTTGTTTTGTTGTACGTTATTATATGTCCATTCTAGTATTGCAATCATCTTGGTGGGGAAGAGAGAGCTGGTTGCTTTACATAATTTGTCTTCCTGGTGTCTCATGATGGTTGAGCGGCTCTTCCTCGCGGTGCCATGGGGTTGTCTGCAGTTTGTGATTGTGGTAATTCCTGATCATACTCACTTACTATTTTTAATACATTTAGAAAAAACAAAAGACCCTGATTTGAATAAAAAAAATATTGTCAACTTAGGAACCTTGTGCAGAGAGAAACTAGGATATCAAAAAGAGATTATTTAACAAATACAATGATTTATTGAAGAAAATGTTGGTTATTAAAAAAAAAACTTTGAAATCAGTTGAAAAAACTTGGGTATAGCAGTTAAAAGAAAGAAAGCAGTAATGGGGTTTTTGAAATTTATGGTGTTTTGATCCTAAAAAGGTGGCAAATAATGCTTTAATAAAGTCTTTACTACTGTTGCTTCAAACTTGGTTGACAAATTGCCTTCTAGTTTTAATTTATTTCACACAGTCTCACACTTTTTAAAATTTTTATAAAGGTAAAATGTTCAGGATGATGAATTTATGTTAATCCCAGTAAATGAAGATTTTATTTATTAGGAATTGTGCAAATTAAACCCTTCTTAAAGTACTGTAACTGATAATAATACTGCTAGATTTGTAAAAGATGCAGCTTCAGTCTTCAAAAAACCTATTAACTTTCAATTGGGAAAAATGTTGTTCTAAAAGATTTAAAAATGCTCTGGTCGTTCCTCTGTTTAGGAAAATTAAAAGAAGCGAGGTTGGTAACTATGGACCTGTCAGTGTGTCAAAAATCTTGGAAAGGGCTGTTCATACACGATTGAATGATTACCTTGTGAAGAAAAAACTTCTGTTTGACTTTCAGTCTGGTTTTAGGAAGAACTTCTCAACTGATTCATGTTTGATATACTCGACTGATTATATTAAAACACAAACTTCTAAAGGTTTATATACTGGAATGCTCATGTTGGATCTTCAAAAAGCTTTTGATACTGTTGACCATGGCATTTTGTGCAAGAAATTAAAAGCTATGGGTATTAAGTCTGTAGTTTGGTCTAGGTCTTATCTTTCTTATCGAAATCAATTTGTCAATGTGAATGATACAGAGTCTGACCCTTCACTTGTAACTTCTGGTGTCCCTCAAGGAAGTATTTTACGTCCTCTTCTTTTCCTTTGTTATATAAATGATTTGGAACTCAGTATTAGCTCAGAGTGTAAATTGTTATTATATGCAGATGATAGTGCAATTCTGTACTCTAACAAGGATTCTCGGGTTATATCTGATAAACTTCGCTTAGAACTGCAGATGTGCAACAAGTGGTTAATTGATAATAAACTTTCCTTGCATATGGGGAAAACAGAATGCATAATATTTGGCTCTAAGTGGAAACTCAGGGAAATCAATATTTTTTCAGTTAAATGTAATGGTCATACAATTAAGGCACAGCGTTCCGTGAAATATCTTGGACTAACTTTAGACCATCAATTAACTGGGGAGGCTATTGTTAACTCAATTGTTAAAAAAGTCAATGGTAGGCTTAAATTTCTTTATAGACAATGCAAACTTTTAGAGGAAAAGCTTAGGAAATCCATATGCTTGGCACTTATCTAATGTCACATAGATTATGCATGCTCCTCGTGTTTGAACAAACAACTTAGGAAAAACTTCAGATTTTTCAAAACAAAACTGCGGTTCATTAAAAATCTTGGCAATATTGGTTTCTTAGAACTAAATAGTCTTGATATGTTGAATGTGGATTCCAGGGTAAAACAACTTTGTCTGAGTCATGTGCATAAAATATTCAATGAAACTGGCCCGTCATATTTGTCTGAACATTTCATCAAAGTTTCTGATGTTCATCGTCATTTCACTAGAGGTAGTACTGAAAACTTTATAGTACCTTCAGTCAGACGTGTTGCAGCTACAACTGTTTATTACAGTGGAATGAAAGATTTGACCTCTCTGCCCTCGGTTGCCAAGCAAAAATGCACTTTCAATGGTTTCAAATCTGCTGCAAGACAATACCTTAGATCTCAACTGCAACTAATGGAATCAGTACCTATGTTTGTTATTTATATGCATTTAGTAGGTCAATTTGTACCTTAGATTTTTGCCACCCCCCCCCCCCTCTTCTAACTGCATTCAAGGATCTAACCAACAGGACCCCATTAGAAATAAGCCTAAGGGCTTTCATGGGCTATCCTGAGTTATTTCAACACGCATACAATTGCCTTTATATCATCTTTCATTTAAATAACAAATTTTGCTTACATTTATCTCGCACTCTTGGATCCTTTTAGGGGTTCAGGAGTGTGAGATATGAATGAGATGTCAGTCATTTTCATCATTGTTATTTTGTGCCTAGTCCAAAAGTGATCTCTTAATTTATAAAATACTTAATTGTGATGAATATTTGATAACCTAATTTACTGTGATAATCTTAATGATATTTGTGCCAGCTCCATTCAAATTCATCTTTAGTTATGTTATAATAGCATCAGAGATTTATTTAATTAAAAAAATCCATATTCTAAAGTGCTAAATTAAAGTGATATTTAATGTACTATATGTTTTAATTTGCTGTAACAGTTGTACATGTATGTATGTGTGGATTTTACCAAATAAACATCTATCAATCAATCACCAATCAATCAATCAATCAACTACTACAAGACATTCAATGTAAATCAACACTTTAATTATTCCTTGCTTATGATAAAATTTCCCTGAGAAAAGTTCATCCAGTATGGGTCTCTACTGAAAATTCTGTCACAGACGTTAGGAAGGCAATAGTAAAAGCAAGAATCCTGACGGGAACCTGCCTGTTACAGACAAACATACACGGATTAAGCCAGTATCGTGAAGATCCAACTTGTAAATTATGTAAACAACAAGAAGAGGATATATTGCATGTGTTGCTGTACTGTTCGCTGCTGACAGACACCAGATTGAATTCATTTAAAGTTTTAAGAGACTTTGTTAAATACCATATTGGAGATGAGACATGGAAAAAATTGGTTCTCGGCAAAAGAAGATCTCGTCCAGGTTATAATCTACAGCAGAAAGTTTTCTCATCTGTTTGACAACAGTGACATTAAACTTGAAATTGAGAAGCATTCCAGAAACCTGTGTTATAAACTATATACGTAATAAGAGATTATCTCTTCTTCGTAATCTAGAAGAAGGCTTCCCCGGAGGTACCGCTTAATCTGGGGGAACATGTTTCTCATTAAAATCACAGCTCTAAAACTGCAGACAATTTTACCCTATTACCAGGGGTGCTCCTAGACAGGTGGGGGGGGGGGGGGGGCTTATACAGATCAGAAGAAGAAAACAACCGTCCTTTCAAATTGTTTTCTGAAAGGCTCTGAACGGGAAGTACACCAGCAAGATCAACCCAAAACTGACAATCATTAACCACGACCTGTAATGATAATACAGTTTCTTTTATTCATAAAGATTAACTTTTTAAAATCTGTCTTAGAATCGCATAGTCTAAACCTCATTTCCTGGTTTTAAGGCCAATCCTGACAAGTTTCAAGCCATATGTATTGGAAAGAAAGCTTATGACAATATTGAAACTTTCAGGATTGGAGAAACTGGCATTAAATGTGAGAATAATGTTATTATTTGGTATAAACATTGATTATATGTTGAAATTTGATAACCATGTGACTTAAAAAGACTTGGTAAATTTTTACTAAACAGGGGAGATTGGTCATTTATATCATCAAATTCTAGTTATTGCCCCTTAGCTTGGCTCTTTTGTAGTTTTGCCAGTATAAATAAACTGGAAAAGGGTCAAGAGAGAGCAATGAGATTTATAAACAATGATTACTCCTCATCTCTCAAGAAGTTACTCAGCCAAACTAAAACTGAGCCCTTCCATTTCAAAAGGCAGTTAAGCTAATGGCATGTGAGGTATTAAAAATAGTTAACAAACTCTCACCTGAATATATCCAAGACATGATTAGTATTAAAACTTCTACATATAATTTCAAAGGTGCGATAAAGGCTGAAATACCAAGAGTAAACACCACAAGCCATTCAGGTCTGCCGGTGGCAGAGTCGTACCCACAGTTCTGAGGGCTGCTCCGGAGATGAGATGGCCTTGATGTGGATGACCTCTGTGTTGTGCCTAGTTTTGTTTTTGCTTTCTGCTTTCTGCCTATGCTTTGCTTCGTTTTGCTGTTTTTGCTTTTCATGATAAATCTTATCCATTATCCCATCCTTTTGTACACCCGTGCCTTAGAAATTTTCACTTTCAAGACTACCTGATGGAGTAAAGTATTGCTTTTATTTTTCGCCTTTTCGCTTTTAAAGCACCTGCATGTCAACAGGATGTGATTACTTTGCAACATAAATTTTGCTTCACTACTTGCTTTCTGCCTATGCTTTGCTTCGTTTTGCTGTTTCTGCTTTTCTTGATTCTTCCTTGATTCCTTGAGGGAAGACTTTATGTTACCCTTTGAGCGCTTCTTGCATTTACCATCCACTTTTAAGGCACCTGCATGTCAACGGGATGTGATTACTTTACTCTCTCCTTGTCTCCCATTAAACCTTTTTATAGAGATATAATGTTTTTAAATAATTTTACTACTTTACTATTTTGCATGCTCCGTGATATATTCTCTATATCTTCTTGTTATATCCACCTTTTTCTTTTAAAAAAGGGGTATATTAATATCACACCAAAGATGGTCTGTCGTCCGTCCATCCCCGTCCATCCGACACATTTCTTGTATCTCCTTCTAAACTGTTAGACGTAGCAACTTCAAACTTTGTAGCTGAATAGATCGCATGATGTAGAGGGTACTGGACAACATTTTGTGTGACTTTGACCCCAAGGTAAAGGTCAAAGGTCAACTAATGTATTTTCCTGTAAATGTATCTCCTCCTAAACATTTTGACAAAGTAACTTTAAACTCTGTATGTACATAGGTCACATGATGTAGAGGGCACTGGGCAACATTTCGTGTGATCTTGACCCAAAGATCAAGGTCAAATAATGTATTTTCTTGTAAATGCATCTTCCCCTAAACCTTTTGACGTAATAGCTTCAAACTCTGTAGGTGCATAGGTCACATGATTTAAAGGGCACTGGGCAGCATTTTGTGTGACCTTGACCCGAAGGTCAAGGTCAAATAATGTATTTTCTAGTAAATGCATCTTCTCCTTAACCATGGGATGTAGCAACATCAAACTTTGCTGGTGCATAGGTCACATGATGTCGAGGGTACTGGGCAACATTTTGTGTGATTTTAACCCCCTTGACTTTGGGGTAAAGGTCAAATAATGTATTTTCTTGTAAATGCATCTCCTTAACCATTGGCCGTAGCAACTTTAAACTTTGCAGGTAAATCGGCCACATGATGTAGAGGGCAATGCTTCATGTGACCTTTAGGTCAAGTTCAAATCAAATATTCCTTGTAGATGCATTTCCTCCTAAACCGTTGGACATAGCAGATTCAAACTTTGCAGGTGCATAGGTCATATGATGTAGAGGATACTGGGCAACGTCAAAAACCAAGGTCAAAAGTGAAATAATGTACTTTCTTGTAAATGCATCTCCTCCTGAACCATTGGACGTAGCAACTTCGAACTTTGCAGATGCTTTGGTAGATCAAAAGCGGGTATTTGCGATGGTGTATCATCGACTGAAATCTAGTTCCCTTTATTTTTGTTTGTTGAAGTAAAAGCCCTACAGGGAATATGCTACTTGTTATATGTATATTCGACTCAAAATAAATCTTCTAATTGGGAAATAACTTTTAAGACCATAGCTCTCACCAGAGAATTAAACTTAGCAACACAAGCATCCGCAATTTCAGCAGAGGAAATTACAGATTATTAGAGGGCTTTCCAGTCTCTAATAGTGAATCTATAGTCCATGGAACATTCATGCGGCTTTTGACAATATCTCTGCAAGCTGTAAGTTTGAAATGTCATTTAGAGGCGTTTTCTTCCACTCAGAGTTAAGGGGATAAGCTCATCAGTTGGTATACTGGCTTTACCTTTAACTCCTTTGTATAATAGTATGAGCAGCTGGCATTAATTGCTGGGGTATTTCGGTGGTATGTAATAAAGATTAAAAATAAGTCTTTCAAAGATTCGTTTAGGGATTTGCACTAATCAGTTTGTGTACCTAAAGTACATCTGTAAACTTCAAAATAAGAGATACACATGTTAATATTGGAGTCCATTTAAAACCTTTGTTTACATAAAATTGGACATTTTTATAGAGCACATGCTATTGGTATGTTATTCGTGACTTAAATAGCAGGTGGTACAACATGTTAAGTTCATGATTGCTCTTGGACTTTTATCATCCAAGTGCAGTTTAATAAGAAATAATCTACAGACCTGAGGAGTGGGGGTCTTAGGTTCAATCCAATGGCTCCACAAGTATATAAATGATGTTTAAGTCGAGGCTCAGTCTCCACAATAAGTAATTGTTGTCCGTATATGGACTGAAAACTAAATAGCAGGTAGTCTGATTTGTGTTTTAAGTTTAACAATCAACCCTTGTGATCTAAAACTCAAGCAAATGAAAGATTAATGGAAAATTCTAGAACCCAAAGAGAACATTTAAAAACCGGGAGGCTGGCCATACGCTTCAGCCTTCTATTTGTAGTCTCAATCTTATGGTTGGTTTATATTTATGTTAGATTCATGCTTATCTGGTTTGAGCTGTGTGTGCTCACCCTTACAGAAATCTCAAATTTGAATACCAATATGTATATGTAATGTACTCAAAAAGACAGGGGCAGAATGTTCAATTTATGGACATTTGAACTTGCAGGGGAAGTTTTCCTATACAAGGCAGGTATGATGTCCGTATTAAAGAATACATGCTAGTTAAAATAAATATAGTGATTATAAAAAAAAATATTTTTCTGGCTTTTACATGGCTGTAACCAGTACTGGGCGGGAGGGTATCCTGGGTCAGGTGTGGTACTTGATTGTATCGATTCCTGATCTTTGCACCCTTACTTACTTTATGGTTTTATGATGACTATATTGATGATTTTAAAAGTATTAAAGTAACATATAAGGGGGTGAAATGTTATAGTAGGAAAATGAATGGCTTTCCGCCAATTTAAATGTGTGGTCGTAAATAAGACTGTTTGGGCTCAGGATTTGGCTTCAAAGTATCTAAGTTATGCCGCCTACACTAAAATAGGAAAAGAGCCAAGGTAGAAATAGTAAATCTGTTTATGAGAGATCATCGTCATGAGAAAATCAAGCTTATTTTCTCCTAACATATTTCTACAGGGATGAGAACAGTGAGGCTCGATCCTATATTACTCACCTGAGGTGCATAGCCTCATGGTTTAATAATGTTTCATAGTTTTTTTTTATATCGAGTTTATGGGAGGAAATGACCCCAGGTATTGCCAATTTAGACTCCAGGGGCATGGTTGGCAGGATTTATATAGGGGACCATTAAACATTGCTTCATAGTTATTGACCCCCGGGTGGCGAATTTAAACTTAAACCCAACGGGTATGGTTTGCAAGATTTACGTAGGGACCATTAAACATTGCTACATAAAAATATATATAATTTTATAAGCTTTGGGGTCTCATGGTTTTAGAGAATAATCTTTTTATATATATTTTTTTCCTCAATTATAAGTCTCTGGAAGATGATGACCCCCTCCCCCGGGCTGTGGCTAATTTGGGTCCCAAGGGCAGGGGAATGGTTGATAGGATTTATGAAGGCGACCTCTAGACATTCCTATATACTGATTATATAAGCTGTGAGTCTCATGGTTTAAGAGATTTTTTTAAAAGTATTCATGATACCTGGAGCATGGCCAATTTGGAACCCAGGACCAAGATTGGCAGGATTTAAGTGGTGTACTTCTTGACATTGCTATATACTAAGTTTATCAGCTGTGGGCCTCATAGTTTCAGAAAAGATTTTCTAAGTTTTCCCCATTATAAGACTATGGGAGTTATTGATCCTTGAGGCATGGCCAGCTTGGACCCATGCGCCTTGAGAGGCAGGATTCATGTAGGGGACCACAAGCTAGCCATTGCTACATACTGTAATATTGGGCTCATGGTTTCAGAAGAGATCTTTAAAGGTTTTTTTTCCAATTACAAGTCAATGGGAGCTATATGTTGCTATGGCAACCAGAGTTCCAATCCAATCAGCCTGATACCTTCTACCTCATGGTGCTTTACATGAAATTTATCAGAACTGGCCAAATGACTTCAAGATATACTTCTTCAAGCTCATGCAGATATACTTCTTCAAGCTCATGCATTTTTTTTCCTAAAAATCTATTTATTAAAACATGTTGTCAGCTCATTCTTGAAAGTATTGGGAAAGTGTATCTGGATTTTCACTCAATGACTGTATAGAAGAGCATTTCTAGTCATATAACACATAACAGACAGTAGGCAATTATGAACAATGTATTATTATTGTAGATAAAATCACAATTTTAGTGAAGTTAATGATTTGAATCTTCAATGTCATCAACTTTAAGGAGAAGATCAGGCCCTGGGGTTATATACTCAAACAAAAAAGTTATGTCCGCTTGACGTTTATGTCTGTCATTTCCAAATGTATGAACGCATTTCATTCAAAATTTCACCTTACAAACTTTGATCATTTAAAAATGATTTGCACCTAAGAGTCATCCATTTGATTATCAGTGTAGCCGCTGACAAAGCTGTGAACACGAGTACCCTTAAAATCAAAAGTCACAACATCAATAGCTTATGCGTCCGTCATAATCCCGAACTGTTTAAGCATATTTAAACATAACTGAACAAACTCTCTAGTAAGATAAGCTGGCACGTTGTATGCATTGCTTTTACGGCCACATTCATTAGCATGTAACATACTCTGACGTCACAAAACATCAATCAGGAGTGTGTGTGAAAACACTCAGAAAATTCATTATTGGTCCAGCATTTTGATAATCAACAAACTCGAACAAATATGATGTTTTTTCGTCATCACAAGAATTTTAACATTAATTAAGACTAATCAGCATCAAGACAATCGACAATGGAAATTCTCTAATGATTTTGCAGTAAGGGGTGGGGTATAAAACACAGATTTAGTGAACCTTTGATGCCCGACATCAGGCCATAGTTTTTGTTTTTCTCTATTGTGTAATTGTTGTCATAAACAGACACAACAAATTAAAACAAAAACGGCCTCAAAATGGTGTTAGGTTAAGGAGATTTAAAAGTTCTTAAATTTTTGTTTAATTCAAAGGGAGGTAATTTTAGTTGATGTCGTAAATGAAAGATTTGGCACTGCGATTTCGCTCGTTCAATAAGCAGACTTGGGATTTTTAGATGTTTTTTCATCGTCTGGCGCTTCTGGTTGCCATTTAATGTAAAATGTGTCACGTTTTGATGATTAACTTCCAGATGATAATGGAAAAAGCTATGTGCACATTAGGTTTAATTACTCTTTAAGGTCAGAAGATAAAATCAAATAATTACCTTTTTTGTGTGTCGGACGTTTGATAACATTTTGGTTTATTTTTGTTGCAACAACTGGATCGAAAGATACAGTACCATGAAAATCGGACGTTTCTTTTTTGTTTGAGTATATAGCCCTTTCATGCTCATATCATCTGAGTATGAATTTTATCATGCTCATAAATGTTAAAATGCCAACAATTGTTGGCATTTTAACATTTATAAGCATGATAAATACAACATCTGAGAGTTTGAAAGTCTTTATTTGTGCATATTTTAGTTTTTATGAGCTGCTGAAATTTCATGCTCAGTTGAGATGAGCATAAGAAAGTTTTATAACCTCGAGTTCAGGTCGCCGTTTTGGCACGAACTCTTATGTTATTATAATATATATTATGAGAAGCGATATTTTCATGACATATCTCTTTAAGGGGTAAAAACTCGAGAACACAAGGCAACTATTGAGTTAATTTTATATTTATTGTTAGGACAGCACAAATGATAGACAACATACACTTTATCATGAGAATAATAATTTATAACAATTAAAATCATACTGCAAAATACACTTTATACAGCAATCAAACAATAACTTGTCCCATTTGTTCAAAACACTATTAGCTTCATTATCAATTATCTTACCATATGCATAGGTTTAGATAAACAAAATTTTTTAACGTGAAATTTTAAATATTTTCTTACCTATCAGTTTTAAGTTTTAACATATGTTTTGGGTGCTCAAAAGAATGAGATGGTTCTTTTGGGTACCCACAACATATGTTTTGGTTTAGAAATAAATAAGAAAATTTAATTTTTTGGTACATACTCTTAACTAAAATCACTTGCTATGGCTGGAAAACACACTATTGTTGACTTTTTATGACATGAAGCACATTCACTTTGAGATAGTAGTAGTTAAATCTACAACCAAAATTTGTTTCTCTCTCTTTCAAAGATGTTCATCTAAATAATGTAATGTTCTATAAACAAGAGCTTCTGATAATTCAGTAATTCAGATATATGGTCTATAATCCTGTTACACTTGACTTAAACCTGTGTGTTGTAATAATCAGTAACAAGCTACTTTGACAGTGAAGACATTCTATGGAAAGTTAGCCTCAAAATCCTGAATTCAGGAATAATGCTAAGAAACCACCCATTTATATATGATTAGTACACAAAATGTTGAGTAGGTACTGCAGGTTATCAGGTTTTGTGCTATAGGACACTTTTTAAATATAGGGACCAGTCCAGTCCACCCTTTACAATATGCCACAGAATATTTAACCATGTACCAGATGCATATTGTTGAGCTGGACTTAGACCCTATACATTTTAACCCTTAACTCCATAGGCTATTTTTAGATCATTTTCTATTTTTAAACAACATTGAAAAAATTAAAGAAAAATTTAAGTTCAGTTAAGAACACTTTTGAAAATATTAAGGAAAATGGAGCATTTGCTCATAAAGAGCAAATGCTGCAATTTCCATAATATTTTCAAAATACATGATATTTCAAAGGTGTCAAAAGGCCCTATTGTTAAGCATTTTTTGTTGTACTTTACTTTTACATTGATAAGATGCAATAAGCTAATGATGGTTTGAACAATAGTGTTGGACCCTGTTCTTTAACCCATAAAATGGCTGCTAATAAATGTTAGCAGAAAAATTCATTAAATATCCCTTCAACGAAAGCAGCCTGATCTTTGCTTCATCTAAATACTGTAGGACATATTCTGACATCTCCTTTTTTTCTTCCAAATCATCTGTTATGAAATTCCAGGTGTTTTGATCATGGGATTTGAGAATCGCAAAACTTAGAGTAATTTTCTGAAAGCCAGCTTTTGCCTATGAATGACTGCATACCATTGTTGCATAGAAAAGACATCGCCTTGCTATCACGTGCCACGTGGAGACATCTAGTCATCTTTGATAGCAAAACCATAACAATGATACATATTACGGTTTTTGGATAAAGACTGATCATATTTTATGAGCTAAAACATTTTTGTAAGCATTCTTCACATGGCCTTTTTAAAGAATCAGGTTCAGGGACACGTGATAATGGAGATGACGCTGCTTGATAAACAATATTGAATTAACCAATCGGGCAATTCACATGACTGTGTGACTCGTTTGTTAAACAAATATGTCACATGTACCCACAATGCTCAAATCAGACAGGTCAGTATTTGAACAAATGCTTCCTGTCAAGACAATGATTCTGGGCGTGGTTTGGAGACGTCTTTTATCCATGTGCCTGTAACTCTCACATTCCAGATTTCAAAAATTGGTGTAAACTAGAGTTGTAGATGACTGCTCAGAATGCCCTTATACATCAGACTTCATGAAATGGTAGAACATTTTTTAGAGTCCTTCTTGTATTGATTCTTTACGTCCAAGTCAACAATTTCTCAGTCATGTCAGGATGAACCAGTATTAAGCAGAGGATAAAGTGTCTTGCTCAAGAACTACACAGTGCCTCTGGTGAGGCTCGAACCCACAACCCCTTGATCTGGAGTCAAGCACTCTACCACTGAGCCACTGTGCTCCCAAAAAGAGTCCTTCTTCCCATTCAGACTACCATTCAGACATGTCTATTGCACTGAGATATCTAAATAACATCAGATAACAGGTATAACATAATGAACACCTTTCTATCTTTCCTATACATATGATAATGTCTTCGGTCAATGGTTTAATTATCTTAATCCTAACTAAAAATTGTGTTTCCAAAAACATTGAGCCCTTAACCGTATGCTTGCAAAATAAGATGAAAATTTGCCAAAAATTTACTCCTGTGATCTACTCCTCATCCCAATCAGTAACCCAAAGTCCCACACCTCTGATTATTACAATGGATTCACCAGTTGTATGGCAACACATGTAAATTCTGGATTTACACTGTTTTCAAGAGGAGATATCTAGGTTCAACAGGGCAAGAGTTAAGCAGTAAACATGGTATAATTTGCTATTAAAGCAAGATGTTTTTAAAGGGCAGTACCATGGGTGAAAGTTCAAAATTTCCAAAATCTTGAGCTTTAGAAATTCAATTATCAAAACTTGCAAGATGTCTACAAAAATGGATAATTTAAAGTTAAAATGATTAATTGTGTTTGATAATCTGAAAACCAATCAAGGAACCCATTATAATCTCATTCATTCTGCATTTTGAGGCTGACTTTCTTTGAAAGTCAGTCTCAAAATCTTGAATGAAGGATTAATCCTGAAAACTTTCACCCATGCATTACTGTTTCAGAAACCATAAACAAACTAAAATTGCAAGTAACCTGACAAACATATGCAGATGTGTGTGCATGTTGGTCTTATCATTATTTGATAATGCATACAGTGGTTTCAAATTATTCTTGTAGACTTTCCAAATGAAACTGGTCATGACAAACTTGGTCTAAGAGGCAATGTAATCAGATAGTCACAGTGACTACTGAGTATGAGGGATCACAATATGGCCCTTTTGTCTTTCATGTTTCAAGTGTTTCAAACTGTAGTTTCTCGTATCAGTGTTGTTGTTTTTTACTCTTTCAGTGTATCTCAATATGTGAAACTGGTCTTGAATGACACATTCATTTTCTCATAAATGTTTTCTGGTGAATGTCGTTCATAAAAGTTTTCACATGAAGGGTGAATATGCAGTAAAACCTGTGTAAAACAGCCACTCAAAAATAGGCTAAACAAAGATCTTAATGATAAATGGTAGCTTGAAGGTAGAAAGTATTGCAGAATGCTCCCCATACTTTTGACCTGCATTAAGCGATAATTGGTATTGAAAACCAATTTGTGGTATTTTTGAGAGTGGCTGTTTTACAGAGGTTTTACTGTAATAGGATGAATTTAGTTTTACATAGGTTAATGAACACCATCAGTTCAAAGTTAACAGGACACAAGGTGCTCACAGGGTTCCAGATAAGGAGTTTACTCTAAAATTCTTATTTCTCATCATTATTTTACAACTTTTTGCTAATCTAGAACAATGCCTCAAAGATAAATTTGTCACGATTTGGTTTAAATGATTTATACATGCTGAAATGAAGACAACCAATCATTCCATCATACCATTGGGGTGAAATGCTATATACATATCTATACCTCTGCAATAAATAAACATGAAATTTCATTCATTCAAATATGAGTCAAGCCGGCAGAAAATCTGTTTGTATGCAAACATCAAAGAAGAGTCATTAGAATCCTCTACTTAACTCTTTGTATGCTGGGTAATTTTTCATGCTTTTGTTGTTGTCTGCTGACTTTTTCAAAATATTCTTTCAAGAATACTATCAGTCAAACAGTTTGGGTCCAGATCAGACCGACAGGCAAGTCACCACAAGCAAGGAAAGAGTTAAAATCTGCTTCTTAAATAGTATGATATATATTTGCTTCATCCAAATTTTGCCTATGAGGCTTAGCAGACTAGTTTGTCCACTGCCAGGTATTAAACCATGATGATGACAGGTTTTCTAAAAAGAATATGGATATCATCACAAGAAAACCTGGCTGTGGCTTAGGACCATGTAAGGCGCAATTCAGCTTGCAGAAAGACTGGCACTTTGCACAGTGAAATTTTTTTTTAATAAGCTTGGCTAGCCTATTATACTTTCCAGCAGTGGCAAAGACACTAATCAGACTGCAATGATGTGCAAGCTGGTGTGCCCCTTTGCTGTTTGCATGTAATTCATTCCAGATTTCTTGTGCTGAGACCCAACTTATAAGTAAAAACATCACACAACAGTCTTGTGGTCACACAGTGAGCCCATATAGCCCAGTTAAAGGCAGCTTGCACAAACAATTCTTTAATAACACTTTTCCTGCTAATCACCACAATAGCTGTCTGCTCTCTCCTCTGTTTATGTAATTTGATGGACTATATTGCAAACAATATGGACCATGATCAGACTGCTCCTTCCTTTAGGAGCAGTCTGATCATGATCCTTACTGATTGCTTCCATGATGAAATTTGACTAGAATGCAAATGAATATTTGCAGCAGATGCAATATGCAGGCATCTTCTGGACAAAAATATTAGCAGGATAATAAATAATAAAGTGTAGGTAATGACAAAGTCGCAAAAGAAAATATTAGTTAAATTATGTCTGATGTTAATTTATTGAATGTGAGTTTTGAGTGAAGCAATTTATTACAAAACAAGTCAATTAACCTTAAACTCTATTCCAGGGCAGACTTGGATACTTTTAAGTGCTTAATAAATAATAATGAGTGTACAAACTTTCACAAGTAACTGACAACAGCTCTACTTTTATACGTGGTAGGGAAAGAATAAATCTTCAAAAAATGTCAGTGTCTTTCAGCCATTAACTATAAATCTGACTGTGCTTTAAAGGCCTTACACAATCATTGTGAACATGCAAGATTTTATCAGTTTTCCCTCTATATGTTTTGAAAAAACTTACTCCACCCCCTTGTGGCCATGTTTATCAATAGATAAAAAATTGTGCAAATCACAACCAAGCATACAATTTTTCAAAACTACCAAATGAACCCTGAATATTTGGACATTATAACTGACTACTAAACTCATCCTAAATTTGAATGAGCCTTTTCGGCTACCTGGTTTAATGTAGTTTTCTGTAATGGCAATGCTAATACTTGTCAGTAGAGTAATATATAGTTATCCCGCTGATCTCTCTGAATACTGTCCTCATTTAGGATACTGAAGGACCCCAGCTTCTTGGGTGCCTTCTCTAACACTCACCAATACCAGTGTCATACACCTTTTAAAATGATTTATAGTAAAGCTAGAAATATTTTCTGCCAGCTTCTGTCATTGCTGAACATATATATATGAGCCGCGGCATGAGATTTCAAACAATTTGACATTTTACAAGCGTAGACTCGGACAAGCCTCCGCAGCCTCCTTTTAAGCTTAGAAACTCCAAATGGTGTCCAGTCAGTAGCTTAACAATCATAGAATACTCAAGCGACTAGCAAAGGCTCTGATCAGACTGCACATATGCCCAGGCTGATCTGGGGCTTTGTTAGTCGCACATACCACATTGTTGGAAATCTCATGCACTGGCTCATATATATTGAGTTTTCATAATGCACAAGACAAAACTGAACACATAAATATGATTTGTCTGTCCAATGACACCATTGTTAGCTGGACTGCCCCTAAAGCAATATCATGCAATAGAAGCAAAATTTGAAAGCATTGAACATAGCTCAAGATAAACAAATATCTTGAGCGTAAAATTGTAAATATTTTCTTACCCATCAGTTTTTACAAATGTCTTGGGTGCTCAAAAGAACCATCTCATTGAGACAGTTCTTTTGAGCACCTACAACATATGTTTTGGTTGAGAAATGAGAAAATTATTTTTCAATTTTGCACTCTTATCTAGGGGGCCTGATTGAAAGTAAACATGCCTCAACTATCAAGTAAGCATGCAGATCTCGAGATTTCTACACAATTGTTCCTCAGCTTTAACCACATACATGTACAGGGTGTCTCAAAAAATGTAGACCTTTCTTCAAATTGCAATAATTCCTGTATAAAATGTTGAAACCTTTTGATTTCTTGAGGCTAAAGCAAAGTGATTAAGAGTATCCTTCATATGTATTGTTGTGGGACAAGGAAATCCCACCCGAGGACCAGAATAATTCGTCAGAAATGAGGCTCTGCCTAGTTTCTGACGAAATTTTTCAGGTCCGAGGGTGGGATTTCCTTTTCCCACAACATTACATCATGATGGATACTTTTTCTCGCCCAGTTTGTGACTTTTTAAGGTTTTATATGAATTCTGTCAGTTCCGCATATTTATATTTTTTAGATTTTTGTGTTTGTTCCAATCTAAAAAATAAGTTCACCATCGAATTTTCCAGATGCAGAAATGGGTGTAAACATAGTTTAGCACCTAAAACGGAAGCGAAATAGAATTTCAAGCGTCGGTTTGGTTTTTATTGGGATTTGAAACTAACGTTGGTATCAGTATCTATTGACAAAGACGTCGTGGCGCCAAACTGTGTTAATAACGTGCGTCACATTGTTGTTGCATTTTAGTGATGTCAGAAATGTTTTGACGTCATTCAACAATGAGCAAATGGTGGACACACTAAATATTGCCGTTTTGATATTTCTACATAATATTTAGGCGTGAATTGCTCTGAAAACAGCCAAAATTGTTATAATTTGAAGTCACGTGGATGGGATAAGCAGGTCATGCTGAATGGGATAAGCAGGTCACGTGGATGGGATAAGGAAATTCCGCACTGCGTTTTGCCTATGGAACAGCTTGTCTTGAGCGATAAGTGGGCCAGAAACCCCTTTCCTCTGATGGTCATTCAACATGAAGTGACATCATGATGACATCAAAAATCAATCATGACATCATTTCCTGTCATTGACCAAAACATAGATTAATTGGCCTACCACCTCCCTTTCCCCTGCTAAATTCTCCAGCTTCACCACAAACACACCATTTTATCACCCAGCTCTTTGATTTATAAAGAAATTCTATTATCTGAGACACTTAAATTCTTGTTTCCTAAATATGTAAGCCTGAGAATGCTCTGACACAAAGGCATTTTAACTGGAAGCTATTTTAACAACAGAAAACGTGCAGACAATGAGGAAATAAGGTCATGATAACATTATGATGTCATCATGATGTCACTTCCTCTTGAATTGCAATCTCTTGGTGAAATATCATCAGAGGAAAGGGTAACACTTTGCTATAGCCACACAAAAAATCAAAAGGTTTTGACATTTTATACAGGTATAATTGAAATTTGAAATAAAGGTCCCTGTTTTTTTTTTTTTAGACATCCCTTAGTTATTATCATTTCATACACAGAGCTAAATAATAACATAAGTCCAGTCAAGCAAACTTTTTCAGAGTAAAATTGATTACTTTCTTATCCATCAATTTAAACATAGGTTTTGGGTGCTCAAATAAATCTACTCATTGAGATCGTTCTTTTGAGTACCTTAAACATATATTTGGTTGAGAAATATCATTTTCAATTACACACTCTTATCTTGACGACAGTAATATATGCAATACTTAAAAATGAATGGAATGACATTATAAATGAGAATGCATTGCTCTGCAGAACAACCAATCTGGAATTACTAACTTATCTGAAACATACATGTATTCAAACACCAAATATTCTGAAAATCCTAAGACAGAATTAAACAAACATCAACAGGCCCAAACTTTTTTGTGTATAAAATGTGGTTAATTTCTTATCCATCATTTAAAACATGTGTTTGGGTGTTCAAAATAACCGACCCACTGACACCCACAACATATATTTTGGGTGAGAAATAAGAAAAATAGTTTTTAATTAACTGGATGCTTGAACATTGGATCTAAGATATATGAACTCTGATATAGAACAATACATTTTGCCCCACTCCTATTTATCCTAGATATTCAGACACTTAACCTGCTAAACATAGCTATCTATATATTTAAACACATTTATTTGACATTCCCATGGGGTGTATGGGAATGAATGGCAAACAAACTACTCTGATCTAGGTTAACACTGTTTACTCAGACCTAACAGTCAAATATTTAGGGTCAATACTGTACAGTAAAACCTGTGTAAAACAGCCACTCAATATTAGACAAAACAAAGGTCTTAATGACAACTGGTAGCTTACTAAGGTCAAAAGAATTGCAGAATGCTCCCTTTGGAGCTTTCTGCAAAAGGGAGCATTCTGCAATGCTTATGACCTGCATTAAGCGTTAATCAATCTTAAAAACCATTTTTGATATTTTTGAGAGTGGCCGTTTTACACAGGTTTTACTGTATCCAAGTGTAACCGTACAGCATGAAGGCGAATGAAATTACACACTCTTATCTGTTGGGCCAGTCTATTTCTATTTTAAGGGCCAGTGGGTGGTATTATTTTTTTTTTATTCAAATTTTAAAAAGAACTTTCTATAAGCAAACAGTGGAGACCCTGATCACATTAAGAATGATCCAAAACCAACAAATGAATTGAGAGCGCAAAGACTGAACATCCATCCTACCTGATCAGTCTTCCCTGTCCCCTTAAAAAGGATTTGGTCCTTAGCAGCTCATTGAGTGCCTTGAAAAAGCTCTGAAATGACTGAGCAGATGACCAGGTTGTTGGAATTTCTCTGGGCACATTTGTCATTGTGTCCATTTTATCATGCAATAGCTAAAAACATTGAAATTGTAAGTTTTATATAACTTGTGTGTAAGTGTTAATTCATTAACTGATAAAGTGTATTTTCCATCTGTGACACTCCCAATAAAATAACTCCAGACAGGTACATCAAAACCTCTGTAAAACAACCACCCTCAAAAAGACCACAAAATGGTTTTCAAGACCAATTATCGCTTAATGAAGGGCAAAAGTATTGCAGAATGCTCCAAGGGGAGCATTCAGCAATACTTTCGACCTTCATTAAGCTATCATTTGTCATTAAGGTCATTAAGACCTTTGTTTTGTCTATTTTTGAGTGGCAACTTTACACAGGTTTTACTGTAGTCTGAATATACTGTGGCCAATGCCAACTTCCCATCACAGCTGACCCATCTTATCACAGGTAAGTTTGTCTGCTGGAAAGTTTCTCTCACCCTACTTATAAACTTCACACGTCCAGCTGCAGATAGCCCGAGAATAATTTTTCAACTTCAATTTACTTTTAACCCATAAAGCGCCACCTACAGTTTGCAGCAGACGACAATTTTATAGTTTGACGCTTTTTCAAAAATAACAAATAAGGCATGACATTTCATGAGAATCGTCTGATGGCAGACGATTCTCATTAAATATCATACCTTATTTTTTCCAAAAATTAGGAAAGATATCGCAAAATTTGTAGTCTGCTGCAGTCATGATTGCCGCTATAAGGGTTAAAACATATCTTGTGGGTGATACAATTCTAATGACAGCCCACATGTTATGTTTGCAGTAATGCACCTAGAATGGTCAAAACTCTAGTTGACTATTCAGAATAATTCTAGGATTCAATAGTGCTCTAGACAAAATTATTGTCAAACTATCTGATGCATATGGACCTATACAGATAGCATGTCACATCTAAAGAAAACCTGTTTAATGCTAGCTGCAAGCTTTGGCAGATGAACTCAATAAGCTGATGGTTTTCATTCAAATCCCAATTTGTATGTTTGTTTTTTTCATCTCTGTAGACAAGTATATGTGTTAATCGTACAGACAAATAAAATATGTTTAAACCAAACTTTGGGAGCATAGGTTGTTACATTTTGCAACTCTATTTACTTAGACAATCAATAAGTACCTAAAATTTTAAGATACATGCAGTTAAAGTCTAGGTGTTAAAACCGTATTTTCTTACTCCAAACACAGTACATGCTTACTCCAAACACAGTACATGTTAACAGTCTGATTTCATGCCCCCATTAAAATGTGATAAAAGTGCCAAGCAGGATTTTTACTTTCAAGCTGCTATCAATGAAATATTGCACTTTCAGAAGACATAAAATAGGCCTCAACACGAGTAAACCCGACTTTGTTGTATGCTAACAACAAAGTCCCAGACCAGCCTGCACATATGCTCAGTTTGATCACCTCCTTGGTTATTATTTTTCTTGAAAGTATTATAGCTACACTTGCTACCAGCAGAATTTAACCCTTAATGCTAATGCGCCAATCGCAACAAAAGTCGTCTGCTTTTCTCCTCTGCTTAAATGTTTAAAATGCCTCTATGGCAAACAGTGTGGACATCTGTTCTGGGTCCATGCTGTTTGCTTCTATACTTAATTTGTCAGTAATGTAAGGCAATAATTTTCAGCAGACGACTTCAGCAGACGATATTTTCAGATGCATTTTTTTCTTGGCGCTTTAAGGGTTAATATTCTAGCTAGTCTCTGTAGCTGATGAGGCTTGTTTGATTCTTACCTCGTTGTGAACCTGAAGACAGGTACAGGCCCCCAGATAAGATTGTGTATCGGAAAACGATTTTTTTTATTTCTCAACCACAACATATGTTGTGGGTACTCAAAACACATGTTTGAACTGATGGATAAGACAATAATCACAATTTTACGTTTAAAAATTTGCAAAACTGGCCCTGTGGGGTTTTCTCATGATGAGGCCTCAATTGAGTCTCATTGTAGTAAAACAAAAACTGATGTGGATTTCAAATTAGAATAAGATGCTGGTATGATGTCAATCAAATGCTGGTCATGATACTCCATCATTATCAACCAATCATAACCACTCATTTACCTCATGTGGAATGATTATCATATAATGGTCGGACAGAAATAACAAATTCAGAACAAGGTTCGATGGAAGAAAATATGCCTTTCAGTGTAGTCAGAAAATAAATGGCTAAAATGCAAATGGTCAAGCCTGACCAGGCCTGAGTTAAAATGAACCTTTTTTATTTTATGCTAAACAGCTCATAAATGTTAAAATACCCACAATTACATTTATAGCAGTATAAGTACAACATCAGAGTGTTTTAAGTGGGTATTTTTCAGTTCAGTTCTCATGGCCAGGGCTTTCAAGATAATTATGGTTTGCAGGGGCGGATCCAGGATTTCTAGAAAGAGGGTTCATATGTTTAAAGGTATTGTGGGTTCGCATTGCTGATTTTTTATTTTATTTTTCTTATATATCCCCTGAAAATGAAATAATTTGGTTTCACTGAGACCAAATTATTTAATTTTCATAGAATATTTAAAAATGGGGGCTGGAGAGGAGGGGTTCAAGCAAACCCCCTGAACCCCCTCTGGATCCTCCACTGGTTCGATCATGTAGCATTACACAGGTTTTCTCTTGAAATGACTTGGAATGATTAATGAGCCACTTGTTGAGAGAGATAAGTCTGACAGCTGATTCAACTAAGACCAGCCCAGCAAAATAGTTCTCACATTTCTCATAGCTCCAGTTTTAGCAATATAGATGAGATGATATTAAAAGAAAGAAATCTTATCACTACGACAAAACTTATTTTTATACACAAAAGAACAGTCTCATTTAGATGGTTCTTTGAGTACCTACAAGATATGTTTTGGTTGAGAAGTGATAAGAGTGATACGCCTTCATTTCTGATTCCTGATTTCCCTTCAATCATAATTGTAAAACTTCTTCCATGATGGCAATGCTTGCAAACTCTAGATTTGACAGCTAAACATTGGAGCTTTAAAATGTGATTTACCTTTTTCTCAATTGAAACATGTTGCAGCACTGCTTTTTACGACCATACGTTTTGTGTGAATATTCAGTAAACTATCACCAGATAAGTGTCTTATCTGTAGTCTGTAAAATCTTATCATGAGAAATGCTGACAAACTTCTCAGTCAGGTAAACCCAGTGGAATATGCTACTTATGTGAGCTATGACTAAAAGTGGTTCGTTTTGAGAACGAATATCATTTAAAAGTACCAACAAAGCTCCAGAAACAATATAATCTGGTGTAGGTTTTGATGTCTCTTTCTCTCCACCAAAACAGGTTCATGTGCTACCATATTTACTCCAAAATGAAACATCTGGCTCTAAGGTTTAAAACTTTTTTCAGGCGCAACTGAACTGAGCATAAAATTTTAATTGGTCAAAAACTAAAATGTTGAAAGATAAAGACTTGTCTTGCTTTCAAACTCTCAGACATTGCATTTATCATGCTTATAAATGTTAAAATGCCAACAATCACAGTTGAGCATGAAAAAAAGTTTTATAACTTTGGGGCCTGTTTACCATATTTCATCTAAAAATCTGAGCAAGTTAATTTGACTACCTGAAAATGTAGTTGGAATGGAAAGGCAATCGGTATAAACCCTGATCAGATGGCACCTTCAGGAGCGGGCTGATCTGGGTCTATGTAAATTGATCGTATCTATTTGTCCAACTCTTAATGTAAATATGCTGCTCATGTATCATGGAAAGGTAAATTGGGCCTCGACACAACAAAACCTGCCTTCAGGGTTTCTGACAAAGCGAGACTCAAACCAGTCTCCTCAGCTACAGAGACTAGCTAGAAAATTGAAATTTTGCATGTAGCAAGTTTAGATATGGTACTTTCCAATAAGCGAATAACAAAGGTGCTGATCAGACTGTATGTGCAGGCTGGTCTGCAGCGTTGTTGTTTGCCAACCCATGAAGACAGGTTTTCTTGCGTCGAGGCCCAATTGGTAAACCACAATCACCATTTGGTGGATGAAGAAAAAATAATCCTTCTCTGGAGCTCTGACGATCACAATTCTCCAGTTCAACACTTTCTGATCCCAGTCAACACAGTGACAGAAGTTCTTTTTCTCTTCCAAGGGCTCATGTAGATAAATATAATTTCAGTCCTATATACACAAGGCTAGCACGCACAACCTTCTTTGTTCTGTTGTTGGTCGTTATTGAGGACGTTCCGGGGCGTGGCTGGTTTGTGCTGAACACCTGATTCTGCGGCATTTAAATCCAAACTGAAACAAAACCAGTAAACCTTTCAGTATGTTGACCGACAAAAGATAAAGCTACTATCATAAAACATATTTATTTGATGGCCTTGCTGTGATTATTGAAAAGAACTGTCTCACTGAGAAGATTCCTGTGAGTACCAGGCCTTTAGTTAAGAGTGTGTACCAAAGAATTAATTTTTTTATTTCTCAACCAAAACATATGTTGTGGGTACTTAAAAGAACTGTCTCAATGAGACGGTTCTTTTGAGCACCCAAAACATATGTTATAACTGGTGGGTAAGAAAATATTTACAATTTTAAGCTCAAAAATGTGCTTATCTAAACCTGTGAAGTACCACAACATATATTTGAGCTGAACTCAAAAACCATAAAAGCTGTTGATGTCATTTTTTAAATGTGACAAGAAAAGCTTTCAAGGAACTTTGTTTTGTTTTGTTTGATTTGATTCTTTACGTCCCTTCATTAATCTTTCAGTTACAAAGGGACGGGTCTTCTGGGTTGAACCAGTACTAAGCTAGGATTAATGTGTCTTGCTCAGGGACACAAGACAGTGACACCGGTGAGGTTCCGACCCGCAACCCCTCGAACTCGAGTCAAGCACTCTACCACTGCGCTCCCAGATGGCCTTATAATGAAATTGTGATTTTTCAAAATCTATGTACCCTCTTTTGCAAACAGAGAAGACCAAGATCAGCTAATGAAGCCAGCTGAACAGGATCCACACAATTAATCCATTTAATAATGAACACCAGTTGATTGACTGAAAATCTGTTTCTATTGTGACAACAGCTAATAAATTACTCAGTGTGTACTTACAAGAGCATGTACATTTATCAGATAGAATATGGTAAAAGAAAGTAGGAGCTATGCAACAGGAAGATATGAGAAAGGTTTGAGACTTTTGATAAAAGGTAGATCAGGGCTCCAGGAATCCGTATATTCAGCGTCCCAGACCGTTTTTTGGCACAGTAGACATTATGGGAATAGACATTTTGGGAATAGACATTCTAGCACTACCCCGGTAGATTATCTATGACTTTTCTTGTAAAAAAATCTCCATCCACGATGCTGTTCATCTCTATCTTCAATGAGAAGAAAACATGACAACTTATTGGGGATCTGGTAGCCACAGAGACATTTAGCATTTGGAGCAAAAGAGCATTCTTTACTGTAGATCACTTAATATTAGTCCCATCAAAAGTTGGCAATTTTAAAAGACTGCTATATTGGCGTAGTTTAATTTTGGCAGTTTCTCAATGTAATGCCCGCCAAATATGTGTTTACAGCAGTTTTTGTGGTTTAAGAAAAAGTAGGAAAAAAGTAGAGGCCTAGAATGTAGGAAAAGATGAACACCAGGTGAGCCATCCTGACAGAATATACACAACATGGTTGAGGTTATACCACTCTATCCCTTCACTCATACTCCTGTTTCAGTTAACCATTGTGTAATTGAATACTTTGGCAAATATAGACCAAGATATGATGCTGCAAAACGTAGCATTTCATCAGTCTGCACTGTTTGGTAAGGTAAAACAATCTTTATAGACAGAAATACAACATCATTTAAAGAATCTAATCTGTGCCAAATGTGCCAACTTTATTGTACAAGACTAAATGGAAGATTTTAGGGCTCAGTTTATTTGTAGAGCAAACAAGGTGTATTTGTGAAACATGTTGCCCCCTGAACAACTAATGCAGTTGACAGAACTATTATTTATTTTCAAAAGTAGGTCAAATGTCAAGATAATATCAATTACATCCTCTCTTTGTCCAATCTTCCGCCATAGGCCTTCTTCAGAATATTAGAAACAATATCCTGAAGAAGACCCACAGCCAAAAATTTGATAAAGATTGGATGTAATTCATTTACTTTATAGTTTATTATTTCCTTTGAAATTATTATTAGAAAATAGTCAAAAGATATGGACAACATTATAGGTTGTTGCACACACACTCAGACTAAAAACAATAAGGCTCTGATCTTTGGATACCAGTGGCATAAAACCCCAGCATATACTGTATAATGTAGGTACCTTCCATCTTGTATATTTTGGTAGATTTTCTTGGCAGTGTCTAAAAAGGCGTCTTCTACATTGTCACCTCTGTAAAATACAAGAAATATCATAAGAACAGAATTAGAGACAACCCAAAATAACTGTTTGTTTGTTTGTATTGGAGTTCAAGATTTAACACAATATTTCAGCCATACAGGGTGATCTTTAAGAGTGATTGATAGAACAAGGTTATAGGCCCTGGATCACGCACCTGAGAATTACAGTTTATAAGGTCACGGAAAAGCATTATCCTACCCAACATTCAGCTATGAAACTTTGATGGATCAGCAGTTTTCAATAAGACTTAACATGGAAAATAGAAGGATGTAGCACATCAATGCAAATTATCATTAATGAGCCAGTGCATGAGATTTCCAACAATGCGACATTTTGACATGTGTAGACTTGGACGAGCCTCTGCAGCCTCCTTTTAAGCTTAGAAACTCCAATTGGTGTTCAGTCAGTAGCTTAATAATCATAGAATAATCAAGCGACTTGCAAAGGCACTGATCAGACTGCGCATATGCGCAGGCTGATCTGAGGCTTTGCTGGTCGCACATACAACATTGTTGGAAATCTCATGCACTGGCTCATTTATCATTTAAAACAGGATCCAGATCTCAGGGTGCCAAGTTTTACTATGGATAAAATTTATTTGAGCAGAATTTATCAGCTATAAATGGTGAAAACATTTTCTGCACTGTTTGCCTAGGCAATTCTATCGCAGAAGTATTGTTCCTTCAAAATTTCAGAAAACTTATCAATCAGATACTTACGTTTTAGCACTGCATTCTAAAAACATTAAACCTGGAAAGAAAAAAGATATTGTGTATATTGGAAATGATTTGTTCAATTTGTTCCTAGAGAGGAAACGAAATAATTCTTGCCAGATTAGATCCTATTAAAACATTTCAACTCTAAACATGACTACAAATTTATAATGACTATCTTCAGTTTCAAGGCAAATAAGGCTTGTTACTCCCATTGTGGGATTCTGTAATTGTTCTATGTTTTGTTGTGCATTACTTTGTGTCCATTCTGGTTTTGCAATCATCTCGATTGGGAAGAGAGAGCTGATTGCGTTGCTTTGTTTGTCTTCCTGGTGTCTTGTGATTGTTGTGTGGCTCTTCCTCATGATGCCATGGGTTGCAGTTTGTGATTGTGGTATTTCCTGTAGTATTAATTAGTCTCAATATTTCATATGAATTACCTGCTGGTAGATGATTCAAATGAAATATCAATTCTCAATCTAGCCTTTGGTATAATTACTGATACTATTAGGTACACTGGATCATCCATATAGGGTGGGTTGATATAGCACGAAGATATAACACTGATGTGACGTGGCTCCTTTTCCCATGGCATCTGTTTTATTCGTGGATGATTCCTAGCTCCCTATTCACCTATAAATTTTGCCTAATGTTGGTTTAAGCATGTGTCTGACATTATCTAGAGCTGCCAATATTTAGTCAGGCGACAAAAATTCCACTCGTCGGCTAGTAATTACAAGTGAAATCTAAGGACAAGCACTTCTTCCCAAAGCGCTCGTCCTTTAGGATGAGTGTACAGGATGTGTGCTTTCAAAAGAATTACTCGAGGAAGTTGTATTACATATTACTCATGTTCTTTATTGCATACGCTTTTAAAAGACATGTGCATGTGTTTGCAGGACAAGTTAAAATTGTAAGTCACTCGTCCTGCAGGACAAGTGCAATATTGAAATATTTTTGTCCCCTGATTTAGTGCATCTAATAAACATTGTAAGTGTGTTGTTATCCCGTTAAGGCGTGAAAAATCACATAAACAAATCAAGTCCTCCATTGAAAATACTTGCTTACAGGATTGCTGCATGATAACAGGATAAAAACTGTGGAGGAGTGTAGTACATAAACATATTCAGCATGACATGAGTTAATTAATGGTGAAAGTCTCATTTTATGCCCCTATTCTGTACAGACCACGAATCCCACCAATAAGTAAGAAATGATAAGTATTAGGATTTGTGGCAAATTGTAAATTTTTCAGCCCATTTGTAATGTTCTAGGAATTTGAAAGAAACAGGTAAGATAGTATTATGATTATTTGTGGGATTAGACTGGATTGGGCTTGAATCGCACAAATTTTGTTACAAATTCACTAAGATGTGCAATAATCTATTTTGTAATACTGTTACCTAGAGTACAGTAAAACCTGTGTAAAACAAACACTCTCAAAAAGACCAAAAATTGGTTTTCAAGACTAATTATCACTTAATGCAGGTCAAATGTATTGCAGAATGGTCCAAGGGGAGCATTCTGCAATACTTTCGACCTTCATTAAGCTACCATTTGTCATAAAGATGGTTGTTTTGTCTATTTCTGAGTGGCCATTTTACACAGGTATTACAGTATGCCAAATGCAAGCAACTTTGAAAAAGTTCTGCCCTCAGTGCACTTAATAGGTTGACTGAGAGTAATAAAACACACCATTTTCATCAGCAAACTGTTTAGCTTCTTCATATGTTACATCTCTCTGTGCTTCTAAATCAGATTTATTACCAATCAAAAATATTACCTACAAAGGAAGGAACAAGAGAATCAGTGAAACCAATGAATGCACCCTGAAGGTGATCCTAGTGGAAGATGCTATATAGAGGAAAGGACGTGTAACGGTTTTGTATTACAAATGGCCCACTTTTACACTAAAAATTCGATTGTAAAGAAATCCTTCCAAAATATTACCACATGATGCCTAAGAGTCTCTAGTTTAATGTCCACAATTTATTTTCTTCATTAAAATGTATTTTTATGTTAAATTTTGGGGTTAAATGCATGCCCTATCAACCACACTTAACACTAAGTCTATGGTAAAACCAAACACCCTCGTGTACTCCGTGACTCAATTACATACATGTCCACATGCGGAACCGGATAAAACTATTTCTCATTTTATTGTGCATATAATATTACACCATAAAATGGTAACTCTGAGCCGGTTCCGCATGTGGCAAATACTGTAAAAAGACTTTTTCTGCAAATTTTATCCTGAAATGTACTATTCAATTCATACTTATCAAAGCACTGAGAGTACTAAAATCACTAGAGAGACGTAAGATTCCCGTACAAAAATGGAATACAGTGTACATATTACCAAGCTCGTATCAATATTATTTCTTACAAACAGTCCTCGGATATATTGCGTTTGAAAAGCAAATACAACAACATTTCAGTAAATGCGAGTCTTATTTGAGAGAGAGAGAGAGAGAGAGAGAGAGAGAGAGAGAGAGAGACCAGCGGAGAGAGAAGGTGCAAGGGACAGTTCTTTGGTACAATCTGCTTTTAAAAAGACAGCTCACCGCCACTTTTGTTATGGCATGGCCCATTGCTTTGAATTAAGATTGTCAAAAATAGCAAATTATGTGATCATTCTTTGGAGCCTGTGGAAAAATAATCAATTATTGGTATTCTCAAATTACAGGGCAGACACTGTTTAATATGGCCATACTAGAGTAGTTATGAATGAACATTAGATAGAGTTGTCCCCCCACCCACATAAAGGAGTTATGTGACGCTGGTTATGTTGGAATTAAGGTCAATTTCACCGAATTCTAGTCATTTATTAAGGTCTTCCCAATGAGTTATCTGTGTCAGTTTGGTAAAAATCTGGTCATTGGTTAGGAAGATAGAGTACAGACAAGCCTTTTTATTTATGTCCCTGGTGACCTTGTAAATAAGGTTGAGGTCACCAAAATCTTATAATTCGTTTTGGCTGTCCCAGACAAGTATCTGTGCAAGTTTCGATGAAATTCATCAAGCGGTTCATAAGGTAGAGCAAAAAGCTACTTCACAGCACAGATATAAGAATCATTTGATATGATTCCAAAATTTTGATAGAACTGTGTCAGTTTAATGGTAATATTATTAAAGTGAGGTTATTTGAACAAAAAGGAGCTGGTGTGATGTATACAAATGCACACTCTCAACATATATTGTAACTGACCCTCAAAACTAACACCTTTCTATATTTTTTGAAGTTCGTAACTTCTCATGTACATATATGATGTATATAGGTGGCGCAGATTTTGTCGCAAATAAACCAATGTAATTCTTTCTTTTCAATTCATTGTTATTTATGCAAGAAAACATGTATAAAACTGCTAATGGCCTGAATGCGAACGCCACAAGCATTTTATTCATAATGAGTGTAATGCGCTTTTCATGCTTACTTGCGCTCAATATCTGTGGAATATCGCTCTCGTAAAGTGTTTTCTAAAATAATGCAGTATATATACAACAACCACTTATCTGCAGATGTTAAATAGTCACTCGTACCAACAAACACATACATTTAATATTCAAGGATCGAAATACTCTATTTTAGATGTTTATTCACCTTTATCAAAACACAATGTATTTTGTCCAAATGGTTTCGAAATCCCTGCATTGACGGAAGTTGTCACCCTTGAAATAGATATCTGCACCACAAATGCTTGAAACATGACTAAGTGTTTTAATGCTCTACGTCACCGCTCTACGTTACAGTGAACCATATTTCAGTCATGACGTTTCTTCGGTTGAACATGTATTACGCAATAAAGATGAAGGGTCTTGCACAATACCACAAAACATATGTTTCTTCAGGATTGTGAACTGCGAACCCTTAGTTACACGTAAGATAATAGGTAAGTAATATAAACCACAGCGCTATCACGACTGTTGGATATCTGAGCTGGGACATGCGTAAAATATGGAGCAGATATGCATTCTGTACATGTAACCTATGACCGCATGCTTTGACATGGCCTTAAAGTATTCATTTATGCATGTTCATCCACAAAGGTGCACAGTCTTGTGAATCAATCTTATAATCGAATCAGGTGTTTGGAAGATACGTCACAGACACAAATGTGTGACATACAGACGAACTGACAGATGAACAGATAGATATACAACACTCACATGTATCTATTTAATAATTGTGGCTGTGAGCAAAAAAAGTGTTCAAAGCTTCCATTATCATTTCTGTTGCTTTATAACTATTTATATTCATGTTTCATACTAATCCAGCAAAAAAAGGTTGCGCATGTAATGCCACGTTTAACATTTTACATGCACGCTTGTGTACATGTCGTATTGATTATATTGATATGAATAAACCGGAATAGCCTTGTTTGAGCTATTGATTGACTGGAAAAGGCGATAAAACACTAAATGTTCAATATATATTACACCTAAAAACAGCATATCATCAAGGTAATCGTAAACACAATATTTGGCCAAGTTTTAGCATAATTTTTAATTAATGAAGGTAGTGATAGCTCAAATTACGACATAGACATGACGAGTATAAACATACGCATGTTTGGTATTATGTTTGAGGTCAGTTTACTTGTTGCATCTTTAAAAATAACCACATTCATGAACAAACCTCTGTTTATACACACTAGTGAGAAACTTTAATTTATGTGACTGCATATGCCGTCGTTACTTCAAAAACATGCTCATGTGAAAGGGCAAGGATCAAACCACCATATATTCAAATTTCAGCCAAATCCATCGTGGGCCAAAAAACGGCCAAACCGTTACACGTCCTTTACATTTTTAGTTTAAACAATATTCTTGCATAGATGTCCATTCCTATAGCTGTTTACACCCATTGTCAAATGAACGAAAATCCATGTTTAAACCAGGAGATTCACATGCTGTTTGAATATGGGTCTAAACTTGAAAATACTTAAAATGAGCCCTGCATTATTTGCATGACATTATTAACGGAAAGCATTGCGGACCAGACTGATCATTTCGCCGATGTTTTTGTTCGCGAAAACGTTGTGTTCGGTTATGACGTTGTGACAACATTATGACGTTCGAAAGTACACAGCCGACACCCTTTTGTTTAGAGAAATCCAGTGTAAGAAAATGGACAATTTAATGTTTTAGCAGTATTTTCAATGCGAATTTGGCTGGAATAAGGTAAAATATGCAAGAATTACGATCACACATGTTTGTTTCATTGCATTAACACTTGTCAGGTCCCTCCGATGATGTTGAGCACTCGGACTATCAGCCTCGTGTTCAAACAGCATCCTTGGGACCCGGCAAATGTGAATGCATGAAAAACACATGTGTGATCACTATATCTTATTTCGAAAATACAAAGCATGAAGCAAAAATACATTAATATACAATCACATGACAGGATCTGATAACAAGCATCACTGCTTAAAGCAATCATCTCCTGGTAAGTGTCGCAGTAAGCGGCATTTTATCTGGATCTTCACTGTCAAAGTATCCAAAATGCAGTTTTTGTACAATATCCTATCACCTTAACTATTACAAATATTTTATGGCCTTTTTCACAAATATTTTATGAAAGGCTAAAGTCCGGCAATCTGGATTGTTCCAGAAGTTCCATATACTTTTGTGCACCCTCTCCCTCACACCTTACCAAAAAATGGGATTTTTTTTCTTATATCATCCCTAAAACAATTTGTTTTCATGATCAGTATAAGTTATAAGTGTCTCAATACATAAACAGGTTTTCTTGGAAGCACCAAGAAGATAACATCTCATATTAATCTATGGAATAGATGTGCTCAAACAGACATGATCAAATAGTTTGCAAAAATACCTGAAAAGGACTTTTTCTAATGTCATGGCACATTCAGGCAGTCAAAATTCCTGATTCAACTAGTATCGTTTCAGAGAAAACAGATGCCGCCTACCACACACACTCAAATTTGATATATTCAGTTCCACTAAGATCTCAAAAATTAGGGCAAGGTCATCAAAACCTAACTGAATCGCCATCATACCCCAATATTACATCTGTGCAAATATGGTTCCAATCCGCCCACTATCTCATGTGGTATCTTGCACATATGAGCCTTGACACAAGAAAACCCGTCTTCAGGGTTTGAGAACAACAAAGGAGCAGACCAGCCTTTGATATTCTATTTTTGGAAAGTATCATATCTAAACTGGCTACAAGTGAAATTCAAACTTTCCAGCTAGTCTCTGTTGTTGAGGAGACTAGTTTGAGCATTGCTTTGTCCAAACCCCAATGAAAGCTTTTGTAATGTCGCGGTCCATATAAAAGTGTCACAATGTTACCGACGGGGTGCACATAAAAAAATATGTCTTCGGTGGGGTCATAATAAAGTACTCACAGTGTTCGGATTTGTTAAATTTCTAGCATCTGTCAACCAACTACTTAAATGGTTATATGTACTTCTCCTGTAATCAAAATAAAGATATGAAAATGACAGCAAATAATAGATCAGACAATTAAGATACAATTTTGGTGACATAGGTTTTACAATGACATAGGAAATATAGAAATAGTACTAAACTATTACCCACCATATATCCAAGGAACCACATAAGCTTTCACTTCAAAAGGGTACTATTTACTCCCACATATATTTTAGATTACCATTCAATCTGTGAGAGTACTTCATTAAGACTTTACCTCATAGAGACGCCTTGTAATACTTTTGCAAACAGAGCAGACCCAGATCAGGCAGCTCTTACAAGAGCTGCCTGATCAGGGCCTACTCTGTTTGCTAACGGAAATATGATTAGAATGATCCTCCACTAGTGGACCTGACAAGTAGTTTCTTTGTTCTATGTAGAAACTTGAAAGTTTGTTTATATAATGATTCATATTGGGTGAAGCTTAGAATGAATATTTATGAAGGAAAGGATCACTTGAGAATATCACTGGCAATACCTTTTGAGTAAACACAAAAGTCTTGAATGAGACCATTGAGTATCTGTCTGCAAGTCACTCACCAAGCTTTTCCATAATGAAAGGACTTCTCTCCCAGCCATAAATGGTCCTTTCCAACAGAATATACAAGGAACAATCTAAAAGTCTGAAATCCTGCAAATGCCTAAAACTCTGAGGCATTATTGGCTCACTCTTTGGTTTTCTAAACTATCCAACAAACATATTTTGCAATATTTATGACATTGCTTTTATTCAGTGGATAGTGTAATGAAAATCTATATGACCACACATTACATAACACTTTTATGGGAACTTTGTAACATCATATCACAAAATCCATGACAAGTATGCAATATTTCTTATTGAAACAATGTCTACTTTGAAAGCAAAAACAATCTTAATTTCCAAAGGTAATGTAATTAATAGAATTTTACACTCATGGAAATGACCACTTGTGTAAGGTCCTTTATTTATGTTGCCTGTACTTGTAAAATTTCTACATACAGAACAGTGTTATGCATGACTTGATCTCTTACGCAACCTGTGCGTGACCTGAGATGTATAGTTACCAATATAGTTCTGTTCCTGAGGAGTCTTTATATGAAATTTGAGTTATAACTCACCTTGTTATATCATAAACCATTAATGCCCCCGCTGCCCCTCTATAATAACTTCTTGTTACTGCACGGAATCTCTCTTGGCCTGCTGTGTCCCATATTTGTAGTTTTATCTTCTGACCAGAAACTTCTATAATCCTGTAATACATTGTTTACACCACTGAACCCAAGGTGTTGGTTTTATTGCTTTACGTCCCAAGTCAACAACTATGGTCATGGCAGGACGGACGGTTAACCTAACCACACTTTTTCCTAGGCAAGCTTGAACAAGCAGTTAACCAGTACTTCGTGCAAATACTTTCCCTTGTAACTGACAACAACCCGTCTTGAATGATTCAGCGGAAAAGAGGAGAATGATCGTAGAATTTATTTCTTGATCGATCTCCACTAAAGTATGGGACCGGGCCGTGATCGACCTCACAACCTCTGGATCTGCTGTCAGACTTGCATCTGTTGCCAAACACGATACCGACTGAGCTACGCAGCCCGGTGTGACTTCTGACCACTCTGAGTGCACTAGAGGTAAAATCATCCATGATAGGACTGCACATCACATAAGAGGCTGTTTTTCTGACTACCATTTTTATTCTAATGCACTCTTTCTGGGTTGAGGCAGTACTAAGCAAAGGATAAAGTGACTTGCTCAAGAATATAACACAGTACCTCAGGTGAGGGGAGAACCACAACCTCTCCATCTCGATTCAAACACTCTACCACTGAGCCACCGAGCTCCTATAAAACAGAGGCCATCATTGGAGAATTACTTTTTAATAAACTTTAACCCTTTGCCACATATAGACGCCTTTTGAGGCTTTTGCAAACAGAGCAGACCCAGATCAGGCAGCTCTTACAAGAGCTGCCTGGTCAGGGTCTACTCTTTTGCTATTGAAATATGATATATCTGATCCTACACAACTGGACATGACAAATAATTTCTTTGCTCTATGTACCAACGTGAAAGTTTATTTATATAATTATTCAGAGTGGGTGGAGCCTATCATGAATATTCATGAAGGAAACGGTTAAAGGCCTATATTTGGATAATAGATGGCTTTAAGGATTATACTGATAAGAGACTGCCTCCAGCCAAATCAAGTAAATCAGAATGGCTCATTAGATTGTCAGGGGCCCCATACTGTGAATTTAGTTATCACTTAAAAACCTAGTACAAAGGTACCTGTACAGTAATCCTCTCAAAAAGAGCAAAATGCTTCAAGAGCATCTTTATGACCCCATGCAGAGAGTTCATAATCCTCTCCTTAGGTGCCAAAACATCAGCAGTGGTACCACTTTTAGGCTATACTGTGAATTTAGTTATCACTTAAAAACCTAGTACAAAGGTACCTGTACAGTAATCCCCTCAAAAAGAGCAAAATACTTCAAGAGCATCTTTATGACCCCATGCAGAGAGTTCATAATCCTCTCCTTAGGTGCCAAAAGATCAGCAGTGGTACCCCTTTTAGGCTATAAAAATAAAGGTATTTAATGGCTTTATGTAAAAGCTGTATCTTGTCATCTTCCGGGGAAACATTTTTCACCAAATAGACAATTTAGGATAAGACATATACTGCTCAAACCGTCAATGATCTTTATCAGTATTCAGTTCTCAGAAAAAGGTGTAACTAAATCACAGATGTGACGTTCTGTGTTTGACTAGTAGCGCCATAAATGATGAGGTTGATTTTCGCTGTACTGACTAAAACGATTACCAAATACATGTAGTGTGTTTACACATTCAAATTATCGACATGTTAACCTTCCGGACAACAAAAGAATGTTGACCGTTTAACAGAGCTATTCATTTACACCTGATCAATTTCGAAACATTATTGAGTGGTTGTCTTGATGGATGAACCGCCTTCATATATTATATACATTTAATGTAATACGAGGGCTGTTCAAATATGAATGCAAGTAGCTTCATAACTTTCTTCACATATATGCTACGACAAAATGTTATACCTTTAAGGAAAGAACTTTTGGTCAACTTTAAAATGGCACCAAACATAAAGAAACACTCTCTTTATTTCTTGAGTTACAGACCCTTATATAAAGGACATTCCTGTAAACTGAAGTTTTTGGAAGCAAATTGCAATGCACGTTTTGGTACATGTGCGGATAAAGTGTCATATCTTTGTAAGTTTTAAACAAAATGGCACCAAATTTTAGATACAAGTTTAAGTAACAATCCAAAAGTTGCTTGCATGAAAAAGTTTATATAATCCTGTTTTAATTTTGAGTAAACAGGCACATTTGTGACGTCATTAATTTTATGATAAATGTCATTTTGAGTTATCTACTGGTGATGCAATAATGAACATCGCTGTGTTGTTTTCTTTGCGTTTTGCTGAAAACCTGCTAAATATGTCATTTATATAAGGGAGTTTTCAAAACGTGCCGTCCTCTATTTACAGAGCTATTACATTTTATATCATTTTCAAGCATTTTTCTGCTTCTTAATAACTAGTTTATATTATTATACCCGCTTTTTCGTAAGAAAAATAGGGTATATTAATTTCGTACCAAAGTCGGTCCGTCGTCCGTCCGTCCGTGCGTCTGTCCGTCACGTTTCTTGTAATTGTATCTTCTCCTAAACCGTTAGACATAGCATTTTCAAACTTTGTAGGTGCATAGATCACATGATGTAGAGGGTACTGGGTGACATTTCGTGTGACCTTGACCCCAAGGTCAAGGTCAAAGGTCAAATAATGTATTTTCTTGTAAATGCATCTCCTCATAAACTTTACAAAGTAGCAACTTCAAATTTTGCCTGTGCATAGGTCACATGATGTCAAGGTCAAAGGTCAAAAATGTATTTCCTTGAAAACGCATCTCCTCATAAGGTTTTGGAAGTAGCAACTTCAAATTTTGTCTGTGCATTGGTCACATGATGTTGAGGGTACTAGACAACACTTCATTTGACCTTGACCTTGGGGTCAAGGTCAAATACCCCAAGGTCAAATAATGTATTTTCTTGTAAATGAATCTTCTTCTGAACCATTGGACATAGCAACTTCAAAGTTTACAGGTGCATAGGTCACATAATGTGGATGGTACTGGGCAACATTTTGTGTGACCTTGGCTCCAAGGTCAAGGTCATATAATTTACTTTCTTGTAAATGCATCTTGTGTGACCTTAACAACTAGGTCAAGGTCATATAATGTATTTTCTTGTAAATGCATCTCCTCCTTTACCATTGGACATATCAACTTCAAACTTCACAGGTGCATAGGTCAGATTATGTAGAAGGTACTGAGCTACATTTTGTGTGACCTTGACCCCAAGGTAAAGGTTATAGGTAAAAAAGCGGGTATTTGCGATGGTGTACCATCGACTGCTGCTCTAGTTTAAAATATGTTCAATTTGTCTAGTCATCAAGATCAGGTGAGTAAATTTATTGTAAAATATAGCAAGAAGTGAGCAAAGCTCACATACCCCCGGTGGTAGCCATCAGAGGTTGTAACACTTTCAGAGAAAAGACAAAATTGTCAAAGATTTCATAATCCTAAATCAAGTAGTTTCTGAGAAAACTTTGATGAAAAATGTCCATATGTGTTATATAAGAGTGACAGAAGGAAAAATTGAAAATTTGAAAAAAGAAGGCAAAATGAGGTATAGCACCTTAGTTTTCATTTACACAATACACTTCTCCTACCTGAAAGTACACAAATAATTTCATAATCCTAAATCACGTAGTTGCTGAGAAAACTCTGACAAAAAACGTCCATATGTGTTATATAGGAGTGACAGAAGGAAAAATTGAAAAAGAAGCCAAAATGAGCTTTAGCATCTTTGTTTTCATTTACACAATACACTTAGCCTACTTGAAGGTGTACACTAAATTTGAAAACACTGGCTCCAATAGGAGCCGAGAGATCTGCGACAGAAATTTTCATTGGAGAGAAAGAAAAATGAGTACATAAAGGGACTGATAAGCAATATGTGGCTGTTCTTTTGTTACACAATACAACTAATCACTATCAAGCTTTGTACCAAATTTCAGAATCCTAACTCAAGTAGTTGCTGAGAAATCTTTGACAGAAAAATTGTCTATATGTATTATATAAGAGTGAAAGAAGGAAAAAATGAAAATTTGAAAAAAGAAGGCAAAATGAGGATTAGCATCTTAATTTCCATTTACACAGTACACTTTGCCTTTCTGAAGCTGTACACAAAATTTGAAAACAATGGCTCCAAAAGGAGCTGAGAAATCTGTGACAGAAATTTCCAATGGAGAGAAAGAAAAATGAACAAATAAAAGGACTGATAAGCAATATGTGGCTGTTCTTTTCTTACATAATACAACTAATCACTATCAAGCTTTGTACCAACTTTCATAATTCTTACTCAAGTGGTTGCTCAGAAATCTTTGATAGAAAAAATGTCCATATGTATTATATAAGAGAGAAAGATGGAAAAAATGAAAATTTGAAAAAAGAAGGCAAAATGATGATTAGCATCTTAATTTCCATTTACACAGTACACTTTACCATCCTGAAGATGTACACAAAATTTGAAAACACTGGCTCCAATAGGAGCTGAGAAATCTGTGACAGAAATTTCCATTGGAGAGAAAGAAAAATGAACAAATTTACACAGTACACTTTACCATCCTGAAGATGTACACAAAATTTGAAAACACTGGCTCCAATAGGAGCTGAGAAATCTGTGACAGAAATTTCCATTGGAGAGAAAGAAAAATGAACAAATAAAGGGACTGATAAGCAATATGTGGCTGTTCTTTTGTTACACAATACAACTCATCACTATCAAGCTTTGTACCAAATTTCAGAATCCTAACCCAAGTATTTGCTGAGAAATCTTTGACGAAAAATTTTTCCATTGGAGAGAAAGAAAAATAATCAAATAAAGAGACTGATAAGCAATATGTGGCTGTTCCTTTGTTACACAATACAACTCATCACTCTCAAGCTTTGTACCAAATTTCAGAATCCTAACCCAAGTAGTTGCTGAGAAATCTTTGACGAAAAAAAAGTTTACAGACAAACAAACAGACAGACAGACAAACATAATTACAGAAAAGGCAAAAACTATATACCCCCTATATACTTCGTACCGGGGGTATAATAATGCTTATAGTGGTCAAACTTAAAGTCTACGTTCAAATTTAGAATAAAGCCGCAATGTTATGACAAAAAAATTAAGCACAGATTCGATAACCCCTTCACTTAAGGCATTTTTGACTTAATAAAAATGCTTTTCAGCGTTTAAAAAAACCCACACTATCCATCAATAATGTGTCGCAACAACTCAGTATGAGTGATCAACATATTGTCTTTGAGTTAAAACTACTTTAAATGTTGCTTCGTGTATTTTGTTAGAGATAAGTTTAACTGAAAACTGAAAGGTGGTGTTTTATTTACCATTTATTTGCAAACATAAAGAGACTTTAGTGAAAACGATTCGTTGTAATTTTAGAGCTATATAGACATATTTAGTGTAGACCAAGATCAAATGCTGCAGAATGGTTTGTTTGGTTTTATGTTTAACAAAAGCATGACGGATTTTCGCTACTTTCACAGAATTATTATATATAAGAATATGGGGGAACCGTCCTTAAAAATTTCAAGAAAGTTCACATGTTTATCAGAGAATTATGCGCTTGTCTATGTCACTGGTATATGTTCGAAGCATTGAGTTTGTTAGTATACTAACGTGACCCTCATTCAAAGGGCTATAACTCGATAAGTATACAGTATTTTTCTCAAGGTCTGGTGCCAGTTTAAAGGTGACTTATAGTCCTTTATAGAAACGTTTACCATTTTGTCGTAGCATATATGTGAAGAAAGTTATGAATCTACTTGCATTCATATTTGAACAGCCCTCGTATCTATCTAAAAAGTGTAAACTTTCTTTTGGTCTGTATACAATTTTTCTACATCATTGCGATTATCCTTTCAGCTGTACTGTCTATCAGTAGCAGGGCTTACCCTGGCTCAGAATTTGTTTTAGCCAAACACTTTAGCCAAATGGAAAAAGAAGGAGCCAAATGAAAAAAATAACTTTAGCCAAGGTTTTAGCCAGAAAGTAGTATCAACAAGTTGTTTTGTATTTTACCCTATGCCAGCTAGTGTCAACTTTTGTTGTCTGCTGATAACCTTTGCAAACAATTTGGACCCAGATCAGGCCAGACAAAATGTCAGGCCTGATCTGGATCCAAACTGTTTGACACCCGGATGGTTTTGAAAAAATACAGTATCCAAAGATGAAAAATATGGCACAATAATAAAGTGTGAAGGAATAATAAAAGCAATATTTGAAGATCAAAATACACTTTTTCGCAAATATGTAATTTTTGAAACCCCAGGACCTAGACTCTACTTTTAGCCAATGACATATTTGTAGCCACTATACATTTTAGTAGCAAATGGCTACAATGGCTAATGGCAGGTTGAGCCCTGAGTAGGTAGTGAATGTGAGTAAACTGCAATGTTACCAGCATTCACTGAAATATAGGCTGATCTACAGACTGCCTCAATGGAATATGTTCATAATTATGCTACATGTATGCTTATATATGTATACAAACTCACCTAGTTCCAAATTCCACTCCTATAGTGTGGGGACAATCTGCCATAACTGAAATAAACCAGAAAGTCATTAATAACAGTGAACATCTTCTCAGCAGAGGCTATTAACACCTGATATATTGTAAGACCGTAACCCTAAGACAGCTACTCTGACAAACAGTGAAGACCAAGATCGAATGCTGCAGAATGGTTTGTTTGGTTTTATGTTTAACATCCCAGTCAACAGCGATGGTCATTTCAGGATGGTCAGTTCACTTACTACACTTTTTTCCTGGCCAAGCTTGACTAAGCTGTTAACCAGTACTTGTTGCACATTCTTTTGCTTGTAACCGACAAAAACCCTTCTTGAATCAGCAGGAGGGCGGAGAATGGCCATAGAAATTATTTCATGACCAATCTACGCAAAAGAATGGGGCCGGGCCGGGATCGAACTCGCGACCCCTGGATCTGCAGTCAGACACGTTACCAAATGTGCTATGCGGCCGAGTAGGTGAGAGAATTGGATGTGCCGCCTGGCAAAACCTAAGTCAAACAAGCAAATGCAAAGAATTTATGTACCCACCACTAAATGTTTGTCTTTTAATATATGAGCTATCGTGAAACCAGCTACTTCAGTCAAAATGACTAAGTTCACAAAATGAAAAAAGAAACAAAGCTTAATCTGAGAATTTTATCCTAACTTCCAAAGCACATTCATATCTTCAGGCCATGACATAAGCACCATTGCACTTTCATATCTTCAGGCCATGACATAAGCACCATTGCACTTTCATATCTTCAGGCCATGACATAAGCACCATTGCACTTTCATATCTTCAGGCCATGACATAAGCACCATTGCACTTTCATATCTTCTGGCCATGACATAAGCACCATTGCACATTCATATCTTCAAGCCATGACATAAGCATCATTGCACATTCATATCTTCAGGCCATGACATAAGCACCATTGCACATTCATATTTTCAGGCCATGACATATGCACCCGCTTTTCTTTGAAAAGTTTCAAAACTAAGGACATGAAACTGAAGGAGAGATACCCACAGGTTTAGATAAACAAAAAATTTCAGTGTGCAATTGTTAATATTTTCTTACCTATATTTTAGCATATGTTTTGGGTGCTCAAAAGAACCATCTTACTGAAACCGTTCTTTTGAGTACCGACAATATATGTTTTGGTTGAGAAATAAGAAAATTAATTTTCTGTTACACACTCTTAACTGAGGTCCTGTGTACCGCCTATATATAGACATTGATAGCATGGAAGGCAGCAAAATGTCTATAGTTAGCATCCTTGAAAAAATGACAAGATAAGCTCTCCGCAAGCCCAGTTTGGGTTCAACTGTTACTTAATATAATGTACTTGAGAAATTGTGAATAATTCTGTAGTGACAGAAAAATCAGCAAGCCGATATGGTATAATATGACTCTAAGGCCAATTCCTCGAATTTTTATCTCACCATGAAGGGTTGTTTTAGAGAAAATGTAAATCCCATTTCTCCTACAAGGTATCATTCAGGTCACAACTAAAGCATGTCAATTATGTAGTACACCCTTTGTTTTAGTGTCAACAAGTCAATAAAAATATACTTAAATGCACAATATTCGAGATTTGACCTTTAAACCCAACCCCAGGGGTCAGGGTGTGTGTAACATGCAGTTTGTTCTCTGTTTCATTATCTTTAATTTGAAATGCAACATGACCCCCTCATAGGTTTAGATAAATTTTGAGCGTAAAATTGTAAATATTTTCTTACCCATCAGTTTTAACATATGTTTTGGGTGCTAAAATGAACCATCTCATTGAGACGGTTCTTTTGAGTACACACAACATATGTTTTGGTTGAGAAATAAGAAAATTAGTTTCTTGATACGCACTCTTAACTAAAGTCCTGCCACCTTAAGAAAAATAAACAGTTTTGACCTTTTGAACCCATCCCAGGGATCAAGTGTTGGACTGTGTGTAAGGGCAAAATTTTTGCAAGCATGTTGTTGCATGCTTCATTCCCACTGATTTGATATGCAACGTGACCACTTTCAGAAAAAAATGTTTTGACCATCTGACCCCACCCCAGGTGTTAATTGTGTGTGTAAGGGCAAAATATTTGCATGTATGTTCTGGTATGTTTCATGTGATGCGCAACATGACCATATTCTAAAAAAAATGATTTTCGGCCTCGGCCCCCACCTACTAAAATCCCATTTGATGTGTTTCATCTATCTATTGTTCCTCTGTTAGAACGCAAAATTCTCTTTAAAAATATTGACAGCTGCCTTAGATATTGCAAAATTTAAATATTTGACCTTCAACCCTGCCTAAGGGGTCAGGTGAGTGAGGTTAATTTTATTGATGCTGTTGTGCTTATTTTACGACAGTTATACTTACATTTTTTCTCTGTGAACTGATGGAGTAAACAAGATTTTCCAACTCCCATATCCCCTATAATGATATATTTAAATATATACGAGTAATTGTAGGGCCCTGCGGCCATCTTGACTAGGCTTTGATGTCTTGAGTCTGAAACACAAAAAAACAGGAACTCCTTACCAAATACTCACATACCGGTAGATAATTAGGGCTGGTTAATCGACACCAAAATGCTAATCAATAATCGGTCCTTGCATTTCAATTTATACCCGATAAGTAATAACAAAACATAAAAGGTCTCAGAATGTTTTGACAACATTTGCATGGTCAACAGCATTGGTTTCCCCATCATTACGCTGTGCAACACTTAGTAGTGCGTGTTATATATTCAAAAGACAATAGGTAAGGTTTCAATTAAAAGTTGGTGCCTTCGCTCAAAACAAGGCTTCATCCACTCAGTTGGTAGAAAATTGACTTGCGGTGTGGTACTTGATTGTACTGATTCCTGATCTTTGCACCCTTACTTACTTTGCTAATTGGCAATGTAGGCAATTAAGCTCATAGTCGGCCATTGTTGTTGTCACATTGTGTGACATAATACAAAAGGAAGTCAAGTATGCATGACACGAACATCTTTGTGTAAAATAAGAACCACTGTAAATCGTCTGTAAAATTGAAGGCTTACTGCGGAGAAAAAACCCTTGTTGATTGCATACTAGATTGTTTTGTGCTACTTAAAACCAGAGAAGCGCAAGTATAATTTCTTGTTTAACCATTTGTATTCACAGCCTCCCCACCTACGGGGAAAGCGGTAGAATAGCTGGGCTATTGTGCAGTGCAAGTACTTTTTGATTGTCCCCGCAGTGCCAGGGAAGCGAGGCCTGTATAACATTGGGACACTTACTCCGGTGAGATTTTCTGTAGTGTAGGGCGGGGCTAAGAGTAGGATTGTTACCATCAGCGTGTCCCCACAGGGCGGGGCTTATACCAGAGCTCTGAAAAGTGAAAAGTCACTATCCCTGCAGGTGGGGGAGCAGTGGGTGAATAGCTATTCATAGCTAATGTTATACTGTTTGTATTTCCGACTACATAAATAATTTTGTATTGTACAGTGGATACAAATGACTGGTGCATTAGCTCCTGGTATATACACCTGGAACACCACCTTATGTCTTCATCAGAGGCTTAGGTGTACAGGAAGATAGATAGGGTCCATTAAACTAGTAAAACCAGTGTCTTGTAGAATGAACAAATGTGTCCTGGCTGCACTCGTTACTACTGCAGATTAGCCTTTTAGGCTTTTATGCCTCGGTTACATTTGCCACGGACGTCGTACGATTAATTTGTCTGCGATTTTTTTGGCATCAAAAGCGTCTTTAAGCTAATACGTATGTGTTTACATTGCTTACGATCACCTTGCGATTTCTTTCGGCGACAAACTAGGACAAAACCTTACAGAGACCTTGCGGATATCGTACTACAACCGCAAGGTTATCGTGCAGTCATCGTGTTATCTTCACGACCTTCCTATATAAATTGCATGATGCCCCGAAGATGACCTTGCAGATGTCACAAGGAGTTGGTACACTGACTATGCAATTGTCGTGTAAGTATGTGCATGGATTTAAACGGCCAGCCATCCATGTTCATTTTTAGATGCACATTTGAAATGTGTTTCAAAGTAATTTGATGACAAATCGTGCTATGAAGAGACTAGTGTTTTTGTTGAACATGGTCCCAAGATATGGGATTGATGATACCATACAGTGTATCACATTTGTGTATATTTTAATGTTGATTTAAGTTCTGCAGTTTTCATACAGTTTAAATCACATATTATTACAAAAGCCCCTTATTTATAGTACACTTTTATTAGTATTTCCCATAAAGAGGAATAGCAGGGGGGAGCACCCTGCTGCCCTAAAGCTCCCCCTCCTGCCCTAAAGCTCCCCCTCCTGCCCTTATTTCATTTTGATATAAAATATAGTCATATTTTAATTTTTACAGTATAAAATAACTTTTTGTTATCACAATGAATCCTATGCTCTACTAGAAGCTATTCTCACCTTTTAACAGACAAAAAATCCTTTATCTAACTCAAATCTGAAAAGTCTGTTCTAACAAAAGTGCCCCTTTGGATGAATTTCACGCATCAAAAGTGCCCTTTTCCTGGCCAGAACCCTGCCCTTTTTTCAGGCTGTGGGAAACACTATTTATAATTCGAAAAGTATCACTTTAATTGAAAATACAAAGATGCTTTAACTGTATCCCCTTGTAGACTCAGTGTGGACTAAAGCGCTTATTTTTAATCATCCAAAGGCACTCTAGCCAGCAACACATAAAACCCTCGTCATAAGCAAAAATGAAGTCGTTGCATGTGAACAACAAAGGTACTGACCAGGCTGTGGTTCCCTCCACTCAGCCTGGTCAGCACATCAGTAAAGTACATTTTGTATTTAATTCATACAATCAAATTTCTATGTTCGACCTAGTCACATGTTCTCACTATGAGACCTATATATAATTTTTTCCTTGTAGTAATACTCAAATTCAAATCCCAGAGTTATAAATTACAAAAAAAATCTTGACTTTTTATTAATCTTATCTAATTTATTAAACTCCTTATCCAACCAGCATTTTATGTACTGAAAGTGCATATTCATTTCACCTTAGGTGCTCATTTTTAATTGCACTTTAGATAATTTTATCATGGAAGCATACTCTAAGGGCCATGATTAGACTGCGCCCATCAGCAAACTGATCTGGGTCAATATTGAGTCACTCTGAGTGGTGGTATTAGAGACATCGCATCAGACAAATATTGAGATAACCAATATACCCGTCTGAAAATTGTTGACACGTCGCAAGGGGACCACGCGATCACTGTGCCATCGCCTTGGGGTTACCCCAGGGTGACCGTCAGATGTCCGTACGATTTTATGGGCCCTGCAAGGCCATCGTGCGGCGACCTTGCGGGCTCCCTACAACTATCGCAAGATCATTTTTGGACCAAAAATTACAATCTAAAATTGTACATTATCCCGACCATCACCGTACGGGGATCATACGATGTTACTGCCATGTGTCTACGGGCTTACGATAATTTCAAGTTTGTCATTGTGTGGAGTTAAACAAAATCGTAGAGGCCAGTATGCCCGTAAATCTGTACGATGGTCGCAAGGTCTCCCTGCGGAGGCCGCACGGAAAGGGTGATTTGGACATTGTATACTCATCGTAAGGCAAATGTAACCGAGGCATAAAAGCTTGAATTAGTGGTCTTATTTGTAAATTCCACATAACTGAAAATTACTAAAATTCCAATTTGTGCTCTTTCATACCAATGCAAAAATAATTTTATTTATAGAAATGCAGCAAATATACTAATATCTTTAGGGAACAAATGATGGCAAGGTCGATAATTAGTCTTACAATGCTAACCTGGGCACTAATAACATTACAGCTCCAGCATCTCACATGATCAAATATGTTGTTCAAAACTGAAAAATACTTCCGTAAAATATTTATTTATGAATATGACTGATCAGTATTGAATGAGTCACAGACTGCGGAGATAGTGTAGCACTGCCAATTGCAGTAGTGGGTGTGTGTTAATAATCAGTGTCTGTGCTGCCGGTGGATAACAAACCTCAAACAGTGGTGTGGGGTGGTCTTTATTTATTTCGCCAGGTCAACCAAAGATGGCTGCCGAGTTTGACAGCTGACGTCATCTTTCTGCGCCACCACAAGGGAGCTAATTGCGAATACAAACTCCCCAGTAGTATGCATCTGTTATACCTGTTATACCTGTTGGCCACACCCTAACGTGCAGCCTAGGGGTTAAGCGACCGAGTCATAGAAACCCCATGTAATTCTTGAAAATGTCTATCTAGGTTGTTTTTGAATCCGTTCACAGTTGTAGATGATATTACTCTCTCTGGAAGACGATTCCATGCATTGATCACACGTTGACTGAAAAATTTAACATGTCTAATCTAGACTCTATGAAATACCACTTTAAAACTAGCTTAACTGACGTCAGGAAAATCGTCTGATATAATTTCTCTCTAAAGTTAAGATTATGATTTATTTAGGTGTTTTACCATGGTCAGATCAAATCTGGAGTACTGCTCATCAGTATGGAGCCCACATCATAAAGATCAAGACAGTTCTCTCCTTCCACAGACTGCTTCAAGTTTAGCTTCTTCCCCCGGACAATACCTTTGTGGAATTCTCTACCAGCTGTTACAGCTGAGGCCTCTTCTTTGGTATCCTTCAAAGAGGGGCTATCCACCCTCTCATTCTAAATGTAGGTACGGGCCCAGTGGTTGAGTAGCTTGCTAAGGTGGGGACATGCCAGCGTGACAGCTATATATAAAAAGGGTGCCCGTCATGATGCTGCCAACTATAGACCAGTCTCCCTCACAAGTCTGTGTTGTAAGCTCCTTGAACATGTCATTGTGAGTAACATGGTAAAACACCTGGAGAAACATGACATTCTCAACGACTGCCAGCATGGATTTAGGGCCAAGCGGAGCTGTGAACTTAAGATCCTCACACTCTATCACGAAATGGCTGCATCCCTCGACAAAAAGACACAGACTGACATGGTGATCCTTGACTTCAGTAAAGCTTTTGACCGCGTACCTCACCAGCGACTACTAAAGAAGATCCATCACTATGGGATATGTGACAACACCTTCCAATAGATAGCTTCATTCCTCAGACAATGAACACAGCAAGTTTAAGTGGAAGGCCAGTCGTCAGAGAAAGTACCTGTGATAAGTGGTGTCCCTCAAGGCTCAGTGTTAGGACCCATTCTAATCTTGATTTTTATCAACGACCTACCTGACAACACAAACTCTAAGGCACGAATGTTTGCTGATGACTGCATCGTCTACAGAGAGATAAAGTCTAACAAAGACCAGCTTACTCTACAAGAGGACCTTGACACACTTGCAGCATGGGAACAGAAGTGGGGAATGGACTTTCACCCTCAGAAATGTAATGTGTTGCGTGTTTCCCGAGCTAAATCACCTATGACTTTCAGCTACAGACTCAAGGGCACAGTCTTAGCCGAGGAAGCAACATCCAAGTACCTTGGTGTGGACCTGCAAAACAACCTATCTTGGAATCAACATGCAAGCAGAGTTACAAAAAAGGCAAACAGCATGCTCGGATTACTACACCGTAATTTGCGAAAGGCCAGCGAAGAAACCAAGGCTCAAAACTTACATGTCCATGGTCAGGTCAAACATCGACTACTGCAGCACCGTCTGGAACCCTAACCAAAGAGACCAGAAACACCAAGTGGAGATGGTGCAGCGTAGGACAGCTCGATTTGTGACAGGCAGATACAGAAATACAAGTAGCGTGACGGATATGTTGGACTACCTTGGATGGGAGACACATGAATCCAGAAGAACAAAGCTATAACTTACTGTCTTTTACAAATTCGTTCACGACCTGATAGCCATACCACACTCCAGATACTTGACACCAGCCAGCAAGAAGACAAGAGCAGCACACTCTTTTAAGTTCCAACAGTACCCTACATCTACAGATTGTTCCAAATTCAGCTTTTTCCCCAGAACCATCCCAGTATGGAACAGACTGCCAGCAGCTGCTGCTGAGGCTCCCTCTTTGGTATCATTCAAGAGGGAGTTGGGGAGCCTTGCCATCTAAATGGGGATTTCCGTCTGGCCATGAAGTAAACCTAAATGACAAGTGCTGAGCTGTGCCGTCGGGCCTGGTGCCCAGGTACCCCCAGGGAAGGCGGATTGGTCACACACAGATAGGCGAAAAGTGGCTGGGTACAAATTTCTACTACTTCTTCCTTTTAGTTAATTGCATTCTCCTTATCTGACTGTAACTATACTTCTCACTTTACTTTTTCTCTTTAGCTTCTCCCTTGCGCACCATTAAAGAAATGTCAAGTTTGACAGTTTAATGAAAAGATGTAGATGTAGATGTTGGGGACGTATGGGCCCTGGTACCTCCAAGGAAGGCAGTTTGGTCTCAACCTGGCAAGTCAAAGGCCACTGGGAAAACTTTCTTCCTTCTACTCTTTTTATGTATTTATAGACCTGACACATATTTTTCTTTTCTCCTCATTTTTATTCTACATTTGTATATATTGTGTATCATTATATATTTCTTCTGTCTGTCTTTATTCTCTTTTATTTCATCTTTTATGCGTAACCACTAGAAGTCAAACCGTTGAATAATCGTCAAACTGTGACGGAGCAACGTATCAATATAGGTAGGTAGGTAGGTAGGTAGGTAGGTAGGTAGGTAGGTAGGTAGGTAGGTAGGTAGGTAGGTAGGTAGGTAGGTAGGTAGGTAGGTAGGTAGGTAGGTAGGTAGGTAGGTAGGTAGGTAGGTAGGTAGGTAGCGAGATAGATAGATAGATAGATAGATAGATAGATAGATAGATAGATAGATAGATAGATAGATAGATAGATAGATAGATAGATAGATAGATAGATAGATAGATAGATAGCTGTGTTTTTAAGAAATGAGGAATGCCCTAAACTCCTCTGTGGACTCGGTATTGGCCACAGTTCCAATGTGGAATATTTTGGGAGAAAAATAATTCTCCAGAGCATCACTGCATGTCTGGTATCTGCGGTATTGAGCACTATGTGCTGACCTGGTAGTTTTCAAACTGTGAGCAGAGGTCATTTATTGTCTTTTTCAATAGACAAAGCTCCTCAATGAATCTTGTGAAAGGGAAGCAATGAGGACTGGTCCCTCCAGCCTCAAGAGATGGCAATTCATGGCCATCAAGCATTTCGCTGACACTTTTCGTTTTCGAGTGAGGGCTCCAAATGAGTGCTGCATACTTTAGTTTAGGCCGAACCAAAGTTTTGTATGCAACTTCCGTAGTACTCCTAGGTGCAAAAGCGAAGTTCCCGCAAATGAAACCAAGTGCCTTTGTGCACGTCTGTTTATTTGTACCTTGTGGTCACCTACTGGGAAAGGGCTGGTCTCTTGGCTCTAGTTTGTGGTGTCTCATTGTAAGTTTGTCACTTTCCCATTGGTATCCTGGGTCAGGTGTGGTACTTGATTGTATCGATTCCTGATCTTTGCACTCTTACTTACTATTCTAATTAGACCAGCCAGAATTGTTACTTAACCTTTTTCTTTCAGGTACTCTGGCAAACAGTGAATAGGCAGATGACATGCCAAAAGCATTTCCCAAGGGTCTGCACTTTTTGCTACTTATAAGACAAAACAATCTTCAGGGACAAAATACATAACTTAGGACAAATCCCTTAAAGTTTGGAATGGACAATCCCATACATATGGGATAATCTAAGAAGTGTTAGTACCAACATTCAATTTGAAAAAGTAAGAAAGATAGCAAGGATCAAGAATCGATACAATCAAGTATCACACCTGTCTCAGCGTACCAAATGGGAAAGTAACAAAATCACAATAAACATCACAAACAAGAGCCAAGAGGTCAGCACTTTCCCTCCAGGTGACCACAAGGCAGCAATGAACAGACGCGAAAAAGTGACAACTCACCCTTAGTTCCTTGCCCTCTTTCTTACTTTCAGATGTGGATCAAGACACATAGATGTTTGGTTTGCACGAAAGACCCATAACTTATCCATGCATCAACTCATTAAAAGAAAGTTTAATTTTTGCAGATTTAATAAGTTATAAAGAAGCAGGGTCTCGATCCTTCAAACTGGACAGTAGAGCTACATGTATCCATGTTTAACACTTTGCGGATGCCCTTTTTTCACTTCTGCTGTAATATTTATAAATGTTCTTTTTCATCATCAAGAACAACAAAAACACAAAAAAATCAGCATAAACTTGAGTTTCAAGCGATTCAGATTCAGATCATGCCCAAAATTTTGTTAGTTCAAACCCTTTGAAGAGGTTGTCAGCAGTATTACAGCAGACAGCGAAATTCGCCACGAGCAGGCAAAAACTCAAAATGAAGCATTAAACTAGCTTCTCTGGTATTTGCGATTTTTGGCATATGTTGATTTATCATATTCTGTAACATTTGGTTATACAAAATGTCCCATCTAGTCTGGATCAAGAATGTATGAAATTTGAATGGCTTTTTCTGGAAAAAAAGCAGCAGACGACAATAAAGCTTGATGAAATATCCGTTGTAGAATTTAGTAACCAAAACCCTTACCATGCGGATTCCCTTAAGTACTACAGTTCTCCGGATTTTCTAATCAATTATTAAACCATGTGTTGACTCGTGTTATAACTTTTATCAGCAGAATTTTACAAGTACAATGGAAAACAATATGGATCTTACAATTGCACACTGATCTAAATCTACACTGTTTTCAAAGGACACTGTCATGTTTATCCGGGTTCACCTTGATAAATGTTGAGAACCTAAAATGAAGTGAAAATCTCTCAATCAATCTTTTATCATTCACCTTTCTGAAGTCTGTGGGAAGCTTAAATTACTGGGGTCATTAATCTTGTCTGATGGTCAGTAGTTGAATTCCTGCCAGTGAAACAGTCTTTCCTTCGGTGGTCAATACCAGACCACAGAGGAGTTTAGGGCACTTTTCAATTAGTCAAAAACTCAGTCAAAATATCCCTGTCAGATACTGAACGAGGCAGTAACCCTTGCTGGTGAGTTCGAGTATGGTATTGGGTTTTACCCATATTCTTGATTGTTTACAAATGGCGACCACATGCTGGCATCATAAATCGAAGCAATACCAGCTGTCGCATCGCGTAACCGAGGCATGTGTTGTATTGAACAATGCTTGCTTGCATTTTGCTTTAGGATATATGCAACGGTATGTTTATTTTCAGTTTACCTGTGTATTTCTAAGCACAAATTTCGCTCTTGTTGCATTTTAGTAAAAATATTCCCAAACTTGATCTGTTGATGCAGCCCATAAATGACATAATGATAAACTATGGGCTAGCCTGCGATCCATATTCTCATGGTACTCACAGACCCGTGATCAATATTTTTATGCATACTGAGGATACAATCAAATCAATCATAAACACTTATCTTTTATCTATGCTATACTTACACTCCTGTACAAACTCGTCTCACCACATTTTCTATCACTTAGTTTTGTGACTGTCTGTCTCAATCAAGTCTTGAAATATTTCTTACATCTTTGAACACATGAAATTGCTTCCACAGGTGGCTGATGAAATAAAAATAAGATTTGCTGAAGATATTGGTACATCAGTAAACCAAACAGGATAACATCCGATAAGGCAAACATTCCGAATGAAGCGTTATTAGTAAGAAATGAGTGATGCAATCAATTATCAGCGTTTGTTTCCATCGAATAAACTATTCATATGGTTTTAAATGCAAACAAATGACTTTCAGCAAGAAAACCTGTTCATTGAAATCATCTGGCACGTAGGAAGGAAATCAAAATAATCTTCTTAATTTTAGAACAATCACCGTAGACTCGCTAGACTAGGTGCGCAAAAAGCACTTGCATGCAAATAATTAAATGATTGAACTAGATCTATACATCTACAAGATATATCCGTCTGTCTGTCCGTTAGTCTGTCTGTCTGCTTGTAAATGAATAAAACAACTACATGTATCAATAGTATAAGCTTTTCATTTTTAAGGCCAAACATAAAAATATGTGTTTCATGATACATGAAATTTTAAAATATGAAAATGTTTTTATTTTGATTGAGATGAGAAAACAATATAGCCAAACCCCTTTGAAATCCCCCAGCAATGTTTCCAGGGCTTTTTTTCACCATTTTGGGACAATGACCCATACCCCTGGGATTGGGAATTTTAGCGTGAAAATGCCAAAAAATGGGAATTTTTTAGTGCTTTTAGCTGTATTATCAAATCATAAAATACATCATACATTTATCTGAATTTAGCTGCAGTGTTAAAATATAATCACCATTGCATGATGTATTATATGATATCTTTGATACGTTGAATATTCGACAGTTTTAAGCCAACTTATACCATGATAAAAATGATGATTTATCTTTATTTTTTTCTGATTTGATATTGGGAATTTTCCCCAAAAAATTGGGAAAAAAAGATACTTTTTGGGATTGGGAATATAACCCAATAACGGCTATAAAATCGGCCAAAAATAAGCCCTGGTTTCGAAAATATTGTGTAGGGGTTGGGGAAGAGGGGATTTAAGTTTGTTACGGTAGCCTGATACAATCTTTTATTTTTGGTCTAAAATCTTTTTTGTTCACAACTAGTCCTCACAAGGATTTTGAAATTGCCATTTTGCAGGATAAAAGACATTACATCTGGAAATAAAACTTTTCATATTTCGGCTAAAACTAAAAACTCCAACTTTTCCAGGTCAAACTCCAATTTTTCATTTTTGACTCCAAATTTTTCCAGGGATGGATTCTATGAATCCTGTTTTCGATATCCTAGTGAGAACTCTGATACAGGTAAATTTAAATATTGGAAATACATTGTCAAGGCTGAGCATTCAAAACTGACATATGTGGAAGATTAAATAATCATATTTCCATTATTTCCCTGATATCTGTGATTTTTCTTAAAAAAGCAATTGTTCAATAATACTACATACCTTTATGACTGTATTGTTATATTTATTGAAAGTTTATATATCTGTCTTGTCGAACATCGGCAAGAAACCAAGGTATCCTTTTTAGCTATTTCCGGCACTTTTGCCAAAAAATTGTCAGAAATCAACCTAAAAAGATGATAAAACTTCAATTTTATTTACTGTAACTTGTAATATTTCAACTTTGCATACAAGGAAAAATTTTGTATAATCTTTGGTATGTTCAGTATCAATTTTATTGGCTGCAGAACTTTGAAATAGCGCTAAAACAAAGCCACAACAACAAAACTTTGTATTTCCATCAGTGACTAGTCCCTTTATACTGAGTATGAAGGGGGATCAGATCGAAATAGTACTATACTCGAGATAATATTTACCACTCGTAATCTGATTATCGACAATTATTATTCTTATTGAAGAAGATATTTTTCAACTATACACATATGACTAATATAGACTTTAAAATAGCACTGGAAGTTAGTTTAAATTGTCACTAAAGAAGAGAAATTGAGACAAGTCATCAGGACTTACAGATCCTACTAAAACCATGGCAAGTTAACTGCTCAATACATGTAGGGTATGATAGATAAAAAAATATGTGTGAGTTCAGGTTACAAATTGAAATTGGAAAGGTAGATATTTTATTATATTCTGATTTCTTGATTAACGTGCAAGTGCATTGGCATCATCCACATAAGGACCCTCTTCCAGGTATTGACATGGCTTGCTGCACGTAAATCCCTGGCCCATGCTATCAACCTGTAGTATATTACATGCTGTTCTCACCGACACTCCACGTGTCTAAACCAGCGAATCCTTCTCTGTCTCTAAAAGGAGGTCAAGGTGCTCAAGCTTTGACAGTAGCTCGCGTGACCTTATGTGGCCAAACCTTCTGGGTTGATACTGCAGATCTGTCCAGCCATCTTCCAAATATCTATATTTTGGAATATATATTTTAAAAGCTATCTCACTATTACCATTTAAACTGTTAAAATTATGTATTGATAGAATCATTTATACACTTTTAACCACACCATCAGACAGAAATCAAGAATTTTTATGACCTTTAATTCATCTAACACACATTTTGCCCAAAGTGAGTAATATGACCTTATTGCCCAACCTGGGTAAACCCAGATTTTATGGGGTAGGTTTACCTGGGCAAGTAATAGGGTGCCAACCTTGGGATTATTTGATGGTTGGACAGGTATCTTAAAGTAGCTATCTAAAATCTCCAGGTTGATTTTGGAAGGGTTTGTTAGCGGTAATACAGAGCAAGCTGCATTATAAACTTTTTGCTATTACCACACCCCTGTGAAGCTATATCCAGATTATTTTTGAAAAATCATCTTCACATATCAATGGATGAGCTCAAGACCAGCTTTACTACCACACATGACAAAGTCACTGACATATGCAGGGGTCATGCTAGAATTCTCAGTTAGTGATATATTTAACCACTCTTACTCTCTTACATGAATGAGGGAGAAGTTTGAAATTAATATTGAATTCCCCTATAATATGGGCAAAGTGAGTTTCAAATCAGTCTCCTCAGCTACAGAGACTAGCTAGAAAGTTGAAATTTCACCCGTAGCAAGTCTAGATATGATACTTTCCAACAAGCGAATAACAAAGGAGCTGATCAGTCTGCGCGGATGTGCAGGCTGGTATGCGCCCATGTTGTTAGCAAACCCCCGAAGACAGGTTTTCTCACGTCGAGGCCCATATGTGTATAACCTATACATTTAAACTTTTCCCTCAGTTAAAATAGGGAGAAGTGCGCCAGATTAGGAATACTATCTTCCCCCCCTTGTTTGAGCCTGTGAATGTATATACTCTGAGTCCCTTCAAACTTATCCATGGAAAATTGTCCTGTCCTTGGATAACCAAAGAGATAAAAACTCATAAGGAAAGCCTCTATTCCAAATTGAAAAAGGCTAGTCTTTAAAAGTCTTGCAAAATTTATCTTTGAGTGCAGTTTCAGGCCCTATTAAGACAAAAAAATCAAATCAAACGAAAAATCAAAGACTTGTATACCTTAGTCTCATACCCTTCTCAGGTGAGAATAACACCAGATCTAAAAATCTGCTGACAACCGCTACCTTCCTAGATTTTTTTCAGGTTTTTGGGGAAAAGTATAATTTTATGGGTGATTCTAATACACCTCGCCTTTATAGCCAATGGTTAAACTCGGTGATTTATTGGTTGATAAATTACGGCACTGACTGGGCACGGACCAGCGTGATGTCATTTGGTTGCCAGTTTGATTTTCATGATGTCGTCTATCACATACAGCATTGTAACGTAGATAATAGACAGCGTAACGTTTTTACAACTATTGGACGTTCAAAATGTATGTAAAAATATGCGTTACAGTCTAAACAAGAGTTGCAGGAAATTCTGACAGTCTGTCCAAGATATAGCAGAATCATTATAGACTATGAAGGATTAATTCATATTTTTAATCTTTATATATTAAAAATATGCGTTACAGTCTAAGCAAGAGTTGCGGGAAATTCTGACAGTTTGTTCAAGATGGCGGAATCCAACTGAGAATCCGCATGGAGTCTTGGCATACCTCCTGTTTTATTTGAGGCAGGTATCCCAAATTTGGTGTGTGGATGCATCATGGGATGGCAGAGTGTCGTGTATTATGTTTTGGTCACTGTGACCTTGAACTTGGCCTCTGACCTCGTTTCTAATATAATCCTGTTCTGAGCATATCTCCTATATTATTTGAGGTATAGGATTCACAAATTGGGTGTGTTGATGCATCTTTGTATGGTGGAGTGTCATATCTCTCTCTCACTCTCTCTCCATGATCTCTCTTCTCTCCCCCTCCCTCCCTGCCTAATCTGTTCCTTTCTTTTCCTTTCCAACCCATTCCTTGTTTTATATGATGCCCTTAGAATGATAAGCTTATCAGTGGAAAAGTTTAAGCACTTGGCTTTTGCCTTTAGTTGCTACCCCCCTTGGTCAGACACTCTTATGATACAACTTTATTAGAGCAGCTGATGAAAATGTCTCTGCTTATCACAGCTGCTGCTTCTCAGACCTTCTAATATATTGGATTGGCGGTATATACTCAAATGCACTCCTTAATATCTTTATTAAGGATGCAAGCACTTAGGGAGCTAGTAATCTGGTCTGGGTCCATATTGTTTGCCATATAGGCTGCACAGGTACAATATTATCCAGATGAGAGAGCAGCTGACATATGGCATGCATGGGGGGAAGGTTTATTTTCTATCCACAGCTGACATCATTAACCCATATAAGCCTAGTGTCCTTTTTGTGGGACATAGGCACAAACTGGGCAGACCCAGATCTGACGCCACAATATGCGGCGTCTGATCAGGGTCTCCACTGTTTGCTCACAGAATGATCTATTAGAATTTGAATATAAATGAAAAGTAACACCCAGGGCCCCTAAAATTGGAGATGAACTTGTCCTACTGATAGAGATAGGAAAGTTCATTTGGCTTAAATGGGTTAAATAAACCTCCTGTTGTTCCACTAAGTTCACTTTCACTGGGCAGTGATGTCACTTTACAGCTACATTTATTAAAGTAGCTGTTATTCTATACAAAAATGTACACAACTGTACAGGCCACATGTGACATCTCTCAGGGCTAGTTCAGAGTTTCTAATGCAGGGCTTCTGGAAAATCTGCCAGAACTTTATTAAAGTGTTTCACTGCCATTGGTCTGTTTAATATCTGTTGCTGTTTTATTTGGGACATTTCTAAAAATGGGAGCGCAGTGGCTCAGTGGTAGAGTGCTTGACTCGAGACCGAAGGGCCGCGGGTTCGAACCTCAACGGCGTCACTGCGTTGTGGTCCTTGAGCAAGACACATTTATCCTAGCTTAGTACTGGTTCAACCCAGGAAGACCCGTCCCGCATAACTGGAAGATTGTTGAGTGGATGTAAAGAATCAAATCAAACAAACAAACATCTCTGTGGAAGCAAATCAGAATGCTCCATTAGGAGCAGCCAGATTTTGTCCATATTGTTTGCATGCAAGTTGAAATTGATCTAAAATGCAGCAGAGGGGTCATATTGCTTTCAGCTTGTCCATTACATTGTTTGTGTTGATGCTTTATATCCCAGTCAACAATTTTTTAGTCATTTTGGGATGATTTCCTGTCCAGTACTAAGCAGTGGATAAAGTGTCTTGCTAAAGGACACAACACAGTGACTCCAGTGAGTTAAACTAGCAGCCCTTTGATCCGAAGTCTAACACTCTAGCAACTGAGCCACTGTGCTCCACCTGTCCATTTGTCATGCATAATTGGATACATAAATTATTGGAAATTGGTTAGCATGAGTGGGCTACCCATTTAACTTTTAAAGGAATTTAGAAAAATATTACTTGAGTTATGGCCCTTGTTAAAAAGAAAAGTGCCACCCTTATGGACAAGCATATTTTGAACAGTGTTTCACAAACAGGATTTCTAGAAGTAATAGAAAGGTCAAGCATCATTAAATACAGGTCAAGTTTGAATTTAGAGATCATTGGCAAAATTTTGACTGAGTTATGGCCCTTTTTTGACATAGGTCTTGCCTCAATTTTGGTTTCTGTCAGATCAATAACTTTTGAAGAGGTGCATCACTATCATTCAAAGTTTACAGAAGGGTGAAGCATTGTTAAATACAGGCCAAGTTCGAATTTGGAGATCATCTGCAAAATATTTACTGAGTAATGGCCCCTTTTTACTTAGTTTTTTGCCATACTTTTGGTTTCTGATCAATAACTTTTGAAGGGATGTATCAATTTCATTCAAAGTTTACAGAAAGGTAAAGCATCATTAAATACAGGTCAAGTTAGAATTTAGAGATCATTGGCAAAATTTTGACTGAGTTATGGCCCTTTTTTGACATAGGTCTTGCCTCAATTTGGTTTCTGTCAGATCAATAACTTTTGAAGAGGTGCATCACTATCATTCAAAGTTTACAGAAGGGTGAAGCATTGTTAAATACAGGCCAAGTTTGAATTTGGAGATCATCTGCAAAATATTTACTGAGTTATGGCCCTTTTGATTTAGTTTTTTGCCTCACTTTTGGTTTCTGATCAATAACTTTTGAAGGGATGCATCAATTTCATTCAAAGTTTACAGAAGGTTAAAACTATGTTAAATACAGGTCAAGTTCCAATTTGGAGATCATCTGCAAACTATTTACTGAGTTATGGCCTTTTTTACTTCAGTTTTGCCTCAGTTTTGGATTTTAATCAATAACTTTTAAGAGATTGATCATTTTCATTCAAAGTTTACAGAATGGTAAAGCATTGTTAAATAAAGGTCACATTCCAATTTTTATCAATTTTGAGATAATCTGCAAAATTTTGACTGGGTTTTGGCCCTTTTGTGACTTCGGTTTTGCCAGGCGATACATCTGTTTCTGGGAATTCTGGTTAATTCTTGAGTCTCTTCCTTTAAATCTGCAAATTAAATGGAGAATGTGCAGATGCTCCAGTTGATTTTGTAAAAGCAGGGGCTTAGTGCAACAGACATACTGAATAATAGTAAGTAATAGGCGTTCCAATTTTCAAGGTTTTACTCACTTATTCGAAATAAATTTGGGGCATGCTTTAACTCTTTCCTTGCTAGCGGTGACTTTTGTTGTCCTTTTCAAACAGTTTGGACCCAGATCAGGACCGACGTTCTTGACACTCTGATAGCATACCTGATAAAATTTTTTGAAAAAGGTTAATTTTGAAAGAAGTCAGCAGACGACAGCAAAAGCATGAAAATTTACCCAGCATGCAAAGAGTTCATACTATTTGTCTTGCTGATCATAATCACGCTCCTTCAATTAGTGTAGCACTTAAAAGTTGTTAAACTGCAGATGATGCTGTTATATTATTAAATTCAGGAAAAAATAGTTTTATTGGTGTTTTGACTCAGCAAGGGGCAATAATATTACCTTGAAAAAAACAGTTTCTACTTGTTTTGCAAAGTGCCATTTTCTGATTTTGTTACTGTTACTGTAAGAAACAGTAAAGTATATTGTGGATGTTTATATTTACACAATCGCATATGGCTTTCTATTATTAGTATAGCTAGAATATTTATGGCCATTCCTTTCAAAGACTCGTCCCACCTTGTACCCATGAGCTTTACAAATTTGAACAAATCACAGATGAAGAAATAGAGGAGTATTTTGTTTTTTGTCAGAATGTCACACAATTTGTTTCATAATTGATTAACCTTGCTTGATATATTGCTTTTGGTGCAGGTCCCGTCGGCGTCGGTGTCCGCCTTTTCATTTCTGTGCATTATCTTCTGAACCGTGGTTAGGGGAATAGTTGATTGGATTTTGGTGACCTTGACCAAATTTTTAAGGTCACACCAGCACCCTGGAATGTCCAAAATAGGGTTTCCCTGCCCTATACTTTGAACCAGTGGAGGGATTTTGACCAAACTTGCATAGATACATTGTTGGAAGGGTGGGAAGAGTTGATTAGATTTTGGTGGCCTTGACATAATTTTCACGGTCACCCTCCTATAAAGCCAGTTTAACTCAGCCATTTCAACAGCCAATGATTCAATTTTAATCAAACTTGCATATATATATATTGTTAGGGTAGGGCTAAGAGTTGATTAGATTTTGGTGACCCTGGCCTTATTTTCAAGGTCACACCAGCACTTTGAAAGATCAAATTTTGACCAAAATAGGGTCTTTGTATGATATCTCTTGAATAGAACATTGTATTCTAGCTAAACTTGATGTATTGTATCATTGTGACAAAATGTAGAGTTGATATGATTTTTGTGACATTGACCTAACTTTCAAGGTCATCATCCTCAAAAACTGTTAATTCAGCCTTTTCTGAGCTCTGTCTTCTGAACCAAAGGGGTTTTCTGCGCCAAACTTGCATAGATACATTGTTTGGAGACAGAAAAGAGTTAATAAGATTTTAGATTTTGAACAGCGCAGTCATCCTGTGGTGGTTGCCGTCGACAATTGTAATCCAGCTGTGTATCTGCTTAACAAAATTTTTGTGGGTTGAGTAAGAGTGGCTACAGCCCCGGAGTTATGCCAAAAATTTAAGCAAAAATTTCTTTCATTCTCTTTTTCTGGAAAAAATCACATTTTTGCCATAACTCTGGCGCTGTAGCGACTATCACTCAACCCACCAAAAATTGGTTAAGCAGATACACAGCTGGATTTATAAGTGATAATAATTAGTGATGAATATTTTCTGAAGTAAAAAAGTGACCAAAATATTACCCTTTTCAGGGGGCGACTAGGGCGAAATAGTCGCCCTAGGGGCCGAAATTTCGCCCTAAATGGGACCCAGGGAGAAGTTGGAGTCTCCCTAAAAAAAAAAAAAAAAAAAAATTTTTTTTTTTTTTTTTTTTTAGGGAGACTCATTTTCATTCTGTCACCACACAAATGCAAGCTATGGTGACATTATCAGACAATCTACTACCACTGCATCGTGTTTCTCCTTCCATTAAATGGAAATAGTATGTGTAATGGCTAATATGCTTCTAAATTGACAGAAAATGCCGTAATTTTGCGCTATAACTTCTCCCTATCTGACTGTCACTTCTCCCTAATTTTCCTGCAGGGAGAAGTCACTTATCCCTAAAATTCTGGGCCAGCTTGGTCCCTGCTTTTTAACAGCTAGGTATAGTAGATTTAAAGATAGATGAGAATTGTTGTAAACAAACACTGGCTAGTTTAACTTGTTTTGGGGCGTGCAGGTATAGTCCGGTAGAAAACCAGAATGACCTGGAACTTGATTTTAAAGTTTTTTTCTATGTTGATTCTTGTTGTGTAGGCATTGTACTTGATGATTCCAACTGATGCCATTCTGGCATCATTGAGCGTTTTGAAATATCAAGGATGGCGTCCAAGATGAACGTCAGTTAGGACCCTTAGACCTATATAACCAACATACTCGAAGAAAAACAATTTCATTTTTTATTTCATGGATGTTTAGAGGCTAAATGATACAAACGATTAAAATGGAACATTGGTTTGATTCAGAGGGTTGAAATATTAAAGAGGTCGTCCAAGATGGCTGCCAATTAGGCTCCCAAGACCTATTTGACCAACATACTTGATAAAAACCTATTTTATTTTTTATTTTTATGGATGTTTAGAGGCTAAATGATACAAACGATTTAAATTGAACATTGGTTTGATTAAGAGGGTTCAAATATTAAAGATGGCGTCCAAGCAGCCAGTTAGGCTGTTAAGTCCTATCTGACCAACAAACTCAATAAAAGCAATTTAATTTTGACTTTTTATGCATGTTTAGAGGCCTAATGATGCAAACGATTAAAATGAAACATTGGTTTAGTTCAGAAGTTTGAAAAAGTTAAGATGATGTTCAAGATGGCCGCCATTTTAAAGCAAAATTCAACCTGAAATCAAAATTGCTATTAATAACTATTTTCTGATAGTTTTCAACAGCGGTTGTATTTGGGGAATTTGACTGGAATGTGGGGTTGTTTTCAGCGTTGTTAAATATTCAAGATGACTTCGAAGATGGCAGCAATAACAGGGTGAGAAATCACATGGGTTGTGCTATGATAGACTGCGCGTAAAATATCAGACTCTTATTTTTTGTAATGGTAACGTTTTTTGTCTTTGTTCTGGTAATCATATTCATCAATCCATGCACCACCTTCCAGGCCACTTTTGGCTGGATCTGATCATATTATTCTCATAAAAGTTCCTCATTTAGGCAAACATTCTGTCAAAACAATAAAAGATAAATGCCAGGGTATATTGAATGGTTGATATCACTAAAAACTTTGTGACAGAATGATTGCTCAAAGTACAAACTTTTTTTGAATCAATATGCGTAAAAATGTTCAGCTGGAAAGTTGTATATGGATGGATGGATCAAATTACAAACTAGAGCAGAAGTCGATGGTACACCATCGCAAATACCCGCTTTTTGACCTATAACCTTTACCTTGGGGTCAAGGTCACACAAAATGCTGCTCAGTACCTTCAACATAATATGACCTATGCACCTGTAAAGTTTGAAGTTGCTATGTCCAATGGTTAAGGAGAAGAAGCATTTACAAAAAATACACTATATGACCTTGACCTATGGGTCAAGGTCACACCAAATGTTGTCTAGTGCCCTCCAAATCATATGACCTTTGCACCTGCAAAGTTTGAAGTTGCTACGTCCAACAGTTTTGGAGAAGATGCATTTACAAGAAAGTACATTATTTGACCTTGACCTTCAGGTCAATGTCACACTAAATGTTGCCCAGTGCCCTTTACATCATGTGACCTATGCACCTACAGAGTTTGAAGTTACTACGTCAAAAGCTTTAGGAGGAGAAGCATTTACAAGAAAATTCAATATTTGACCTTTGACCTTGACCTTGGGGTCAAGGTCACACAAATGTTGCCCAGTACCCTCTACATCATGTGACCTATCCAGCTACAAAGTTTGAAGTTGCTAGGTCTAACCGTTTAGGAGGAGATACATTTACAAGAAAATACATTATTTGATCTTTGACCTTGACCTTGGGGTCAAGGTCACACAAAATGTTGCCCAGTAACCTTAACATCATGTGACCTTTTCAGCTACAAAGTTTGAAGTTGCTACGTCAAAAGGTTTAGGAGGAGATGCATTTACAAGAAAATTCAATATTTGACCTTTGACCTTGACCTTGGGGTCAAGGTCACACAAAATGTTGCCCAGTACCCTCTACATCATGTGACCTATTCAGCTACAAAGTTTGAAGCTGCTACGTCTAACCGTTAAGGAGGAGATTCAATTACAAGAAAATACAATATTTGACCTTTGACCTTGACCTTGGGGTCAAGGTCACACGAAATGTCGCCCAGTTCCCTCTACATCATGTGACCTATTCACCTACAAAGTTTGAAGTTGCTACCTCTAACAGTTTAGGAGGAGATACATTTACAAGAAACGTGACGGAGGGACGTACGCACAGACGGACAGACGGACGGACGGACGGACGACGGACCGACTTTGACACAAAATTAATATACCCTTTTTTTCTAAAGAAAAAAGCGGGTATAAAAAGAGAGAAGATACTATTTACTTATGAAGTGCAGTGTATCAACACAAAAAAAACTTAGTGAGAGATTTGCATGCTGTAGATGTTTGTGACCATCTTGACTGCTGGTTGGGTGTTACTAAAATACAGGCCTGCTGGTCCGGTGCAATTTTAACAACCATTTCTTCTATTATATACTAGTCTGGTACAAGTGCAACAGACAGCACAGATGGTTAGATATTGCTATAATAAATATGAAAGCTGGTCCGGTGCAAGTGTATCAGACATGCATGCTTGTAGGAGCAAATTTAACAGACATGACTGCTAGTTAGGTGCAACTGTGAAAGGCATGGCAAATTGTCGGATGCAATTGTTACAGGCATGGTTGATGCTCTGGTGCAAATGTAATAAACATGGATGCTGATAAGATGAAACTGTAACAGACATGCATGCAGATAGTAAGCAAATTATGAAGACATGACTGCTGGTCAGGTGCAACTGTAACATACATGCCTGATGGTCTGGTGCAATTGTGTTTACCAGCCCGTTGGTTGGGTACGAGCATAGGGACATAACTGCAGGTCTGAGGCAAGTGTAACATATATACCTGTTGGTTCAGCCCCCACAACTACAGATATGCTTGCTAGTCAGTTGCAACTGATTTAAACATATCTGCTGGTGAGATGCAACTCTAACTGACATGCATGCTGTTAGCGTGCAATTGTAACTGACATGCCAGGTGGTGGGGTGCAACTGTAACACATATGCATGCTGTTTAAGAGCAAATTTTAAAGACATGGGTGCTGCAACAGGCCTACTAGTCTTGTGAAGCTGTTACAAAACAAAACTGCTTGGTTTTAGACATGTGTAGTGGTCCTGTGTCACATAATCAAACATGCTTAATGGTAAATTATTATGTCTGCTGACCCTGTGGGAATGATGGCTGGGCTGCTGGTCTGGTGTAAGTAGAACAAACATGCAAACATGCACACTGGCCGGTGCTGCTGCAAGATGGATGCTTGCTGGACCGTTGCCACTCAATCATCATGCTTTTTTGTAACTCAATCCTGCATGTCTGCTGGTGTTGCGCTTCTCTATCTACCATACATTGTATCTATTGGTATGGTGTTGCACTATCAGCCGTGCCTGCTAGTGTGATGCCTCGCTAAAGTCCATACAGTCTGGTGTGGTGCCTCACTATCAGCTGTGCCAGCTAGTGCTGTGTCTCATTATAGGCCTTGCCTTCTGGTGTGGTGCCTCACTATCAGCCATGTCTATTGGTGATGTACCTTACTATAGGCCATGCCTTCTAGTGTGGTGCCTCATTATAGGCCATGTCTTCTGGTGTGATGCCTCACTATCAGCCATGCCTTCTTGTGTGGTGCCTCAAAATCAGCCATGCCTGTTGTTGTGGTACCTCACTATAGGCCATGCCTTCCAGTGTGGTGCCTCAGTATAGGCCATGCCTTCTGGTGTGGTGCCTCACTATCAGCCATGACTGCTGGTGTGTTGCTCACTATAAGCCATGCCTTCTGGTGAGGTGCCTCATTATCAGCCATGCCTTCTGGTGTGGTGCCCACTATAGGCCATGCCCTTTCGTATGGTGTCTCTATCAGCCATGCATTTTGATGTGGTGCCTCACTATAGGCGATGCCTTCTCGTGTGGTGCCTCATTATCAGCACTGCCTGTTGATGTGGTTCCTCACTATATACCATGCCTGATTACATGGTACCTCACTTAAGGCCATGCCTGCTGGTCAATTGCCACTACAACTGACATTTTACTAGGCGAGTTCATATGGAAGGATTGAGTTTGGCGCTACATGTACAGCGGTGCCATTATATCAGACATGTCTGCTGACACGGTGCGTCTCTCAGATATGCCTGCTTGAACAGTGCAAATCTATCAGACATGCATGCTGGGTTCATATACGCGAGTTTGTAAAGTACTGCTCTATCAGGTAAGGCATCTGGTCTGTTACAAACCCATCAGACATGCCTACAGGTAGGACGCTGCTCCCTCGGGTTTGTAAAACTGGTTGGCTACCATCCTGGACGCCATCTTGAATATATCTGATTCTGAATGATGCATGAATACCATCACTTGAATGTTACAACGATAATGTTTGCAATTCAAGAATCAATAAAATAAGCATTTTGTATGCAAATCCCTGGAGTTTGCCAGTCTCAGGGAAGATTTTCATATATTTTATGTAATAAACTGCCATCTTGGCGGCCATCTTGTCCGCATTCTTATTTTATTTTTTATTTGGTTACAAGGTAATTGTCCTCAATCCAATTCCAACTTCATAGCTAACAATTTAAGAAAGAAAATGAGTATGAGACATTTTTTCCATATCACACAATATTTACACTTATAATTGGCCTCCATCTTGGACGCCATCTTGGATATATCGAAATGCTCAATGATGCCAGAGTGGCATCACTCGGATTTTTCAAAGACAAGGTATGCACTACCAGAATCAACAAAGAAAAAAAGTTTAAAATCAAGTTCCAGGTCCTCCTAAAATTCACCAAAATTCTGCCGGACTAGTAGTCTCATTTTATAGTTATATTGAACCTACCACAGATTACTGCATATGCGCATGGCAGTGTATAGTCATGCTTTACCTGTTCATAAGAAAAATAGAATCAGCTCATTAAACTACTGTACACTATTTTGTGCACATGTCGACTGCAACCACCACACAATGACTGCGCTTTTCGAGTACAGTTGTTCTCTAGCGTGAATTAGGCAAACTGAGCATTATAAAATTGTTGAGAACAATTTACTGTAAAACCCAAAATTTCAACAACATTTAAGTTGTTATAATTCTTCAGTGAATTTATTCCATATTGGACTATTGAAATGTTGCTTGATGGTTTATGTAAACTCCATAGATCATATAATCAAGGGACATGAGTCTGGGGTAGATAATTGCATTTTTTTACCCCATCCACAATAGGCATGTGGACTATTGATGATGGATAAAAAATGTGGGCAAATATTTATTTACAGTAAGGGCAAATCCATTTGTCATGTTTTATCAGGGCCTACTACTGTCCCTATCAACAGTCAATTGAGCATATCTTATCCATTGATATACAAGTAGATAACTTGTCTCTATCTTAATTAAAACTAGCAGCTGTCCATTCATTCAGTCTCTCAGACAGGTTTATGAGTACAGGTGAATTCCAAAACCAGTATCCTACAGAATAGTGAATGGAAGCATAAAAGAGACACATGCAAATAAATGATAATGTATGTGGCATGTGTATAGAGTATTCAACCTGATAACTGCACATGTGGTGGTAGGTTCAAGTGCACACTGGGTACTTATGTACAGTTTATACCATATGAACTTCTTGTTTTCAATCAATTTGGTGTGACATGGACTTATTGCGTGGATAAAAACTGTGGATCCTGATCAGCTGGCTTCAGCTATTTTGTCTAAGTAAACTTTAAAAATTTTCTCTGAAACCACTGATTAGAATTCAAAAATAGCTGATACAAATTGGACAAATTAAAAAACATTGCAGCAAGGGGCTTTGCCAGTTTCCATTATGTACCTGTACAAGAAACTTAAACATATCCATTAATGGTTAGAATTAGAAAAAAATGACAGAAATAGTAACTTGGTTAATCTTTACAAAAATAACTTAAAATTCAAAATTATGACTGATGGGGGACATGGCTTATTGAGGCTAAATTAAGGTGAGCTATTGTGATCAGTTGTCGTCCGTTGTGTGTCTGTCGTCCGTAAACTTTTTCTTTAAATGACACCATTTTCTGAACCACTGGTCCAAATTTAAAAGAATTTCACAGGAATGTTTCCAATAATCCCCTCTACCAAAATTACATAAATCCGCTGAAAATGAGGGCCTCCAGAGCTCTAGATAAGAAATCTTTTAAACAACATCTCCTGAATCACTGGTCCAAATTCAAAATAATTTCACAGAATTGTTCCTCATTATGCCTTCTACCAAAATTGCAAAAATGATTCTGCTCTGCCGAACAAAGGGCCTTCAGAGCTCTAGATAAGAAATATCTTTAAGTGACATCTCCTGAACCACTGGTCCAAATTCAAAATAATATCACAGAACTGTTTCTCAAAATGCCCTTTACGGAAATTGCACAAAATTAATGCTTCCTCTCCGCTGAACGAAGGGGCGGCCAGAGCTCTAGATAAGAAATATCTTGAAAGGACATCTCCTCCTGAATCCTTGGTCCAAATTCAAAATAATTTCACAGAATTGTTCCTCATGATGGCTTCTACCAAAATTTCACAAATAGATCGCTTTAGCCATTGGCCCATAGATCATCTACTCCTGTGCCAGGACTCGGGTGAGCAATCCAGGGCCCTAGGGCCCTCTTGTTAAATTTTTTCCCTGAAATGGTGGCAACAAGCGTGACTTACTGCAAAAATGTCTAAAGCAAATTTGTTCCATTGGAAAACATGGCCACCTGGTTTTATAGATCCTCTACGAGAAACTTTAAACATCATCTCTTCTGAAACCAATGGTCATATAAAATTGAAAACATTTGGCAGGATGTTCATTTGCACACTTAGTGACCCATCACAAAAATAATTTGATTCATGAAATTGAATATGTTGCCAAGGGTCAAGGTTGTTGATTGATCCCTTATAATAATTATATAAGAAATTTTAATCAAATGCCCTGGTGGGCCTCTTGGCCCTCTTGTTTAGCCTTAGTTTTGCCTGACTTCTCTCAGATACAATTTTTATAATTGAACAAGTATAAGCTTTCACAAAAAGCTTGGTCTACGCTAAGCATACATATTTATCGTATATAAAATTGTTACCCTGAACAAGCATATTTTAAGCGAAGAGGAATGTAGGTTTGTGGCAGGCCAGGGCAGAGCTGACAGACAGACAGACACCAACACACACACACAGACAGGCATGCAGGCGAATGAAAAGACTATGCCGCTTAATTAAGCTCACAGCATTTTTGTGGTCTAAATCACTGCCACCTGCTTTCTTTGTAATTGGGGAGTTTGACATTGGGAAGTCTCAGAACATGGCTAGGTGTCCAACAACAGCAGAACTTTACAATACATGTCTATTAGAAATTGAAAGTACAATTGAAAGCAATCTTACGTATATACTTGTCGGTTCATTTGATTTCATTGGGGTTTCTTTAGATCATGTAATTCCCACATGTCACATGATATTCTGAAATGATGGATTTCACCAATCATTAGATACATGTAGGCTTTGCCACATGGGCATAAACAGTAAAATAGGAGATATAATCAAACATGCTCATATATGAGCATAATTGGATCAACGCATAATTATACCCGCTTTTTTCTTTAGAAAAAAAGGGTAAATTAATTTCGTGTCAAAGTCGGTCCGTCGTCCGTCCGTCCGTCCGTCCGTCCGTCTGTCCGTCCGTCCGTGCGTACGTCCGTCCGTCACAATTCTTGTAAATGTATCTCCTCCTAAACCGTTAGAGGTAGCAACTTCAAACTTTGTAGGTGAATAGGTCACATGATGTAGAGGGTACTGGGCGACATTTCGTGTGACCTTGACCGCAAGGTCAAGGTCAAAGGTCAAATATTGTATTTTCTTGTAATTGAATCTCCTCTTTAACGGTTAGACGTAGCAACTTGAAACTTTGTAGCTGAATAGGTCACATGATGTAGAGGGTACTGGGCAACATTTTGTGTGACCTTGACCCAAAGGTCAAGGTCAAAGGTCAAATATTGAATTTTCTTGTAAATGCATCTCCTCCTAAACCTTTTGACGTAGCAACTTCAAACTTTGTAGCTGAAAAGGTCACATGATTTAAAGGTTACTGGGCAACATTTTGTGTGACCTTGACCCCAAGGTCAAGGTCAAAGATCAAATAATGTATTTTCTTGTAAATGTATTTCCTCCTAAACGGTTAGACCTAGCAACTTCAAACTTTGTAGCTGGATAGGTCACATGATGTAGAGGGTACTGGGCAACATTTTGTGTGACCTTGACCCCAAGGTCAAGGTCAAAGGTCAAATATTGAATTTTCTTGTAAATGCTTCTCCTCCTAAAGCTTTTAACGTAGTAGCTTCAAACTCTGTAGGTGCATAGGTCACATGATGTAGAGGGCACTGGGCAACATTTAGTGTGACCTTGACCTGAAGGTCAAGGTCAAATAATGTACTTTCTTGTAAATGCATCTTTTCCTAAACTGTTGGACGTAGCAACTTCAAACTTTGCAGGTGCAAAGGTCATATGATTTGGAGGGCACTAGACAACATTTGGTGTGACCTTGATGGGTCAAGGTCATATAGTGTATTTTTTTCTGTAAATGCTTCTTCTCCTTGACCATTGGACATAGCAGCTTCAAACTACAGGTGCATAGGTCATTTTATGTTGAAGGTACTGAGCAACATTTTGTGTGACCTTGACCCCAAGGTAAAGGTTATAGGTCAAAAAGCGGGTATTTGCGATGGTGTACCAATGACTTCTGCTCTAGTATTTCTTTGCTTTTGATAATTGTTCACATATGCACTCACATGATACACTCAAAGTGATTCCTAGCTTTAACTCTTTACCTGCTAGTGTCAAACAGTTTGGATCCAGATCAGGCCCAACAAAATGTTGGGTCTGATCGGGATCTCAACCGTTTGAAACTCTGAAGATATCTTTTGTCATAAGCAAACTGTAATGCTGCATTTTGAGGCAATTCATCTGAGTTTACATTGTTAGTCAATAAATCCATTTACTGTGTTGTTTAAATGATGTTTTACTTCATTTTATCTTTTAATAATATCATTAATATTCATCTTTTATATTGATTTTGTCTTTTAACAGAGAATCGATCAGAATATAATGAAACACTAATTTTTTAATACGGTGAGTTCTCATTATTACAAGCTGAGTAAATTGTCAGTCTCAAATTGATTCGATGATTTAAGGAGATTTGTTTTCCAAAAACATTGGATAGCATTGTTGATGCATGTACATTATGCATTTAGTGGTTTTCTTCAGCAGATTTTTTTTAAAAAACATCATTTTTTTCACAATATTCTATTATGCCAAGCAGTTTGGATTTAGACCTGCCGTGAGGAAAGAACATTGGATTACTTTGGTTTCTGTGTATGCAGTTGGTCATACCACACCTGATAGGTGGCAATCAAAAATGTTAATACTATCGACAAACGTAGATAAAAAATCGTTAGAAACTGGCGACTGGTGAAAAATAGCAATCAAAAACACTGTTATTAGTGATTTTTGATCCATGTTTATCGATTGCTAAGAGTGTTTTCGATTGCCACCTATCCGGTGTGCTACAACACTGTAAATAAAAAAAACTTTTGTTTGCAGAGTTAATCCAGAAAAATTGGGGTGAAAACCATTTATTTTTTATGGATTGGGAGGGGGGCTGTTTTTTTATCTGCTTAACCTCCCTCTGTCCTGGATATGGGATATCGGACTAAATTTTGTTCCTCTCTATAAGAATCAAATGTTCACCCTATAATGTTCACATGGCTGCTTGTGAAAGAAATATCATGTAAATGGAATTTCTGTGTTTATATTTTTTTTTACTTTATTATACAATTGTTTATATCTCTGTTTCTTTTTTCGGTATTTATTAGTCCTTGATGTCTCAGAAAACAGGTTCATGCTCGGAACTACATATAGATCATTACAGGATCATGTGTAAAAATGATGAACAAAAAAATGAAATGGAAAGTCTAAAAAAATCACAATCTTCCCAATTGGAGATGTTATCTTTTCTTCATTTGGACATACTCTATTAATCATGGGAATACTGTCTGTCACAGCTGTTCAGTAATTTGTTTAGGTTTTCATAATATTGTAATGACAACATCAGCATTCACAATTTTTACCTTTCTCCTGCTGTATATATTGATACAATATTTGACCTAATATGTGCACATGCTTGTAGAAACACACACTGGGGGTAGATGAAATTGCAAACAGTATAGAAAGGAGCGCAGTGGCTCAGTGGTAGAGTGCTTGACTCCAGACAGAGGGGCCTCAGGTTCGAGCCTCACCAGCGTCACTGTGTTGTGGCCCTTGAGCAAGACACATTTATCCTAGCTTAGTACTGGTTCAACCCAGGAAGACCCGTCCCTGTTTAACTGAAAGATTGTTGCTGGGACGTAAATAATCAAATCAAACAAAACAAACAGTATAGACACAGACTGTCCTTCTAGGTGTGTTTGCTTCCATGATAAAAGTTTTCAGGAGCTAATTTGAATTTATTCAGCAGATGAAATTAGCAGATGACATCAGGACAAAACTGATTTGGCCCTTTGTGGATCAATTGACTTTTCCAAATTTTGATACAGTTCAGTCAGGATGCTCCATATATTGAGGGGTCACACATCTTTATTTCCATAAAAATATTGTCTTTCTTTCTCTGAACATTAATTTTGTCTTAGGCTAAAAAGGTTCTCAGGAGATGAAACAAGCAGGTTTTTATTTTTATTTTTTATTTCCCAAAAACAGATGAGGCCACTTTTTTATTTTTGTTTCATCAAACACTAATGAGGCACCTTTTTTTTTGTTCATTTTAAGTATAAAAATGTTGATATTTTGATTTTGACATGAAATAAATAAATGAGGTCACTTTTTTTTTATTCAAGTCTGAAAAAAAGACAGATGAGGGGCATTTGAAACAGATGAGGGAGGGCCTGAGAAACAATTTTTTATTTGGCCATAGCAAACAGTGCAGACCCTGATGAAATGCCACATTCTGTGGCATTTCATCTGGGTCTTCACTATTCCAAAATTATCCAGTCTGCTGCATATATTGAAGTGCACTTCAGACTAGATTTATCATGGAAGCCCTGATCAGACTCAGTAGCAGTGATATTGTTTGTAAGATAGGCTACCTATAAGAAAATAAGCGGATGAGAAGTGGTGACTGGCAGGAAAAGGGTTACTAGACCACCAAATGCATAGTATGTTTGTGACTTTGTGAGTCAGAAGTGAAACTATTAGTTTTGGTAATAGTTTGAATTAAGTGAACTGAACAACAAAGGTGATCCGACCAGATAATGCATACAGATACCCATAAATTGAAATCTATACTGTTGGGAAGTGATTCATAATAATTGGTAAATAGATGGATCAAATTTAAATTTTAGCAGACAAAAATTGACCAATAGGGAGTTGATAATACCTAGATTATTTGAGCCACAACATGAGATTTCCAACAATGTTGTATGTGTGACCAGCAAAGGCTCAGACCAGCCTGCGCATATGTGCAGTCTGATAAGAGCCTTTGCTAGTCACTTGAATAGTCTATGACTCTTAAGCTAGGCTACTGACTGAACATCATTTGGAGTTTCTAAGCTTAAAATGAGGCTGCACAGGCTCGTCTGAGTCTACACTCCACACTAACAAAAATGCTACTTTGTTGGAAATCACATGTAGCAGTTCATTTGTTTGTCCAATACATGTCAGTTTAATCCTTGAAGAACTATCTTTTATTCACAGCAGAAAGAATTTAGAAGGACATCCAACAAAGTCATATGAATCAGATCAGCCAGCTAATTAGACTAGGATAAGACCCTTTGCTTCTGAACCTATTGCAAACAGTGTGGATCCATCCAATAAACTTCTTCATCCTACCTTGTTTGATCATCGCTAAATGCTGAATGCTGACTTGGTAAGCTGATCCAGTGGTCAGGTTAGTTACAATGGATAGGTAAAATTTTGCATGTTTTTGGTGTGGTTTTTTTTGTGTTTTTGTTATCTGCATTTTTTTTTTCAAATAGCTTTTTCAAATCTTGCAGGAATACCATCAGAGTGTCAAGCAGTTTGGATCCAGACCTGATATGGTCCAAGCTGTTTGTAAGACAATTAGGAGTACAGTAGATGACAAAAGTGGCTAAAAGCAGAAAAATAGTTAAATTATATTGTTATTCTCACTGCAAAGAATGTTTTTATCCCAGCAAACAGAGCGGACCCTGGTGTGGTGCCAGTATCATGTAGCATCTCATCTGAGTCTACACTGTTTGCTAGAGTGTCCCGCTATGGCTTTCTTCTCAAGGAAGAGTCAAGTAAGAGCTGTTTTCCAAAGGTGAAACTCATCTATCAACTATTTGTGATGAGTAAGTTTAACTCTTTCCTTGCTAGCGGCGAATTTTGTAATCTGTTGATAATCTTTACAAACAGTTTAGAACCAGATCAGGACAGACAAAATGTCGGTCCTGATCTGGATCCAAACTGCTTGACACTCTGATAGTGTTCCTGAAAGAATTTTTTGAAAAAGTTGATTTTGAAAAAATTCAGCAGACGTCGAAAAATCATGAAAAATTACCGAGCATGCAAAGAATTAAAGAGAGGTAAACCCACAGTGAAATACATCCTACTGGTATTATGTTGGATCAGCTGAAGCTCTTAGGAAGGTCAATAATTTTATAAGGTTTGTGATTTTATTATTTTCTCATGATTCTAAGATTATTATTTTTCACCTGAAGTGTTTATTTTTAATTTACCTCACCTAATCTCACCCAATCTCAGATCAGGCTTCTGAGTCCAATCAAGCAGTCTGATCATGGACTGATGGATGTCTGACGGTCTTAAACCGATACACCAAAAATTAGAAAACATTTCTTGATTTCTGCTTTTTTTTCATTTTTATTTTTAATTTACATCATGCAATTGCAGATCAGACTTTTCTGAGTCCAAGCAGTCTGATCTTTAATTGATGGATGTTTGACGTCCTAAACCACAAAAATTAGAGAATAGTAATATGATTTCTGTTTTTTTTTTTTATGTTTTTTTTACATCATGCAATTTCAGATCAGATTTTTCCGAGTCAAAGCAGTCTGATCGTCTGTATATACCAAAATGAGGAGAAAGTAAAGTTTTCCTCTAATGTCTTTTATGTATTTTAAATGATTATATCTGAGTCCAAGCAGTCTGATCATGACTGTGAAGGGGTATACCATATGATAATAGTTTTCTGATAAAAGTCTTTTCACTTTTATTATATATTGTTATATCAATGTTTTATTATTCATGGGAAATGACTATGTGAAATCACTATTCCTTATTAACTCTTGGTCTGCTACAGTTAGACCCAGATCAGGCACGACAAAATATCAGGCCTGACTTTGGATCCAAACTGTTTGACACTTTGAGGGAATTCCTGAAAGAATTTTTCGAAAGAGGTGATTTTGAAAAAAAAATATATTAGCAGACGACAAAAAATCATATAAGAACTGCAGAGAGGGCTCACTTGCAAAATCCATCTCATTTTCAGAGCAAATATGTTTTGTTATACCCTCCCCCACAACCCCCCCCCCCCCCCCACCACTCACGACAAAGTCGAAGGGATATAGTTTTTGGCGTCGCCGGATCTCAGTACCTATTGGTCAAATTTGATGCATGCTTGGAAAAAACTAGAAGTACCATTGACAGTCAATATCCTATAAGTTTTGATAAAATCGACTCATTAACACTTGAGTTATTGCCCTTGACATTGTATAGACTTATTATTGGCAGACACCTCAAATGAAAATTTTCTGAGAGGGTTCATTGATGCTTACTACTGGAATTTTGCAAGTATTTAATTGGGTAAAACTTGGGGAGGAGTGTAGTTCATAAAATATGTTAACTTAAGACTGACAGCTGGAGTTTGTGCAAATGGTTGACCCTTTTCCTGACAGCCTTGACTTTTGTCATTTGCTCACTTGTCTGCTTCTTATCTTAGGAAGCCAATATTACAAACAATAAGGACTCAGATCAGACTGCTCCCCTGATCAGGGTCCATAGTGTTTGCTTCCATGATAAAATCTAGTCTGAGATGCACTTGAATATAAATGCAGCAGCAGCAGTTTGTCAGGCATAAAAGCAGACAACTTTTTCGGGACAACAAAATTTTGCGGGACAAGGGTTAGCTCCTTATGATCTTTTTATGGAAAAGACAGACATTACAAGTTTGAAAATTACTTTGATGTGACTTTCTTTAACAATATATTATATGAATTTGATTTCATCTTTACAATTTTGAGTTTCAATGAATAACTAATATGAGGAATTCTGAATAATATGGTATAATATGTGTGACAGGACAGTGTAGTTATAGTTGAATAATTCAGCGGGCGGTGGTTCAGTGGAAAGTCACCAGTAAGTTAAGGAATCCCTCTGAAATAATTTATCTCTTAAACACCAGGGGCCACACCAGGGGCCAAGTAAATTTAATAAAAAAAAAACTATAGACCTAAAATGTCCAGGCTCTGATTGAGATTATAAAACTTTTTTTATGCTCAACTCAGCTGAGCACAACATTTATCCTGCTCATAAATGTTAACATGCCAACAATTGCTGATCAACTTTTAAAGCAGATTGGACCCAGATCAGGCCCAACAAAATCACAAAATGGCCAGCCTGATTTGAATCCATTCAATCTGACACTGATGGTATTTGTCAAAGATTTTTTCTGTAAAATGTAGATCTTCTATTATAAAAGTTTTCAGATTAGAAAACAGCTTACAAAACATGCGCGGATCCAGGAATCTTCGCCAGGGGGGGTCCAGGTCAATCTGACAAAAAAGCTCTGACAACGTTGTGATTTTCCAGGGGGAGTCCAGACCCCCTGTCCCCCTGTCCCCCCCCCCCCCCCCCCCCCCCCTGGATCCGCACTTGCAAAACAAGTTAATTTATCCTCGCAAAATCACTGCATTTATTCTAAAACATAAGTACTCTTTTATCTCCTAGTGTTGTGGGATGATATTGTTTTGACTTCTGATAAGCCTATTTTGACTTTCAAAATAGCATTGCCTGGCTTAATTTTAGTAGTTTTATTGAGGGAGTAATCAATAGAATTTTTTGACTGATGGATTGCCATTCAGCCAGAAATTTTGTGCCTGAGCTTGTAGGATCGGTATCTACCCAGAAATTTACCAAGTCAAAATGTTACGGCAGCCCATACATGTACTAAGTGTTGGCTTGTAAAAACATTGCATATTCAAAGTTACTTGCCATTATAGGGAAAATTTTCTTAATACCTCCAAGACCAGCTGGCCAATTTTAATCAAATTGTGAATGTGTGTGTGTGTGGGGGGGATCTATTAAGCAATATTTAGTTATCTTTTTTCATTTCAGTTTTGTTAATATGGGTTCATTATGTGTGGATGAAAACAATGTGGATCCTGATCAGCTGGCTTAAACTGTCCTATTGTTTTTGATCTCCAGAAAGTATTTTTGCAGGATTTGATACTCAAGCAAAAGGATGTGCTTTGAGCTTTGGTCTGCCTTGGCTAACTGAGACAGTCTGGACTCACAGAGAACATATTTATTGCTAGAGCTTCAGCATGTGGCTGGTGATAGATAATAGTTTTGTCCATAAAATATCATTGTCCATCTACATATGATTTTGATTATCTCTCATTGATCAGCCTTTGCAGCAATAAAAATCATATGAACTTGATTAGCTCTCATACATGTAGATTTAACTCCCTAGAACGTGCAGCAGATGGGGAATGTAATTCCTTCTTTCAGTTCCTCAGGCTGCTGGACATTTCATGTGAATCATCTGCAGACAATTCATATGAAATGTGAAGTCTTCATTAATCAATTTCATCAAAAATATTTTTACCCCTTTTTATACTGGTAACTCTTAAAAAACATAGGAATGTCAGGTTATAATCCCCTCCCCCCCCCCCCCCCCCCACATACACACACAAAAAAAATCTTTCACAGAAGATGCATGGTTTTGTCTTGGCAAACACTAGACCCCGATGAAATGTGGCATCAACATGTGGGTCTTCACTGTTTGCCAAACATATAATACTCATTTAGGAGTCACTAGTATACAAATGGTTAAATAGGTACTTTGGCAAACGGTGAAGACCTGGAAAATGTTTTATATTTCTAATATTTCAGAATTGATATAAAGCTTCAGAGAGATCATGATGAAAGATGGGCTAGCATGTTTTCTTCTAGCACTTACAATATTTGCAACAGAAGGTGAGAAATGGATTTTTGTCACTTCCTCCTTTTTAGCTCACCTGAGACATAGGCTCACCACCTGAGCTTTTGTGATTGAAGGATGCCTGTCCTCCATCAGTCTCCATTGTCTGTCAACAGTTTCTTTAAACAGCATCTCCTCCTAACCTACTGGGTGGAATTTCATCAATCTTCACTGGAATAATCCTTGGGTGGTCCCCAAAGTTTTCAATTCCATGCAGAATTCTGGTTGCCATGGCAACCAATAGGAAAAACTTTAAAATCTTCTTGTCAAATGTGATTTTTTTTTTTGACTCAAATGGTCCTTGATTGACCCCCCTCCAAGATTCTTCAAATTATTGTGATCCTACTGGAGGTCGGGCCAGTTTTTCCTATATATATATATAGGGGAAACTTTAAAAAATCTCCATGTCTTGGTTGATTTGAATTTAATTTGGCACAAATGGTCTTTGGGTGCCTTTTTACCAAGACTGCTTAAATTATATTGGTCCCTTGAAAAACATGCCCACCAGGAGGCAGAGCCAGTTTTTCCTATGTATATCTAGGGAAAACTTTTTAAAAATCTTCTTGTCAAAGGTTACTGGACTAATTTGAGAATAATTTGGCACAAATGGCCCTACGAAGATTGTTTGAATTCTATTGATCTGTTGAAAACATTGCTACCATGGGGCATGGCCAGTTTTTCTTATATATACTGTAAAAATTCTATTGGGCACCCAGGCATTTATTAGACGGAGATTTGCTACAAGTGGCAAAAAAATCATTAAAACATCCCATAGCAGACAATGACAATTTTTCACAATGGGGTCGCCATCATGAAGAAGGCACTAGTGTGGCTAAATCAGTATGGTAAGTGGTTGTTTCTTTGCTGGGTATTGATAAAACTTTAGATATGCACTTTCCATGGGCAATAGGAACTACTTTACATGGTACGTGTTTCACAACTTGCTAGCGAGGTTTGGTATTTCCAACTGAAATGAAATTAGGGTGGAAAACAACGTACCATGGAGGGAAGTTTCGTTCCAGGCAGAGGACTAGAAATTCCCTGTTCTTACCATTTACCAGACTGAGAGAGAAGAAAGGAGCTGTCTGTTCATTTATTAAGCAACAAATTAGAAAACTTTGAAGTTTCTGCATGAGTTAGGACCAATTTTTCCTATATTTTTAGTGGGCATTTTTTAGAGGCTCAATTTTTTTTTAAATTGCCTTAAAAGTGGGGGATGGGTGTTTGTTAGAGCATGGGCATCTACTGGAATTTTTACGGTACATAGGAAAAACTGACATCATTCATATTTCAGTCTAGATTTCAAGATGGTGTAAGCATGCATAATATAGCAAAAAAAGTCTTCACATCTTATATGACAACACCTACCCAAACTAATTTTATTTGAAAAATTCGAAAAAAGTTTAACACTAAAGAGCAATACTTCAGCTGATTAAATTAAAATAAACAATTCCAAAAAACATTCAGGAATATCTGCAGAATGTCAAACAGTTTGGATTCAGATCATACCCAACATTTTCAGGGCCTGACATGGGTCAAAACTGCAGAAACAAGACCTAATGATATGGGTTAACCTAACATGCTGTTGGGATGAGAGTTCTGAAAGTTCTGAGAAATGAACTTCTTCAGTTACAATATTCCTTATCAGCTCATTTTCCTCTAGAGAAATTCCTGATTGAACACTACAGGAGTTCCTTAGAACTTGTTTATTATTGCTGAAATTGTAGGAAAATAACTTAACCCTTGATCTGCTGAATTTATTTGTATGCAACATCTGTGTCTGTTTTCTGGTACATTTAGTAGGGCATGATACCATTCATTTAGTCTCAGTTGCATTTTGGGTAATTTTGCATTGTTGACTTGTTGTTTATTGTTACTCCCATTGTGGGAGTCTGTAGTTGTTCTATGTTTTGTTGTGCGTTACTTTGTGTCCCTTCTGGTTTTGCGGTCGTCTTGGTGGGGAAGAGAGAGCTGGTTGCTTTACTTTGGTTGTCGTCCTGGTGTCTTGTGATTGTTGTGTGGCTCTTCCTCGCAGTACCGTGGGTTTGTCTGCAGTTTGTGATTGTGGTATTTGCTGATCATACTCACTTACTATTTTTGTGCTGATTTTTTGTTCAAAATTAATTTTGTCAAAAAATATTTCAGCAATACCATCAGAGTGTTTGATTATCCAGATCTGGTTCCAAACTGTTTGCAAAGGTTGTCAGCAGACGACACTAGCAGGTTAACAGTTGGATGTATTGTGGGTTCACAAGCTCCATAGAAATCGGTGTTAGTTTTGATCAGCTGGCTCGATCTGATATCGATCTGCACTGTTTTTAAAGAGGAATTCGATAACTGTTACATTAGAATCTGAACTCGGGAATAAGTCTTGATAACTTGAAAATGTAATCAAGAGGGAACTGACGAAGCTGATTGAACACTAACAACTTGTTAATCTTATAAAAATAAAATTTGAACTTACTGCCTGACTTGTGCATCATCGATCAGATATTGTAGCCCTTGCATCTAGAAGTTTCAATGAAATATTACAACATATGCTGTTGGTACCCATTATCAGTGAGATGCTTCAAATGAGCAAAGCCCTCCCCTCCATGCTTCAAAACCCCACCCCCAATCCACCCCACCACCCTGAAAAGAAGGAATACACATAATTATAATTGATATAATAATCATAAACCTGCTCATTTGATGATTCTGGTCACATATGCATCATTCTTTAACCATTTACTCCATAATAACGTCAAAATATTATGGAAAATGGAGCATTTGCTCTTTTGGAGCAAATGCTCCATTTTCCATAATATTTTCAAAAGTATTCAAAGCTTAACTTAATTTTTTCTTGAATTTTTTTAGTGTTGTCTAAAAATAGAAAATGATGTCATCATCTAAAAATAGCCTATGGAGTAAAGGGGTTAATCATGCATTTGTATCTATTTAGCAGAACCAAGCCCTATGACTTGGCCTGAGCCTTCATCTTTATCCCTAATTTGTGTGGCACCTCATTAAAAATTCCAAGTCTCTTAAACTTGCTCAAATGCTTTTGACAACCTCATTGCTGTACCAAACTCTCATGAACCTGCTCATGTGCTTTTAACAACCTCACTGCTGTACCAATCCCTCATGAACCTGCTCATATACGTTTGATAACTTCACTGCTGTATCAAACCCTCATGAACCTGCTCACATGCTTTTGACAACCTCACTGCTGTACCAAACCCTCATGAACCTGCTCATATATGTTTGATAACTTCACTGCCGTATCAAACCCTCATGAACCTGCTCATATACTTTTAACAACAACACTGCTTTACGAAACCCTATTGAACCTGCTCATATATGTTTGATAACTTCACTGCTGTATCAAACCCTCATGAACCTGCTCATATACTTTTAACAACAACACTGCTGTACCAAACCCTCATGAACCTGCTCGTGTGCTTTTGACAACCTCACTGCTGTAACAAACTCTAATGAACCTGCTCATATGCTTTTGATAACCTCACTGCAGTAGCAAACCCTCATGAACCTGCTCATATGCTTTTGACAACCTCACTGCTTTTACAAACTCTCATGAACCGGCTCATATGCTTTTGACAACCTCACTGCTGTACCAAACCCTCATGAATCTGCTCATATATGTTTGATAACTTCACTGCTGTATCAACCCTCATGAACCTGCTCATATACTTTTAACAACAACACTGCTGTACCAAACCCTCATGAACCTGCTCATATACGTTTGATAACTTTACTGCTGTATCAAACCCTCATGAACCTGCTCATATACTTTTAACAACAACACTGCTATACCAAACCCTCATGAACCTGCTCATATGATTTGATAACTTTATTGCTGTATCAAACCCTCATGAACCTGCTCACATGCTTTTGACAACCTCACTGCTGTATCAAACCCTCATGAACCTGCTCATATACTTTTAACAACAACACTGCTGTACCAAACCCTCATGAACCTGCTCATATACGTTTGATAACTTCACTGCTGTATCAAACCCTCATGAACCTGCTCATATACGTTTGATAACTTTATTGCTGTATCAAACCCTCATGAACCTGCTCACATGCTTTTGACAACCTCACTGCTGTATCAAACCCTCATGAACCTGCTCATATACTTTTAACAACAACACTGCTGTACCAAACCCTCATGAACCTGCTCATATACGTTTGATAACCTCACTGCTGTAGCAAACCCTCATGAACCTGCTCACATGCTTTTGACAACCTCACTGCTGTATCAAACCCTCATGAACCTGCTCATATACTTTTAACAACAACACTGCTGTACCAAACCCTCATGAACCTGCTCATATACGTATGATAACTTCACTGCTGTATCAAACCCTCATGAACCTGCTCATATACGTTTGATAACTTTATTGCTGTATCAAACCCTCATGAACCTGCTCACATGCTTTTGACAACCTCACTCCTGTATCAAACCCTCATGAACCTGCTCATATACTTTTAACAACAACACTGCTGTACCAAACCCTCATGAACCTGCTCATATACGTTTGATAACTTCACTGCTGTATCAAACCCTCATGAACCTGCTCATATACGTTTGATAACTTTATTGCTGTATCAAACCCTCATGAACCTGCTCACATGCTTTTGACAACCTCACTGCTGTATCAAACCCTCATGAACCTGCTCATATACTTTTGACAACCCCACTGCTGTACCAAACCCTTATGAACCTGTTCATATATGTTTGATAACCTCACTGCTGTAGCAAACCCTCATGAACCTGCTCACATGCTTTTGACAGCCTCACTGCTTTACCAAACCCTCATGAACCTGCTCATATACGTTTGATAACTTCACTGCTGTATCAAACCCTCATGAACCTGCTCATATATGTTTGAAAACTTCACTGCTGTATCAAACCCTCATGAACCTGCTCACATGCTTTTGACAACCTCACTGCTGTACCAAACCCTCATGAACCTGCTCATATACTTTTGACAACCCCACTGCTGTACCAAACCCTTATGAACCTGCTCATATACTTTTGACAACCCCACTGCTGTACCAAACCCTCATGAACCTGCTCACATGCTTTTGACAATCTCAATGCTGTACCAAACCCTCATGAATCTGCTCACATGCTTTTGACAACCTCAATGCTGTACCAAACTCTCATTAACCTGCTCATATGCTTTTGACAACCTCATTTGCACAGCTCTTATATGTTTTAAGTAGCAAACTCTCATGAACCTGCTAACTTAACTGTCCCTATTTCTATAGTAACTGCAGGTGCATAAATCTGGGACACTCCCATTATAAAGGAGCCTGTTTTCTTCTTCATCAACACCTTGTCAGATCAATATTGCATTTTTATGCCTGGATATTAAGATATCATTATCTTATTATCACAGCAGTTCAAAATAGATCATATTTAATAGTGTACCAAATACACCTCACACTGCACTAAACCCTGATTTAAAAACATTGAAATCAGAATTTTTCTGAAAATCTTGAAATTGATCATGCTGTTACCGTGAATGTTATAAATTTGTAACACTTTTATATAGTTACCTGTCAGCGTTGAAAGCCCAGATCAGACTGCAGTGCTCCTGAAGGAGCAGTCAGATGTGGGTTTTCACCATTTGCATAATGGCATTGTAACATATTTGACCCTGTTCATGAGTTGTTTGTTAATTTCTATAAGATCTAGATCCACTTATTAGATCAACTGGCTCCTTATGAAGCTAGACAATAAAGATCCACACCTTTTCATGCAAATAATGTTTACCAAACAGAGAATAATTTTCAGTGTGTCAAATAGCCTGTCTGTATGTGCATCCCTTTGTTGTTTCCCCAAAGCAATGCACTTGATTTGAAGACTACAATAATTGTGCCAGCTAATTATGGCATAGGCAGGTAGTGAAGGCTCAGATGAGTCTGCACATATGCACAGTCTGGCAGGAGTCATCACTGCTTGATATAACTTGGGAAGGTTCATGAATGGACCATCCCAAACCAGAAGGAAGAATCCAATTGTACATAAAGGGTTAAAACAACTCATAAAGTATCCATAGAAACCTTTTAAAATATGTGCTCTTATAAGGTTGAATTTGGTAGTTATATCCTGAGTAATCAGACTCTTCCCTAGTGTCTGAGAACCATTACATCATTTTATTTCTAAGCTGGTGAGGTTTTATCACTGATTTTGGTTTAAGCAATATTTTATTGGATAAATCACTTTTAGCACATTAAAAGCAGCTACATAGAAATGCCAGGGGGGATCCAGTTGCACAGTCAAAATCTGATATTTATTCCTGGAATAGAAATCTTATCTTATCCATGTTATCTCACCCAGGCTGTCATGTGAGGGCTGTACATTGGTTGTATTGGAACTCACACATATGGTCGACAACTGACGTCATTGTTGTGTTATAGTGAAGTCATCATGTCATGTCGCATCTCAGCGTTTTCAGGAACCCCTGGGAGCCCTTTTTTAAAACATAAAATGGGGTATTTAATGGTGATCAAGAAAAAGAATCCATTATTCGTGTGAGGATGGGATAGAAAAATCCATCTCTCAGGATCACCATTTGTCATCACTCTCAAGCCTCGTGATGCCAAACGGTGATCCTCTGAACGGATTTTTCTATTCAACCCTCACACTCATGATAGATTCTTATATTATGGAGATCACTTTTCATTATCATGACATATACAGTACCAAATATATGATCAAATGTCTGTTGTTGTGTTTTCAGGTCTGAGGTTTACAGTTGAGCCAGACCACAAGGTTGCTGCCCTTTTACAGCCATTATGGTGGCACTGTCAGGCAGAGGATGATGAAACTGTCACTTATAGGTCTGTACACAACTTCTTGCCAAACATTTTGAATTAGGGTACATAAAGAGATACTCATACTTTTAGGCCATTTTAAAAGAAGCAAACCAAACACAAATTGTCTGAAGGTTTGCATGTATTGGGTCATTTTAGCCGCTTTGCCTTTTCTCACTAGAATTAATACATGTAGTAAAGCCAGCCTCCTCCAACATGGTCTGTTTGCTTATCAAAGGAGAATATTGCTAGTCATTGCCAAAGAGCTACGTGCATTAAGGGCCAAATTTGGCCCTCACTGGAGCCAAAAACTGAAAGTTGTGTTTCATCAATTTCATCCAATTGGTTTTTTAGAAGAATAACCCAAGTGTGGAAAATCCTGGCTTTTATTTTACTTTCACTGTTGCTATGGTAACAAAAATGGCGGACTGAATAGGCTTAAAATAGAGAAATTGCCATTTTTGGGCCAAATTTAAGGCTTTTGGAGGCTGATTTTTTAAGAATTAGATATCAGCACAAGCGAATACCAAAGAAACCCTTTTAATATGTTGTGTGCCGTGATTATTCTCATCATCTGTTAAAATATCTTTTTGGTATTTGCTTGTGCTCTATTTTAATTCTTCAGTTAAATGTCTCAAATTTGCTCCAAAATGGTCACTTTCCTATTTTCAGCTCATTTTGACAGCCATTTTTGTTACCTTAGCAGCCCTAAATGTAGAATCAATACCAGACCTTTACACTTTGGCTATTGTTCTAAGAAACTAATAAGATGAAACTTGGCAACTTTTGTTTTTTGACCTCAATCCTCATCACTCATGCCTACCAAATGCTCAAATGCTCAAGGTCTGGTTGAATATTAAAAACAACTGCTCTATGAAGAAAATCAAAAATCGGGGAATAGTTGGCAATCCGAAATGAAAAAAGATGCATATTTTTGGTTTTGTTGGCATTTTTGAGTACATTTGTTAGACCACTTTTAACATAATATTCAGCATGTGTACAAAGCCATAGGGGTGGATGCCAAGTCTGAATTTGCATATGAAGGCCAGAAATTAGGTCAAAGGTCAATGAGTGCAAAAATGAGAAAATATGTACTACTGTAAAACAACTTTATCTTTTTATATGTAAATATATTTCATTTCAAAAGTAAGTAATGGTGCAAAGATCAGGAATCGATACAATCAAGTACCACACCTGACCCAGGATATCAATGGGAAAGTGACAAACTCACAGAAGACACCACAAACTAGAGCCAAGAGGTCAGCCCTTTCCCAGCAGGTGACCACAAAGCACATATAAACAGACGTGCACAAAACATAGCAAACACAAGACAGAACAAAAACATAAAAGATCCACAAAAGAAGTACCGCCTTGGAACGGTCAGTAAAATATTTTACTGGAGGGCTTAAACCGGTTTAACGGCGCCAACCTCACCCTTAATTCAGATGTGGATCAAGACACATAGATATTTGGTTTGCATGAAAGACCCCTAACTTATCAATGCATCATCTCCTAAAACATATAAATCAAGATATAACAAGGAGATAAAGCAAGGATAAGGACTCAACAGTAAATTAAACTGAATACCGGAGCAAAAGAAATCCAACAGGTAAACCCGGTGGGCCCGACAAACAGCCAAAGCATCAGGCCCCTACCATCTCATCAATAGATAAGTCTTTAAGTCGGAACCATCATAGAGTCTGAAGTCCGACCCACCGGCGTGCAATTAAAGAGGAAAGCAAAGTTGCCAACCGTGATTGGGTTGACTACCAAGCATGCAGTCTGTTGCAATACATTAATGTTATAGCCAATCTTTTTATAATGGGAAATTATTTTAATGAACTGCGCTGAAAAATTATTAGAGCCAACAATCTTCTTCAACTTATACACCAAGTCACCATAGAAATCAGGTTCCGAAAGTCCTTGGCGCAAGAGAGATTTAAGTCCAACTTGGAATTTAGAAATCAAATCATAGTATCGTCTATAAAATTTTGAAAATGTTTTGCGAAGTTTATGATACCGATAGCCTTGTTTAAGAAGTTTCTGAGTTAACAATTTATTGCGAGTGTTGAAGTCAGCAACATAGCTAGATGCTCTAGCAAAACGAATGAGTTGAGAGATATAGACTCCATAGGATGTAGAACGAGGAACATCACCATCTAAAAACGGGAAATTGACAATTTCAAAATCAAAGTCGTCATGTTTATCATAAATTTTGGTAGAAACAATATCATTAGAAATTGACAAATGCAAGTCTAAAAATGCGGCTTCGGTATCAGAGGCATTGGCTTTATTAAGTTGGGAGCTCTGAAGGGTATATTTGACTAACCATATTGTCAAAATAAACATTATTAATATTTAAAATATCGTCCAAATATCTGGAAGTAGTGTTAAACGCATCAATAACATCAGCCTGCTTATCATCAGAAAGAGACATCATAAAGTCCCTTTCATAACAAAACAGGAATAAATCTGCAACCAGGGGAGCACAATTAGTGCCCATAGGAATCCCAACAACTTGTCTATAGAGCTTGGTGCCAAATCGAATAAAAATGTTGTCCAACAAAAAGGTCAGCGCATCACATACATTTTGACACGACCATGCATGATATTTTTTAGGTTTTTCTGAAGTAAAGAATGCATTTCTGTCACTACATGCAAGGTAAGGAGAGCCTTCTCTCTGGAAGGAATTTTCAATAAGATCAATAAGTTTATCTTTAATTAAATTATGAGGTAAAGTAGTGTAAAGAGTAGAAAAATCATAAGTAGACAAACTGGTCGCATTGAAATCTCTAGCTTTAAGTTTATCTAAAATTTCACCTGAATTTTTAATCGACCAAAATAGGTTTTTACCGGATCTCTCATATACCTTTTCACAATATTTGATAACATGTTTTTTAACAGCTGTAAGACACGACGTTAACAAGCCAAATTTTGTATGCTTATAGTTATAAGTCTGAAAAACATTGAGAAAATGTTTTTTATAACTATACCCGACAAAAAAAGAAACGCACCACTTAGAACTGTTCAACTCTCGGGAAAATCACAAGTGATAGGCCAATTTAGTTTATATCAGTGCAAAGGTATGTCAGTTACTGCTGCGTCACACGTCTTTTGCAATCAGGTGTCGAAGTTGTGTTAAAGAAAATTGGTCACGAACCAAGTGGGAGTCAAATGGTAAAGTCACAGGAAATAAGCGTTTTATAATGCTCTCTTGCTTGATAAGTTCAAGCAATTGGATTCATCTCAGTAGACCAAATTGTACCCAGACACTTATTCTTTGCAAATTATATCTTTAAATTCATCATTCGCGATAATTGAACGCTAGGTAGCCCATGTTTTGTGACTACCCTTTTGATAACGATTCCACACTGGAGATAAACCTTGCAAACATTTAAAGATTTGGACATTGTTTTAATCAATTTATATGATCCTTACTGAAGAAAATGGGCTTTGGAATAACAAAAAAGCATCAATAGACACATTGGTTGTCTCACATAACGACAACATATCGTTTTCATAATTTGCTAATGTAAAACATACTCGAAATTTCATGTAAAAAGTAGCGGTGAATTTACGCTTCCAAAACTCCGTTACCCTTCGCATTGATGTGTTTTGTGCCTACACAGTAAAAGTACAGACACTCATCTACGTCACATTAAAGTTTTAGTAAAATTTGATCAGTAAAAAAAAATTCATGACAACTAACATTTTCGTATTAAAAGGAGATCTTAATGGGAAAATGGTAGTGGTGCGTTTCTTTTTTTGTCGGGTATAAATGTCCATATGTCGACTTTAAAATGGGGTCAAAGGTCATCAAGTGCAATAATCAGAGCATTTTTTCAAACTGTTTTTCTTTTTTTTCTCTGGTCCAACAACAAGAATTTTTTAATCTCTAAAAAGGGTAGAAGTCTTTCAGAAGGCTTAAATTAACATGTTTATCATTAAAGGAACCCCTTTGGATGCATCTTTATATGGATTTTACAAAGACAAACATCGTAAGTTTTGTGCAATTCTGAAGGAAATTCTCCCTCAATTGGGCTAAACTGAGATATATATATATATGGGCTACTTTGAGAGTTTGCTGCACTTCTCAGAAAGTAAAACTATTTTTCATTTCGGAAATGTCTTGGGGCCTTAGAAATCCATAATTTAATAACTTTTATGTGGTCATTTTTTCTATAAATCACCTGTAATCAACGTTACTCTTCTATCATTGAAAATAACAGTACACAATACAAGGCTAATGTTGATTTATTTTAACAGTATTAGTGAAACAGCTAAAGCATTAAATTTTTAAACTAGACATAAAAAATCAATTGAATACATCTGTGATATGTATTTCTGCTCGTCAGCGATACTTATGTTACATTTTATACTAAATTGCAGATAATGACTTTACAAGTTACATGTATTAGAATAAACCATGATACCTGACCTGAAATATACATGATGTTGATCTATATTCTAATTGAAAATGTTCATTTTAATGTATTTGAAGTTGTTTATAACTTTTAACTGGCAATGAAGGGAAATCAAGTAAATATTTAAATAATGCTAATTATTATTAATTTGTGCTGGCTCCAGCATCTAATGAAAGCTGCTTACAGATTCATTTTTCTATTATTTGCATTGCATCGGAATTGGCAAAATATCTTTCATAATGAAATCAAATTATAACTATATTAACAATAATAGATATTAAATTGCTGCCCATATATCAATGAGGTAACGTAGGTAACAAAAGATGCCTTACATAAATGGATAAAGGTAGTAGATTGTTGTTAGGCATATATAAAATTTGGGTCTGCTCTCCAAAATTCGCTTACGTATACTACACGCATTTATTCTATAATAAGACCTTATTTAAATGAGTGCTATGGGTTGGTCTGCAATATGTGAATGTGGCATTTCCTGGTCTTACTCATTTACTTTTTGTAATTAAATTGGTTCTTTTACATTCATATTGCAGTTTTCAGATTTCTACCGATGGTACATAAGGATAAACATGCAATCTACATCATGATTTAAATATTGACTTAATATCAATAATTTACTTAAAACAGCACAGCAATATTTCGTACATCTAGTGGCGAGGCAGGAATAGCAGGTATAGGTTTTTGAAGATTGCAAATATAGCATCGTAGTACAGAACCAGCATGGTTTATGTCTAAATATAGGATGTTACATAGAGCTAGTATTAAAGAGTTTCCTTGTATGCTGAATTCTTTTAATTTTCACTTTTCACTGTTGACAATCACATTATTAAATTAATTTATCATCTGTCCCCATTAAATCTTCTGTGTTTTGTTGAACTAAATTTCATATCATATTGTAATGATGGTTATCATATTATATTCTACAGCAATTCTGATAGAAACTATTCTGCTTGTTGATTATCTTAGAACCAAGGTTGGTTGAGGTAAGGTTACCTGAGCCATGTAGCAGTCTTGTATAACATCTGAACATATTTCATGGTAACATAAACAACAAATCATTCAAACGTGAGTGATACTTTATTTTAAAGATCAGTTGACTGTTTTATTCTACAGCAAAAAACAAAAACATGACTCCCTAAATTCACTAGTATTGTTTGCATCTCTGAAACTCACAAATTAAACTGAATGTTGAATAAGTAGTGTCACACGCAGCTGATTTCTTTGCTTTTCTTATTCACAAGGTAGTTTGTTTTTAGTTTTGTTTATGCACTATTTGATTTGTTGAGCTATTTGTAACCCTAGTACATGTTTCATATATGTCCTTTGAAAAGTGAGTTATGGTCTGTTTGTTGGTTTTAAAAGGTTTACTGAATTAAGCTTATTGTGAGAGTCTTAAATATATATGTATATGCAAAACCATCGAAAATGTGAACAACATTGCTGACAAGAGCTTGAGGAAAGCATTTTAAGCATAAACTTGCTCACTCTTGTACCTATATCCTTGTAGATATTTGTGAAGACTAACATAGTTTGAGGACTGTCTCGTATATAGTGAAAGGAAAGTAGTTCAGTTTTATTTCAAGAGTAATGCTATATTAAAACAACTACACATTAAGAGTATTCTACCAGTTACAAGTGCTATCCAATCTGATATATTGCACTTGTATCTACGAGCAGTAGATGTATACATAAATGTAAGTCGCCTACCCTATATGCAATCAATCCCTGTCTTAGCAAATTGTCAAGGTTAACAGATAGATTCTACACTAGAACAGTTGAGTTAACTACCTTAGGATCTTATATACATCAAGCAATTCGGAGATGTTTAACACAAATGGATTATGCTAGTAAATGTACATATAAGATAACCATTTCAGGGCACATTTACTCTAAATACTAAGAAATGACCCCAAACTGATGGAAAACTATGAAAACAATCAAAGCATCAGGTGCTCCAATATGGTGAATGTCTGTGTCCCCAAGAAGTCACCAGACAACTGTTTTGGGGAAATTTAATTTGGGATAAATCTTGCATTGGTATTTTACAGTTAAAAACAATAACATAAAGAAACACATGCCAATAACCTCATAGCATTTGACCTCTATCATCATTGCAAAAAATAATAAGCAAAAAAAGTTTAATAATGATGCTTAGAATTGAATCTATCGACACTGAAACAATTACAATGTATAAAAAGCTGCGCTGTGAAAGAAATAGATATATATATTTATGGTATCTTAAAATTAGAGGTTACCTTTTATATCATATCTATACTGCTTCTATATATGGATGAATACGTTTACACAAGCAGCCTGATTTCAAAGAAATGCTGTTTTTGAGTCCACATAATTTAATTAATATGTGCAAATGAAAGGACATCCCTACAATTAAATGTTAAAAGTTATATGGAGGTTTACCCTTAATGTCAGGACTATTACCATGATATACCCCAAAAAAAGTTAACAATGTTTTCACTGGATGGTCATTATTAGAAATGTACCTGTATATTAGCTTTATGTTATGGATGTGAAGACCAATGTGAGGATATATTCCTTCCATTATATTGTATTTACCATATTCTATCATAGTTTCAACACGCCTGATGGTTTATGAAAGGAGGCTTGGTCTTTGTGTTTTCATGAAGCTATGCTTAGTATATGCAATTAGCTGGTAGTGGCCTTGTAAAAAATGTTTTACAATTACTCATAGATGGGAACAAACACAACAAATGTGGGAAATGAGAAAAGAAATATATTTTAGTCCTATAAGCATGAGATCATGGCCAAGTCCTTCATGAAAGCTGTAGCTAGGAACTTATACCTTTGAGAAATGACTCAACTTCAGATGGTAAAATGTAACGTAAGTAACAACTTAAACACATCTTATGTATAAAAGGATAGATAATTGCATAAAATGACGTATTCATACTAAGCATTAAGCAAAAAAATATTTCTTTAAAATGAAATGTTTTTTCTTAGTTGTATTACATTTTAATTGATTTTATACAGTAACGTACTTTACATGCCTATTATGAATATTTGACCGTGGGAAATTTTGTAAATTATTGCTTTCCAAACATGAAAGACACACACCTAGCAGGATAGCAATTAACAAATTCTTCCATTAGGATAGATGGGAACTTAAAATTTGAATTTTGCCCCTATAAAAAATATTGCTACAATTTTCACCAATTTTGCACGTAAATGACCTTTGATCCAAACACACATCATATCTTTATGATGCTGTTTGTTTATATAGCATGGCTGTATTATCTAAAAGATATTTTGCATAACTTTGAATCATAATTTTGGATAGCTTATTGATAAAAATGCTAAAATCTGACATATGTACAAGAATTTGCACTCAGTTGACCTTTGACCTAATTCTGGGACTATGGGGCATTTCCAGACTTGGCATCCACCCATTTCCTTCTTACAACACATTAAGATACACTTTGAGCATGGATGCCAAAATGTACTCAAAAATGCCAACAGAATTTTTGTTTCAGGCTCTGGATGGCCAACAAGAATGCGTTTGTGGTATAAATACAAGCTCAGAAAGTATTCTCATTAGATCATATTTACTTTTGCGCGATAAACACATTCCTGTCGAATTCTGGTACACATATTTACGCGAAATGTCGATCTGACAAAACGAGAGAACTTTCTGACCTCAAATTTATACCACAAACGTAGGAATGGATAGTCTGTTGCATGACATTCCCCGAATTTTTATTCTCTTCCTGGAGGAATTGTTTTTAATATTCAACCAGATGTTGAGCATTCGAGTGTTTGGTAGGCGTGTCACTATTATTCCTAACTGAACATTGGGGATTTGTAATACCTGATAGTGCATGAATAACCTATTTGTCACCTAGTTTTATCCCAAGGTAAAACCTCTGATATCTTATCAAGTGTGCAAGAAAATACAGTCTCGTACAAGACAATGATTTTATTTGTAGTTGGAGGAAAGATGAAAGATACCTGCCAATCAGAAATAGCCAGTCTATTTATAGTAATGGAACTCTTTATATTGAGAAAGTAGACGTGAATGATGTTGGAAATTATACCTGTATTGCTAAATCAGGAAGCCAGAGTCTATCTAGTGCTACAGCTGTCCTTGACCTTGCCTGTAAGTATCATAGTCATTTTAACATTGTGTCCTGCTAACTAAATATAAAGGCCGAAGTGAACTGTATAAAAGCAGAATTTAGTCTGCAATCATAGTTTATTACACATGTAATTCTGAAGTTTCAACATTGATATAATGGACCAGTAAATTCTTATTGCATCACCAAATCCATCAGTATACAGTTGGGCTGGGATGAGTACCCAGTCTACTAGCATACTACGTGTTACCCAAATGCTAATAATAGAACTGTATTAATAAATATAAAGAAAATGCTTTGAAAGGTTCCAACCACCTTTATACATTAAAACTAGAACATTTCTACATTTAGGTATATCTCCCATGTACAAGTAAAGTATGTGAAGAAAAGACAGGCTGGTGCTACTTATTTTCATTTTCTAACTGTAGTTATGCCTGAAACTGTTGGGTAATGGGTGCCTGTGGGTAATAGTGACTCGGATACCTGTGTACAAAATATCTACATATATACACTGATGGGTATGAAGCCAAAGTTGGCATCTGATTTGATAAATCTTGCATATAAACTCTATACAAATTTATCAAAATTAGACAGGGAAATATCTCTGAGAACCCCCAACTAACTCCCCATCTTCTTCACTTCAAAGTACCCGCATGTTATGGGTTTCCAGTTTAAAAAAGTGGCTGTATTTGATATCAAATCAAAACTATCTATATTAATTGAAAATGTTATCATGTTAACAGTTTAACTTGAGATATTTGACATAATATGGTTTATCAACCTGGCTTCAAGGTGATAAAACTTTCTTCATGCTCAACACAACTGAGCACGAAATTTATCCTGCTCATAAATGTTAAAATGCCAACAATTGGCATTTTAACATTTATAAGCAGGATAAATGTTAAAATGCCAACAAATGTTAAAATGCCAACAATTGTTGGCATTTTAACATTTATAAGCAGGATAAATACAACATCTGAGAGATTAAAAGCAGGAAAAATCAGTGTTTTTCAGCATTTTAGTTTTTATGAGCAGTTGAAATTTTATGCTCAGCTGAGTTGAGGCTGAAAAAAGTTTTATAACCTCGGGGCCAGAACTAATTGTTTAACAAAGATGTTATTCAATTACAGATGTAAATCCAACTTTTACCATCAATCCTGAAAGTCATTCAGTGTTTCTAGGGGAGCAGGTGATATTACAGTGTCTCCTAGAAAGTCTTCCGGTAGCTGAGATCACCTGGACTCGAAATGGGCAAAATATTATCACAGATATTGTCACCATAGCAGCAGGAGGGGAGAGTATTCTAACATTATACCCAGTTATGTACCCTGATACAGGAAGCTATAAATGTGAAGGCAGAAATCCCTTGTTGAATGTTGTGATTTATAGTGATGTTGGTGAATTGGTCGTTGAAGGTATTAATATATAACTATTTTAGGCAGAATTTTTTTTATTAGTTGATTTACGTACCCTCCTACTGCAATTTTCCCTAAAGTAGGAAAGATAAAAAAATTCTGAATTAATTTCTAAAACTATTTTTTTTATCTTATCCACCGACATGAACTGGTCATTTTCAGAGCTTTTTATTTATTTTTTTCGTCCCCCCCACCCTAAATCTTAAAAAAAAATCCCGTAAATCAACTAATAAAAAAATTCTGGCCTTATTTACAAACATAAGAGTTTTAAATATGGAATATATGGATCATGCATTAACATTTCCCGGGGTCCTGTGGAAGCTGTTTTAAATGTATGTAAATGCATTCATTGTCTTAGGCCAAATAAAGAAATACATGTGTTTAGGGTAACCCGACCCTACCTAAATTTACTGGTTAAACCTAGATTTTTTTACAGGTTTTCTCGGAATTTTTTTTTTTAATGCATTTTGAAAGGCAAAATAAAATTATAAATTTTTTCCAGAAAAAAATTATTTAAAATTAATTATGTTTGCCTATCAGACCTGTTACCCGAAACACACTAATTTTTTTATTTGGCCTTACCTATAGCGACAATTAGTTATAAAATTTAATAAACCATATGTTTGTATTTAGACCATCAAGAATTATGAATATTGATATGGCTGTAAATCTCCGTTGAATGTTTTATGAAAAAAAGATTTTTTTCTAAGATATACTATATACAGTGGCTCATCTGGTAGAGTGTTAGACTTGGCATCCAAGGGCTGCTTGTTCGAGGCTCACCAGAGTTACTATGTTATGTCTTTGGGCAAGACTTTTTATCCGCTGCTTAGTACTGGTTCAACCCAGGAAGACCGGAAATTCCCACATGACTCAAAAATTGTTGACTTTGACATAAAGCATCAACACAAACAAACAAACAAACTAAGATATACCAGTTATTTTTGATAGCCAAATTTTAAGAAGACAATTCTAATAAAACACTACCTAACCATTATTTCGTAGAGTAAAACCTGTGTAAAACGGCTACTCAAGAACAGACAAAAAAAGATCTTAATGACAAATGGTAGCTTAATGAAGGTCGAAAGTATTGCAGAATGCTCCCCTTGGAGCATTCTGCAATGCTTTTGACCTGCATAAAGTTATAATTGGTCTTGAAAACCAATGTTTGGTCTCTTTGTGAGGGCCCATTTAACACAGGTTTTACTGTATTTCTTATTGCCTTTTTATGTAGCAGGAATCATTTGGTTGCACTGTGATTATACAGATTTCCAGAAAAAGCGGCCAGTTTCAAGAAAATAAAAAATTACATAATTTAAGTCATGAACTTGGAAAGCGATTGTTTATCCCAGTTTTCTTTGAGCCATTACTATGTTTCTATTTAAAAACACAAAAAAAGAACCTGGATGTCTGTCTCACTGTCTAGTCAAGTACATGGTTTGTTTATAGGACAGGGGCTAACATTATAGTCTGTGGAAAAATTATCAGGTGTTCCTTTACATATTTGGAGCAGTGTAATGCATAACAGGTTCAAGCAGTTTATACAGGTTTCACACTTTTTAGCTCACCTGGGCACGAAGTGCTCAAAGTGAGCTATTGGGATCAGTCAGTGTCTGTCGTCCAACATCTGTCATCGTGCTTCGTCAACAATTTCCTTTAAATGACAACTCCTCCTATACCACTGAGCCAATTTTAACCAAACTTCACAGGAATGTTCCTTAGGTGACCCTTTACAAAAATTGCTTAAAGAAATTTGATCTGTCAAAAAACATGGCTGCCAGGGGGCATGGCTTATCAGGGTAACAGAAACTTTAAAAATCTTCTAGTTTGAATCTGGTGGTCAGAATTCATAATAATTTGGCAGAAATGGTCACTGGGTGACCCTCTACAAAAATAGCTATAAGGAATTTGATCCGTCAAAAAACATCGACGTGGCCATTTTCCCTTATGCACCTATATAAGAAAGTAAAAACATCTTCTCTGAAACCGATGGTCAGAAATATAAACTACAGTGAGTCACTTTAGTTACGCACCACTTATAAAATGTAAAATTACTCGGAAAATAAATGTGATGTATTTATTCTGAGACTACCAACGTAAAGTGCATCTATATTTGCATTAGCCATTGAAATTTCATTGTGATCAGATCAGAAACGAAGGAGAAAATGGATTTTTAAGTGCACTACCCTCAAAACACCATTTCACATTGCATTATCTCAATTGAAACTCAGATCACATTGCACTTTTTCAGGGTCGAATTTCTGCTATGCCAGATATAAGAGCCGATTTATTCTTGGCAATATCTAAGAATGGAATGTGATTGTTACCTTCATAGTTTTTTTTAATGTTTTACTATTTTGGTTCCCAGCTGACCAAGGTTTGAAAAAAGTTGGTTTTAGTACTTTTTTTTTAGTTTGTTAAAATTTCGTATGATTCTGAGTAAACTAGTCATCAAAACACTTGTTTTATGATTTCATTATGAAAAACCATGTATCCGCCGTTTATTTTCGTAAAAAATTAATGGATTTATTGGCGTCATGGTGTTGACGTCAGTGATGACGTCACTACTACCAAGGCTATAAGACCTGTCAATGATAAGATGTTTTAGTGTTTTGATACTTCTATGTCAACAAGTGACTCATTACAAAATAGTTTGCTAAGAAAACCCAGTTTGATTATTGTAACTGACGTTAATATGACGTTAAAACGAGCATTTCTTCAAAAAGTAACGTTGTTACTAAATTCAACGACCGAAAATAGGGGTTTTACTTGAATAAATAAATTGTTTTTGGTGTTTTTCTGTCACAACGATCACCATGGATAATGCCTAGCACAAAACAAAAATAGAAAATATAGACGTTCCGCTTGCACGTGCATTTTTCAAAATTTGTCAAAATTGCCTTTGAGTAGCAGAATGATTCGCATGAGTGATTCCAATATTTTTTTTTCGATGTTATCAAACAGATAAAATGTCAATAAATAAATTATCATAGAGAATGTTCGATTCCAGTATTTTTGTCAAAAAATGTGGGCCCTGAAAAATTGGTGCGTAACTAAAGTGGCTCACTGTATTAGGCTTAAATGATCTCTAAGTGACCCTCTACAAAAATAGCTAAAATGAATTTGATCCATCAAAAAAAATGGCTGCCAGGGGTCCCAGCTTATCTCATTAAGGTAAAATATAAAATTTTTCTCATAAACCACTCATCAGAATTCAAAATAATTTATCAGAAATGGTCACTGGGTGACCTTCTACCAAAATAGCGAAATGAATTTGATCCGTCAAAAACATGGCCACTAGGGGGTGTGACCAGTTTCCCTTATAAGAAACTTAAAACATCTTCTCCTCTGAAACCAATGGTCAGAATTTAAAACAATTTAAAATAAATGATCACCAGGTGACCCTCTACAAAAATAGCTAAAACAAATTTCATCCGTTAAAAAACATGGCAGCAAAGAAGTGGGGTGAGGGGGGAGGGGGGTGACATTGGACTTTTTAACACTGTAAAAGTGAAATCACAGGTGAGCGATAAAAAGTCATCTTGAATCTCTTGTTTATCTTCCTGCAGTTACAAATATTTCACTTATTTATTATACTTTTTCTCTATTTCAGGGCCACCTGTATTCACTTCTTCTCTTCAGTCAGTATTTGTACCTCTGGGTTTAACGGCAACATTTGACTGTCGATTTGATGGTAACCCTTCACCCACAGTGGCCTGGTTCATTCACAGACAACATGCAGATGGCAATGTTACAAGTAGACAGATTCCGGTAAATCACCTACTACATAAAAATGTATAGATGTATTTATTAAATATTTCATAACAAGGTTGGTAACGTGTCTGACTGCAGATCCAGGGGTCGCGAGTTTGATCCTGGCCTGGTCCCATACTTTCGCAGAGATTGATCATGAAATAATTTCTAAGGCCATTCTCCTCCCTTCCGCTGATTCAAGAAGAGTTGTTGTCAGTTACAAGCAAAAGTATGTGCATGAAGTACTGGTTAACTGCATAGTCTAGCTTGCCCAGGTAAAAAGTGTGGTTGGTGAACTGACCATCCTGACATGACCATAGCTGTTGACTGGGATGTAAAGCATCAAACCAAACAAACAAAAACAAAACATTTTTCATAAAGTTATGTAATGAGGGTCATAACAATGTTTTATATATAAGCATGCCAAAAATTGGATTTAAAAATACTTTTAGTTTGAAAAGATCATGATGATAGATAGAATCTAACGTTTATGTTTCTGTCTTATTGAAATCATTAAACTGTACACCTACTAGTAAAATGAAATTGCAAGTCAAACCTGTGAAGTTTCTTAATGATGTAATCAGCCCTGTCCAGGGATGGTCAAAGGCCTAATGAATAAAAAGTTTTATAAGATTTTGAAGTCAAGTTTTGTATGCTTCGCATTAAACATGTTTAATGGGATTTTAATTTAGTGGACTGGGTCATGCCCTTTGGGAGTGCAGTTTTGGGTAAAAAAAAAAAAACAACATGCAAGTGAAAACTAAGAAATTTGGCCCCTTCACTGACCTACGTGAATCACACAATTAGCCAAATATCACTTTGTCACCTGCCAACCAAATCTGATGGATATAGTTTTGGCATTGTCCATCCAGGGGTCTGTTCATCGTGAATCATATCTCAGTACCGATTGGTCAGATTAAATGCATTTTAGTATAAGTGATGGGCAGTCAGTTTCCTATAGACCCTTTCATGTTAATGTATTTATTGGGGCTTCTTGACCATGTGATGACAAAATTTTGACTTTTAATTGTGGGTGGCAGAAAAAATAGAAGTTGTCAAGTCAATATTAACCTTGGAAAGAACATCTTGAACATTTATTTTTAATATATTTCTTTCCAGAATGCCGACAAAAGTCTAAATTACAAAGTATATCAAAATGGTACATTCCAAATTTTTGACGTGACACAGGAAGATGTTGCATTTTACACTTGTCGTGTAGCCAACAGCTTTGGAGAAATGTCAGATTCAGCCACTCTCAACATTACAGGTATATTATAAAACATTTGTTTTGGTTTGCTAAAAAGAACTGTCTCATTGAGACGGTTATTTTGAGTTTCCACAGCATATGTTTTTGTTGAAAAATAAAAAAAAAATATTTTTTAATTACACACTCTTAGCTAGGGGCCTGTATTAGCCAAAATGTTGTAATTAGCCATTTGTGTTTAGCCCATCTGAGCAAGGTCAAATTTTTTTTACATAAATGCTCCCCATAATACTCTCTATGAATAATGTTCAAAATGTTCTGGTCTGTCCACCTCGGACCCAATAAACACGGACTGGTCACTTACATACAGGTAAATGTATATATTTGAAATAGGTTGTCGTGGCTCAACGGTGGATGAGCTTTCAAAACTGACGTATATTGAAGATTAAATAATCATATCACCGTAATTTCTCTGCATATCTTTGAATTTTCTTCAAAAAGCAATGGTTCGATATACTATCTTTAAGCCTTTATTGTTATATTTATTCAAAGTTTATCCGTCTTTATGAACATCAGCAAGAAACCTAGGTACCCTTTATAGCTATTTTCGACACTTTTAGCCGAAAATCGTCAGAAATCAACACAAAAAATTGAGAAAACTTCAGTTATCTTTACTGTAACTCGTAATATTTCAGCTTCGCATACCGGGAGTAACCTCTTATAATCTCATGTATGTCCAGAATCAATTTTATTGGCTGTAGTACTTTGAAATAGCGCTAAAATAAAGCCTCGACAGCATAACTGTGTATTTCCGTCAGTGACCAGTCCGTTTATACTGGGTCCGAGTGTCCACTAAAGCTAAAAATAGAAAAAATCTTTAAATGACATCCCCGCCTGAATGGTTGGCACAATTTCAAAATAGTAAACTCAACCAAAATTACACAAATGTTTCTGTTCTGCTCAACAAAATGGCCACCAGATCTAAAAGTAGAAAAAATAGCTGACATCTGCTGAAGATCTGTCACAAAATAAAAATAATTTCCCACAGCTATGGATAAAACCACGGAGCCAGGAAGAGATGTTCATTCTGTTCCGACTATACAGTCACTTCCCAGTCTAATTTCACACAAGTGTTCATCATAATGCTGTCTTTCAAAATTGATCGAACAGTTATAATCAACTGAACAAGTTGAGCGAGCACCAGAGCTAAACAAATAGCTTAAACTCTATGTGTGGGTATTATTTTATACCCTCCATTCAAAAAATTGCATTTGAGTGTCCGTCCTTCCATCTGTCCGTACGTACGTCCGTCCGTGCTACTGATATGGAGTTTGGGGCCTTTTTAGTCGTCTGGAGATAGACAAGGGGCCATTTCTTAACAAGGGGCCATGGCCCTCTGTAAGTTGCATAAAATGATTCAGGGGACCTCAGGGGAGGTAATAAAATAAACTTCTTAAAAAGGGCCATTTTATGTCTATGGTGATGGACGTCCAAACTGGAAATGGCCCACAGTAATTTGTCAGTTTGATATTAACGGGCCAATTCGGAGCTAAACTGGCCCGTTATTTTGGACACTTGGCCCCTTATTGATGGCCCTTTATACACTGGCCCGATATTCAATATTGGGCGTATGTCCGTCTGTACGTCCGTCCATCAGCGCATCATTTTCACTCTCTGCTGGGAGCATTTGTTAACCAATTTTCTTCAAACTTGCTGTGAGAGTTGGTATTGGGAAGGAGTGTCCTGGGATTTCAGATGGGTAAATTTTGGCAAATAAGTACAGAGTTACGGCCCTTGATTGACGTTAGAAATTGGTTTCCACTCTATTTTTGGCATTCCTTTACCGATTTTCTTCAAATTTGGTATGAGAGTCGATATTGTGAAGGAGTTTTCTGAGATTGCAGATGGGTAAATTTTGACAAATAAGTACAGAGTTATAGCCCTTGATTGACATTAGAAATTTGTTTTCACTCCCTATCTTTGGCATTTTTTTACCGATTTTCTTCAAACCGGGTATAAGAGTTGATATTTAAAAGTAGTGTCTTGGTATTGCAGATGGATAAATTTCAACAAATAAGTACAGAGTTTTAGCCTTTGAAATTGGTTTGTGACTCTCTATCTTTGGCATTTCTTTACCGATTTTTAGCTCACCTGAGCCGAAGGCTCATTGGTGAGCTAATAGTATACCAGTGACTCCGGCGTCCATCGTCCGTCCGTCCGTCGTCCGTCGTCCGTCAACATTTTCAAACATCTTCTCCTCTGAAACTACTGGGTCAATTGAACTCATATTTCATATGGAGACTCCTTAGGATGGGGGAACAAAAGTTTGTTCAAATGGTCTTGGTCACATGACCAAGATGGCCGCCACGCCCATATATGGTAAAAACCCTTAAAAAATCTTCTTCTCCAGAACCAGAAGGCCCATGACCTTGGGACTTGGTATGTAGCATTGGGGTTGTGGGGCCTAACAAGTTTGTTCAAATGATGATCCTAGGTTGACCTTGACCTACTTAACGTCAAGGTCAAATTAGCCTCCTAATGCATTTAAATGGGAAAATTTCTAAAAAATTGATTTTTTTGAAAACTGTGGAAGCTTTAGTCATTAATCTCACTTGATATGTTTAACCTAATGAGACAATGGCTATAAATAAGTTCAAAAGGTCAAGGTTGACCTTTGACCTTCCAGCTTAGGTCGCTCATATTGGAGTCCCATCAATATATTAAAACATAGTTTTCTCACAAACCATTGGCCCAATCAAACTCAAATTTCATGTGAAGACGCCTTATGATAAGTTTGCCAAAATTTTTGCAAAATATTTTTGTCACATGACCAAGATGGCTGCCATGCCCATATATGGTAAAAACCATTTAAAAATCTTCTTCTCCAGAACCAGAAGGCCGATTACCTTGGGACTTGGTATGTAGCACTGGGGATGTGGGGCCTACCAAGTTTGTTCAAATGATGAACCTAAGTTGACCTTGACCTACTTAACGTCAAGGTCAAATTTGCTTCCTAATGCATTTAAATGGGATTTTTTTTGAAAACTGTTGAAGCCAAAGTCATTATTCTCACTTGATATGTTAAACCAAATGAGACAATGGCTATAAATAAGTTTCAAAGGTCAAGGTTGACCTTAACTTTTCAGCCAAGGTCGCTCATATTGGAGTCCCATCAACACGTCAAAACATAGTTTCCTCAGAAACCACTAGGCCATTTGAACTCAAATTTCATATGAAGACTCCTTATGATAGGTTAGCCAAAATTTATTCCAATTGTACTGGTCACATGACCAAGATGGCCACCACGCCCATATACATGTATGGTAAAAACCCTGTAAATGTCTTCTTCTCTGGAACCAAAAGGTCAATGGCCTTGGGACTTGGTATGTAGCATTTGGGATGTGGGCCCTACCAGATTTGCACAAATGATAAATCTAGGTTGCCCTTGACCTACTTTATGGCAAGGTCAAATTTGATTCCTAATGCATTTACATGTATTTGGGAAAATCTTGTATTAAGTACCAAATGTCAAGCTGACCTGTGACCTTTTATCCAAGGCCACTCATTTGGACTGCCACACACCTATCTAAACATCTGTTTCTCAGAAATCACTGGGCTGTTTGATGGATTATTCATTAGATTGTTTAAGTCACTTGACCAAAATGTCTGCAACCCCCATATATGGTAAAACAAAATCTGTTCCATTATAAGCTGTAGTTGACCTTGACCTATTTTAACATTATTAAGGAGATCAGGTGAGCGCCTCAGGACCTTCAGGTCCTCTAGTCTTCAGACTTTGCATGAAATGGTCTAGTTTCAAAATGATTTTCTGTGCATTGAAAATATCAAGTGGTGGGGTATGTTGCATGCCTGCAGCGCTTTTATTTTTTTGAAATGTTACTTTTGAAAATGTTAGGAGACGACAATAAACATATAAAATTACCCAGCATGGAAAATGGCTTTTGTGTTGATACTTTACACCTCAGTCAACAATTTTTCAGTCATCCTAGGATGTTTCCTGGGTTGAACCAATACTAAGCAGAGGATAAAGTGTCTTTGATCAAGGATCCAACACAGTTCTTTAGGTGAGGCTCAAACCACCTACCCTGAAATGTTTAGGTTATGTAATTTAAAAAATATGTTTTTGAAACATGGCTTTTTTAACTTACCACTTTGCCTACTGGGTATTTTTGCATGCTTTTGTCGTCTGTTGATTTTTCAAAATCATCTTTTTCGAAAAATTCTTTCAGGTATACCATCAGAGTGTCAAACAGTTAGGATCAAAATAAGCCCCGACATTTTGTCGTTCCTGATCTGGGTCCAAACTGTTTGCAAGCCTTATCAGCAGAAGACACCAGTAGGCAAAGAGTCAACACATAAGATTTAGTAACAAGTCTACATGAAGAAACATGATGCGATAGTTTTTATTACTGCTTGATATCTACTTGGAAATTTTTTGCGATGTCACAAATTTTGTGATGATGACACCATATTGATAAAAGGTTCCTTTTCAAGCCTTAATGTATATTGCCATGCTTTGTAGCTCATTTAATGTATTCTCTTTACAGTGTTTACAGCAGGGCTAGATGACTTTCAAAACTGATTAAATCAGAAAAACATCTTTATACAGTAAAACCTGTGTAAAACAGCCCCTCAAAAATAGAAAAGACAAAAATCTTAATGACAAATGGTTGCATAACGAAGGTCAAAAGTATTGCAGAAATCTGCAATACTTTTGACCTGCATTAAGCGATAACCAGTCTTGTAAACCAATTTTCAGTCCCTTTTACATAGGTTTTACTGTTTGAATGCTTTAGAAAAACAATAAATTCTTCCTTTTCTCTAGCTCTGGTTACAGTTATATGTATTTTCAGGTAGTCCTACTCTACCATCATTCACGGTCACACCAAGTGATCAGTCAGTACCACTAGGAGGTTAACCATGATTCTGTATTTTCAGGTAGTCCTACTCTACCATCATTCACGGTCACACCAAGTGATCAGTCAGTTCCACTAGGAGGTTAACCATGATTCTGTATTTTCAGGTAGTCCTACTCTACCATCATTCACGGTCACACCAAGTGATCAGTCAGTTCCACTAGGAGGTTAACCATGATTCTGTATTTTCAGGTAGTCCTACTCTACCATCATTCACGGTCACACCAAGTGATCAGTCAGTTCCACTAGGAGGTTAACCATGATTCTGTATTTTCAGGTAGTCCTACTCTACCATCATTCACGGTCACACCAAGTGATCAGTCAATACCACTAGGAGGTTAACCATGATTCTGTATTTTCAGGTAGTCCTACTCTACCATCATTCACGGTCACACCAAGTGATCAGTCAATACCACTAGGAGGTTAACCATGATTCTGTATTTTCAGGTAGTCCTACTCTACCATCATTCACGGTCACACCAAGTGATCAGTCAATACCACTAGGAGAAAATGTTACATTTGCTTGTCAGGCTGAGGGAAACCCAACACCAACAGTCATGTGGTTGCATGTAAGTTCACTTCAACTTAACTAATTATCTGCATCTGCTGTTAACCTTTTCAAACAGTTTGAATCCAGATCAGGCCCGACAAGATGTCGGGCCTGATCTGGATCCAACCTATTTGACACCCAAATAATTTTGGAAAATGTTAATTTTGAAAAAAAAAACAGTAGACACCAAAAAGTTTTGAAATTGTTAGTCAAGTGCCACCTTAAATTTAGACCCCTACAATGTGGGTTTTTGTAATCCATTTTATATTTTAAACGTCATAGGTTGGAATTTGCAAATCTCTTCCTATATTTAAGAAATGAATTCAATTTTTGGAATATTCATGGAATCATGAATACTTCGGGTTTCTTGCAAAGTAAGTGAAGCCTGAATACCTCAGATTTCTTGCAAAGAAAGTGAAACCTGAAGGGCTTCATGTTAACTTTGAAAGAGACTGGAAGTATTCATGTTTCCTTGAACAGACTAAAAATTGAATTTATTGCTTATATTTACATTTTATTATAGATATCTGAAATATAAAAAAAATATTTATAATTAAGGAAACAAAACAGTTTTGTATTTAATATGTATTAGTATTTAAGGCTTGTCGGAGTGTAAAACAGAAAAGCGGATACAACACCAGTGTCACTTCTTGCGAACAAGTTGGATGTTTCGAAGTGCATTGCATGGGCAACTGAGCTTGGCAGCTTTCAATCAGATTTGTGTCAATCATGAGGCTATGAAGGGTTGCAAAAATCTAAAGATTCATTTAAGGCTTGCTTCGAAAATGTAAATATTCATCTGTATTACACTAGGGACTGTTTTAAAAAAGGGACTAGAACCTGGTGTGATGCCACATTTTACTGCATCTCATGTGAATCTAAGCTGTCCATGTGTCTACTTAAGGCTTTCCTGGCTATTGGGCTAAACATGTGCTTATAAGATAGAATATGGTAATTTTTTGCAGTGGTGCCTTTCAGTTTTGTCAAATATATATGCTAAAATATATATTAATGATATATGAGACCAGTCACTTCATAGCAGTCAGTAGTGAGTCTGATAAGTAATATGTTAATAATATATGAGACCAGTCACTTCATAGCAGTCAGTAGTGAGTCTGATAAGTAATATGTTAATAATATATGAGACCAGTCACTTCATAGCAGTCAGTAGTGAGTCTGATAAGTAATATGTTAATAATATATGAGACCAGTCACTTCATAGCAGTCAGTAGTGAGTCTGATAAGTAATATGTTAATAATATATGAGACCAGTCACTTCATAGCAGTCAGTAGTGAGTCTGATAAGTGATATGTTAATAATATATGAGACCAGTCACTTCATAGCAGTCAGTAGTGAGTCTGATAAGTAATATGTTAATAATATATGAGACCAGTCACTTCATAGCAGTCAGTAGTGAGTCTGATAAGCAATATGTTAATAATATATGAGACCAGTCACTTCATAGCAGTCAGTAATGAGTCTGATAAGTAATATGTTAATAATATATGAAACCAGTCACTTCATAGCAGTCAGTAGTGAGTCTGATAAGTAATATGTTAATAATATATGAGACCAGTCACTTCATAGCAGTCAGTAGTGAGTCTGATAAGTGATATGTTAATAATATATGAGACCAGTCACTTCATAGCAGTCAGTAGTGAGTCTGATAAGTGATATGTTAATAATATATGAGACCAGTCACTTCATAGCAGTCAGTAGTGAGTCTGATAAGTAATATGTTAATGATATATGAGACCAGTCACTACATAGCAGTCAGTAGTGAGTCTGATAAGTAATATGTTAATAATATATGAAACCAGTCACTTCATAGCAGTCAGTAGTGAGTCTGATAAGTAATATGTTAATAATATATGAAACCAGTCACTTCATAGCAGTCAGTAGTGAGTCTGATAAGTAATATGTTAATAATATATGAGACCAGTCACTTCATAGCAGTCAGTAGTGAGTCTGATAAGTGATATGTTAATAATATATGAGACAAGTCACTTCATAGCAGTCAGTAGTGAGTCTGATAAGTAATATGTTAATAATATATGAGACCAGTCACTTCATAGCAGTCAGTAGTGAGTCTGATAAGTAATATGTTAATAATATATGAGACCAGTCACTTCATAGCAGTCAGTAGTGAGTCTGATAAGTAATATGTTAATAATATATGAAACCAGTCACTTCATAGCAGTCAGTAGTGAGTCTGATAAGTGATATGTTAATAATATATGAGACCAGTCACTTCATAGCAGTCAGTAGTGAGTCTGATAAGTGATATGTTAATAATATATGAGACCAGTCACTTCATAGCAGTCAGTAGTGAGTCTGATAAGTGATATGTTAATAATATATGAGACAAGTCACTTCATAGCAGTCAGTAGTGAGTCTGATAAGTGATATGTTAATAATATATGAGACCAGTCACTTCATAGCAGTCAGTAGTGAGTCTGATAAGTAATATGTTAATAATATATGACACCAGTCACTTCATAGCAGTCAGTAGTGAGTCTGATAAGTAATATGTTAATAATATATGAGACCAGTCACTTCATAGCAGTCAGTAGTGAGTCTGATAAGTAATATGTTAATAATATATGAAACCAGTCACTTCATAGCAGTCAGTAGTGAGTCTGATAAGTGATATGTTAATAATATATGAGACCAGTCACTTCATAGCAGTCAGTAGTGAGTCTGATAAGTGATATGTTAATAATATATGAGACCAGTCACTTCATAGCAGTCAGTAGTGAGTCTGATAAGTCATATGTTAATAATATATGAGACCAGTCACTTCATAGCAGTCAGTAGTGAGTCTGATAAGTAATATGTTAATAATATATGAAACCAGTCACTTCATAGCAGTCAGTAGTGAGTCTGATAAGTGATATGTTAATAATATATGAGACCAGTCACTTCATAGCAGTAAGTAGTGAGTCTGATAAGTGATATGTTAATAATATATGAGACCAGTCACTTCATAGCAGTCAGTAGTGAGTCTGATAAGTAATATGTTAATATTATATGAAACCAGTCACTTCATAGCAGTCAGTAGTGAGTCTGATAAGTAATATGTTAATAATATATGAGACAAGTCACTTCATAGCAGTCAGTAGTGAGTCTGATAAGTGATATGTTAATAATATATGAGACCAGTCACTTCATAGCAGTCAGTAGTGAGTCTGATAAGTGATATGTTAATAATATATGAGACCAGTCACTTCATAGCAGTCAGTAGTGAGTCTGATAAGTAATATGTTAATAATATATGAGACCAGTCACTTCATAGCTGTCAGTAGTGAGTCTGATAAGTGATATGTTAATAATATATGAGACCAGTCACTTCATAGCAGTCAGTAGTGAGTCTGATAAGTAATATGTTAATAATATATGAAACCAGTCACTTCATAGCAGTCAGTAGTGAGTCTGATAAGTAATATGTTAATAATATATGAGACCAGTCACTTCATAGCAGTCAGTAGTGAGTCTGATAAGTAATATGTTAATAATATATGAGACCAGTCACTTCATAGCAGTCAGTAGTGAGTCTGATAAGTGATATGTTAATAATATATGAGACCAGTCACTTCATAGCAGTCAGTAGTGAGTCTGATTAGTAATATGTTAATAATATATGAGACCAGTCACTTCATAGCAGTCAGTAGTGAGTCTGATAAGTAATATGTTAATAATATATGAGACCAGTCACTTCATAGCAGTCAGTAGTGAGTCTGATTAGTAATATGTTAATAATATATGAGACCAGTCACTTCATAGCAGTCAGTAGTGAGTCTGATTAGTAATAGCAACGTGGATGGTTGCTGTAACGATTAGAGGCTCTGTTCTGTTCTACTCATCTGCAGTATGAAGGCCTGATTTTTTTCTCAATCGCCCAGTTCCGGTATCTAAACAGAGTCGATTCGATCAAAGTTAGAACTTTATTCTACTGTTAAAAAATATACCACGATCATCATTAACATAGTAAAAATACAAAAAGTAAAACTGAATCGCAAAGATGCTGGTTTTGTTGATATTTAAGCGATATTTTAGCCATAAGACTGATTGATTTGTTCGATCATCAGGAGCTTGAATGTTAATGATAGCTCTTTCAAGCAAGCGGCTGTGTGATCCTCATAATGTGACTTCACAATTTTTATAACGTTACATCACCAAATGATGTCTTGTGCCAAACGCCAACTGCCGCGTTCATCGTCGCACCTTTGAAAGAGCATGCACAAATTACAAATCTGTGGTATCCAAGAGGAGTTTTGGTTCAAGGGTCCCGAGGCCTTTAAAATAGATTGCAGGATTATTTTATTTCCTAATTTAAAGTCGGGGTACCTGAGGAATTTTATAGAATACACACTCTAGATAGGTCTGACGACAACGCCCTGGATTTATGGCATTCACAGGGCTAAAACTAGCTCCTAAGACACGCAATTAACTCATCCCCTACTGAGTGTCATCTGCTGATAACCTAAGCAAACAGATTGGACCCAGATCAGGCACGACAAAACACCGGGCCTGATCTAATCTAATCTGTTTGACACTTAGATGATATTTATGAAAGTTTGTTTCGAAAAAGTTGATTTTGAAAAAATCAGCAGCATGAAACATTCTCAGGGGGCAAAGAGTTGATACTATTAGTAGTAGATATATTTCTTCTTCCAAAAAATCAAAGTTAGTAGTTTAGCAAAACGATACAGGCGGCGCCGAGTTTTACGCACATGCGATTTTGCTGACACCTAGGTACGCCCCTGTCTCATTTTATGGATCTTTGTTTATTTGTGTTTGTCTTTGACATATTGCCTTGTCTGTGTCTATCAGCCTTGTGGTCCTCTGCTGGGAAATATCTGACCTCTAGGCGCTTCTGTATGTGATGTTTTCTTTTGCTTTTGTCACTTTCCCATAAGGTGTCCTGGGTCAGGTGTTGTACTTGATTGTATGGATTCCTGATCTTTGCCTTCTTCCTTACTTTTTTTTTTACTCACACGAGTACGGACTCGCAAGCAATACCGTAAACTGTGATATCCTCTCAGAACAATTAATGCTTGGTTGCCCTTTAGGTGTGCCTATTTCATATTATGACTTCTAAGGACTGCAATTAAAAATCTGGTCCAATCACTCTTCTAGAGATTATTCTCTTCATATAGTACCCCGGCAGCCAATTTAGGTTACCTTGCACCCCCCCCAGGACAATTTTTCATGGGTGCCAAATTGTTCATTGGGACCCCCTGGATGGGAAACGAAGGTGTCCTCAAAAAAAATTTGGTTTGGGCTATGTGAAATTGCATGGTTTCTATGCCAACCAATAGCGAATTTGAGAAGGGGGGTCTGCCTATAAAATTACTCATATCTCAGCTGTTACTTATCCTAGACTACTAAACTTAATACCAAATTAATGCTTAGACATATGCCTATTATCCCTTTGTTGCATATGGAAATTTTCTAATTTGCATATTCATAAATATTTATGAAAACATTAAAAATGTGTTTCACGAATGGGGGTATATGTACAAGATCAATAATATCTCAGCTGCTTGTAGTTGTAGAGTACTAAAATTTGTACTAAAATAAAGCTAAGACATAGGCCTTTCATTCCATGGTCAAATATGCAACGCACCTTATTTGCATAATTTCCATATTCATGAATATTAATAAAAACGCTAAAAAATAAGGGAAAATCATTACAAATAGAAATAGGCTGATTTCATCCCAATATTGTCATAGTTGCATGTTTTAATATAATCAATGTTACAATTTGACAGGTTCAATCATCCAGTGGTCCTATATGAATATTATCTCATTTGAATATTCATGAAAATGCATGAAAACTTAAAAAAAATGAGGGAAAATCACGTAAAAACTATAAGCCTAGGGGAGGGGTTAAGGTACGATCCATCCTGCACTCCTAGGGCCTTTTAAATTCATGCCAAATTGTTCAGTGGGACCCTCAGAATGTGAAATGAAGTTCTTCTCACAAGAAATTAGGTATGGGCTACGTGAAAATGCATGGTTTCCATGGCAACCGCTTATATGATTCTCGAGATTGGGGGGTAGGCCTACAAATTCAATCATATCTAGGGTTCTACTTATACTAGAGCACTAAAACTGGTGTCAAATTAAAGCTTAGACACATGTCTTTCTTCTTGTGGTCAGATTTGTAAATCATCTAATTTGAATATTTATGAATATTAATGAAAACCTACAAAAATGAAGTAAAAACATAAAAAAACAACATAAATGAACATATTTCAGCACAAAAACACCATCAAACCACCATTGTTGCCAGTTTTTATATCCTCAGTGATTCAATTTGATAAGTTCTTACATCCAGTGGTCCCATATGAAAATTATCTCATGGTCCTATATGAAAATTATCTCATTCATGAATATTAATGAAATCTTAAAATGATGGAAAAAAGCATGGGTAAACTATAGTATGCAACGGGGATAATCAGACCTAAATTGAACACATCAGACATTTTATTATGGGCATAAATTTGTCCAATAGGACCACTTAAATGTAAAAAAATATTGTCCTCAAAAATAAATGGTATTTTGGTTTTTGAAATTTCATGGTTTCCATGGCAACCCATTATGCCGACTGTAAAGATTGGGGGTATACGTACAAAAATACTCATATCTTAACAACATCTCATCCTAGATTACTAAACATGATACCAAACTAATCCCTGGACATAGCAGTTTAATTTGGTAGTTAGATTTGCAAATTAACTAATATCCATATTCATGAATATTAATGAAAACTTTAGAAATGAGAGATAAAATCTTAGAAAAATTAAGGGGTGTATGTATAAAATTACCAATATCTCAGCAACTATGCGTCCGAGTGTATCAAACTTGGTGCCAAGTCAATGCTTAGACATAATACTTTTACCTTAAGTTCAGCTTTGAAAAATAGTTAACATAAATAATTATGAATTTTAACTAAAACAGAAGAAACAAATGAAAAATCGCGGAAAATCAAGGGGGTGTACTTACAAAGCTAATAATATCTCAATTGCTAAGTGCCCTAGAGTACCAAAATTGGTTTTAAACTAATGCTAAGACAATAGTATGTTTAACAAATTTATCAAATTTTAAAACGGTCATATTATAATATTCATGAATATTGATGAAACCATGAGCATTTTGAGAATAATATTTGAAAATGAAGGGGATATACCTACAAAATTACTCATATCTCAGCAGCTTATAGCCCTTACATAGCAAACAAGGTGCCAACTTATTGCTATGATACAGCCCTTTATCCCAATGGTAATATTTGCCAGTTGTTGCATTTACATATTCATGAAAATTAATATAAACATTATAATAAAGAGAAAAATCACTGAAAATGAATGAGGTATACCTACAAAATAACTAATATCTTAGCTGCTAACTGCCCTAGAGTAGCAAACAATATACTTAATTTAAGTATATGCATAGCAGTTTTACCTAGTGGGAAGATATAAGAATTAACTAATTTGTTTAATATCAATATTAATAAAAACTTTAAAAATACAAGTAAAAATGTATGCAAATTGATAGCAGTGTACTTACAAAAATACTCATATCTCAGCGGTTATGCATTTTATACTTTTTTCTTTTACTCAATTTTACTTAAGATTATGCTGTTTGATATGGTACCAGGCTTGTTACTATTGGGCAATTGGAAGCCAAGATATGAATCACTTTGTAGCTATATCCCCTTAATTTTCCTGTATTTTCTCTTAATTTCTCATGTTTTTATCAATATTCATGAGAATTTAAATTTGATGTGTTATGAATTGGATCATTTTGGTAAACATGTTGTGTCTATGCATTGACTTAAAATCAGGTTTGGCACTATTGGGCACTTAACTACTGAGATATGAGTAATTTTGGAAGTGCACCCCCTCGATTTTTACACAATTTTTCTTTCATTTCTTCTGTTTACATTAAAATTCACGAATATTCATGATAAATATTTTTCATATTATACCTTATGGTAAAAGTACAATGTCTAAGCATTAAATTGGCACTAGGTTTGATACACTGGAACACATGATAGGTGAAATATTTGTCATTTTATATGTACATCCCTTAATTTTTCTAAGATTTTTTCTTTAATTACAAACCTTTTCATTAATATTCATGAATATGCAAATGAGATAATTTTCATATAGGACCACTGGATGAAAGAACTTATCAAATTGAATCACTGAGGATATAAAAACTGTTAACAATGGTGGTCTGATGGTGTTTTTGTGCTGAAATATGTTCATTTATGTTGCTTTTTTATGTTTTTACTTCATTTTTGTAGGTTTTCATGAATATTCATAAATATGCAAATTAGATGATTTACAAACCTGACCACAAGAAGAAAGACATGTGTCTAAGCTTTCATTTGACACCAGTTTTAGTGCTCTAGTATAAGTAGAACCCTAGATATGATTGAATTTGTAGGCCTACCCCCCAATCTCGAGAATCATATAAGCGGTTGCCATGGAAACCATGCATTTTCACGTAGCCTAACCTAATTTCTTGTGAGAAGAACTTCATTTCACATTCTGAGGGTCCCACTGAACAATTTGGCATGAATTTAAAAGGCCCTAGGAGTGCAGGATAGATCGTACCTTAACCCCTCCCCTAGGCTTATAGTTTTTACGTGATTTTCCCTCATTTTTTTAAGTTTTCCCGCATTTTCATGAATATTCAAATGAGATAATATTCATATAGGAACACTGGATGATTGGACCTGTCAAATTGTAACATTGATTATATTAAAACATGCAACTATGACAATATTGGGATGAAATCAGCCTATTTCTATTTGTAATGATTTTCCCTTATTTTTTAGCGTTTTTATTAATATTCATGAATATGCAAATTATGCAAATAAGGTACGTTGCATATTTGACCATGGAATGAAAGGCCTATGTCTTAGCTTTATTTTAGTACAAATTTTAGTACTCTACAACTACAAGCAGCTGAGATATTATTGATCTTGTACATATACCCCCATTCGTGAAACACATTTTTAATGTTTTCATAAATATTTATGAATATGCAAATTAGAAAATTTCCATATGCAACAAAGGGATAATAGGCATATGTCTAAGCTTTAATTTGGTATTAAGTTTAGTAGTCTAGGAAAGGTAACGGCTGAGATATGAGTAATTTTATAGGCAGACCCCCCTTCTCAAATTCGCTATGGGTTGGCATAGAAACCATGTAATTTCACATAGCCCAAACCAAATTTTTTTTGAGGACACCTTCGTTTCCCATCCAGGGGGTCCCAATGAACAATTTGGCACCCATGAAAAATTGTCCTGGGGGGGTGCAAGGTAACCTAAATTGGATGCCGGGGTATAGGTGATTCAAGTAGGGTTGTTGTCAGTTACTGGTATAAGAATCTACACACAAAGTACTGGTAACCCATTTAGGAAAAGCCAGCCGTGGAACAGTGTGATAGGATAACTGACCACCATGATGTGACAGAAAAGATGCTGAAAGTGTTGTTAACCCTTAATGCGCCAATCGCAACAAAAGTCATCTGCTTTTCTCATCTGCTGAAATGTTTAAGAAGCCTCTATGGCAAACAGTGTGGACCCAGAACAGACTGCACATATAGGAGCAGTCTGTTCTGAGTCCACGCTGTTAGCTTCTATACTTAATTTGTCAGTATTGTTAGGCAATTATTTGCAGCAGACGACTTCAGCAGCCGACATTTTCAGATGTATTTTTTTTCTTGGCGCTTTAAGGGTTAATTATTTGGGTTATGCTATATGTCACAGTCTACAAGTTTTCAGTCATGTCGGGATGTTTCCCTTTTTTTGACCCAGTATTTAGCAATGAGCATAAAGTGTCTTGTTCAATGACACAACACAATGCCTCCAGTGAGACTCGAACCAGGGACCTGTCAAAGTGTCATCTCAAAGTAAGAAAGAGGGCAAAGATCAGGAATCAATACAATCAAGTACCACACCTGACCTAGGATACCAATGGGAAAGTAACAAACTCGCAATTAAATATCACAAACAAGAGCCAAGAGGTCAGCCCTTTCCCAGCATGACCACAAGGCAACAATAAACAGAGGTGCACAAAATCATGACAAACACACGACAGAAATAACATGAATGATCCACAAAAGAAGTACCGTCTCTGAACGGTCAGTAATAATATTTTACTGGAGGGCTTAAACCGGTTTAACGGCGCCAACCTCACCCTTAGTTCAGATGTGGATTAAGACACATAGATGTTTGGTTTGGTTTGCATGAAAGACCCCTAACTTATCAATGCATCATCTCTTAGAACATATAAATCATGATATAAAAGGAGAAAAAGCAAAGATAAGGACTCAACAGTAAATCCAGTAAAACAAGTCCAGCACTCTACCACTAAGTCACTGCACTCGCTAACAATGATGTAAAGCTCCAAACAAACAAACAATCATTTGTATATAATCAATGTATATGTATGTAGAAATTGGTTGTGAGTTTTGCTGAAAACATTTGTTTAAATGCATGACGCCTCTAATCCTAGTTTGTGAATGTGTATTCTTATACAGGAAGGTAAAGAGATGACTTCAGTTGATGGAACAATAGTCCTAACTGATGTACAGATCTCTGATGCTGGTGTCTATGTGTGTGTCGCTCAAAATGAGGTTGGCTTTACAAACAGAATCGCTAACCTCAATGTTCTTGGTAAGTAACAAAAATCATGGGTGAAGGTCTTCAAGATTGTTCCTGAATTTGGGATTTTGAGGCTGACTTTCCATAGAAGTTAAAATAACTTTAAATTAAGGGGAACATAATATTCATTTACAATATACACAAAATATAAGGCATTATCAGATTGAATATTTTAATGCAAATTGATCAAAATCCAATCTTATCTAAAGAATGTTATAGCAATTCAAAACTCTTAAATCTAAGTTCTAAAAAGCTAATGGAGGCCGCCATTTTGAATATTTAATCAACTTTCTGTAAATTTTGAAAGTCCAATAAAATACCCAATTTCATTGCAAACTGTTCATTTTTTTCCAAAATCATTTGTTTTCAACTGAAAAATCAATAGAAATGCAGACAAAGTTAAAATGTATTGCAGGTACTTAGTTATTCCATTTATGCATATTTAATTAGGGATAAGTGATATCACACAGCCTAAAAATGGCTGCCTTCCATTGCTTCCCATTCTCTTCTTTTCAAATATCGATAACTTACTTATTTTTCATGCAATTTTGATCATGTTTTTTGGCAGATTGCATGGTTTAATAAGGACTTGCCTGTCAGATTCACATATTTTATGACCAGGGTATCAAAGATCTGGGGCACATTGTTTTTGGTGTGTTTGAGTGTGCATATGTGCATGTGTGTGTGCAACAAATCTCAACCTTCTCTCAATTTTTTTAACTACAAAATGTTCCTAGAACAAACAAGTGAATGGATTTGGTTGATTCAAAATAGCAATGTTATCAGGAAATACAATATTTTACTAATGGTGAATGCTTAACTTGTGAAATTCTTTAACCAGCTATAGGAGACATGTTTCATGTTTATTGAACAGATTTAAATTTCACTTTTTGCGGTTGCATATAATTAAAACAAACAAACTTTGCTTTTTCATGCATAACGGACGTGTCCCTGGTATTGCCAAATAGACAAGATGGCAATTTAAAGCATAGTCATAACACGGTGGCCCTAAACACGTCCCCACCCCCTTTTAACTGATTTTAAGAGCTAAAACGGTGTATCTTCTAAGAAAATACGTATTTAAGTGCGAAATTTTCTTTTAAGTTTAGAGGCACACCCAGTCTATTATTAAAATGAGAAACAGCCTATGTGTGCCTGCTTTTGCTTGGAAACTGGGCTTAATGAGTTCTTCCATGCAAGTGCCCAAATGGGTATCTCATGTATAAAATGTGTCTTGGAAGAAGTTTGAAAAGCAAATTCTCAAAACTCACAGCTGACTCAATTTCTTAGATATTTTAAGTATGAATTACAGATAAAACTGATAACCAAATATTGCATTTGAGTATTTTGCATACAATTTAGTGTTGCTATGAAAACTGTAAACCCTAAAATTTGATGTTCAAGTCGCTTCCAAAAAGTAAATATCCAACTTGAATGCTTTATTTTCTAACAGAACATACTTTAATTATCTATGTACAATATATTAAAGGTTCCAAGAGAAAAACTTCATACCTTTTAGAGTAATTGTTTGAGAAAGATTTAGTACATTTTGTTTCAGACAGCATTTTTAAACGCTTAAAATTTGACTACTCATCTTCAGAGACTGTTTCAAACCAGAAAATAAAAAGTAAGAACTATATGTTTGATGACTGCGTATTCCTGGAGATCAGACTAACCCACAGAAATCAAGTATTACCCAATATAAAGAGAAATAAATGAGTAACGGCATTTTCAAATTTGTTCAAATAAACATGAAACACCTCTTGTATTTTCTTCTGACTCGTGATTTCTATGTTTTCAGTCGCCCCATCATTCTTAACCGTACCAAAAGATGTGTCTATACTACAAGGCTCAAGAGTACAATTATTCTGTAATGCCACTGGTAACCCAGTACCTGTTATATCATGGACAACTCCTAATTCAGGTAAATACTGGCTGTATATTTTTCTTTTCATAGGTTCAGTTAAAAAAAAATTGAGCATAAAATTATCATTATTTTCTTACCTATCAATTTAAACATATGTTTTGGGAGATAGTTCTTTTTAATGCCCACAACATAAGTTTGGGTTGAGAAAGAAGAAAACTAATTTTAAAAACACGCTTATCTGGAGGCCTGCTTTTAACTCTTTATCACCATTCAGTGACAATTGTCGTCTGCTCACATATCTGGGTATACACTTCGGGAGCCGATATTGCAAACAATACAGACTCATATCAGACTCCCTTAAGAGCAGTCTGATCAGCGTTCATAATGTTTGCCTCCATTATCAAAAGTAATTTGAAGTGCATTTGAATAAATGGGATCATATGATTCACTCCAACTAGATAAATAGTAAAGATCAGATGAGAGACGAAGAGGTCTATTTTATGCTCTGAATCTTCCTATACTTCCATACATGTGAGCAGTGAAGGCTCTGTCAAGACTGGGCTTATGACAGGCTCATCTGATCTTTCCCTTCTCCCCCATGTGATCCGTACCAAAATCTCATAAAATAGCTCAAATATGGTGAACCATGTTGTTCTGTTTGTTTGTTACAGTAAAACCTTTCTTGAGCGACCACTCAAAAAGGAGACCAAAATTGGTTTTCAAGACAGATTATTGCTTAATGCAGGTCGAAAGTATTGCAGAATGCTCCCCTTGGAGCATTCTGCAATACTTTTGACCTTCATTAAGCTACCATTTGTCATTAAGATCTTTTTATTGTCTGTTTTTGAGTGGTCGCTTAAGACAGGTTTTACTGTATTTTAGAATTGGTTTCCTCATCGTTGGAGGAAGATGGTATTTCTGTTTCTGTGGATGGCAGTCTGGTGATTACTTATGCTGAAAGAAAGCACCATGGGAAATATACTTGTACTGCTACAAATGAAGTTGGTTCTATTGAGGCAACCTGTCAAGTGGTAGTAGAAGGTGAGAACACATATATATTTACCATTAGCATAAGCAAACTTTTTGAGTGTAAAAATGTAAATATTTTCTTATCCATCAGTTTAAACATTTGTTTTGGGTGCTGAAAAGAACCGTCTCATTGAGATGGTTCTTTTGAGTACCCACAACATATATTTTGGTTGAGAAATAAGAAAATTAATTTTTGATTATGCCTTCATGTTTCAAATTGAAATAAACATGCAATTAACGAACAATAAATGTTATTGAACTGATGTATTATTGCAGACTGATCCGATACATTTCTAAATAATCTGGAAAAACTGATCCTTCAGAAAAAGGGAATCAACAAAATCTGAAAACAGCAGACTTAGTTTTATTGAGTCTGTTCATGAGAGTTAATGGAAAGTGCAACATCTCCCACACACCCCTAGCACCAAAAACAGCATAAAAGCAGTTGTCTGCTTTCTACCAGAACCCAATATTGTATGAAAAACTTGTAAAAATGCCATAAACAAGTCTTATTTACATAAAACTACTGTTCTAGTCAGCATTCTCACCTGAGGCGAAGGCTCATGGGTGAGCTAATAGTATACCAGTCACACCGGCGTCTGTCTGTCGGCCGTCCTTCCGTCAACATCTTCAAACGTTTTCTCCTCTGAAACCACTGGGCCAATTAAACTCAAATTTCATATGGAGACTTTTTAGGACCTGGGAACAAAAGTTTGTTCAAGTGGCTTTGGTCACATGACCAAAATGGCTGCCACGCCCATATATGGTAAAAAACCTTTTAAAATCTTCTTCTCTAGAACCAGAAAGCCGATGACCTTGAGACTTGATATGTAACATTGGGGATGTGGGGCCTACCAAGTTTGTTCAAATGGTGATCCTAGGTTGACCTTGACCTACTTTATGTCAAGGTCAAATTTGCTTCCTTATGCATTTAAATGGGAATGTTTTTCAAAAGTTGATTTTTTGGAAACTGTTAAAGCCAAAGTCATAATTTTCTCTTGATATGTTTAACCTAATGTTACAAAATAATTCCAAAGGTCAAGGTTGACCTTTCAGCCAAGGTCGCTCATTTGAGTCCCATCAATATATTAAAACATACTTTTCTCATAAACCATGAGACCAATTGAACTGAATTTTCATATGTAGTCTCCTTACCACAAGTTAGCCAAAATTTATACAAAATGTTTTGGTCACATGACAAAGATGGCCTATATGCCCATATATGGTAAAAAATCTTTAAAAACCTTCTCCAGAACCAGAAGGCCCATGACTTTGGAACTTGGTATGTAGCACTAGGGATGTGGGGCCTACCAAGTTTATTCAAATGATGATCCTAGGTTGACCTTGACCTACTTAACATCAAGGTCAAATTTGCTTCTTAATGCATTTAAAATGGAAAAAATTTGGAAAGTTGATTTTTTGAATACTGTTGAAGCCAAAGTCATAATTTTCACTTGATACGTTAAACCTAATGAGACAATGGCCATAAATAAGTGCCTAAGGTCAAGGTTGACCTTTGATCTTTCAGCCAAGATCTCTCATATTGGAGTCCCATCAATTTATTAAAACAGTTTTCTCAGAAACCACTAGGCGAATTGAACTCAAATGCCCATATAAGCTAAAACCCCCATAAAAATCTCCTTCTCTGGAACTAAAAGACCAATGGTATTGGAACTTGCTATGCAGCATTGGGGATGTGGACCCTACCAGGTTTGCACAAATGATGAATCTGGATTTACCTTGACCTTTTTTATGGCAATGTCAGTTTGATTCCTAATGTATTTATATTGGAACAATCTTAAAATGTTCATGTTTTTATAACTTTTTAAGTGGAAATCATAACACTTGCAAGAAATGTCAGCACAGAACCAAAGGTCAAGCTGACTTTTCATCCAAGGAATCACTGGGCTGTTTGAACTTAAATAACAATATAAATATGATATATATTTTAGGTCACTTGACAAAAATGGCCACCATGCCAATATATGGTAAAACAAAATATGTTTAAATAATAAGCCTAAGTTGACCTTGACCTATTTTAACATTATTAAGGAGATCAGGTGAGCACTTCAGGTCCTCTAGTTACATTTCAGGTCCTCTAGTTACATAGTGTCAATGGCCTGTGCTGTGCTTCACAATGACAGCTGTTGTGACCTAAATAACGTGAAAAAATGTTTATATGTGTTTGCTTTTTTCAGCTCCTCCAGTGTTTACAGTTCTGCCAATAAGTCGTGGAATACTAGATAATGAAAGAGTTATGTTCCATTGCCAGGCCTCCGGTTACCCCACCCCCTCTATGTACTGGTCAAAAGATGGGGAAGGAATGATCACATCTACAGGTAGGGATATCAACCCTTTTGTCCATAGGCTATTTTTAGATCATGACATCATTTTCTATTTTTAGACAGCATTGAAAAATTCAAGAAAAAATTAAGTTGAGTTTTAAATACTTTTGAAAAAATCATGAAAAAATGGAGCATTTGCTCCAAAAGAGAATTTTTTTCAAATACATGATATTTCAAAGGCGTCAAAAGGAGTTCTGGAGTAAAGGGTTAACCCTTTTCCATACAGTCATTAATTTTGTCATCAGCTCTCTCATCTGCTCAGAGTACCCATGGCAAAATTCTATGTTATATGTGACTAGATGATCAAGGACCAGTCACAATGGTTGACTGCAGTATTAAGCACTGGCTGAGTGGCTTCATAGACTTCTACATCAGTAAATGCAAGTGTAATCAACATGGTATATGCATTGATTGAGGCTTCAAGCTCAAAGCATATATCATGTCACAAGCATATGATACAGTATCAAAGCAGCTGTTTCATGGTGAATGATCCTCAGTAGGGGCATTTCATTGGTAAACTAGTATCTTGATCTATACTGAAAGATATCCAACCTGGTTTGGTTAGGTCTGCATACTGCAAGGCCAGTGTCTGGCCATTCTTGATGACACTTGTACACTGGCTGAACTAGGACACTGGGCCAATGACTGAGCTGGTTCTATTTAGTAAAAAAATAGGGATAGGAAGAGATCATTTAAAAGTTGCAGTCAACCCAAGTTTATCCATTTAAGCTGAATTAGCTTGCTTACTCATATCAGTAGGATGAGCCCATTTTTAATTTTAGCAGTGTTGGATGGTATTTTTTAAAATTTTAATAGTAGAGTCATTCTGTAAGCAAACAGTGAAGATCCTGACCAGACACTGCATGATGCAGTGTATGGTCTGGGTCTGCACTGTTTGCATATGTCCAATAAAAAGAAAACTAGGTTAATTTTTGTTTGTTTCTTGTCCCTTCAAATCTATAAAGTCAAGAATTCATTAAGCTATAATGTCAGGGTCCCAGCGTAAACTGATGTTTTTGTTGCAGCTCAAAGGCAGATCTATATGAACCATACTCTGGTGATCCACTCAGTGAAGACTCGAGATGGGGGAGTTTACAGATGTCAGGCTTATAATACAAGAGGGAGTATAGAGGCACCTGCCACCTTGAATGTTATAGGTAATATGGCGGACTTGATATCCCTCTTTCACTGCTTTGACATATTTTTTAATTTGAGAGGGAACGTTGCAGTTTTGTATTTCTCCATAAAACATTTGGACCAGCTCATGAGATTTTGGTATTTATCGCATTTCACTAAAATAATTGAGCCACGACATGGTACTGTGTGGCGGCAGTAGAATGTCTCCCTGCCCTTCACTATAGTGTAGATTTTATTTTCTTGTCCTTTTGGAACATGGGTTTCATTGTGGAACTTTTAAACTATTAGAGGGTCGCTGATGAGGCTTAAATGGCTGAGACTAGCTAGTCTGGCCAAGAAAATTTGCACACTCTAGTTTCAGTTCTTTGGTGCATTCTTTGCTTCCAAAGGATAATCTTTTTAAGAATATATTTGATACTTGATTGTATTGATTCCTGATCTTTGCCTTCCTCTCTGTACTTTAATAAATAGCGTTTTATACCTCATGTGAACAGCAGCTTCTTTTCTTATGAATTTTATCGATGAGTAAGCTAAAAGTTAAAAACTTTGGCTTTACAACTTTTGTGATTGTTTGCTAGAGTTTACACCTCGATAAGATGTAAAACACAAACACACACGTAGCCACGTGTATGTATGTTTAACCCTTCTTTGTCTGTAAACATGGTAAAATAGTGTACGATCAATGTTCTAAAATTTCGAACACTAAAAAATTATTATTTTCCCCGCTGTTCGTAATTTTAGAAATTACGTTTTAGAAAAAGTGCTAGTGTTCAAAATTTTAGAATTTGGTCTTTATCATGAACAAAAACGATAAATATGCATGTCAAATGTGGTAGTAATGTGTTGAAAACACAGCCATATAATTCTGTGCTGTCTACTCATTTCTCTTTTCTTTAATTTTATTAAAACCACAGCTAAATTGTTTGGAAGAAATAGCAATAGGTGCCGTCGTGGGTGGTTTTTCTTGCGAATGAGTCATTAAAATGTTCAGCGCATGCTATGAGCTAGGCACGTGTATGTTATGTCGCACAATTTACTTACAAGTCGTAAAGTCTCTCTCTCTCCTCTCTATCTCTCTCTCTCTAGAAGATCTCGGACGTCTTGCCAAACCAAATCAGGGGCAAACAGGCATACCAAGAATTAATCTAGTAAGCAAACATCCCACTTTGCGTTTGGTGCCTAGAAAGAATATATACTTATGATATTGGATTCGAACCGATGTGTACGGTACGCTGGGTACATTCATATCTCAAAGAAAAGGAAAATTTTAGACAAGTACTACAAATCTAGTTTTTCTTTTAGATGCAATGCGCCTTTACATCCATGTCAGATTTTTATTTCAAAATTGAAATTTATCTTTCTGCAAGAAAATATTGACGCACATCATTTCACATGCAACAAAGACTAAGACGAGCCTGCGCAAATGCGAATTCCAACTACAGCATTCACTATACTCATGACACAGTAAAGTTTGGGAGTAGATGATGGCTCACATGTCAGGCATCACCGATATGTCTCAAGACTCAAACCACAATGCGGGAAAAGGCCCCTTTGTATATAAACAAACTTGCTTATTTAATTTACAAGCATATCACAGTGATTTATACGGCTTAGCATCTACTATCACTTGCAAATGTTAAATTTTGATGGACAAGAAGATCTGACCAGGCAGTGTATGACCTAAGTCCTTCATGTTGAACACAAGCTTAGGTGGGCGTTTTCTCGCGGTAATTGTAACTCTTAATGGAGGCATGTCACATCTGTTTTATGTCAGACAAAGGAGTTGGTTGACCATTGCTGATGAACCAGTATTGAATTTTCCTGGATGATACGCAGCAGGTGGATGTACATTGCACTGTTGATAGACAGCCGATATCAATACATGTATGACCTTTGTTGCGTACATGTATGAAAATCCGTACTTGTTATGGGCTCTTGCTTTTAGATTTTAGATTTTATAAAAGTCTGTCTGAATCTCTCAATAAGCAGACTCATGTTCAGACAAAAAACTACAACGTCGCGCACTCCGCATTGCGAAAAAGAACGTCACGTGCCAGATTTCCTATCATAGTAGAATGGAACCTTCCAAACGCCGCCTCCTTATTACAAAACCACCCAAGCGCACATATGTACAGTAAAATTATACCGAACACGGATGAGCGGACTTCGATTTTGCGCCAAAAATATCTCGTGTTCGTAGTTTTAGAATTCCTCTTTTTCAAAAAAGGTCAGTGTTTTAGAATGTTTAACAAATTATTTATGGCGATAATTTTAGGTGTTCGTAATTTTAGAGTGTTAAATATTCAACACATTTACCGTAGACCAAGATAAGATGTTGCAGAATGTGGCATCTTGTCAGGGTCTGTGCTGTTTGCTAGAATAAAAACAATTTCTTAAGAACACAAAATTAATAATACTAGGTACCTTTGTCTCTTGATAACTTGCTTCAGTTTTCCATGGAAAGAACAGTACCATATTACATCTAAGTATTCAGACATAGGCTCGAGTAAATAGTGTCAACTCAGATCTGACCGCTTCAAAAGGCATGGTCTGATCAGGGTAACACTATTTGTCAATCTATCACAACCTTTGACACACCTCATCATGTTGTAAAATGGACTTCATAGATCATAGTCTAGTAAAACAAAAAAAAAATAGCATGATTTTGTTATTTTTTCCTTATCAGCTTAAGCATGTGCTGTGGGTGTCCAAATGAACCGTCCCATTGATACGGTTCTTTTGAGTACCCACAACATATAAGAAAATGATTTTATGTTATGCACTGTTATATTGGGGCCTGGATTTTAGGGTGTGTTGGCTGAGGGGATGAAGTGTTTGACTACAGTACATTTGTATGTTGTTTTTATTCCAGTGCCCCCATCATTTACTGTGAGACCTAGCAGTCAGAAAGTGAGGGTTGGAGATGATGTGAAACTGGATTGTATCTCAGCTGGTGATCCAGTTCCTACTCAGAAGTGGAATAAAGATGGACGGCTAGTTGTGTTAGGTAAATATTTGAACTGTTGCAATGTCAGTATTTATATTTTCTGGTGGAAGGTAGAAATTACATCATATCCATTGACTTAAAACGTAGGGCTAGTTAAGCAAACTTTTTCAGCATAAAATTGCGATTATTTTCTTACCCTTCAGTTTAAACATGTGTTTTGGGTGCCCAAAAGAACCGTCTCATTGAGATGGTTCTTTTGAGTACCCACAACATATGTTTTTGTTGAGAAATAAGAAAATAACTTTCAGTTACACACTCTTATCTGGGGGCCTGGTTTAAGTCAATAATTCTATGATAGTTCTAAATTGGGTTGTTTCCTATATGTAGAAACTATATGTGGAAAACTTTAAAAAAATTCAATCAAGAATGTTCAAATCTCGTTTATTCATCAAAAAAATGGGTAATATAGGTCAAATGAAAACAATATCTTCTGTTCTGAAACTGTAAGGCCCATTTCATCTAATAGTCATCTACTAAGATTGTTCAAATTTACCCCTGTGGGGTAGTATGATTTACATAGGCTCATAAAGGGAAAGCTAAAATGCTTCTTGTCTTAAAACTTTTATGCCAAGAGCTTGGAGTTTTTATATGAAACATCATTTAGAAGGAGGCAGTGAAACTTAGGTAAGCTCATTTAAATTAGGGTCCTCTGGGCTCTCTTATCTTAGTTTGTGATTTGGTAAGGCATAAGCCTATCTGTTCAGACAATAGATAATATCTTGGATTTGGGATCCATAGGAATGGACCATGTTATAAGTGAACCACGTTATAAAGGGACAGCTTTACAAAGGAATTATAAGAAAATGACAAGGAAACACTACACTGGTAGCTTTAATTGGTGCTAACTATACATTATATTCAACATTTATTGTTTTGTAGATGATATAAGACTTTTTACTTTCAGGACAGCAAGCAAAAAAGCACTTGCATAGGTCCAGATAAGGAAACTTTTTCAGCGTAAAATTGTAAATATTTACTTACCCATCAATTCAAACATGATGTTTTGTTGCTCAAAAGAACCATCTCATTGAGAGTTGTTTTTAGTAGCCACAACATACATTTTGGTCGAGAATTGAGAAAAAACATTTTTAATCACACACTCTTATCTGGAGGTCGTGATTTGATCTTCTTTACAACTGACCTCCAAACAGTGAATTATTACTCAACAATTCACTGCTAGAGCTGATCTATTTCTTAATTAAAATCACATTTTTGGCTTGAAAATGTCAAGATTTTGCCATCTTTTACGCAACATTATAATGGATGTCATAACCTTTCCCGAAAATCTGTAAACCACTTGTGGTTTATTGATTTTATTGCATAGCACTATACCACTCCCAGATGCGACATCATGTTATAAACAGATTTATTTGAAATGTTATAGTATAGATCATGACAAACTGCTTTATTTGAAATGTCACAATATTGATCATTCCAAACTGTTTATTATGCCCCTGCCATTTGTAATGGGGGGGGGAGGGAGCATATAGCATCACCCTTGTCCATATATACGTCCCCTCCCGTACGTGCGAAAAATGGTTTCCCGGCGATATCCTTGGATACATTGGTGTATTGGATTCATATTTCAAACACAGGTATATAATCATAAAATACAGGTCAAGTTCGATTAGGGATAAAATCCACCGATTATTATCAGAGTTATGGCCCCTGGTATCTGAATGAAAAATGGTTTCCGGGCGATATCTTTTGAATACGTTGGTGAATTGGATTCATATTTCATACACAGGTGTATAATTATAAAATATAGGTCAAGTTTGATTATGGATAAAATCCATCAATTATTATCAGAGTTATGGCCCTTGATCTCTGTATGAAAAATGGTTTCCGGGCATTATCTTTTGATTACAGTCATGTATTGGATTCATATTTCATACATAGGTATTTAATCATAAAATACAGGTCATGTTCGATTATGGATAAAATCCACCAATTATTATCAGAGTTATGGCCCTTGATCTCCATATGAAAAATGGTTTCCGGACAATATCCTTTGAATACAGCGCTGTATTGGATTCATATTTCATACAAAGGTGTATAATCATAAAATACAGGTAAAGATTGATTACGGATAAAATCCACCAATTATTATCAGTTATGTCCCTTGATCTTGGTACGAAAAATGGTTTCCGGGCAATATCTTTTGAATACATTGATGAATTGGATTCATATTTCACACACAAGTATATAATCATAAAATACAGGTCAAGTTTGATTACGGATAAAATCCACTGATTATTATCAGAGTTATGGCCCTTGATCTCTGTATAAAAATGGTCACATTGTTAAGAACCATGATATCTTCTTCAAGTTTGATAATGGTCCATATCACACCATGCTTTCAGCAGTTACTGCCCTTTGTTTATGAAAATTCTCCGTTTTAAACGATATCCTCTCTCCAAGTCAAATAGTTTTGATCAGAAGTTTATGAAACTTGGTAACATTGTTTAGTACCATGATGTCTTCTTCAAGTTTGATAATGGTCTATATCGCACCATGCTTTAAGGAGTTAGTGCCCTTAGTTTATCAAAAATCATCGATTGAAACAACGTCTGCTCTCTAAGATGAATAGTTTTGATTATAATTCTATGAAACTTGGTCACATAATTAAGTACCATAATGTCTTCAAGCTAGAGAATGGCCCATATCGCACCATGCCTTCAGGAGTTATTGCCCTTTGTTAATGACAATGCCCTATTTATGCGAGTTTGGCAATAGTGGGGGCATCCGTGTCCCATGAACACATTTCTAGTTTGAAATGTCACAATATAGATCATGCCAAACTGCTTTATTTTTCAGAAGAGAATATGGAAGTCCTAGTAAACTATTCTCTAGTGATTCTTGAGATCAGGGCTGATCAATTTGGAGAGTATGTATGTGTGGCCTCCAATATAGCAGACACCATCTCATCCTCTGCAAGAATACAGACTGAAGGTAAGGGAAATGGAAAAGCTCATGAGAAAATGGTATTTATATCATAATTATTCTTTAAACCTTATCCCACCACTATTTTGTTGTGCTAAAAATGTTGTCTGCTTTTTATGTCTGCTGCAAATTTTCAGGTGCACTTCAGACTAGATTTTTTCATGGGAGCAAACAATATGAACCCTGGTCAGACTGCTACCAAGGTGTTTGCAATACAGGATACCTAAGGACAAGTGGAGCATAGGACAACAATGGTGACTGGCAGGCTATGGGTTAAGTTGTAGGAAAATTTGCATGCATTTATGTCCTCTGCAGATTTAAAAAAAACAATCTTGCAGTAATACCATCACAGTGTCAAACAGTTTGATCCAGATCCTGGCCTGGCCTTTTATCAGGTCATGATCTGGGTGGAAACTGTTTGCAAAGGTTACCAGAAGATGACAAACCAAGTGTCCACTAGCTTTGTACGGATTAATACTTTGCCTGTTAATGGTGGCTTTTGTTACCTGCTGATAAACTTTCAAACAGTTTGGACCCAAAACAGGCCTGACATTTTGTCATATATACCTGACCCTTTAATATTTTGTTGAGTATATAATTGAGCCGTGACATGTGATTTCCAACAATGTGGCATTTTGACAAGTGTAGACTCAGACAAGCCTGTGCAACCTCATTTTAAGCTTAGAAACTACAAATGGTGTTCAGTCAGTAGCTTAACAGTTATAGAATATTCAAGTGACTAGAAAAGGCTCTGATCAGACTGCGCATATGCGCAGGCTGATCTGAGGCTTAGCTGGTCGCACATACCACATTGTTGAAAATCTCATGTCATGGCTCATATACTCTACTTGGACACTCTAATATGCTGACATTGTTTACGGTAAAAGAATTTTATATTTGAACAGATTTCCCTATTCTGATAATAAGACCAAGCAGCATCACAGTAAACATGTCCCGAAGTGCCAGGCTTCAATGTAAGGGACAAGCTTTAGAACTTCCCTCTACCCGCTGGTTTAGATTGACTCAGGCAGGAGTTAGCGATGTTAGTACTAATCACAGAGTTACAGTTACTGTGGATGGAGAAATGGTTATACAAGTAAGTTATTGACCCTGGAATCATTCAATGATTATACAAGCAAGTCATTGACCCTGAATCATGCAATGATTATACAAGTAAGTTATTGACCCCTGAATCATTCAATGATTATACAAGTAAGTCATTGACCCTGAATCATGCAATGATTATACAAGTAAGTCATTGACCCTGAATCATGCAATGATTATACAAGTAAGTTATTGACCCCTGAATCATGCAATGATTATACAAGTAAGTTATTGACCCCTGAATCATGCAATGATTATACAAGTAAGTTATTGACCCCTGAATCATTCAATGATTATACAAGTAAGTCATTGACCCTGAATCATGCAATGATTATACAAGTAAGTTATTGACCCCTGAATCATGCAATGATTATACAAGTAAGTTATTGACCCCTGAATCATTCAATGATTATACAAGTAAGTCATTGACCCTGAATCATGCAATGATTATACAAGTAAGTTATTGACCCCTGAATCATGCAATGATTATACAAGTAAGTTATTGACCCCTGAATCATGCAATGTTTATACAAGTAAGTTATTGACCCCTGAATCAGGCAATGATTATACAAGTAAGTTATTGACCCCTGAATCATGCAATGATTATAAAAGTAAGTTATTGACCCCTGAATCATGCAATGACTATACACGTAAGTTATTGACCCCTGAATAATGCAATGATTATACAAGTAAGTTATTGACCCCTGAATCATGCAATGATTATACAAGTAAGTTATTGACCCTTGAATCATGCAATGATTATACAAGTAAGTCATTGACATCTGAATCATGCAATGATTATACAAGTAAGTCAATGACCCTTGAATCATGTAATGATTATACAAGTAAGTTATTGACCCCTGAATCATGCAATGATTATACAAGTAAGTCAATGACCCTTGAATCATGTAATGATTATACAAGTAAGTTATTGACCCCTGAATCATGCAATGTTTATACAAGTAAGTCATTGACATCTGAATCATGCAATGATTATACAAGTAAGTCAATGACCCTTGAATCATGTAATGATTATACAAGTAAGTCATTGACATCTGAATCATGCAATGATTATACAAGTAAGTCAATGACCCTTGAATCATGCAATGATTATACAAGTAAGTCAATGACCCTTGAATCATGCAATGATTATACAAGTAAGTTATTGACCCCTGAATCATGCAATGATTATACAAGTAAGTTATTGACCCTTGAATCATGCAATGATTATACAAGTAAGTCATTGACCCTTGAATCATGCAATGATTATACAAGTAAGTCAATGACCCTTGAATCATGCAATGATTATACAAGTAAGTTATTGACCCCTGAATCATGCAATGATTATACAAGTAAGTTATTGACCCCTGAATCATGCAATGATTATACAAGTAAGTTATTGACCCTTGAATCATGCAATGATTATACAAGTAAGTCATTGACCCCTGAATCATGCAATGATTATACAAGTAAGTCAATGACCCTTGAATCATGTAATGATTATACAAGTAAGTTATTGACCCCTGAATCATGCAATGATTATACAACTAAATTATTGACCTCTGAATCATGAAATGATATTCATGTGAATCATGAAATGATTGTACAAGTGAATTATTTGTCCCTGAATTATGAAATGATTGTACAAGTGAATTATTTGTCCCTGAATTATGAAATGATTGTACAAGTGAATTATTTGTCCCTGAATTATGAAATGATTGTACAAGTGAATTATTTGTCCCTGAATCATGAAATGATTGTACTAGTGAATTATTTGTCCCTGAATTATGAAATGATTGTACAAGTGAATTATTTGTCCCTGAATTATGAAATGATTGTACAAGTGAATTACTTGTCCCTGAATCATGAAATGATTGTACAAGTGAATTATTTGTCCCTGAATTATGAAATGATTGTACAAGTGAATTATTTGTCCCTGAATTATGAAATGATTGTACAAGTGAATTATTTGTCCCTGAATTATGAAATGATTGTACAAGTGAATTATTTGTCCCTGAATTATGAAATGATTTTACAAGTGAATTATTTGTCCCTGAATCATGAAATGATTGTACAAGTGAATTATTTGTCCCTGAATCATGAAATGATTGTACAAGTGAATTATTTGTCCCTGAATTATGAAATGATTGTACAAGTGAATTATTTGTCCCTGAATTATGAAATGATTGTACAAGTGAATTATTTGCCTCTGAATCGTGAAATTACATACAGGTGAATTATTTGTCCCTGAATCATGAAATGATTATACAAGTATATTACAACTGCAGAAGTAGCAGCTTAGCAAAACACCTGTTCCCTCTTTTTCTTTTGAAGCTATTTGTGACACAGGTCACAAAAACAGCTGTTTTGACTTCTTTATCATGTCAATCAATCAGTTTAGAACCTGGCCGTCGCTAATTTGGGCGGGTCAGTTGTTATGGTTTTAATCGATTGGCCGACCAGCTGTCAGTTATTCCATGTGTCTTGCTGCTACAAATAAAACAAATTTATCTTCAGTTTTTATGACCAGGTCCAACACAAATCGGACTGAACAGCCACATCAGAATGCAAGTGCCTTAAATTGCAAATTAAGGAAGTAAATGAATTTTACTATCCATGAATCCAAAGCAAAGGCGCTGATTAGCTGCATGATTACCGCGCAGCTGATCTGCATCTATACAAAACTCATGAAGCGTCTCTTACAAAAATAACTGACTCGATTAATCAGACAAAAGATGCGGGGCTAATTTTTCTGACGCATTGATTCTCCGCCTTCCAAGTTTTTGCATGCACCTGTGATGAAAAGATCTACTTCTGTTTATGGTATTCGGTTTCTTTGTACTTTGACAAGCTTGTCACTTGTGATGCAAAATCTTCAGTGGCGGTCCTTTGAGTTGTGATCCTTTGGCCACTAAATAAATTGACAGAAATGTCTGGTTTTGCTAAGCTGCTACTTGCGCGGTTGTATTTGCCTCTGAATCATGTAATGGTATAGAAGTGAATTATTCGCCTCTGAATCATTAAAGTCAGCCTCAAAAATGCTGATTTTGGCAGATTATATTAGCTTCTCTGATTTGACTTTTGTTTATCTGAAGACAATTCACCATTTAAACTTGAACTTGTTAATATTTTAAAAACATACTGTAAGTTTCTAGATTTGCATTTCTACAATATAGTATTTTGGAAATTTTGGCAGTTCACCCATGTATGTATTTTTATTTGTCAGAATATTCAAGCATCTGATGAAGGTTGGTACCAATGTGTCATGGCTAATTCCGTGGGAAAGTTTACCCATGTATATATTTTTATTTGTCAGAATATTCAAGGATCTGATGAAGGCTGATGGCTAATTCCGTGGGAAAGTTCACCCATGTATATATTTTTATTTGTCAGAATATTCAAGGATCTGATGAAGGCTGATGGCTAATTCCGTGGGAAAGTTTACCCATGTATATATTTTTATTTGTCAGAATATTCAAGGATCTGATGAAGGTTGGTACCAATGTGTCATGGCTAATTCCGTGGGAAAGTTTACCCATGTATATATTTTTTTTTGTCAGAATATTCAAGGATCTGATGAAGGCTGATGGCTAATTCCGTGGGAAAGTTCACCCATGTATATATTTTTATTTGTCAGAATATTCAAGGATCTGATGAAGGCTGATGGCTAATTCCGTGGGAAAGTTTACCCATGTATATATTTTTATTTGTCAGAATATTCAAGGATCTGATGAAGGCTGGTGGCTAATTCCGTGGGAAAGTTTACCCATGTATATATTTTTATTTGTCAGAATATTCAAGGATCTGATGAAGGCTGGTGGCTAATTCCGTGGGAAAGTTTACCCATGTATGTATTTCTATTTGTCAGAATATTCAAGGATCTGATGAAGGCTGGTGGCTAATTCCGTGGGAAAGTTTACCCATGTATGTATTTTTATTTGTCAGAATATTCAAGCATCTGATGAAGGCTGGTGGCTAATTCTGTGGGAAAGTTTACCCATGTATGTATTTTTATTTGTCAGAATATTCAAGGATCTGATGAAGGCTGGTACCAATGTGTGGTGGCTAATTCCGTGGGAAATGTATCAGAAAATGCATTTATTAAAGTTCAGGGTGAGTACCTTCTTTTTAAAACCCATTTAAACTGAATGGATTTTCCCATTATTATCCATTTGACAAGTCCATTTTCAAATTTAGGGTTGTTGGGTACTTTTCATTTTTACTCAATTTTTTAAGTAAAACAGTGAAGACCCTGATCAGATGTCACATAATGCGGCATCTGATCTGGGTCTGCATTGTTCTGATGTTCCATAAAAAGGACAGAAGGTTGATTTAATTTTCTCTTAAACTATAAAGTGTCACCTAAAATTTGCAGCAGATGGCATTTCTATGTTTTGTTGGTACTAATGTCAAGCCTTTATTTTCTCTGAAAATATAGAAGTATAATCCATAGGTCCAGGTAAGGACATTTTTTTAGCATTAAATTGTAATTATTCTCTCACCCATCAATTTTAACATCTGTTTTGCGTGCTCATTGAGTACCCACAACATATGTTTTGGTTGAGAAATAAGAAAAATAATTTCCATTATGCACTCTTATCTGGAGGCTTGTTAATAATAATAAATAATAATAATAATCTCATGATTAGCGCTTAAAGAGTTGATATCAATGTGTGTATTTAGGTGTTGAATTATATTGTTGAATATTGAGCCAAGTTCAAATAACCCTTGCCTGAATTCGTAAGGGTGGCCCTGTCATATGAACAAATAGGAGCCGCTGTGGTGTAGTGGATAAACCACTTGCCTTGTACCCAGGGTCCCCAAGTTTGATCCCCGGCTCCTCCAGTCTGTCGGATGAGACTCTAAGCTGTGGCCCCATCTCCATATGATGAGTAGTTAAACACAAACTCACTCACTCATATGAGCAAATGCCAAATACAAGTTTCTAGATTGTTCAGCTAATTAGGAAAGACATCACTGGTTTATAACTCAGGTGACAGATAATCATACCACGATAGCTTCACTTTCCATTGACTTCACATTTGAGTCTGATTATATGCAGGATTTTTAAAATATTGAAGAGCAACGTGCATTTTGCTATTTTGGCCCCCCCCCCCCCCCTATGAGGCAAAAAAAGAAAAAGTTATTTTTCATCAATTTCTTCTAATAAGTTTATTAGAACAATAGCCAAAGTGTAAAAGGCTGGAATAAATTCTACTTTTACCATTTCCTATGGTAACAAAAATGGCGGCCAAAATAGGCTGAAATTAGGAAAGCCACAATTTTGGAGCAAATTTGAGACATCTTAAAGCCTTAAATTTGGTCCAAAATGACAATTTCTCTATTTAAGCCTATTTTGTCGGCCATTTTTGTTAACATAGCAACAGTAAAATTTAAATACATGCCAGAATTTTACACTTGGGATATTATTCTAATTTACCAATCAGAAGAAATAGGTGAAAGGCAACTTTCCGTTTTTCACTCCAGAGGGGGCCAAATTAGCCTCTTAATGCATGTAGTATTGACATGTCCCACTTAATGCAATGTGGGAATGGCTTTGTTTAGTTTTTTCTTAAAGCCGACATTGGGTTCAAATATTGAATGATGATATAGCATTGTGATACGTAGTATTTCATTTGTATGTAGTTTACTAAGTTATGTTTTTGGAGTTTTGAGAGGATTGCACAGGTTTAATACCTTTTATGCATTGAACCTATGAAATACACAAATTCTAACTCTTTTTATCTCCTAGTGTCATCTGCTGATAACTTTTGTAAACAGTTTGGACCCACATCAGGCCCAACAAAACATTGGTCAAAATCTGGATCCAATCTGTTAGACACTCAGATAGTATTCCTGAAAGATTTTTTTTAAAAAGTTGATTTTGAAAAAAAATAGCAGACTGCAAAAAGGCATGAAAAATTTCCCAGGGAGCAAAGAGTTAAAATGTTCCAAAATCTTAATTCGTATATGGCTCTTTTATGTAACAAGAAGGCATAATCAATCATTATCAGAATCAAAAGCTAATGTTTCGACATTTACTTAGCATGATTCTCGCATACCAAATACAAATGAATGATTCTTGTGTTTTTAGAACCTCCAAGGATCATTCGTACAAACAGTCCACAGACCACAGTCATCTATTCAGATGTTACATTAACCTGTCAATCAAGTGGGGATCCACCTCCAATATTACACTGGATAAATCCTATTGGTCAGGAAGTAGCTGCAGGTCCAGCCTTCCTTATATTAGACAACACCCTCCAGATAGTTTCAGCCAATCAGGAAACAGATGGTGGAAACTGGATGTGTAGAGCTTGCAATCTATTGGGTTGTGATGAAGCCTATATAGAAGTGAGAATTGAAGGTTTGTATAGTGGCACATATTGAGCAAATTTGAGCCCGCGACATGAGATTTCCAACAATGTGGTATGTGCGACCAGCAAAGCCTCAGATCAGCCTGTGCATACGTGCAGTCTGATCAGAGCCTATATTAGTCGCTTGAATATTCTCTGAGTTAAACTTCTGACTGAACATCTTTGGAGTTTCTAAGCTTAAATGGAGGCTGCTGTGGTTCATCTGAGTCTACACTTGTCAAAATGCCACATTGTGGGAAATCACATGTTGCGACACAATTTCTTGGTTTCACAACAGTGAGCGAATAATCACCACTTTATCTAGCTGTTAAAACACTAATGAAATTTTCATTGAAGTTACCTTACATGAACAAACATTCTAACTGAATGTATTTATAAATATAAATTATCTAAACTATCCTGTGTTCCCCATGATTATTTTTTTTAGTGGCAATATCCTGAAAAGATTGATGTCTTACTATGGAAGAAGAAGAGGATGTCTGCATATTTGAATGATGTCTTAGCAGAAGTTGTTATGACAACTGGAGAATTTAACTGCAAGTGAAATTTGTGTATAGCCAATATTTAGTCTAATTTGAAAACAGGCACTTGTACACACAAATGTCAGTCCTGATCTGGATCCAAATTGTTTGACATTGATGGTATTCCTGAAAAGTTAGTTTTGAAAAAAAATCAGCAGACAATAGAAAAGCATGCAAAATTACCAAGCATACAAAGATGATGATCAGAGGTATGAATGGGTGAAAGTTTTCAGGATTATTCCTGAATTCAGGATTTTGAGGCTGACTTTCCATAAAAGTCAGCCTCAAAATGCTGAATGCTGCAGGTAATAATAGCTTATCTGATTTAGTTTCAAGTTATCTAAAGGTATTTGACCATTAAGCTTGGAATTTTTGATAATTTAGAGGCATACAGCTAGTTTTAAATTCTGATTTTCTAAAGTTCAGGATATTGGAATGGGTATGCCATAGCAGTATGTAATTATTTAGTCTTTTTTATCATTTAGGTCCTCCATTTATACACAGCATAAATGCCAGCGAAACTTCAACATCTGTCGTTCTGGATTGTTGGACGTCTGGAGAACCACAGCCAAGTGTGATATTTACCTACCAAGGTCAGGATGTGACCTTGAACTTTGAAGGTCACAGGATTGTGGGTAGTATGTTATATATAGATAAAGACGCAGTGATGCCCGGCTATGTGTGTGTGGCTGAGAATAGAAATGGTGAAGACCAAGAGGAGGTTTCTGGTAAGAAACGTTGGGGTCTGGTGAAAGTTAAGTCTTTAACAGCCAGTGTCATCTTCTTTGCAAACAGTTTGGACCCAGATTAGGCCCAACAAAATGTTGGGACTAATCTGGATCCAAAATGTTTGACATTCTGATGATATTTCTGAAAAAAAAAAATGAAAAATATTAATTTTGAAAAAATCAGCAGATGACAAAAATTAATGCTTAATTGTGGTTAAAACCGTAGACATATTTTTTGCAAGGTGTATTTGGTTTCAGGGTTTTCATCAAGGTAACCCTCAAAGCTTTCTACTTAGCTGCAGAGACTAGCTGTAATTTTGCAACTTCAGATTTAGCAAGTTATGGTTTCCAGAAAATGAATAACGAAGGCACTGATCAGAATGCATTCATACTCTGTATGTTACTGTTGTATGTGAACAACAACTCTGCTGCACAGGCTTGTTTGCACCTTTGTTGTTCTCATACAACAGTTACGGAGTTTCTTTTAAAGTGGCTCATTTGTCAATATGCCTATTTATAGAAGCTCAGTGTTTGTGTTTGGTAGAGTGCTCGACTTGATACCAGTGGGTCGCTTGTTCAAGGCACACACAATAATTTGATATTCAATATTTAATCATATTAACAATTTTGTTGAATTTTAAAGCTGACCAGCTGATTCGCTGTTTGAAGCATATTGTACGTGCAAGTGAGTATAATAAGCTGTCGGTTATATTTTGTTGTTCTTTCGGTTTTAAATGATTGCAGAAATCTAAAGATTCATTAAAGGTTTGCTTTGAAAATGTATATATTTGATTTTAGTCATCTTAAGATTTTGATATACATTATAGCTGTCTTTATATCCAAGTATTTTAGATTGAGCTATTATTCTATTTATAATTTGCAGTTCCAGGTAGAATGCCAACACCGTCAGTGATCAGTTCAACTTCAAGGGAGGTAACCATGAATTGGTCAGTTCCAGTGAAATTGGGTAACCTCCCTTTACTAGGCTACCAGCTTGAGGTTACATCGGACCTTGGTGACACCTGGCACAGAAGTGACAAGCTCTACATATCTACTAATGGCAGCTTCACGGGTTTGAATCCTAATACCTTCTACCAGGTCCGTGTTGCTGGTGTCAATATCCTGGGTGTTGGAATATTCAGTGATTTGTCTGAAACAACCAGGACAAGTGCAGATGGTAGGTGACTTACAGTAAAACCTGTGTAAAACCGCCACTCTCAAAAAGATGGAAAATTGGTTTTCAAGACCAATTATCGCTTAATGCAGGTCAAAAGTATTGCAGAATGCTCCAAAGGGAGCATTCTGCAATACTTTTGACCTTCATTAAGCTACTGTCATTAAGATCTTCGTTTTGTCTATTTTTGAGTGGGCGTTTTACACAGGTTTTACTGTATCTTACAATTATCATGATTGGACCATTAAGTGTACTGTGCACATATACTTACTCAAAATTATTTACCCTCCTGTGAAATTAGTACAGATCTGGATCAGCTGGCTTTTTGCGATTACAGTAAAACCTGTGTAAAATGGCCACTCAAAAATAGACAAAACAAAGATCTCAATAACAAATGGTAGCTTAATGAAGGTCGAAAGTATTGCAGAATGCTCCCCTTGGAGCATTCTGCAATACTTTTGAACTGCATTAAGCTATAATTGGTGTTGAAAACCAATTTTATGTCTTTTTGGGAGTGGCCGTTATACACAGGTTTTACTGTATGTTATTAACTTGTTATAGTCTGATGCACCATTCTCTTTCTTAGTTTTTAGACTGTTGTGTTTTCAGAATATAATTCATTGTATCTTATGGTTTTAGTGAAATTGGCAATATGTTGCATTGACCAGAGCGTACTCTGTAAAAAAAATAGTATATGAGTATGATCAGGAAATACCATTATCACAGACTGCAGACAACCCCATAGACTCAAATTTACCAAATGGATTTTTAACTGTCAAGGCACGTGATAAAGCTTCTTACTCTAATGTTGAAAGGTAACTAATACAGCCCTGAAAATGATCTTATTGTGTCCATATTAGAGTATGTGTGATAATTCTGACTGCAGTAGGTTTAGGCTTTTTAGGAGCATGAGAATTGTTGCACAGTCCATTAGTTCTCATGAACAGACTCAATACAACCGAGTCTGCTGTTTTCTAAAATTGTAGGTTTCTCTCTATTTCTGAAGGATCCATTTTTCCAGATTATTCATAGAGCCTAAAAATGGGAGGTGTGTGCATATAAGAGCATGTGTGGTAGTTCTGACTGCAAAAGGTATAATAGTGCATTTGTCGTAGAGCGAAAATATTTTACCTACCCCAGCCGGGAATCGAACCCAGGTTGCTGGATCTACAGGCAAACACTCTACCACGTCGCTGTAAAAGCCGGCTTCTACCGCAAGGCAGTAGAAGTGTATTTATATATACCTAGACCCTTTGACATACACCCCCTCCAATTTGAAATTCGTCCCCGAATTTCTTGGTACAGGAATCACGTGAAATGAGACCAAGGGAGATATTTATGCACAAAACGGTCATAGGGTGGGTTATTTACGGTGGGCGCCATTGTTGTAGAGCGAAAATATTTTACCTGCCCCAGCCGGGAATCCAACCCAGGTCGCTGGATCTACAGGCAAACACTCTACCACGTCGCTGTAAAAGCCGGCTTCTACCGCAAGGCAGTAGAAGTGTATTTATATATACCTAGACCCTTTGACACATTGAAAATGGGGTGCATGTATATTAGAGCATGTGTGATCATTTTGAGTGCGATAGGTTTCATAGAGCATTAAATTGGGAGGTGTGTGTGGATATTAGATCATGAGTGATAGTTCTGACTGCAAAAGGTATAATAGTGCACTGGAAGTGGGGGATGCATGTATATTAGAGCATTTGTGATAATTATGAGTGTAGTAGGTTTCATAGAGTGTTAAAATGGGAGATGTTTTGCTGACTGCAAAAGGTGCACTGAAAATGGGTTGCATGTATATTCAAGCATGTGTGTTTATTCGGATAAATATGGTAAAAAAAAATCAAGATATAAATATGGTATAATTTTGTTGTTTCAGCTCCTTCCCAACCCACTAATGTAACTGCAAAGAAGAAAAGTGACTCAAGCATTCTTCTCTCCTGGGAGCCATCTCAGTTCCTTAATGGGGATATAGGTAAATTCATAGCCCTATTTAAATGTATACAATGTGAATAGGCAGTAAACATTCGAAAATTTTGAACACTAGTTACCTGCCAAAAAGGCCTAGACAAACATGGCAGACACTGATCAGACTGCTTCTGAAGAAGCAGTCTGATCTGGGTCTTCCTTGTTTGCTATTCTGACAAGCATTTTGTGAGTTCCAGCCCTGATTACCAGTGTTTTATTTGGGAACAGAATGAGAAAAGTGTTCAACATTTTGAACATTTACCATATCTCTTCTCACAGAGAAGGAAAAGAAGATGACAAGAAAAGGATGTCACAATTGTATAAACCACATGATTTGGGTGCGCCAATAAGGAAAGTGACAAACCTTAGCACCAACATATCACCACTGCATATCTAGCCATAAAGTGGGGCTAGAGATCAATATTTAGTTTGAGGCTTCATCTACTTCCATACTTTGTGTCTGCCTGCAGCAAAGACTCTGGGGAGACGGTACCTTTCAATAGGTCAATAGTTGATGGTCAATGAAATAAATGTCAAAATCTCATGGTCTGAATTAGGCCAAATATAAAATAAGTGTGTTTCGGGTAATGGGTCTGAAAATTTTAGGTAGGGTAGGCACACATTTTTTTATCTAGAAAAAAATACAATTTTATTCATTTTGAATGACACTTTGCCTTTCAAAATGCATTAAATTATATTTTTTTCAGAAAACCTGAAAAAATTTATAGGTTTCAACAGAAAGTTTAGGTAGTGTTGGGTAACCCTAAACATGGGTATTTTTTATTTGGCCTTATAGGAGTCATCTGAATGAGACTCTTCCAATGACTACCCAAACATATGATTTCATCAAAAAGACACATTTTGCAATTTTTCATTAAAAATGATCAATGAGACTTTTTTAAGTTCTGCACTCCTGGTTATGTGAGACAATTTTGACTATTTTGGGGATGGAAAAGCACATCTTGGCCTTTGGTAATGCAGTCAAAGCTTATTTATAGGTCTGTGTCTCTCCCTGTCTCTGTCACAACATGCTAGAACATGTTTTTATTTTTTTATTTATTTGCAGATAATAAAGGCACAGATCATCCTGTGTATTATGCACAGTCTGATAAGTGCCACTGTTGTTCATTATCTAGGAAGTAAAACAGCTATAATCGGGTGGTTGGCACATAAGGCAAAGTCGATTTCTATGTACAGTAAAACCTGTCTAAAATGGCCACTCTCAAAAAGCAGGTCAAAAGTATTGCAGAATTCTCCCCTTGAGCATTTTGCAATTAAGATCTCTGTTTTGTCTATTTTTGAGTGGTCGTTTTAGACAGGTTTTACTGTAGTCCAAAAGTACACATGAATGGCATGAAACTCTGTTATGTGGAGGAAAATATGGTTTAATATGAGATAAGAAGCATTTAGTCATTAAGATGAAATCTTGCACTTCAGAAAAACTAGTTTCGTTCTCCTCTTCTGCCATACAAAACAACAATTCAAGTTGGCTGACAATAAGTTGTGAATATATTAAAAAGTATTTGTCACAAGTTTTGGAATAGATGTTTGCTTTTCAAATGTTATAAAAATGAAAAATAACACAGCATCCCTGAAATTGGAAATGGACTTGTACATTTGATAAGGGCGGGAAAGCCCATTCAGCATTTGTGGGTTAATCCTTTACTTCATAATAAAGCCTTTTGAGGCCTTTGAAATAACCTTACCTTACCTTAATCCTGGTTTGAGATTTAGAATGCAGATAATTTCCCAGTTCCTGGGTTAAGCTGCAGTTGGCTTGTCCTTCTCACACCAGATCTTCAGGCTTCTCTGTTCTGGGGATCGATGCCTTCTAGGTTGCACACATCAACATCCGCTTTAACACACTCACTCCAAGACTTCCTTGGTCTCCCACGTCCTCTAGGGCTAGGGATGGCGATACTGGTAATTGAATTTGAAAATATAGAACATGGAGCATTTGCTCTTTTGGAGCAAATGCTCCATTTTCCATATTTTCAGAAGTATTCAAGACCTTAATTAATTTTTTCTTGAATTTTTTCAATGTTGTCTAAAAATAGAAAATGATGTCATGATCTAAAAATAGCCTATGGAGTAAAGGGTTAAGGTAATATGTAAGGGTAAATATGGAATTAATATTTCAGGTGATATTGAATACAGATACAAAGTGAGCATTCCATCTGAAGTTAAGAGCAACAATGAAGGGGAAGAAGTGCCTTCTGGGATGGCAGGAGATAACCAGACCGAGACCGTGTACGAGGCCGGTAGTGTACCAGCCAATACAACATTACATGTGTTAATAGAAGGATTGACTGATTCTACTGTTTATGCTGTCTCAGTCTGGGCAGTGAATGTACAAATAAACAAGTCTAGTGAACCAGTCATAGTTTTTGCAGACCTCACTCTAACAGGTACTTTAACCCTTGTCCTGCTGAACCTGGATTTATCCATTACATCTAGGATCCACACTGTTTTCCACTCTGCTTGTGGATACAGTAAAACCTGTCTTAAGCGACCACTCAAAAAATAGACAAAACAAAGGTCTTAAAGACAAATGGTAGCTTAATGAAGGTTGAAAGTATTGCAGAATGCTCCCCCTTGGAGCATTCTGCAATACTTTTGACCTGCATTAAGCGATAATGGGTCTTGAAACCCAATTTTTAGTCTTCTTTTTGAGTGGCCGCTCAAGACAGGTTTTACTGTACATGCTAAAAATTGGAATCTTGCAAGTTGATTGGATGAAAATTGGGGAGGAGTGTAGCACATAAAAATATCAACCACATGATAAGAGTTAACACAATAGTTTATTATCAATATTCTGTTGTTTTTTTTTGTTTTTTTTTTTCAAATTATCATATTTATTCCACGAAACCTCCTTCTCTAAAATGCCCCCAACACCTCTTGTCTGTGTAGCTATAAGGATTTAAACACCATTTTCCCATTGAAAGTTTTGGTATTTATTCTGTGATAAGGACCCAAAGCTTCATCATTATACTATAATTTGTTTTTGCTCACTGTAGTGACAGTTTAATATTTACATTTTCAAAGAAAGTCTTTAATGAAGCTTCAGAATTTCACTAACATCCAAAACCTCAGTTATAACAGAAATATAACAGACAGCTAGCTAAGTTCACTTGCAAATGCAGTACGCTTCAAACAGTGAATTCATTCGCCAAGAGTGACACTGTAGCTGTGATTGACAAGCTACATGTCCGCTCCATTGGATGTAGACCTGAATTCACTCTGATTGTTACATGAAATCGATTTCTTAAATTTGGAGCTGAGTACATACCAATTTATTCCCATAATAAAGGGAACACACATTTTGGCCAACGTATATGAAACTGGTACTAAGTACATACATCATATCTAGCTATGCAGTGTGACTACATATGTTATGTTTGTCTGAACTTGTTCCCGACTGTTTATATGAAAAGATAAAAGACTGCACAGATGTGCTGCTGGTACTATACCAAAAACCCTAAAATGCCACTGAAATTTTGGCGCAGACAACTTTTTCAAATAAAATTACTTCTTTGAAAGCCCAAGTAATGTTTAATATTCCATGTAAATCACAGGCCTCCAGATAAAAAGTGTGTAATTGAAAATTATTTATTTTTCAACCAAAACATATTTTGTGGTGCTCAAAAGAACCATCTAAATGAGAAGGTCAGACTTGGGGTCAATTACTTTGGAAAAGTAATTAATTACTTACAATTACATTGGAAATTGTTCAATTAAATTACAATTACATGGCTTTTGAGCAAAGTAATTAATTACGTACAATTACTTTGCCAAATGTAATTAATTACATTACAATTACATTTCACTGCCACTCAGATAGCTTCATCAGATTTTAATTTCAGAGATATTTGAAATGAGTTAAAATCTCCTAAAAGTCTGAGTAACCTTGATATTCTAAATTCAATATATGCCTATTAGGTTGATTTTATTTTTTCCTCTTGTATCAAATTATTGTCAATTGATGCAACTTAAAAGAAATGAAATGTACAAAATCAGCTGTTGTTTTCGTGATTGATGACATGATCTCACAAGAGAAAATACAGAAATTATTATTATTTTTTGTTTGGGGGGGATAAATTGCCAAAGTTCTCAAACTAGCTGTTAACCGCAGAACAAAGTTCAGGAATACACATTGGCTTGAGAAAAGTCTTACAACTGTAGACAATAAACCATGGAAATTATTTTGTAAAACTAGCTTAAATGCCTGAAAATTGTTGTGTTGTTAAAATAATCTGTGTGGCCCTATGATTTCTGAAAGTTGGCAAAAAGTACAAAAAGAAATATCAGATGGTGACAAACTAAAATATTACTAGCCTGTTTAAATACTGGCTTGGCAAGCAAGTGGGCGCTAGTTCGGTCACCGCTGGAACAGCTATTTTATTTTTATGAGTGTAGGACAAAATCCCCCCGGACAAAACCCCCCCTGCTCATTTTTGTATACGTGGACAAAATCCCCCCCATGAATTTTACAACTAGGACATAATCCCCCCTGCTGAATTTTACAACTAGGACATAATCCCCCCGCTGAATTTTACAAGTAGGACATAATCCCCCCCCCTTATATTACAGCATACATCATACCATGTAACTAATTTGGATCCAGCTTGTAAGTCCTGATCTGGATCCAAACTGCATGACAGCATGATAGTGTTTTGAAACAATAAAATTATAAAATTTACTCATATATAATTAAGCAATCACTCTCAAATTAAATTGTAAATGTGCTAAAATTTAAAAAAAAAATTTGTGGCTTTTCCATGGGTAGAAACCAGTACTGGGCCGGGAGGGCCCGGTTTATGATTTGTGTGTTGGGAGGGCCCGGTTTATGATTTGTGTGTTTATTATATGACGGGAACTCCCGAAGGCTTAACCATAAGTGGTTTTATGGAGAAGCCGGGAATGGAACCTGCCACCCCCGGTTTACAAGGCAGAGCGCTTATCCACTACACCACAGGGGCTTCTCAAACTGTGTATGGTCTAATTGAGTGACTCACTAAGGTCAATTAACTTTCTGATTGCCTAATTAACAGTTACTCAATTATAGGTGTTAATTTTTAAAAACTTAATGGTTTGAAATGCTGATATAGATGAATATAATGATGGGAGATCAAATGGTGTTTGTATGTTATTGAATAAAATGTAATTAAAATTCTTTGTCCTTTTATTATAACAGTAACAATTAGCTGATGAATTGCATGATTATCTGAGTAATCATCATTTTCATGCTTTGTTCCAAATAATTCAGGACCCCTATCATGCTGTCATGCATTTTGGATCCAGATCAGGACTTACAACCTGGGTCCAAATTAGTTACATGGTATGATGTTTGCTGTAATATAAGGGGGGGGGATTATGTCCTAGTTGTAAATTCAGCGGGGGGGATTATGTCCTAGTTGTAAAATTCAGCAGGGGGGATTATGTCCTAGTTGTAAAATTCATGGGGGGGATTTTGTCCACGTATACAAAATTGAGCAGGGGGGGTTTTGTCCAGGGGGGATTATGTCCGTATCCCTATTTTTATTTATTGTTATTATATTAACAATGATGGGCCCCAGGTCACTGAATGAGTAAAATTCAATTTAATTTTCTGAATCACATTTTATGATTATTAATTTATGATGATGATTATTATTATTATTATTATTATTATTATTATTATTATCATTATCATTATCATTATTATTATTATTATTATTATTATTATTATTATTATTAAAAATGGCAAATGAGCAGTTCAGTTTAAGGGCTTTATAGAGTGTACTGGATAGATTGGGTCATGCACCTTAGCATATGAGTGTGTTGATCCTAGGTGTGAAAATTTAACAAAATGCCTCCAAGGAGTCAATTCACTAACCAACATTATTGTCTGAGTAAATACTATTGTTGAGATTTTCACACCTTCTTTGTTTTTGTATTGTTTTGGTAGGTTGATTGTCACAAAGCCATATCTTTTATAAGCAGATGGACAAAGAATAAATAATTTGCTTAAAAAAGGAATAAACGAAGAAACATACAGTTTGTGTCTGCAGTAAAATTGTTATATTCTATTTTTATGTCTATAGATACTAGCATGACTAGTCCCAATTCTCATTTGTTTCATGTTGCATTCAACAAGTACAGCAAATGATATATTCATTTACAAAGGCCAAGAGCAATTCATTTAACTGTATTTTAAGTTTCTATGATATTCTTAAGTAACTGCATGAAGCTCATAACTGATCTGAAAAGTAATTAAAAAGTAATTGAAAGTAATTGTTAATTACACCCATTTTTGGCCATGTAATTAATTACATTCAATTACTGTAATTAAAGAAATGTCTTAATTACAATTACATGCAATTACTTTAGAATATGTAATTAAATTACAATTAATTACAATTACAATTTTAATTACCCCAACTCTGGAGAAGGTTCTTTTGAGCACCAAAAACATATGCTTAACTGGATCGATAAAAAAAATAATTACAATTTTATGCTAATTTGTTTTTCTTACCTGGACCTATGAATCACATGAAATGCCAAGCTGATTACTCTCCAAAAATTGTTTTCACAAAGCTAGTCGGAGCTGCAATTGTGATTCATGTTTTAAGTATGGTAGATGTACCAGTATTGTGGGTAGCTCCTGAAATTATGGTATGAGAGAAAAGACACCTTCATTTTTCTACTCCTAGAAATTGAGCAATGAAATTTCATCAGTAACCGAATCAATTAGATTTGCTTGTCATCTAATAGCTATCCAGCGACATGACGTCACAAATGAGGTCATTATGACGTAATTATCTTCGACCGTGACAGTCGCCATTTTACGAATTTCAGAAAGCTAACGATGACAACAAGCAGCTTAAATTGATCGTCACATGAATAAATTGAAATGTTGTTTCGGTAAAAATTGACTGACAACCCATTAGGTTAGAATAAAGCTATAAATCGGTGGCATTTTATTGACAAAAAATTCAGCACTTATTTATAAAAACCTGGATTTGCGACGGTTATCACGAAAACTGGGGCTTGTTTGGAAAGTGACCCAGCCCGGAATCGATCTGGATTTAACCTGTCAGCACATTAATGGTGTGTAATGATTATCAAATGTAGTGGAGATATGTATATCCAAATATTTTTATTAAAAAATAATCATATGTCATAACAAGATTTTCTTTGAAACCTTAAAACCACCAAAACTGGTACAACCAGCATACAAAGGTATGACCTAATTCAAGGAAAACATGCTTAATTTATGTTTCAGGTTTGTCTGAACCATCGTCATTCTCCCCTGATGCAGTTATAGGAATAGTATTTGGTATTCTTGGTGGAGTTATATTAATCATGGTGATAGCCTTTATTGCCACCCAGATAAGACATATGAGGAAGACAGAGAGTCTATCCCTTGTCAAACACAAGCTCTCTCTTGATCAGTTCTACTTGGAAAAAACAAAGTGAGTACCTATATTTGAGTAGTTCAACCGTTATCCTGGCAATATTTTTTTTGCATGATACAATAAAGCCTGTCTTAAGCGTCCACTCTCAAGAGAAGACCAAAAATTGGTTTTCAATACCGATTATCGCTTAATGCAGGTCAAAAGTATTGCAGAATGCTCCCAGAGAGCATTCTGCAATACTTTGGACCTTCATTAAGCTACCATTTGCCTTCAAGATCTTTGTTTTATTTATTTTTGAGTGGCCGCTTAAGACAGGTTTTACTGTATTGCTGTCTGCTTTTTATGTCTGCTGTATATATTCAAGTGTACTTTAGACTAGATTTTATCATGGAAGTAAACACTATGAACCCTGATCTGGGTCCATATTGTTTGCAGTATAGGCTATCTAAGAACAGAAGCAGATGAGAGAGCAGACGACTGGCAGGAAAAAGGTAAACCATTGTAGTGCAGGAATCAATTTACTCAAAAAGGAAAATTCTAAGCGAACAAAAGAGTTCCAAATCGTATCATGGATCTGTTTGATTAATTTAATCAAACAGAAAATCTGAGTCAAATAAAATAGTACCACATCTTTGCACGAAATACTCAAGCAGTAAAACCTTGCTTTGGCAAATAAAATAGTTCCACATCACAGAGTTAATTATGCAAAGGGGAAAGCAAATTATACAAGCTGGATGACTATAGGCAAATAAGATAGTTCGTTATCATAGAGCAATTACTCAAACAGGAAAAAACTCATTCAACTTAGATAGTTCCATAGCATGAAGCAAATTGCTCAAATAAAATAGTTCCATTGTATGGAGCAAAATATTTAAACAGGAAAATCTCAAGTGAATAAAATAGTTCCATACTATGTTTTGTCATTTGACTAAGATATCAGCATTCATCAGCAGGATTAAAAGTTGACTGTACAAATATAGACTAATATCTCTGCTTCTTTCAGATTTTGACCAGATTCATTGAATATTCATTAGTCCCATACCTGTTTCACTGCTGATTAACTTTGCAAACAGTTTGGACCCCGATCAGGACCAACAAAATGTCCATCCTTATCTGCATTTATACCGTTTAACAATCTGATAGTGTTGCTGAAGGATTTTTAGAAAAAGTTTTTTATGACATATTTTTTATTTTTATTACAGGAATTTATATGGGAAAAAATCGTCAAGATTTTCAATGAAGCGTACCAGCAGTCAAGGTTTCTATAAGTTTGATAATGATGAAAGTTTCCATGGTTCAGCAGCCCCTGTCAGCAAAGAGAATGGATCTGCTCACAAAGACAAGTAGGATAATTTTACACTTTTTATCACATGACATTGTGTTTAGGAGTGAAAAAATGCCATGTTTTAAAATCTAAACCACTAGTTGTTTACATAAATGTATTTAGTAACATTATATAGTGATGTCCATTATCAATGTTGCAAATTTGACAAAATGCAATTTCAAAGTGACTTTTATATCATATGATAAATAGAATCTAATCTTTGTTTTCCTTAATGACAGAGAACTCCACTCAAAAATTCAGCACAATTGGAAAAGTAGTTAAGAAGACATTTTAAATTAGGATCAAGCCATATTAGATATGGTGATGCCCCAAGATGTTCACCTGATCTAAATGAAATAGTGCCAAAAATTTACTTTAATTTAGAACATTCCTACTGAACCTTCTTAGATTTTTTAGAAACATTTCCCACACCTGGCTAGGAATTAAGGCTGGGTTGTACCAGTACAAGACCAATCCTCTTATCACTGAGCCATGGATTTAACATTCTGACACAGTTCTCATAGATTTATTATAAAGTGAAAGCTATGTGAAATTTATGTGTACATAATCCAAGTAATCCTTATAAAGTTATATATCCTGGTTGTTACGACAATCACTCTGATTGCCATAACAACCAGGATATATAACCCTAAAAGTAAACATTGTATATCCAGATCAGCCGGCTTCTGAAGAAGCAGGCTGATGAGGATCCACATTGTATTCCATGCTGCCAGTAAATCCATTGTGATAAATGGAGTCAAGCATCTGGACTAGTTATAATTTTGAAGCATATTAACCCTTTTCATCCTGGAAACCAGTAAACAGGTACTTTGGCAAACAGCGAATATCCAGATGGAATGCCAAATTAGGCGGCATTTCATCTAGATCTGCACTGTTTGCTAAGATTAAAACAATCTTTAGGGACATAGATACATCATAATTTAGAAATTTTGACCTGTGGCCCCTTCAAACACAAAATGGACTATCCCATACTTATTGTATCGATATGTTTCGGAAAATCCATCTGAATAAAAAAGGATTAATTTAATCAGCAGTACATGAGTCAGTTGGTATTTTGCTTTTTCTGAATTTGAGTTATTGAGAGTTCAATGTTTATCTTTTCTAGGTGTGAAGATGGAGATGTTCTTCTTACAGCCAAAAATCCTTTGTATGACTCCGAGTTTAAGGTAGGTGGTCAGTTGAATAAATAAAACCAAAAAATCAATAAATAATGGTTGACAGATTTTCGGGAAATATTATGATGTCCATAACAAAGTTGCATACATAATGACAAAATTATAACCTTTGTACGGTAGAAATGAGATTTTAAAGTAATCTTAATGTCATATGATAAATAGAATCTAACATTGGTGCTCTTGTATTATTGGATTTATTAAATTTGTTGCGAAAAAGAGATAAAATGCTCGACAAGCCTCCCTTTTTATCTCTTTTCCCCAACTTGTTTAATAAATTCAATAAAACATGAGCACTCATGTAAGATCCTCTATAAATATAACCAAGAAATGCCACACAGATCACAGACCAACTCCCCGGGACCAACTTTTGTCACCCAGAGTAAGAGTCCTATAAATTATCAATGATTTAGCTCACTAATATGAACTTGGGCAAACAAACAAATAAAAGACAACTTTTTGTAAATCACTTTAGTTTTTCCAGGATAATTCTTTAACCATAAAATATTTTTAGATATCAATACTGTTAAAGTTCCAGGCCAAATTCTGCCTTTAATTGGCAAAACACAGAAATTGGGTTTGAATCCTGGTAAAAGAAGTAAAGGGAGAGCGCCATATTGTCCAAACTTTGAAAGTTTTTCAGGTATAAACATTGAAAAATACAAATGTTGTGTATAGGCATGCTTGACATGTGGTACCTTTGAATCGGCTTTACATGTACTTTTGGTTTAAACAATAATTATACCCCCCGCAAACTTTGTTTGTAGGGGGTATACTGTTTTCACATTGTCCGTCCGTCCGTCCGTCCGTGTGTCCGTGCGTCTGTGTGTCCGTGCGTCCGTCCGTCCGTAACGTTTTGTTTCCTTAATAACTCAAAGAGTCATTGCTGGATTTTCATCAAACCTTGCAAACATGTTCATATATGCAAGACAAATACTTTAGACAAAAAAGTAAGGGCTAGGGGCCAATTCTATTTGAGTTATTTCCCTTTGTAGTTCTAAATGGCTTTTAATATAGGGCTTTATGCTTATTCTATTATAGGCCATTGCTGGATTTTCATCAAACCTTGCAAACATGTTCATATATGCAAGACAAATACTTTAGACAAAAAAGTAAGGGCTAGGGGCCAATTCTATTTGAGTTATTTCCCTTTGTAGTTCTAAATGGCTTTTAATATAGGGCTTTATGCTGATTCTATTATAGGCCATACACGGGCCGATCAACTCCTACCACAGCTTTTGATGGAACAATTTGATACTTTGCCTATACAATGTAGACACAATGAACATATGCATGAAGGAGTTTGGTTCAGAAAAAATAATTTTTGACTAAATGACAGCTGTGAGAACTTAGACCGATTTTCCCTTCTTGGGCTTTTGTATATGCATAGATGGTGCCTTCATGGGCTGATCAAGTCCTACTACAGCTTTTGATGGAACAATTTGATACTTTGCCGATACAATGTAGACACATTGAACATATGCATGAAGGAGTTTGGTTCACAAAAAATAATTTTGACAAAATGACAGCTGTGAGAACTTAGACAATTATTCCCTAATATGGCTTTTGTATATGCATTGATAGTGCCTTTATGGGCCAATCAACTCCTACCACAGCTTTTGATGAAGCAATTTGATACTTTGTCAATACAATGTAGACACAATGAACATATGCATGAAGGAGTTTATAATTCTTGTTGAACTTAGACAATTATTCCCTTATATGGCTTTTGTATATGCATGGATAGTGCCTTTATGGGCCAATCAACTCCTACCACAGCTCTTGATGGAGCAATTTGATACTTTGCCGATACAATGTAGACACATTGAACATATGCATGAAGGAGTTTATAATTTTTGTTTGCACAGATTCTACTGAAATCTTCTTTTCAAAACTAAGGTCTTCTTGTTCGAACTATAACTTGCCAAGTTTTTTCACTGACTCTTACTGTGCGGGGGGTATCTAATAAGCATTGCTTATTGACTTTTTTCATTTATTCTGTAAATTTACAAGCATAATACAATTTATACAAATGTTAAGTGGTACAGGATTTGACGGTAAGCTGAAGCTTATATAAAAGTCATTTCCTTGTACTTTCAACATATTATAGCTCAGTATGATAACTAAACGGGCCTCGTCGCAAGAAAACCTGTCTTCAGAGGTTTGCGAACAACAAAGGTGCAGACCAGCCTGGGCAGTCTGATCAGCGCCTTTGTTATTAGCATTTTGAAAAGTACCAAATCTAAGCTTGCTATAAGCAAAATTTCAATTTTCTAGCTAGTTTCTGTAGCTGATTAGACTGGTTGCTTTGTTGGAAACCCGGAAGACATGTTTTGTCGCAACAAGGGCAAAATACTTTCTGCCAACCTCATGCAATTTCAACATTAAAAGATATTGTAATAAGCATTCTGATATTGGCCAGCTCATGAGATTTTTTGGGTACTTATCGCATTTCTGCAAAAGATTCCTTTTAACGCTCATACTAACATACGTGTATCCTCAAGAGCTAGAGGTCTATGTTATGGTCTGAGTCTTCATCTACATCCATACTTTCTCTCACGAATCTCAAAGCTGAACAGTCACTGCTCGACAATGTGATAAGTACCAAAGTTCATGTGCTTTCTTATATGTCTTATGTCATTGATTCTCTTTCAAAACAATCCAAAAAATCTGGATCTGTCATATAAGTTTATTTTTTAGAACTGTCATCACAAGAAAGTGATCTTCACAGTTTATTTGAAGTGTTACATTCCCTGTGCGTCTGTCTGTCCATCACAAATGGTGTAAAATCTTGTGAACACAACTCCTCCTACAATTTTATCAGGATCTTTTTGAAACTTTGCAGGTGAATTGGTGGTAACATGGATTTTTATTATAATAATGGAAATAATCTATGATCATTTATTTTTTCCCAAATGATGATTTTGCATGATGCTTTGCTGGATATGAAATTGATTGTTTGCTGGAAAAAAGTCACTATTTTTTCAATTTGGAAATTTGGATATTTCTGACACAAAAGGGGGGCATCTGTTTTTGTAGAAAAACCATTCTAGATTTGCATGCTTCTTTGTCATCTACAGATTTGTTTTTAGTTGTTGTTTTCAAAAAATCTATAAAAAATACCATCAGTGTTGTACATTTTGGATCCAGACGAGGCCCAACATTTTATTGGGCATGATCTGAGTCAAATTGTTTTACAAAGGTTATCAGCAGACAAAAGTCCCCACTATTGTGGAAAGAGTTAGAATCCATTATTGAAGACCTTGATTACGAAAGCGTCCTATATGTCATGTCAATAATTGTCTTCTGTATTTTACCAGGATTTGCCTGAAAACTCATCAAAGATTGCTGCCAATACAGAACCTGGTGGTAAGATATCTTTAACCAATCAGAAGTAGTCAACCTATTTAGAGCTTATGCTCTTATAAGAAAGAGCATACTGAGTACATGTGGTGTTTGGGATCATATAACGCCACGTATTAAAATTGATAAAGTACTAGTTGTTTGCATATAAACCCTTAAGGCGCCAATCACAACTGCAGCAGACGACAAATTTTGCGACATCTTTCCCAATTTTTGACAAAAATAAGGTATGATATTATATGAGAATTGTCTGCCAGCAGACGATTCTCATGAAATATCATGCCTTATTTGTTATTTTTGGAAAAGGGCAAAAGTTTCAATTGTCGTCTGCTGCAAATTATAGGTGGCGTTTGAAGGGTTAAGTAAAGTTTGTAATGACGTTCATAACAATTATGTGTATACATGTATATGACAAAATCTTAGCACTTTTGGGCCAAAGAATTGATTTTAAAGTAATTTGAATGTCATATGAAATAAAAATCTAACACTCGTACTCATGTATTATTGAATTTATTAAACTTGTTGGAAAAAGCGATAAAATGCTTGAAAAGTCTTGAATTTTTATCTCTTTACTCCAAACTTGTTTAATAAATTCAATAATACAAAAGCACTCATGTAAGATCCTCATATATATATATAGAGAGAGAGAGAGAGAGAGAGAGAGAGAGAGAGAGAGAGAGAGAGAGAGAGAGAGAGAGAGAGAGAGAGAGAGACTTCTGATTTTCAACATTATTAATATCCTCCTGCCAGTGGGATTAAGGTAATACCCTGCATCTGTCTGTATGTGCATCCTTCCATTTGTCTGGAGCATAACTCCTTAAACATATTGACTTAAAACATTATTAGCAGATAGATATTATGAGGAATAGATAGATATTATTAGGAATAATTATAACTCTTAATACAGTATATAGAGTTATAATTCTTCTGCACTGCACTTATTCCTAATAATATCTATCTATTCGTAATGATCAGGATCTACTATGTTTTTGAAAAGGGAACAGAACTTTGAAAAAGTTAAACACACAGTGAGCCTATTTGGTCAAAAACAGTATTCTGGTGTCCTAATCTGTAGCACTTCAGATAAAGGGTTTACAGGGGTCCCAACAGTGGTTAGTGCGGTGCCCTTGAGCAAGACACTTTACTAGCAATACTCAGAACTGGTTTATACCAACGATAACCTACTTGTAATGTTCAAGAATGAAAGTGTAGCTGTAGATAGAGGTTGCTCTGCCAGTTTAACTGAAAAAGATTCTGAACTTACTTGTATGTGCAGTCAGGTTGTTTTTGTTAAGGATAAGCCTGTTTTGTGTGAATTTCTACAAGTTGTTCAGTTTGTTAGAATGTTTTCATCTAATTTTTAATGTCTGCAGTGAGTAAACTTTTCAAGGGAAAATAAGATTTAAATATTTAGCTGGCTTAGGATTATGCTATTTCATATAATTGAGGGGGCAATAAACTGATGTTAAACCATCCTGAAATATCAATTTGTTTGCATTTACATGCATGATAGCTATAGCAGCCATCATTACGTAAGTTGAAACTGGATTTTGTATGGCAAACTTGCTACATTCAAATTGTCATAGTAGAAAATGTCATATCATTTCATATGTTCTCTGGGCTCAGTGATTAAAGGTTGTTCTCGCACTGTTATTTTTAAATCTTGCATCCCAACTTGACTTAAAATAAGTGAAATAATCTTGAAGGAAAGTAAAATCAAATGATTTTTTTTATAAAATGTAGAGAAATTTTAAACACTAGTTACAGTAGCAAGCAAAAGTGCCCAGACAAACAGTGTACACACAGATTTGAGCAGTCTGATCATGGCCTACATTGCTTGCTCTTTTGAATGAGACAATAATTTTGTGAATCATATACCGGTGCCTGATCCTCAATATTCTAAGATTGAGAACAATTAGGGAGAATCGTTTGAAGCTTCAGAGTATTCATTGTAGACATTTTATTTCTCTGTAGGTCATCAGTCATCATGTGAACAAGCAGAAATAGAAATTCCAAGGTGTGAGATTCAAAACAACTTTGTCTTAAAGCCTGCAATTGATGGGACAGATGTCACAAACCACAAACCTAGAGATAGACTCAATACTGACATAGAGGATACCATAGAAACGGATTCAGATACAGATTTAGCTGATATATACAGGTAACACAAGTCTTGCATTATGACATCAATGATATGATAGAAACAGATTCAGATACAGATTTAGCTGATATATACAGGTAATACAAGCCTAGAGATAGAATGAATACTGACATTAATGATACCATAGAAACAGATTCAGATACAGATTTAGCTGATATATACAGGTAATACAAGGCTATAGACAGACTGAATACTGACATTAATCAGTGGCGGATCCAGGACCACTTATGCTGGGGGTGCTTGATAGATGGACACCGATGAGTCAATATATTACAGACACAAATAGCGCAAATCAGTTTCAATATAGAACTGTGTCTCATAGCAGCAAGATACTCTATTAGCCTATATACAACTCTCCTGAGCATTTGGCTTTATGGTTTCAGAGATTTTTTTTCAATTTATTTTGTTTAAAAAGCAAATGTCCTCGGCGCATGATCAATTTGAACCCCAGGTTCGTGGTTGGGTTAACATGCACTAAACTTTGCTACATATCAAAAGCATAAGCTGTGGACAGAAATTTAAAAAAAAAGTTTTCCCCATTATGGTTATGGACGCTATTAAAGCTTATGATCGTCAGTATTTGGTAAATTTTGACCCAAGATGCATGGTTGGCAGAATTTATGGGACTACATGGTTTTAGGGAAGATTTTTTAGCTAATGACTCCATGGCTAGTATAGACACCAGGAGCATGGATGGCAGGATTTTTGTAGGTGACCACAAGACATACATCTATAAGCTGTTGGTCTCGCCGTTTCAGAGAAAAAGACTTTTAAGTTTTTCCCATTATAAGTCTATACATATGCCAGTCAGCCCAAAAACCACATGCAACCTTTCTCCTTCCATACCTGATGATGCTTTTTAAGTAATTTGACTAAAATAAGTCCGCTGATATACTTCTTTGAAAACGTGAACGTAAGATGTCGTGACGAACGTTGGACTTTTGGTACACTAAAACCTCACATGAGTTTTCGTGGTCATGTGAGCTAACAATATTGTTACTCAACTGGGTCCGCATTTATATAATTTCCCAATTGATTGGAGGGGAAGGTAGTGAAATAATTCCTAACTGTTCCCATCTAATAAATACAAAAGGGCCTGGAGTGGGGTTTTGCCAGTGACTGACAACTGTCCTTCTTTCAATAAGAAGGAATGGGAATTATTGACTGTAGAAAATAGTTCATGACCAATTTCAACATTAGAATGGTGCTGGACGGGAAGAGCGAACTCGTGACAGCCTGATCGCTAGTCAGACCCACATCCCAATGAGTTGACACGCACATGCACGCACGCACGATATGCAAGACTGGCATCGCTGATACGATAGTGTCAAAATATTATGTGCTTGTTCATATTTAAAGCGTCTTATCGCACTCAATGTTGTCCAGAGAAGGCTGAAACTTTGATGACCCGAATCAGAGTGCGCATCCGTGTTTGTCAGCAAAAAAAGAAGACTCCAGCAAGACTGCAAACAGGTCATGGAAAGAGCACCATGGCAAATGAGTGCGGTGATTTTTAAAAAGAAAAATGTTGTTGGAGAAAAAGCGTCAAAAAGTGCTTATGACTAATTATACCCTCCGATTTTAAAACTATGTCCTTTGAAAATTTCACTTTATGGGAGATTGTGGCAAGGAAACCTGATTTTGCTGCAGTGTCACGCACGCACGATATGCACAGACCTGCATTGCAGATACGATAAGTATCAAAATCTTGTGCGCTAGGTCATATTTTTTTTTTAAAAAAGAAACGTCTTATCCCATGCAATGTTGCCCAGCGAAGGCTCTCGCTTGGATGACCCAAATCAGAACACGCATCCGCGTATGTCAGCACATCATGAAGACCCCCCAGGAAGACTGCTAACAGGTCTTGGAAAGAGGTCTGCGACAATTTTTAAAAAGAAAAATGTGGTTGGGGAAAACGCTATTTATACTGTCCGATTTTAAAACTAAATCCTTTGAAAAATTCATATAATGGGAGATAGCTGCGAGAAAACTTGACTTTGCTGCTAGCGAATAACAGATCAGACAGTGATGGTGTCAAAACCAGCGTATTTGTCTGTTGAAATTGTAAACCCTTTCTCAGGCAAAATATCTATACCACAGCTAGTCTCTGTAGCTGAGCAAAATGGATTGTCCCTTACCTGATCGCAACCCCAGTATTTATGTCAACATGCTTGTGTATCAGCTTTGCATGCTAACTGATGTTGTCTGCAGACTTTTATATTAACTTCTATTAAAATCTCGGACCGGGTCCGAGTTCATGTATACGTCATAATTTCAGTGACCTATCTGATAATTTCAAGCAGTTTGAAACCTTTAAAATTTCGGGCCTGATCTGAGTCCAGACTATTTGCTAATGCTTTCAGTGGTGTTACCACCAGTGGTGATTCATGATCAAAGAGACCGACAATAATTTCAAAACAGACCACGGGTATTCTATCAGGTCGCGCAAGTCGTGTCAGTGGCCATGACGCGTGAAAATTTACATTACATATGAAAAATTGTCAAACTCCAAATTCATAATCGCCCAGGCCCTTTCAGCGGTTTGCAGGAATATCATTTTCAATAATGAACACATCATTTGAGGAAAGCATTTTGCCAGTTATCAAGACTTGTTTTCAAATTTATACAAAATGTATCAGTTGTTTAGAATAGGTCATTTTTAGAAATTCTCTTTTTCGCACTGACTTGAAGATAAGGCTATCCAAATTTAGAGGTAACTCAGGTTGCCTGGTTACGCAGTCGGTCAGCTGATTTTGCTCTCCACTGATTGGGAAAACTTAATTTTATGATATGGTGTGACAATTAACAGCCATGTAAATCTCTAGGGTGCTGACTTTAAAACCGGGCTTACAGAACATGTAAAAAGGTGCCTACCGTACATTGAGAAGAAAAAAGGTAGGTTAAGATATTTTTACCATGGACTCAGCTGGGGGTGCTGAAGCACCCAAAGCAACCCCCCTAAATCCGCCACTGTTAATGATACCATAGAAACAGATTCAGATACAGATTTAGCTGATATATACAGGTAATACAAGGCTATAGACAGACTGAATACTGACATTGATGATACGATAGAAACAGATTCAGATACAGATTTAGCTGATATATACAGGTAACACAAGGCTAGAGATAGAATGAATACTGACATTGATGATACGATAGAAACAGATTCAGATACAGATTTAGCTGATATATACAGGTAATACAAGGCTATAGACAGACTGAATACTGACATTGATGATACGATAGAAACAGATTCAGAAACAGATTTAGCTGATATATACAGGTAACACAAGGCTAGAGATAGAATGAATACTGACATTGATGATATGGTAGAAACAGATTCAGATACAGATTTAGCTGATATATACAGGTAATACAAGGCTATAGACAGACTGAATACTGACATTGATGATACGATAGAAACAGTTTCAGATACAGATTTAGCTGATATATACAGGTAACACAAGGCTAGAGATAGAATGAATACTGACATTGATGATACGATAGAAACAGATTCAGATACAGATTTAGCTGATATATACAGGTAATACAAGGCTATAGACAGACTGAATACTGACATTGAAGATACGATAGAAACAGATTCAGATACAGATTTAGCTGATATATACAGGTAACACAAGGCTAGAGATAGAATGAATACTGACATTGATGATACGATAGAAACAGATTCAGATTCAGATTTAGCTGATATATACAGGTAATACAAGGCTATAGACAGACTGAATACTGACATTGATGATACGATAGAAACAGATTCAGATACAGATTTAGCTGATATATACAGGTAACACAAGGCTATAGACAGACTAAATACTAACATTGATGATATGGTAGAAACAGATTCAGATACAGATTTAGCTGATATATACAGGTAATACAAGGCTATAGACAGACTGAATACTGACATTGATGATACGATAGAAACAGATTCAGATACAGATTTAGCTGATATATACAGGTAACACAAGGCTAGAGATAGAATGAATACTGACATTGATGATACGATAGAAACAGATTCAGATACAGATTTAGCTGATATATACAGGTAATACAAGGCTATAGACAGACTGCATACTGACATTGATGATACGATAGAAACAGATTCAGATACAGATTTAGCTGATATATACAGGTAACACAAGGCTATAGACAGACTGAATACTGACATTGATGATATGGTAGAAACAGATTCAGATACAGATTTAGCTGATATATACAGGTAATACAAGGCTATAGACAGACTGAATACTGACATTGATGATAGGATAGAAACAGATTCAGATACAGATTTAGCTGATATATACAGGTAACTAAAGCATAGAGATAGACTGAATACTGTCATAGATGACACCATAGAAACATTCAGATACAGATTTAGCTGATATATACAGGTAACGCAAGTCTAGAGATAGACTGAATACTGACATAGAGGATACCATAGAAACAGATTCAGATACAGATTTAGCTGACATATACAGGTTCCGGTAACGCAAGTCTAGAGATAGACTGAATACTGACATAGATGATACCATAGAAACAGATTCAGATACAGATTTAGCTTGATATATACAGTTAACACAAGTCTAGAGTTAGTCATAATACTTACTCAGTCAAGGTAGCTCAAACTGGATTGCAAACATAATTTTCTCAGTATCTAGAGGGTTAATTGAAGTTGAATTTCATATTGAGCATGCATTAATTGAAACAACCTTAATATGACTATATTGTCCTCCATGTCAATCTTCCTCTTCCGAACTAATGAGCCAATTACCTTAAGTCTTGGTATGTAACATAAGTAAGTAAGTAAGTAAATAAAGTTTTTATTTAACGAGGGTAACAACATTTAGCAAACAATGGTAGGAGCCTTACAAAGTTTGTTCATATGATGATCTAGGTGAATCTTGACAATTAGTAAAACCTTGAGTTAAGGAGATCAACATTCTTGTTTTTATCATTTTTTCTACGAATTTGATTGGTCTGGGGCAAAATGGAATCCGTTTTTACATGTCGATAAAAACCCACGCGTAAGAATATTTGATATCTGCCTTGTCATTGAAATGAAACACAATCAAAACAATGTCTTGGCTACCAACAACAACTAAATGTTTCAAAGCAGTTCTTAAATTTCCGTTTATTAATGTGGAGATTTTAGGCAGGGCTTGTGAAGGTAAGCGCTTTATAAAACCTGTCCATGGTAGAGCCTAAATCAAAAAGTTCTTCAATGAGCCCCCAGCAAGCTGTATCTGACAAAAGAAAACAATTCAAAAAATAAATGGAGTTGTTTTTGAACTCAGGCTCACATATTCACTCCCTATATAGAATGCCATTTTAATAGTTATTTAGCAAAACAAAGTTTTGAATTGACAATTTTCAAGGTGGCTGCCCCATCTTTCATGGACATCAGTTACAAACTATATTCCTACAGCGGGCTTTAAAACTTAAAATATTGTCAACAACCCTTTAAAAGTGCGCTGTTTTGTTCCAGAGTTGGAATTATAAGGAATGAATTGCTATTTTTTTTTTATATTTTATCAATGTGTCAACTCTGGTGAATCACTCACAAACTTTACATAAAGTTTACACATCGATGAAATCCAGAAAAATGAAATTAATTCCTATAATAATGATATTTACATATTTTTCTACTTCTTAGCATATCTAAAGAAACAGATGATAGCCATATCTATGAGATTCCTAATCTAGAGACCAGAAGTCGTACAAGCAAAGAGAAATCTCCATCACCTTCATCAAGATCAAGTCACACTAAATCTAAACCTGTTAGAGTGCTGTCCCTTGAACAGTTACGTAGCTCTTCAGCATTGAATTCCAAACAAGGCTCTTCATGTGGGAATCTTCCAGAATCCCCACTAGACTCTCCAACAAATGAAAAACATGGAGACCCAGAGAAAGAACTGCTTAATGTTCAAGAAATTCCAGAGAGTTCTCTCGGAGAAGAGACGGACCTTCTACCTCATAATGGTTCCAATGCCGTAACCAAAAGGAACATATCCCCACCAAAGGATATTAGAATTAGTTATGATATTTCAGAAAAGGATATTAAGGATGATGTGTGGTCGGCTGCCTTATATTGAGTCTTGACATGCTGATCATATGTCCAGATTACATATGTCCAGATATGCAAACTTTTTGAGCGTAAAATTGTAATTATCTTCTTACCTATCAGTTTTAACATATGTTTTGGGTGCTCAAAAGAACCGTCTCATTGAGACGGTTCTTTTGAGTACCCACAACATATGTTTTGGTTGAGAAATAAGAAAAATAATTGTTGAATACACACTCTTATCTGGAGGCACGAGAGTAGCGAAACTGTTGAGTACCATATCAAACCTAATAAGCACAGATTTTCATATGGGCCTTGTTGTGAAAAGTGTAGGGCTCAATCCAGCCTGTTAAGCTACAGAGACTTGTTAGGACATTGAAATTTTGCATGCAGCAGGTTAAGCTATTATTCTTTCTTGAGAGCAAACAACAAATATGCTGGCCAGACTGCACAGGCTGGTCTGTGCCTTTGTTCTCTCACGATGTGGCTCATATTACAAAGGGTTGTTTTAGTTTTAGAGATTTATTGTGAAACTATAGCAAATTTTGATCTCTAGCCAGTCCAGTAGTGCAGTGACATTATTAATATGGATTTATGCTGGGAATAACAAAAAAACAGTGCAATATGTGGGTCTACAGTATTTTCAAAAAAATGTATTAAATTTCAAAAAAAGTTATGTTCACAGCAAATATGCTATGGTTGGGTAGTCTTATGGCAAGTGATATTGGCCATGCTGCCACACTGTTAACTTTCTTTGCTAGTGGCGACTTTTGTTGTCTTCTGATAACCTTTGCAAACCGTTTGGACCCAGATCAGGACCAAGATTAAGTTGGTTTTGATCTGGATCCAAACCGTTTGACTCTGATAGTGTGTATTCCTGAAAAGTTAATTTTATCAAAAGTCAGATGACAACAATAGCATGAAGAATATCACAGCATGCAGAGGTGAGCAATATATTGTACATGCATGTATCAGCACCTTTGTGCATAGTAAGATTTTGTATGTTAGAAATTAATATTTCTATTGTATATTTCATATTTTTATGGTATTTTTGATAGTTCTATTGTATGTGCAATATTTATCCATCAGTTACCTTTTTAATCCACACCCCCCCCCCCCCCCCCCTTTGAAAATTGATTGATAATAGCAATATTATTAACAATATAGCTCAGTGATTACTCTTTCCCTATGTTATAGATATGTCAGTAGATTTCCTTTTTTTTCTGTCTCAGTAATAGAATATTCACATTGTATTTTGAAGGAAGCATAATAAATGTCTATGTTTTTGTGCAATATACTACAAGTTCCCCATCAACTGCAACACTTACCTCTAGTACAGACTAAATTAATGACATCTAACAGTCAGTTCTGTTGTTATACAATCTAAATCAAACTGAATTATATTTAGAAACATTCCAGCTTTGTTTCCTTATTTTAATTTCCTTATTTCTCAACCAAAACATATGTTGCGGGTGTTCTAAAGAACTGTCTCAATGAGAAGGTTCTTTCGAGCAGCCAAAACAAATGTTCAAAATGATGGATAAGAAAATAGTCCCAATTTTACGTTCAAAGTATTTGCTTATATTGACCTATGCCATTGTCTGTTTTGACGTGATTATAACAATCTTTGAAAACATCCCCATTGTAATTGTTGCAGGTGATGTTGGACTAGTATTAATCTGATCTAGCTTAATAAATGGCCAGTAGTAAGGAGTATCTACATACCAACAAAACTCCAAACACATCCATGCCCTTTCCTCATCAACCCCCAGATTCATGAAATCCATATTTTTTAATGTTATTTCTATGCATGACCACATAATATGAGATTTCCAACAATGTGGTATGTACGACCTGCAAAGCCTCAGATCAGCCTGCGCATACATGCAGTCTGATCAGAGCCTTTGCTAGTTGCTTGAATATTCTATGAGCGTTAAGCTACTGACTGAACATCATTTGGAGTTTCTAAGCTTAAAAGGAGGCTGCACAGGCTCGTCTGAGTCTACACTTGTCAAAATACCACATTGTTGGAAATCACATGTCATGGCTCATATATTTCATACAGGGCCAATTGTAAAAAAAATGAATTTTATACCATGATCAATTTTTCAAAATTAAGTCTTTTGCTTAGAAACCATTTAGAAATTAAGTTCTTTTTCATTTCTGATGATTTTGTCAAAGCATTTTTCCCTTCACATCCAGTAAAATGAAGTTCATGAAATGTCTTTTTCTCTTATGTCCAATTAATACAAATACAAGTTATTTTCCTTTCATGAACAGTCAATTAAAGCATTATTCTTTTGTGGCCAATAATTCAAAGGTTTTTTTCAGTTGGGACCAATTATTCAAAGTAGGATAGGTTTCCCTTGAGATCAAGTTCATTTTGTCTCCTGTCCACTAGTTCTTTTCAATTATTTTATGTAAGATTGTTTCAATTTGTGGCAAGGTTGGTTTGCCTTGAGATCAAGCTTTTTTCCTTTCATTTCCTCTATTTTCTGTTAGTTTTTCAATGTAAGATTGTTTTAATTTGTGGCAAGTTTGGTTTTCCACGAGTCCAAGTTCTTTTTCTTTCAGACCAATTAAAGGGTTGTTTTCATTTGTAACCAATTGTCTTAAGTTTAGATGTGTTCACATGTGAGTGCAAGTTATTTTCCTTTTAGACCAATTCCAAGGTTGTTTGCATTTGTGACAAATTGTTAGCTCACCTGAGCCATGGGCTCAAGGTGAGCTTTTGTGATCGACTAATGTCCATCGTTGTTTGTCAACAGTTTGCTTAACCCTTAACCACATCCTTAACCCTCGCCTTTTAACACTTTTGCAAACAGAGCAGACCCAGATCAGGCAGCTCTTGTAAGAGCTGCCTGATCAGGGTCTACTCTGTTTGCTGATGGAAATATGATTCTACACTAGTAGACCTGACAAGTTATTTCTTTGTTCTATCTACAAAGGTGAAAGTTTATTTATATAATTATTCATAGTGGGTGGAGCTTAGCATGAATATTCATGAAGGAAATGATTAAAACATCTCCTCAAGCACTGTGTGGCTGTTTCTCCATCCTGTTACTTTTGTCAACATTACAGAATCTTTCCATGTAAAGTCTTGTTGAAACTGCTGATATTAAACTGGGAGGGATGGAGCTTTCCACTGACCTTATAAACAGTTATTTTCAGGTGAGCAACCCAGGTCCAAAGGACTCTCTTGTTTTAAGATTAGTTGTTTTCACTTGGGTCCAGTCCTTTTCCTTTTAGACCAATTACAAGGTTGTTTTCATTTATGACCAATTGTTCATAATTGTTTTCACATGTGACCAATTATCCCGCCAAAGGTAGGATATTGTGTTGGTGGTCAGTATTTACCCATACACATTTGTTTTGAACCCATTGCTAAGAGTTGATGAATTAATTGTACCATTGTAAGTCAGTGTTCTGATAGTTTCATAAAGAATTTGATATAGTAATCTGTGATATATTGTTTTGATACAAGTTAAAAATACAGAATATATGAGCCAGCAGGGCTTCCGTTAGGTGGACGTACGCCGTATATTACGTCCAAAAATCGGCTGCGTACGCCGAAATTACACATCGAAGACGTACCGCGGACTTCTGAAAATTCCTTAGTACGGCCGAAAATAGATATCGAGACGTCCTGTCTGCAGAAAAAAAAACCCGCCCACATTTACCAGATTACATGATTTATGTCCCGCCTTCGTATTGGAAACTCATTTATTTTGTTTATTGACCACGCTAGGACGTCCCACTTGATTGATTTCGAGAGTTTTATTGACAGCCAGTGTCACATGTAGGCTTCAGTCGGAAGCGTAATTATATAAGCGTGTCATCCAACAGGTGTGAAATTATACATCGACACATCTTGACAACGGCCTTAGAAACCATTCCCGCGAGACGGACGTCCAGTCCCTGAGCAATAAAGCGAAACGGCCAACAGCCCAATCACTATCCGTTTTGTTTGAAGTGCCGACGTGACACTTTGCACGCTTGTGAAATAACTTTTATAAACTCAACACGTCTGTGTAGTAATTAATTGTGTAGATCTTGCGCATGCGATAATTTAGTACTTGAACGCTCCTTCTACACAGGCACTACATCAACGAACATACAACATATTAAAAACGAAAGTTGTTTTGTTGCATTTTTTACGCTGTACAAGTACAAGCTTATAAAAAATAATTGGTACACAAAATAAGTACAAGCTTTTAAAATAAAAATGGCTACACAAACACTCTCCCAAACAAATCTATCTATCTACCCTACCCTTCCCTTCCCTACCTAACCCGACCCTACCCTACCCTTCCCTAACTTACCTTACCCTACCTATCTATGCATTGTAAGAAACAAAGAATAATCTCATTCTGTATAAGTACAAGCTTATAAAAAAATAATAGTTACACAAATAAGTACAAGCTTTTCAAATAAAAATTGCTACACAAACACCCTCCCAAACAAATCTATCTATCTACCCTACCTCTACCTTACCATTCCCTACCCTACCTAACCCTACCCTACCCTACCCAACCCTACCCTACCCTTCCTAAACCTACCCTACCCTACCCAACCCTACCCTACCCTACCCTACCCTACCCTACCCTACCTATCTTGTAAGGAACAAAGAATGATCTCTGAAATATATATCTTATTTTTCAAAGCAAGTTTGACAATCCGCCACACAGCGATGGTATCACAGAAAAAAGTGGGACTTCCAAAAAAATTCAATAGGACTTCCAAATTTCAAGGGTAGGAAGTCTGGACTTCCTGGATTTGAAAGTTAATGGAAGCCCTGAGCCAGCACATGAGGTTTTGGTACATTGGTGATCAGATGAAGACCCTAGCCAAGAGTTTGACTTTGTGGCCCATTAACTCTTTCCTTGCTAGCGGCAATTTGTCGTCTGCTGATAACCTTTGCAAACAGTTTAGACCCAGATCAGGATCAACAGAATGTGGGTCCTGATCTGGATTTCAAACTGTTTGACTCTAGTAGTGTTCCTGAAAGAGTTAATTTTGAAAAGTCAGCAGACGACAACAAATCATGAAAAATTACCCAGCATGCAGTTTTAAAAAAGCTGTGCAAGCACATTTAAAGAATGACATTATACACATTGGTGTAGCACGCATTACTCAGGTTATGCACATGCATAATAAAAATAGTAACATTCAAGGGAGATCACTTAATGTGATAAAAGTGATTTTCCATACTATAAGGAACTGCTCATAAAGGAAAGAATTGGCTCCCTCTTGGAGCAAATTCTTTCCTTTAAGAGAAGTTCCAAAAGGGACTCAGTTGAAGAGAATCATTGCTTGATCCAGTAGTCTCCCATTGATGTGCGTAACTTTTTCAGCATTCTGGCTACGCCGTTGATACAAGTGGAATTACCTCATGGGCTGGCCCATATTGTTCTCTCTCAGTGCAGTATGGTTCATATCTGTTCTTATCTTAGAGATTATATACTTACATATCTTTCCATTCAAGTATAATCATGAATAGCCGCATATCCTTATGGTTACTTCTATACAAGTATTAAAAAAGACATATACAAGTCTTTACATAATCATTATAGCATAATCTATACAAGAATTAAAAAAGACATATACTAGTCTTCACATAATTATTAAAGCATAATCTTATGGTTACTTCTAAACAAGTATTAAAGGTGACATACATGTATACATGTCTTTACATAAGAGCATAATCAAAACACATTCAGTGTTCCATATCTGGTAACCCTTATTCTACTGTACATTTTTATATTGGCCAGCACAAGAGACTGGTACTTATCTCACATGCTCAAAAGCCATCTTTAAACATCCATGCTGATGTATCCAGTGGGGCTAGAGGTCTAATTTCGGTTTGAGCCTTCCTCTAATTCCATACTTTGTGTATGTGAGAAGCACAGGCTTTGGCTAAGACTGTGCATAGGTGCAAGCTCACCTGAGTCTTCACTGCTCACTGATGCGATAAATACCAGTCTTGTGTGCTGACCCATACCTTCTTTTGAAACCAGGGTACCCTTCATTATGTAAATGGAATCCAGCAACGGGACTGGCTGCAATCATATACAGTCGACTCTCGTTAACTCAACTATGCATAACTCAATACTATCACTTATCTCGACTCAATGGCCCGGTCCCGGTATTTTCTCCTATATATTATTGCAATTCCACAACGTTTATCTCGACAACGGCTAAGTCAATAAAACTGATAATTCGTTACGAAAAACTGGTCCCGCTGATCAATTTTAGAGTATTTTACAACGCCTAACTGGATTCCATTCCATAAGAAAAAGACAGTCATTAACTTACCTTTTTATCTGAATGTGTCTCCAATTAGGGTTTTGAACGTTAATTATCCCTATTTAATTTAAAAACCATCAATTGTTTGATCACTTGGTCCACGTGTGTGACACATGCAGTTGTAAATTAGTGTGTTGTAAAATTACATAATTGACCGCGGTCGGCGAATTCTATTGATCTATTGTGTACAAGATCAAAGCGGGTACATGTCTATCTCATGTAAGTGACGGTTTGAGCTAATGTGTCATATTTGAGCAATCTATTGAGTATTAAGCCTGTCCGATGACTGCTCGTTTTAAATAAGGCCAAAGTATAATTTAATTGTTTCTCGGGCCATTTTTTTTATTTTTGAAAACAGATGCAGCCCTGGACAGTTGTGCATGTAAGGCTATTTTCGAACATTGGTCATGTCATGACAAAAATAGATTGGGAAGAGCCGACGAAAATTAAAATGTGCATGTACACTGTCTGTTGGACGACATACGAAAGGGTAAAACCTGCGGCCGCGGGACCAGTCGCCGATACTTACTTAGAACTGAAAATGCCTCGTTTATTTTATTTTGCCTTAGAAAGTGAAAAAATGGCCATAATTTCGGGACTGCAGTGGTACCTGAAAAACGATTCTATTTTCCCCCTTTTTATTCTTTTGTTTTTTATTTCAATTCCCAATGTCAATTGATTCTTGGATCAATTCGTCCCGCAGTTCATAAATCTAATAGCTACCAATAACGATCTATTAATGGACGAGTTGAACGTGATTTATTTTGCCCCAAAATTGTGGCTATACGTCATGATATGGTTACCTCGAACTACTGATAACTCGACATTTTGCTCAGTCCCTTGAAATTCGAGGTATCGAGAGTAGACTGTAATAAATATAGCATATAAATGTATTCAGCAGGATAAAGGTATTTCTAACATATCTTTACTTCATAGTATGGCCATGACCATTTCATTTAATTCAAACACAAGATATTTTTTAAAAACGGAATTTGAGTTTTAGGCCAGAATTTTTTTTATTAGTTGATTTACAAACTCTCCTACTGTAATTTTCCGGAAAGTAGAAAAAAAAAATTCTAAAATTGTTTTTTTATTTTATCCACCGACTCTAAATATTATTAGTTTTGCTGAAAAAAAATAATATCTTTTTGAGGTTCTGTCTGTGTATTTTTAAGAGTGGCACTGTTAAAAGTGATTGCCTGTCCTGATTTTTAGGAAAATGATGAAATATTTAAAGATTTAATACAGACTGTTGGTTTACCTAACTAGTTTTAATGTTTTTTTCTGGAGCCTTTTTTTGTCCCCCGGACCCTAAATCTGAAAATAATTTCCCGTAAATCAACTAATAAAAAAATTCTGGCCTTATAAGAGCATGATGAGGAGCCCAGTGGTTGAGCGTGACTTGAGCTTGAGGGACCGCCAGTTCTCACCTTAGGCAGTGTTTTAACCTCTGATTAGTACTGGTTCTATCTAGAAAAGGTTTCAACATGACCAAAGAGGTACTGGAGGTAAAGCAATAAACTCAAACAAAACAAAAGAGCATGAATATCAATTGTTTGCAAGATTTCGACTCCAATATTTAATGATGGTATGCCAATGTTTCATGGAAAAAGAGGTCATTTAATTTGTCATGTGCTCCAGGTATTTGTTTTTAGAAGCTGTACATCACACATATTTAAAAGATATATTTTTGATAATAAAGTTTCTCAAAGAACAGCAAATAAAGTTGTTATAAAGATGGTGGCTAACTCATTATTAAGGGACATATCCTGTATAGTAAAGCTGATAGATAATAGTGCAGGGTTCGCACAGGCTTGAAAAGTACTTGATTTTAAAGGGCTTTCTTGAAAAGTCCATGAAAATTAAATCTGCCTTGAAAAGTACTGGAAAATCACTCCAAAACCTTGAAAAGTCCTTGAATTATACTGTTTTCTTTAGGACTTTGCACAGTTGATAGAGACCTAAATCAGTATAAAATTGTTGTGCCTTTATTTGGTGCAGCATATGCTACACCAAATAAAGGCACAACGGTTTTACACTAATTCTCTAGTACTAATTTCTCCATTATCTCAGTCTAGCATTTCTGAAGTAGAATTTTAACACTTAAATCTGTATTTTTCATGCAGTCCTTGAAAAACTGTATGAAAATCTTTTAGAAGTCCTTGAATATTACTCAAACCTGCCTATATGAACCCTGTAGTGGAAAGATTCTAACCACTGCCCACTTTTCCTTGAAAAATGTTACTGAAATGAAAATACTATTTTCAAAATTGCTTTTATCTGTTGTGCGGACAGCTTTGCCTTTCTGACTGTTGAGAATTTATTAAGGCTTCAACATTTCTAAAAGAATAACTTTGCAATAGATGCTATGCTTGTCCCATTTTGTTGCTATAATGGCAGTAAATACAAAATATGAAAACTGTCCAGAATTGCAGAGGTTTCATAGTTTATATTTTCTGCATCTGTAAAACTATGCATAAATGCATCAAATCTTTGCGTTACATAGTGTTCAATTATACCAGAAATTGAATTGATTTAGAAGTTCATGATATGTCTGCCATCAATTTTTATGTAAGATTTAGATATTGTCATTCAATGTTGGGTCAAAATCCGTCTTGCAAACACTTTAACCCTTATCCTACCACTATTGTTTTGTCCTGAAAATGTTGTCTGTTTTTTATGTATGCTGCATGTATTTAAGTGCACTATAGACTAGATTTTTTCATGGAAGCAAACAATATGATCCCTGATCCTCCCTGATCAGTCTGATCCAAGTCCATATTGTTCAGTATAGGCTACTTTTAGAACATAAGCAGACAAGAGGAGCAGACGGCAAAAATTGTGACTGGTGGGCTAAGGGTTAATATTCATGTTCTTGAAATTCACATATTTCATATTTAAAAGTAAATTCCATTTTTGTAAAATTTTATTTTCATTAATGCACCAGGGTTATATCTGTTTTAAAGCACAATTGTTAAGCTTAACATGGTAATTGTAATCTCATGTACAGTATTTTATTTTCACACTTGTTACAATTTTGCAAGACTGGTTATATTTATTTTATTGCTAGTTTACATGGTGAATATTGCTAGTTTACATGGTGAATATTGCTAGTTTACATGGTGATTTTTGCTAGTTTACATGGTGAAAATTGCTAGTTTACATGGTGAATGATAGTATATACCATATTTTATCAGATAAGTGTCTTGATGAAATAATGTTTTTTCAACAAAAAATAATTAAATGTTTGGTATGTTTATGGTAGATGTTCTAAAATTTTGAACACTATTTGCTTGCCAAAAAGGCCTAGACAAACAATGCAGACCCAGATCAGACTGCTTCTGACCAGGGTCTCCCCTGTTTGCTATTTAGACAGCATTTTCTGAATACAATTTACAATTTATTTGTGAACAGAAAAAAAGTGTTCCAAATTCTAGAACATTTACTGTATTTTAAATTATCTTTTTATCTTTACATCTATGCAATGACATCCTTAATGTCACATTTACAAATGGCAGTTTGACTTCATTTGGTGCAATAATTGCAGTCATGGTAGTTACTTGTTCTATCACATTTAGAATCTTGCTTTTTTATATTTATTTAACTTGTTGGGGAAATCAAAGAGTGCCTGCTTTACGTCATACGGTAAATGTTCCAAAGTTTTGAACACTAGTTGCCTGCCGAAAAGACAGAAGCAGTCTGATCAGGGTATTCCCCGTTTGCTTTTCTGACAAGTTTTGTTTTATTTGATTCTTTACGTCCCATCAACAATCCTTCAGTTATATAGGGACAGGTCTTTCTGGGTTGAACCAGTTTTAAGCTAGGATTAATGTTCTTGCTCAAGGATATAACGCAGTGACGCTGGTGAGGCTCCAACCCGCGGACCCTCAGTCTCAAGTCAAGCACTCTACCACTGAGCCACTCCCTCTATTCTGACAAGCATTTTATGAATTCCAGGCCTGATAACCATAATTTTATTTGAGAGCAGAAAGAGAAAATTGTTCGAAATTTTAGAACATTTACCATAATGCCATTTTTTGTATGCACGACCAGGATGAATTTTGAACTTAGATCTCCTTCAAATTACAGAGCTGTTTTTCTATAAACACACAGTCTTTACTCAGGTCGCTTAAACCTTTCCTTCATGAATATTCATGCTAGGCGCCACCCACTATGAATAATTATACATGTTTAAATAAATTTTCATGTTGGTACATAGAACAAAGAAATTACTTAAACGATCTGCCTAACCCGGGTCTGCTCTGTATGTAAAAGCATTAAAAGACGTCTCTATGAGGTAAAGGACTAAGGCATTTTAGTTACATGCCCATGAAATAGGAAATGATGTCTCTGATTGGCTCATATTGACTGTATTTATGAACTAATTTACCATTGCCAGGTTGGCAGTTTGATTAATTGTGCAGGCCTCTGATTGTCTTGTAAATATAAAAGCATACACCATGTTTCTTCAAAATCAATTAATTAATAGACTGTAGACAGAACACTCAACACATATCCACTAGATTTGTTCCTTGTCAGACTTGGTCTAGGTCTTGTCATTATAAAAGCAGAAGCAATTTTTGGTCAAAATCCATTGATAAAAGCAGTCTTTTAGAGTCAGATAATCCTCAGCCATTCAAATCATTATCGTCTAGAATATGTACAGTATTTTTCCATCATCATACTTGGCTTAGGTTATGTCAGTATATTTACATTTTCGAAGCAATCCTTAAATGAATCTTTTAATTAGTGAGTATTTAGTGAGCAAATTCGTCATATACTGACTCAAAAAGAAATGATGCATAATATTTATGTTTTAATTCCATTGACTCTTTTGATATCAGTGTAGATCCAGATCAGATGGCTTCTGATGAAGCCAGCTGATCAGAATCCACACTGTTTTTCATCACCGCAAAATCATGTTTCATCCATCTTTATAATTAGAAAACCTCGTGTTAAAAGAACATTAATTTTGTAGAATAATCTATATGTATTTTGTTTCTTTTTTCTGGCGGGTATAGTTTTTACATGCCTCAAATATTGCAAGCTGTTGACCGGGAGTTGGAGAAAATAGATCTTGCATTCAACAATAAAATATTCAGTTTATAATATACAAATAGGATACTTTCAGCAAAAGTCAATTTTCAGCAAAAGTCTATTTAAATTATCACATCAAATGGATTACAAAATACAAACTAAAAAATGGATGTAATTAAATAACTAAATTACCTTTAATTTAAAATGTTTCGAGTTTCTTTTACGATGGTATTCGGTCCAATGCCGCCAGGCCTAAGGGCCGTGATAAAGGCTATTTTCCTTGCCAGATCATGTAAATAAGTACTTTTATGTGTGCATACAGATATCCGTCCTTTTCTTCAGCTTTTATGTATTTATTGGTGCTATTATAGAAACTAACCACACTCTTAGCTGTTAGAATATATTAGTTGTAGTATTATTTTTGCACATTTTGTTTTAAACTTATTTGTTTGTTTGGTTTGATTAATTACGTCCCAGTCAACATTTTTCAGTCATGTTGCGATGGGTCTTCCTGTGTTGAACCCGTACTAAGCCGGGGATTAAGTATCTTGCTCAATGACACAACACAGTGACTCGGCCGGAGGTGAGGCTCTAACCAGTAACCCTTCGATCTGCAGTATAACACTAGATACCAACTGCGCTCCTGTTTTAAACTAACATTAATGCTTAAGCCCAAACCAATTTATAGAGACATCGAAAATCCATCTAATTTATAATTTAGTAGCTCACCTGAGCCAACGGCTCATGGATGTGCTGATAGCAAGTCAACATTTTCAAACATCTTCTCCTCAGAAACTATTGGCCCATCTGCACTCAAATCGCTGGGGGGGGGGGGGGGGAAAGGTGTCCAAATGGTCTAATGGCTATAGATAAGTACCAAAGGTCAAGGTTGATCATTGATCTTGCAGCAGAGGTCTCATATTGGATTGCCATAAATATACTAAGGCATATTTTTCTCGGAAACCACATGGCCAATTAAACTCAAATTTCATATGGAGACTCCTTAGGGTGAGATTACAAAAGTTTGTTCAAATGATCTTGGTCAAAAGATCAATATGGCTGCCAGGCCCATATATAACCCCTTCAAAAATCTTCTCCAGAACCAAGAGGTTGATGTAAGATGGCCTTGGTATGTAGCATTGGGGATGTAGGCCATAAGTTTGTTCAAGTGATGATCCTAGATTTGCCTTGACCTACTTTATGGCAAGGTCAAATTTGATTTCTAATTTGATGCATTTAAATGAGAATTCATGTAATTTGAAAAGTTGATTTTCGATTACTGTTGAAGCTTAAGTCATTATATATACTATGTATGTTTAACTTAATGAGACAATGACCATAGATAAGTATCTAAGGTCAAGTTTGACATTTGACGTTTCAACCGACTTTGCTCATACTTGACTGCCATTCAAACCTTTTTTTCCCAGAAGCCAAATTTCTTTAGTGCATCAATAAGATGAGACAAGCTACATGTAAATATGACTATGTGGGACAGGTCACATGACTAAAATGGCTGTTTTGCCCATGTAAGGTAAAAACTTGTTCAAAATTATTCTTTGGAAGCAAAGGGACAATAACTCTTGACCTTGGTATGTAGCATCAGGGTTGTATGCTCACAAGTTAGTTAGAATAATTATCCTGATACAATTAGAATGGGTTTTTCTATTATTGTATAGTTGAGGAGAATGGGGTCTTCCATTATATAGTTGAGTCACAGTATAGAATCTCAAAATTAAGATGTAGTTCTGTCCCAGAAGATTGTTTAAACTTAGCAAACAGTGAATTCCTTGGTCTTCATGCTGAGTGCAGTGACTCAGTGAGTAGAGCCTTAGACTAGGGATTGAGAGGTTGCTGGTTTGGGTCTCACAGGCAACGGAGTCACCGTCTTGTGTCCTTGAACATGACAGTTGCTTTAGTGCTGGTTCATCCCAGCAATACCCGTCCTGACATGACTGAAAAATTGTTGACTGGGATGGAAGAATCAACTAGAGGACCTGACGGTCCTGAAGCGCTCACCTGATCTCCTTAATAATGTTATAAAATTGATTTTTCCCATATAAATGCATTAGGAATCAAATTTGACCTTGCCATAAAGTAGGCCAATGCCAACCTAGATTCATCATTTGTGCAAATCTGGTAGGGCCCACATCCCCAATGCTACATACAAAGTCCCAAGGCCATTGGCCTTCTGGTTCCAGAGAAGAAGATATTTAAAGGTTTTTTACCATATATGGGCGTGGTGGCCATCTTGGTCATATGACCAGTACAATTGGTATAAATTTTGGCTAACCTATCATAAGGAGTCTTCATATGAAATTTGAGTTCAATTGGCCAAGTGGTTTCTGAGGAAACTATGTTTTAATGTGTTTATGGGACTCCAATATGAGCGGCCTTGGCTGAAAAGGTCAATCTTGACCTTTGAAACTTATTTATAGCCATTGTCTCATTAGGTTTAACATTTCATGTGAGAATAATGACTTTGGCTTCAATAGTATTCAAAAAATGAACTTTTCAAAAAAATTCCCATTTAAATGCATTAGGAAGCAAATTTGACCTTGACGTCAAGTAGGTCAAGGTCAACTTGGGTTCATCATTTGAACAAACTTGGTAGGCCCTACATCCCCAAGGCTACATACCAAGTCCACCTGCCTTCTGGTTCTGTAGAAGATTTTTAAAGGGTTTTTACCGTGTATGGGCATGGCGGTCATCTTGGTCATGTGACCAAAATATTTTGTATAAATTTTGGCTAACTTAGCATAAGGAGTCTTCACATGAAATTTGAGTTCAATTGGGCCAATGGTTTGTGAGAAAACTATGTTTTTATATATTGATGGGACTCCAATATGAGCTACTTAGCCGAAAGGTAAACCTTGACCTTTGGAACTTATTTATAGCCATTGTCTCATTAGGTTAAACATATCAATTGAGAATAATGACTAAGGCTTCTACAGTTTTCAAAAAAAAAACTTTTCAAAAAAATTCCCATTTAAATGCATTAGGAAGCCAATTTGACCTTGACGTTAAGTAGGTCAAGGTCAACCTAGGATCATCATTTGAACAAACTCGGTAGGCCCTACATCCCCAATGCTACATACCAAGTCCCAAGGTCATCATCCGTCTGGTTTTGGAGAAGATTTTTAAAGGGTTTTTACCATATATGGGCATGGCGGCCATCTTGGTCATGTGGCCAGGACCATTTGAACAAACTTTCGTTCCCCCATCCTAAGGCGTCTCCATATGAAATATGAATTCAATTGGCCCAGTAGTTTCAGAGGAGAAGATGTTTGAAAATGTTGACGGACGACGGAGTCACTGGTATACTATTAGCTCACCAATGAGCCTTCGGCTTAGGAGAGCTAAAAACAAAATCTGGATCTTCACTATTTTCCTAAGTACCCATTTAAGAGCTTCTTGTATAGAGTTAAAAAGAAAAGAAAGCTCAGGCTAATGAGGGTAGTTTTTGGCTGGAATTGAAGGCACTAGAGTAATAGAAATTAAATCTGTCTATGCCATAAGATCATCTTACACAGTGTGATTAGTGTTATCATTAGGTTCGATTCTTTACGTCCCAGTCAACAGCTATGGTCATGTTGGGACAGTCAGTTCACCTAACCACACTTTTTTCTTGGCTAGCTTGACTAAGCGGTTAACCAGTACTTTGTGCACATACTTTAGCTTGTAACTGACAACAATTGGAAGGGCGGAGAATGGCTGTAGAAATTATTTCATGATCAATCTCAATGAAAGTATGGGACCGGCCGGGATCAAACTCATGACCCCTGGATCTGCAGTCAGACACATATCTGCAGATAGACACGTTACAGACTGGGCTACAAAGCCCGGTATTATCATTTTTAGCCAACTTTATGTACAAGAAAGTATAAAAGCTATTTTTGCAAAATACAAATTTCCTTGGTTGTAGCTGCTAGTCTATATAGCCTGGCAGATTGGTCAGGTCATGAACCCTGAAGATAGGTTTCCTGTGAGTCAGGTTTCCTGTGACCAGGCTCACATGGAAACCTTTGTTAACCCTTTGATGGTGGTATATTTTATCTTGTTTGATATAATATGGTCTTGACGCGAGAAAACCGGTCTTCGGGGGTTTGTGAATAACAAAGGTGCAGACCAGCCTCAACATCTGCACAGTCTGATCAGCATCTTTGTTATTCACTCTTTGGAAAGTATGTCTGAAATTGCTACAAGCAAAAGTTCAATTTTCCAGCTAGTCTCTGTAGCTAAGCAGGCTGGTTTGGATATGACCTTGTCGGATACCCCAAAGACAGGTTTTCTCAAGACGAGGTCTATATATGCTAAACTCCAGCTGTTATATTTTTAGAACTTTTTTTTTGTGATAACTTTTTACAGGTCATTTTTTGAATTCTTTTCTATCTATTTATACTGCATCACCCCCTTGCGGGGATTACGTGCAAAGTATTCAGGAACATCTCCACTATCTTCTCAAAAAGGTTCCAACATCCAAGATGCTGCAGTTAGCTTCATGTATGGATGCACTCTTTGAACATTTTAAGCAAAGCGCAAATAAACCGAGTCCAAGATGTCAGTCAAAAAGTCGCATGGCATCACCCCAATTCACTTACTAAAGCATGGATGGCTTGGGGTCATCTCAAAACTGTCCTTTATGGAGCATGTGCATAAGAGAAAATTGGTACAAGCGCCTCAGGCTTGGGACCTTATGAAAAGTTGGCACTTAGTCTCCTCTACAGCTTTCATTGCGAACAAATTTTGCTAAAATTGAAAATTAAAAAAGTATTGCGAAAAAATAGTTCTAAAAACATAACATCTGGAGTTTAAGAGGGTCTTGAAACTGAAGATTTGTTTTAAATATGCATCTGAGTAAAATATACATATAATAAATCAACATATTGTACAAATATGTGTATCTTATCAGTCTATTTTGGAAGGAAAACTATAATATATCAAATTTAATTCGAATTATGAAATCTGCCATCTTTAACATTTCATTAATTACAGTAAGACCGGTCTTAAGGGGCCACTCAAAAATAGACAAAACAAAGGTCTTAAAGACAAATGGTAGCTTAATGAAGGTCGAAAGTATTGCAGAATGCTCCCTTTGGAGCATTCTGCAATATTTTTGACCTGCATTAAGCAATAATGGGTTTTGAAAACCAATTTTTGGTCTTCTTTTTAGTTGCCGCTTTAGACAAATTTTACTGTATTTTAATTCACAGAACAACTGCTGACATCAATCGGTCACACTTCAACATCCCGGCTACAATAATCAAGGTATTTAAGTTCCACAAAAACAAAAGCCCTACATTTCTAGTTCCTCTCGGTATATATAAAACAATATACATTGTAGAAGCCAGCACATGAGCTTTTGGTACTGTTAACCACGTTATATTCGCGTCATCAAAATTAAATGATTTTAAAAGACTGTCATAGCAGCCTAGTCAAATTTTGGCAGTTTCTCAAATTCATGTCCTTTAAAGTTATAACCTATTCTAATAGGGGCTAATTTTAAAGAAGGGACCATATTCCTTCCTTTAATAGTGGCCCGGTTTAAGCCCTCCAGTGAATATTTCACTGTCCGTTCCAAGACGGTGCTTCTTTTGTAGATCGTTTTTGTAACTTATGCTTGATGTTAGTGTGTGTTGAGATGTCGTGTCTGTTCCTTGCAGTCACCTGCTGGGAAAGGGCTGATCTCTTCGCTGTTGTGTTTCCCAAATGTCCTGGTCTACATCAGAATTAAGGGTGAGGTTGGCGCCGTGAAACTGGTTTATGCCCTCCATAAAATATTTTTACTGACCGTTCCAAGGCGGTAGAAAGGGCTGACCTCTTGTTTATGTTTTTGTCAGTTTCCCATGTGGTATACTGGGTCAGGTGTGGTACTTGATTGTATCGATTCCTGATCTTTGTCGCCTTTCTTACTATGGTTTCCTCAATGTTGAAACATACTCTACCGCTCAAAAGTTGTATTCAACATTCTAAGGTGTGTTTCCATTTACAGGGATGAGAACACTCAATCAGGAAAATATGTCTGTTGACTCCAAAATGAAAAAAAAGCGATTTTTAAATCACTTATTAAAGGCTTAAAATAACAAAATATCAATAGACACAAGTCAGTTTATGCTTATTTTATATCTAAAATTGAGTTTTTAACTTCATTCAAACATAAATTTCAGCAAAAACAACTGATATTTCATAAATCATATGCCAGTGCTCAATCAGGAAATCCTGAACTTTCTCATCCCTGCATTTAGGTGAGCTTTTGTGATCGGTCTTTGTCCGTTAACAATTGACTTAATTGACAACTCCTAAACCCCTGGCCCAATTTTGAAATAATTTCACACAAGATCCTTGGGTGGCGCTCTACCAAAATTGTTCAAATGGTTCTGGTCCATTACATATCTAGGTCATAGAGGCTAAAAAAAGTAAAAATCTTGATTTAAACCAGAAAGCCTAGTCTCTTGATATTTAGCATCACCTAGTGGACCTCTATCAAGTTTGTTCAAATTATAGCCCTGGGGCCAAAAATGGCCCATCCCCAGGCGTCACATGTTTTACATAGGCTTATATAGGGAAAATGTGAAAAAATCTTGTCTGAAACTACATGGCCTAGAGCCTTGATATTTGGTATGTAGCATCACCTAGTGGACCTCTACCAAGTTTGTTCAAATTATAGTGGCCAAAAATGGCCCCGCCCCGGGGGTCACGTTTTACATTGGTTTATGAAGGGAAGACGTGAAAAAATCTTGTCTGAAACCAGAAGGCCTAGACTTGATATTTTGTATTTAGCATCAGGAAAAAATTGACATCAAGTAGGTCAATGTCATCTTTGGATCATCATTTGAACAAACTTGGTAGGCCCCACATCCCCAAGGTCACTGGCCTTCTGGTTCTTGAGAAAATTTTTAAAGGGTTTTTACCATATATGGGCGTGGCGGTCATCTTGGCTATGTGACCTAAATATTTTGTATTCATTTTGGCTAAAATTTACCATTAGAAGTCTTCACATGAAATTCGAGTTCAATTAGGCCAATGGTTTGTGAGGAAACTTTGTTTAAATATATTGATGAGACTCCAATATGTGCGACCTAAGCTGGAAGATCAAAGGTCAACCTTGACCTTTTGAACTTATTTATAGTCATTGTCTCATTAATTATAGTCATTGACACATATCAAGTGAGAATAATGACTAATAGTCAGGAAAAGATATCAGAAAAGTTAACAAGTACAGGCATTTTGTGAAGAAAAGGGTTTGACACCTCAATGGGGGGTAATTTGGCATGCTGAATCCGAAAACCAATGTTGGCAAGCTGAGAAATGACGTCTTAATGACCTAATTTGCATATTTTCAAAATGGCCGCCAAAAATCATGGAATTTGACATATTACTGAAATGTTTTATTTTTTGACAATGTTTTTGTTATTAAAAATCATTTGTATTATGTCCTAAGATTGTTTTACCATTAGAGTACATGGTATTTGGTGGCAATTTACATAATTATTCCAGGATATTACCGTATTCATGGTAATAAATGTCCCATTAGTCCATAAAATCATATATAAACTTGCCTTATTCAGTATCCTGCTATTTAAATGTTAGTTTTATTCATAGCACGATTTGGTCAGTTTACCAGCTTTTTAAGTAATAAATAAAAAAGAAACTTTGATAATCAAGAAGTTGTTTTGTTTCAAAATAAATATACTCAATCAAAAAAGAAACGTCCGATTTTCATGGTACTGTATCTTTGGATCTAGATAAGATGTCGAAACAGAAATAAAACTAAAATGTTTATCAAACGTCCGACACACAAAAAATGGCAATTGTTTGATTTTATTTCCTGATCTTGAAGAGTTATTGATCCTAATGTGCACACAGCTTTTTCCATTATCACCAGGAAGTTACTCATCAAAACGTGACATTTTTTATTTTAAATGGCAACCAGTAGCATCCGACGATGAAAACACATCTAAAAATTCCAAGTCTGCTTATTGAACGAGCGAAATTGCAGTTCAAAACCTTTGATTTACCGAACTCACTGAAATTATCTCCCTTTGAATTAAACAAATAACAATTTAAGAACTTCCAAATCTCCTTAACCTAACATCATTTTGAGACCGTTTTTGTTTTAATGTGTTGTGTTTGTTTATGACAACAATTACACAAAAGAAAACAACAAAAACTATGGCTGTAATGGGCATCAAATTTTTACTAAATCTGTGTTTTAGACCCCACCCCTTACTGTAAAATCATCAGAAAATTTCCACTATCAATTGTTTTTTGATGCTGATTAGTCTTAATTAATGTTGAAATGCTTGTGATGACGAAAGAATTCAAATTTGTCCAATTTTGTTGATTATGAAAATGCATGACCAAAAATGAATTTTCTGAGCGTTTTCACGCTACTCATGGTCGCTGTTTTGTGACGTCATAGTATGTTGCATATTAATGGCTGTGTTCGTAAAAGAAATGCATCCGGCTAGCAAGCATAACATCTTAGTATAGAGTTTGCTCAGTGATGTTTAAATGTGCTTGAACGGCTCGGGATTATGGACACGCAAGCTATTGATGTTGTGACTTTTGATTTTAAGGGTACTTGTGTTCGCTGCTTTGTCAGCGGCTCTACTGATTAGCAAAAGAATTTCTTGTAGGTGTAAAATGTTTCTCAATTATCACAGTTGGTAATGTGAAAGTTTGAATGAAATGCGTTCATACATTTGCAACTGGCAGACATCAACGTCAAGCGGACATAACTTTATTGTTTCAGTATATGTCATAATGTCCATGCCGAAATATATGGTACATTTTGTTTCTATAAAAAGTCACAGCATGCAAATTCCTTAGTACCCTAGGGGCTAATTGGACCAACCTTGTACCATCAGGAAAACTTCTGATGTGTGTCAATTTGTTTTGTGAGACCACCTAAATGTGAAAGAATAAACTCATTTGAGCTATGTACAATTGTATGTTTTCCGTGGCAACGCATAATACGCTTCTAAAGAATGGGGATGTCCCTACAAAAGTACTCATATCTCAGCAGCAACTCATCCAAACTTTTAAACTTGGTACCAACTGAATGTTGCGACATAGGACTTTTATCCAATGTTCAGATATGCAAATTTGATAATATTAATGAAAACATTAGAAATAAGAGAAAAATCGTAAAAAAATAAGGGGTGTACAAGTAAATTTATCTACATTTCAGCTGCTTACTATCCTATACTATCAGCCTCAGTACCAATTTAATGCTAATACATAGCATGTTTACTTAATGGTTCAATATGCAAATTATCTAAACGTTGTATTCATGAATATTAATTAAATATTAAAAATGAGCAAAATTGGAGAACAGTTAAAGCTGCATACTCTGTCACTATGAACATTTTTCGGAAAAAAAATATTTTCTTTTTAAATCATTTGCAAAAGTAGAATAAAGTTAAGTTGTCACAATAAATCTAATTTCTACAGCTGAAAATTGCATGAAAAAATGAATTATCTTATAAAAACAGGTGTATTTTCTCTTGTTTGTAATTATTTGCGGCCCTCCAATAATTCTAGACAGTTGATTTTAACATAAATGCTGTTGTTTTGGCACTAATAATTTGTTAATTATTACGAAAAAAGTAAAATGTATACCTCAATTTTAGTAATTTTACTGTGTTCTTGAAAAAAAGAAACATTATTTTTAAAATGAAAAAATCAAAAGTTACAGATTATGCAGCTTTAATAGAATGTACATGCAAAATTACTCATATCGCAGCTGCTATTTATCCTAGATTTCATACTCACTTACTTTCTAAACTTGTTCCCAGATTTAAGTCCAGAAAAGTTCTTTAATAGTGTTTTTTGATACGTAAGTTATTTAATTTGTTTATTAATGAGTATTTTTGAAGATACAACCTTATTGATTCGCGTTAATTTTTTCTTTAGTTTTCTATAGATTTCATCAATATTCATGAATATGTTTGTTAAATGATTGTATATCTGTCCATTGGAATACAATAATATGTCTCAGCCTTAATATGATACTAAGATTTATTGTCTAGAACAAATAAAAGAGGAGATAGGTGTAATTTTAGAAGCAGACCCCCACTATTTTTCTTACGTTTTTTTTCTCTCATTTCTAATGTTTATATTAATATTTATTGAATTTAAAACAATAGATAATTTCACATAATGAATATTGAGTATAGTAAAATGTCTTTAGTTTAGTTGGTACCAAGTGTGGTAGTCTAAGAATATTAGCAGCTACGATATGAGATATTTTGTAGGTACACCTCCTTAATTTTATTACCTTTCTTCTCTCATTTCTAACATTTAAATTAATATTCAAGAATATAATCATAAAATAATTTGCATATCCGATCATGGCATTAAATTTGCTATGTCTTAGCATTTCGTTGGTACCAAGCTTGTTAGTCTAAGACAATTAGCAGATTAGATATGGGTAATTTTGTAGATATACCTATTTTAATTTTTCGACAATTTTCTTTCTTTGTTAAAGTGATAATTCCGACTTTTTTCATACGCATTTATTACATAACTAACAGTATACTGGGAACCATATGACCATTTATTTTGTTGAAACTGCTCTAATTAGCCCATAATTTAATTGCACTCACATGCCACAGGGGATGGCCATTAATCACTTGAATACTCCAAGAAGAATTCCTCAGGCAGCACTACACATTAGGTGCAGTTATCAGGTCAAGCAGGTTAATTACAGTCAGTGTATAATATTCGGTCTGATCTATTTCTAACTGTTTGGAAAGATTATCAAAGAGAGTTAAACAGTTTGGATCCAGATCAGGCCAGACAACATGTCATACCTCTTATCAATTTTTTTGCAAAGCTTATCGGCAGATGACACAAACAGGTTTAAAGTAAAATGGTATGAGCATCAAGGACCGCATCTGCGTTTGATTATAGTCTGATCAGTGTTTTCACAGGAACATAATGGGTAGCTAAAGTATCCAAGCTTCAAGGACTCTGGCTAGAATTGGCAGATTCATGAACAAACAGGTGAGACTCAGATCAGGCTGGATATAGACACTGTATGGTCAGAGTCTTTGCTGTCTGCATGGATCAATGCGCAGGCTGATCTGAGTCTGTTAGGCTTGCAAGCCATTTTGTTGGATTGGACCTAATAAACTGGACTTGGTTTGAATTTTCAAGAATTTGCTCTGATTTATGGAAATGATAAAAATTATGACATTAAACAATGCAAATACATGTACTCTTTGTGAATACAGGATTATTTTGAATGTTTTAATTGTCTGCCTTTTTCTTAAGAAATCACTTTTCCAAAAAAAAACTTTTTTCAGGAATGTGATCAGAGCACCAAACAGTTTGGATCCTGATCAGGTCCCTTATTTCAGTGGGCCTGATCTGGGTTCAAAATGTTTGCAAAGCAGAAGATATCATGCACATAGCTAAATGTTTCAATTTCAATTAATGCTATTAACTATTACTTAATTAGGGGCCCTGAACCAGACTGCTTATTTCTGTAGTGCAAACATGTAAGGTAGCCCCTGTCTAAAGTAATTCTCATTCTTATCACCTGAAGCCATCATTACTCAATGAAATAATTGAATGGAAGCACAGCCTAATTATAAGCTCTCTCCACTGAGATTTGGTGCCATTAACTCAGAGCTGAGGTGACCAGATGCTTGATTTCAAACTATTTGGCAACCATGAGGGAAAACATGTCAGCAGCCAGTTATTGGTTTTATGGGCAATAAACTTGCTTTTAATCACCTTAGCTGATGAAGAAGCCGAGTGGTAAAAATAAATTAGTAATTAATGAGGAATTTATTTTCGATCAAGATAAATGTTAATAGGGCCGGAATATTCCCTTTAAATGTTTTCATTAATATTCACAAATATGTAAATTATATTTGTAAATCAGACTTTTGTGTTATAGTACTATGACTCACCTTTCATTTGGTACCAATTTTGGAAGTCTAGAATAATTAGCAGCTGACATATGGGCTATGTCGTACGTACACCCCTATAAATCTTCTAACATTTTTCTCTTATTTCTAATGTTTACATTAATATTCATGAATATGCAGCTTAGATAATTCGCTCATCATACTATTGGATTAAAGTGTAAAGTCTCACTTTCATTTGCTACAAGTTTGGTAGTCTAGAATAGTTAGGATAAGAATCATTTTGTAGGTACACCCACTTTTTTAGAATCATATTTTAGATCTTCACATTATGTGGGGAGGGTAAATTGTTCTATGCAAGACTCCATGAGCGATGTTATTCTTTGCTATTTAGCTACCATGTTTTGCTAGTAACTGACAGCTTACTTTTCTTGAATTAGTGGAAGAGAGAAAAAATCCATGAAAGAATGTGCGGCATGCAAGTGTTGATCTTAGATCTGCTTGCAAATGACCCAGCTACAGTTCCCCATGGGTTGCCCTGGACACCATGCAATTTTATATAGTCCAAACAGGTTTATTTTTGGAGACAATAAGAAATTTTGGTATTAAGTGGATCCACTGAACAATTTCGCACCCATGAGTAATTGTCCTTGTGTGCAAGGTAAGCCTAATAAGCCCCCTCCCCGTCCCAAGGTGTGTGTGGGGGAGAGGGGGAAATAGTTATTCCATGATCTTACTTCTATTTTTAGTTTCATAAATATTCATGAATATGCAAATGAGATAAATTTTATATTTGACTATTGGATGAATGGACTTGTCAAAGTGTATCACTGATGATATAATAGCATGCAACAAGGACAGATTGGGGCAGCATTTAGTTCATATTTGCTTTTTATAATTTTCACTTATTTTTTGAAATTTTCATCAGTATTGATGAATATGCAATTTAGATAATTAATCTGCATATCAGACCATTCTATCAGATGAAAGTACTATATCTAAGCTTTAATTTGCTAGCAAGTTTAATAGTGTAGGGTGAGTAACTGATGAGGTACGAGTCAGTTTGTAGGTACAAGCCTACTTTAAAATCGCATTTACCCCCTCTATAAGCTGAAACTTACAGAATGTTGTTTAAATTCCCATACTCTCCTGCAAACAATAGAGATATCATTGTTATGCATTTTAATGAAATCATTCCTTACATATTTGGGCCACATAATATGCATGGACTATCATGAAAAAAATCTTACTTAGTCCGATGCAAGATTTTTTGCTCAAGTTGTCTCCCCGGATTACCTCTTGGTCATATTTTTAATTCCAATTGCATAAATTGATGTAAGTGAAGACCCCCAATAAGGAGATGTTTTTGGATTGATTTGAACCAGTTTTGCATCCTTAACACGTTACTCTACATATTTAATGGATTTTTCTTCAATTTGGCGGCCATCTTGGAAATATGCAAATTAGATAGTGAAGACGCCATTTTTCAGCTTGCCAACATTGGTTTTTGGATTCAGCATACCAAAATAACCTTTTCTTCACAAAATGCCTGTACCTTCTTAAATAAGCGTCTTTTTCTGATTTTTTTCCTGACTATAAGGCTTCCACAGTTTTCTGGAGGTTTTTCACCATATATGGGCATGGGGGCCATCTTGGTTATGTGACCAGGACCATTTGAACAAACTTTTGTTCCCGCATCCTAAGGATTCTCTATATGGAGTTTAATTGGCCCAGTGGTTTCAGAGATGTTTGATAATGTTGACAGATGGACGGACGCCGTAGTGACTGGTATACTATTAGCTCACCCATGAGACTTCGGCTCAGGTGAGCTAAAAACCAAGACAACCAATAATTACAAAATGGCCAACCTTTATTCATTTTCTTCAATAGTACTTATTTTCCGTAAAACCTTGTACAGGAAATGATAAAATGGGGCAACTACAAGTTTCATGCATGCTGGTCCAGTCACTGTGAGAGCAGAAAATATTTGTTTCTATTCAATCAAAATATTCACGTTGTGTACAAAAAAGATCAATCTTGCCGAGACATTTCTTTCGAGTAGTACTGTGCCAGTGCGCATGTTTTAATTGAGAATACAGAAACACATTCTTAACTGGAAGTGATGCTCAACCTCTGCTATGGAACTTCTACAGTCCATTGTACCATATCCTGCATAGTTCTTACTCTAAATACTGTACCAATGACAAAAAATAGACAAGTAACATGCAACAAGTTGTTTATAGAGTGCAGACATTAGAAATAACACATTTGAGCCCTGCATCCCTGATATTGAACATTAATACAATGTAGACCAATGTAAGATGCCTTAAAATGTAGATCTTCATTCAGATCTTCATTGTCTATTAAGGTAATGTGTAATTTCAATTTCAACAACAGAGATATTTGGAATTTGTGACCAGCATCTTTCTCTTGAACACCAGATCTTGCCAGATCAGAGAGGATTTCAATTTGCCATAAATGATGACTAGCATAAACTTTTACAATATTTACCCTACTGAACTCAAACTGACCAACTCTATGGAGTTTTAGCCAGTCTGTGCACAATAGGGATAAATTAATGAAATCCCGTGTGCTGCCCGTTTTAGCCTATCAAAGCTAAGCAGACAATTCAAACTTTATTTGGAAAGTTGTCTGCAGACATTGTTGGTGTTGTATAAACCGTACTAGTATAAATCCTGGACTGGTGACCAGCTGTTACAATGCCAATAGAATAGTGACAATTTAAGCACAACTGGACAGATTTCCATTACTAGCCTTACAAAGTGTAAAGATTCCAGTGGAGTTATATGAATCGAGGAGTGCATTGTAACAAAGTGCTTGGAATACGTCATTCCACAGGCCTTTAGTTAAGAGTGCGTACCAAAAAATAACTCTTATTTCTCAACCAAATCATGTGTTGTGGGTACTCAAAAGAACCGTCTCAATGAGACGGTTCTTTTGTGCACCCACAACATATGCCAAAACTGATGGATAAGAAAATATTTACAATTTTACGCTAAAATTTTTTGTTTATCTAAACCTGTGATTTCAAACATACTACTAGACACTATGGAGGTAAAAATTGTCAAAATTCCACTGGGACTGTTACAGCCGGTGAATGTGAAACTGTGATGGAACAATGAATGAAAATGGCGAAAATGAACATGACTGATCATATGAAATGAGTTAATGTAGACAAGACTAGCACTGTTTCTATTCAATCAAACATTCACATTGTGTTTTTGCCCAATCTATACTTTTCAAAGTTTTCTTCTGTACAATGTATGGTGTGAGTACTTAAATGACATTGTCTGAATGATAAATTTCTAAAGTCTTGTTTGATATTTTTGCTTAAACCAAGCCTTCAACAACCAGGTTCATTTTGTGCATACAATAGAACAGGACTTTAGATAAGAGTTAATATTCTTATTTCTCAACCAAAACATATGTTGTGGGTACTCAAAAGAACCGTCTCAATGAGACGGTTCTTTTGAGGACCCAAAACATATGTTAAAACTGATGGGTAAGAAAATATTTACATCTTTCACTGAATTTTTTTGTTTATCTAAACCTGTGTTAGAAATAACCAACATAAGTAATCGTAACATGATTCCGACTTCCAGTTGCACATTATTTATTACTGTAACAATGATTCCAACAGATCAACAACAATGACTTGGCTAACAGGTTGAGCCTGATCAGGTGTTTGACGATTTATCCCGCGACTACGAGCATTTCTACTCTGTTTATCTATTCCCCTTCATCACCCTCTTCTTCCGCTTCCTCGTCTTCACCCTCCTGAAACAAAAAGCAAAGAATATTAAAGCCTGGTCAGGAAGCAAACCAATTCAAAACACATTTGAGCCATGACATGTGATTTCCCACAATGTGGTATGCGCGACCATCAAAGGTTCAGACCAGACGCTAGTCGCTTGGATATTCTATAACTAATAAACTACTGACTGAACATCATTTGGAGTTTTTAAGCTTAAAGGGAGGCTGCACAGGCCCGTCCGAGTCTACACTTGTCAAAATGCCACATTGTTGGAAATCACATGTCGCGGCTCATATTTGTAACCGTAACCTACCTACATTTTCTGGCGAAACACTTCATAATTTTGCTATCTGGTTGCGCTCAACATTGTTACATGTATCTGCCCTATGTTCATTTTTAAAATAGGTCATTAACACATATAAGCCTAGCATCCTTTTTATAGGACATAGGCAAAAAGTGCAGACCCAGATCAGACACGACGTCTGATCAGAATGAGACGTCTGATCTGGGGTCTGCACTTTTTGCCTTGTGTCAATATCGCTTTTTTAATTTATTTTTCTATGTACGTGAAGGCATATATTAAATAAATTCAGTACTCCTTTAAATTTCTTGTTACTTTCATTTTGAATGTGGGGGGGGGGGGGAGGGGGGGGGGGGGGGGGGGGTTACTCTCTTGTTATCAGATTCTGCATGTCCTAAAGATTAAACTAAAAGCTACTCCCATTCATTTGAATAAAGTGACAAGCAGCTTGGTATTGTTTTAACAGTTTGCATCCTAATCAGCTGACTTCTTCAGAAACCAGTTGTTGAGATCTACACTATCACAGTTTTAGATAAACAAAACTTTTCAGCGTAAAATTGTAAATATTTTCCAGGGCTTATTTTTAGCCAATTTTATAGCCGTTATTGGGTTATATTCCCAATGCCAAAAAGTATCTTTTTTTCCCAATTTTTGGAGGAAAATTCCCAATTTCAAATAATAAAAAAAAATCGAAGAAAATCATCATTTTTAGCAGTGTAAAAGTTGGCTTAAAACTGTGTAATATTTAACATTGCACAGTCTTATTATGTAATGGTGATTATAAGTTAACACTACAGCTAAATTCATATAAATATATGATGTATTTTATGATTTGATAAAGCACTAAAAAAATCCCAATTTTTGGCGTTTCCGCGCAAAAATTCCCAATTCAAGGGGTATGGGTCATTGTCCTAAATTGGGGAAAATAAGCCCTGTTTTCTTACCCATAATTTTTAGCATATGTTTTGGGTGCTCAAAAAAACGTCTTATTGAGACGGTTATTTTGAGCACCCACAACATATGGTTTGGTTGAGAAATAAGAAAATTATTTTTCTGTTACGCATTCTTACCTTAAAGACCTGACTATTTTCAAGAGGGCATTATCTGGTTCAACAGGATGTGGGTCAAAGCAGAGTTATGGAAATTTTTTTCTTTGATTGATTTGATTCTTTATGTCCCATCAACAATCTTTCAGTAACACAGAGACGGGTCTTCCTGGCTTGAACCAGTACTAGACTAGGATAATGTGTCTTGCTCAAGGACCACAACGCAGTGACGCCGGTGATACTCGAACCCGATGCCACTCAGTCTCGAGTCAAGCACTCTACCACTGAGCCACTGCACCGGGCCGCGTAGCGCAGTCGGTAACGTGTCTGGCTACAGATGTGTGTCTGACTGCAGATTCAGGGGTCGCGAGTTCGATCCCGGCCCGGTACCATACTTTCGTGGAGATTGATCATGAAATAATTTCTACGGTCATTCTCCTCCCTTCCGCTGATTTATTCAAGAAGGGTTGTTGTCAGTTACAAGCGAAAGTATGTGCACAAATTACTGGTTAACCGCTTGCTCAAGCCTGCCCAGGAAAAAGTGTGGTTAAGTGAACTGACCGTCCCGCAATGACCATAGCTGTTGACATGGGACGTAAAGCAACAAATAAAAAAAAAAACTGAGCCACTGCTCTCCTAAGAGAAATGGAAATGGCAAGATTTTTCAGCGTGACAAGTTAACACGTACCTCATCTTCTTCTCCAAAGTCTTCCTCTTCTCCTTCCTCATCTATCTCGTCATCAATATCATCATCTGTAACAATTCATACATACACATAACCTAGTCACATTTCAGCCCTGACATGAGAAGTGCGACCAGCAAAGCCTCAGATCAGCCTGCACATACGCGCAGCCTGATCAGAGCCATTGCTAGTCGCTTGAATATTCTATGAATGTTAAGCTACTGACTGAACATCATTTGGAATTTCTAAGCTTAAAAGTAGGATGCCCAGGCTTTTCTGAGTCTACTCTACACTTGTCAAAATGCCACATTGTTGGAAATCACAGGTAGTGGCTCATTCAAGCTATACAGTGCAGTCCCTTTATAACACATCTCGTTATAACACAGATTTGATTATATTATACACAGGTCATGCTGAGGCTCCCAAATTTTTTAACCATAGATGTTTACATCATAGGAATTATAGGAAAAATCACCATGAACCATGAAATGGTGATTTTCCTAAATAATTCCTTTGTAATATTGTCCCTTAACAACACAATTCAAAAGACAATAAATAAGATAGTCCATATATAAAGGGACTACACTGTATTTTGAGCATAAAATGAAGAATGACAAAATATTCACACAAAGCTTAAATGTATTAGTTAAGAATTAACAATTAAATATATCACGACTGAAAAAGAAATGAAACGCAAGTTTTGAAAATTTAAACGCTATATTTTCCTAGATTCCAATAGAATTCTTGCGTTTAAGAGCAATTCTCTGTAACCACTTAAATTTTTACATAGGGTCATGGCACGCATAGTCACCGATTTTGCTGAAACTTTCCTATCATGGCCATGGTGACCCAAAACCAAGCAATCAACACTCCTTTCATCCATATGCATGCCCGTTGCCATGGAAACGGCTTATGAACATTTTGGCTGAAAAAGTGACAAAAAATCACTTAAAATTGATGGATTTCCAACTGAAATCATTAGTTTAACGTAAACCAAATGCCACCAATGATCCATATGTATGAATATATAACACATCCTGGTTAGAAATAAATAATCAAAATTACATTTGGAAAACCTCGGTTTTTATCCATGCTCTGCAAAGTGGGTGGGGTTTCAGAAATTTGACAAAGGTGATTTTTGAGCATTTTCAAAGGACATTTTCATATTGAGTGCGGTCGGTTACAAATATGCCGGCATATTCCAGAAATAGAACAAGGTTTCCTAAATTGATATATGAAAAGACATGTTTGGGAAAGTATGGTTCCTGAAGCGTTACCATGGCAACAATCAGTGTACCGTAACAAAAAGCAAATTTATCTGTGACTGTATTTCTGATCTCATAAAAAACTGCTGAAGGGACATATTTGATTTTTAAATGAAGAAATATGTTCCTTATTAAGATAATGTACGGAAAATAACATATTATGTTGTAAGTGACCTGCTAAAGGTCAAGGTCAAGGTCACTGAAGCAAGAAATTGGCTTAAATGAGCAATTTTTGCACATATTTAAGTCTATTTCTCCATTATTTGATGTGTCTTGGTTTGTATATTTAATCTTTTTATACGCAGATACACTGCCTTTTAAAATAAAATAATTTTATCCTCCGTATTACTTCAAGGTCAAGGTCAAGGCCAATGAAATTTTGATATTTTTGTTTTAAAATTGGAAATATTGACAATATTTGTTAACCAATGTCTTTAATTCGGTCATGTTTAGCTTCTTCCTTTAGAAATTTGCTGCACAGCATAAGATTGTTTAAATAAAGTGACAATATGCCTTAATTATCAGTTTGAAGGTCAAGGTCAAGGTCACAGAAGCCAGAAATGACCATAAAATGAGGGATTGTCGCACATATTTAAGCATATTTTTCAAGTATTTGATGTGATTTGGTTTGTATATTTAATCTTTACATCGGCAACCACAATTCCTTTTAATCTGAAATAATTTTGTCTTCAATATTACTTCAAGGTCAATGTCAAGGTCACTGAAATTGTCATATTTTGGTTGCAATATGGACATATTCACAAAATTTGTTAACCAATTTCTTTATTTCAGTTGTGTTCAGGTTATATCTTTAGAAATATGCCACACAATATAACATTGTTAAAATAACATGACAATTTGCTTTAATTATCAAGTTGAAGGTCAAGGTCAAGGTCACAGAAGCCAGAAATTACCATAAAACGAGTAATTTTCGCACATATTTAAGTATATTTTTCAAGTATTTGATGTGATTTGGTTTGTATATTTTATCTTTACATCAGCAACCACAATTCCTTTTAATCTGAAATAATTTTATCAACCATATTACTTCAAGGTCAATGTCAAGGTCACTGAAATTGTCATATTTTGGTTGTAACATGGACATATTCACAAAATTTGTTAACCAATTTCTTTAGTTCAGTTGTGTTCAGGTTATTTCTTTAGAAATATGCCACACAGTATAACATTGTTAAAATAACATGACAATTTGCTTTAATTATCAAGTTGAAGGTCAAGTTCACAGATGCCAGAAATTACCATAAAATGAGCAATTTTAGCTTATATTTAAGTTTATTTCTCCATTATTTGATGTGATTTGGTTTGTTTACATAATTTTATATACTCAACTACAATGGTGTTAAAGCTGAAATAATTTTACCTCCACATTACTTAAAGATCAAGGTCAAGGTCAATGATTTTTTTTATATTTTTGGTTTTAAATTGGAAATATTGACAATATTGGTTAACCAATTTCTTTGTTTCAATTATGTTTAGATTGTTTCTTTTTAAAATTCTTCCTCTGACAGTATATTCTTTCATATATCGAGGGAAACATGAGTCCATAAGCCACACCACTTGTGATTGGTCAACTTTGTAACTTATACCTTCTTCTTGATGCTGTATAAGTAGACGGGTAAACAAGAATCTGATTACCATTGGAAAATAAATAATAATAATGATAGTCTTTATTTTCAGAGGGTAACACATTTAGCAAAAAAAAAGCTAATCTTCCATGAGGCCCTCTATAAACTACTGCCAAAAAAGAATACAAGTATAAAGTACAAAGATGATTTACATGTATACAAATTAATACAAGCAGCATGGAGAACTTTCAAACCTACATACACACAGGCTCACTTTATATACATAAACAATTATAGATATCGCACTTCTAGATAAAAGTGCTTTAAATATTTATACCAAATTTCAAACACATGTTTTAGGTACTCAAAAGAAGCGTCTCAATGAGACAGTTCTTTTAAGCACCAAACTAACTGTTAAAACTGGGGACCAAACATATTCACAATTTTACACTCAAAATTATTTTCATACGGACATAATGCTTCAGTTTCAAAGATTGAAAGATAGACTTGATTTCATCCATTTAATACAATGTCTATGAAAAGACTCGACAGTTTCTAAATTTTTTAAACAGTCTGGTAAGTTGTTCCAAATAACTGGACCTGAATAAATTAAGATTTGTTTGAAAATTTCTTTTTGTGGCCTTAGAGTATAAAAATCCAATGCACCTGTTTATCTTAGAGACTGAAGCGTTTCATTAAAAGGTCGAAAAGAGAACATTTCATTTAGATATGAGGGTAGGACAGATTTAGAACTTTTAAACATAAATTCAGCCTTCCTGAGGAAAATGCGTTTATATATGTTTAAAATTTTAAGCTCATCCATACTGTTGGCAATGTTATCATATTGGTAATTTACAATGATTTTAACAGGTCTTTTTTGTAGCCTATAAATTCTGTTAAGATTATATTGAGATGCAGGGTTTTACAGGACGCAATATCCTGCGTCTTATACGCATAAATCATTAGGTAGGACCCGTCAATTTACCTTACCTGCGTCCCCTGGGACGCAGACGTGTTTGTTGTCAGGGGGCGACTTGAGCGAAATTTTCGATTTTTACTGCACCACATGGCCTTGGAAACTTGGAAAAGAGAAGCGATTTCGCTTTTAAATTTCAAGAAATATTTACCTTAGCATGCTAAGAGCTTATTTAGTGACCGTCAATAAAGATAATCCGTAAATAAAGTACCCTCTCAGCGGGTGTAAAACAGCTGTTTTGTCCATCTGTTTATTGATTTTCTCTGTGTAAACAAGAGCCAATTGCAAGCGGTCAGGTGTGAAGGGCACTTATTCACATTGTCGTTATGGGAGTCTTTCCTTTATGTCAAATTACGTAATGAACATTTTCTCTTGGAAAGGCTCAAATGAAAGATCAAAGACTTAGACCATGACATAAATAGCTCCAGATAAGTTGGTCTTGCAGATAGCTAGATAAATTCAATGACTGCAGGTTAAAAGTGTCAATATAAAAAAAGTCTTGATTTTACAATCATGTTTAGCTATCCATCCATTCATCCATCCATACATAGATGGGTCTATCTATCTATCTATCTATCTATCTATCTATCTATCTATCTATCTATCTATCTATCTATCTATCTATCTATCTATCTATCTATCTATCTATCATCTATCTATCTATCTATCTATCTATCCATCCATCCATCCATCCATCCATCCATCCATCCATCCATCCATCCATCCATCCATCCATCCATCCATCCATCCATCCATCCATAACATAGACAGTCCAGCCACCAAGGGGAAAGGGGAATGAAAAGAGAAGATACTGTCTCTTCTATATTATTTCAGATACAGCACTAATAAAAAGTTTTCTTATGAACTAATGTATAGTATTGACAGGCCTTTGTCGTCCGTTCTCATCAGCAAACATCTCCCTAAAATTCTTGGAGAAGTTCTCCCTAAAATTCTGGACCAGCTTGGTCCCTGGTTGTGCCTTTCATTAAAATCCCAAATTCCTAAGTTATTTCGTAATGATTCTGGTTTTCCAATTATTATATATATAAAAATTGATGGGACCCCTATTTTCAATGATGGGACCCTCATCATAATCAAAGTTGAGTCCCAAGGACCCCCAAACATTCAACTTGGTGTAAAACCCTGGAGATGTTCCTCCCCATATTGTAGAACAATAGTCAATGTGGAATTGAGATAACCATTTTTCAAGTCAGTACGTTAGGAAATTATCTTTTACGACTACGCTGAAAACTTACCATGTATCTGATGATATAACTCCCCAAATGAAATTATTGACTACAGTTAATTATCTCCTAATCAGCAGACAAAGTTTCAAGCTCCTAAAAGAGTTTGAAAGAGTTTATATATATTTTTTAATTGACCAAACCCGTAACTGGGATGCAAACATACAAACAATATAAACCCGAAACAAACATACTGAGGAAAATTGCAATATTTTATTATATGATGTCGAGACTGGGAGTGATATACAAAAAGATCACCATGTATTAAAATTGATTTAACACTAGTGGTTTACATATTTGGTCAATGTCAATTTAATATGATAGATGTCCATAACAGCATCAAATATAAATAGAGGATCTTACATGAGTGCTCATTTTTAAATCCATTTATTAAAAAAGTTGGGGAAAAGGCATCAACTGTGAGATTTGTTAAACATTCTATAGCATTTACTAAAATTTAATAAATTCAATAGTATAGAAGCATCAACGTTAGATTCAGTTTATCACATGACTATGAAATTACAAAAAAAATCATATTTTTGAGACGAAACCATCATTACATTATGCTTATAAATCTGTAAACCATACTAGATTAATTAATTTTATTGCATAGCGTTATATCACTCCTACAGAATGTGTGTGATAGATTGCAAAAATCTAGACATTTTCATGCCAAAACATGTGATAACAAAATAATTTTACTCACATTTTATCTCTTCGCATCAATTTATTTAATTAATTAAACAAGACAAATTTGTCAAATTTATATCCCACGACAAAAGGTTATTTTAGCTAAACATGTAACTCACAAAAAATAAATCCCATTTATCTATACCCCAAGTTCACCTACCGGCCCGGTCCCATACTTTCGTGGAGATTGATCATGAAATAATTTCTACGGTCATTCTCCTCCCTTCCGCTGAATAATTCATGGAGGGTTGTTGTCAGTTACAAGCGAAAGTATGTGCACGAATTACTGGTTACCCGCTTGTTCAAGCTTTCCCAGGAAAAAAAGTGTGGGTAGGTGAACTGACCGTCCCGCAATGACCATAGCTGTTGACTTGGGACGTAAAGCAACAAAACAAACAAACCAAGTTCACCTTCTGTATCATTCAGATCAAACAAACCCCTGTCATGTATGTTTTCATGCTTAGTCTGATAAAAAAAAATACACTTACATCTGCACAATTTCAATAACTGACCTTTCAACCCAACCCCAAAGGTCAAGGGTATGTGTAAATTTAAAGTGTTACATTGCATGTTGGACTACACTTCTTTCACTTTAATTTGATATGCAACATGACTACTTTCAGAAACAAAAAAACTATTTGACCTTTTGACCCCAACTCAGGGGTCGAGAGTGTGTGTAAGAACAGCAGCATACTTGCTTCCATGGTGCTCTGTGCTCAATTCCCTTTCATTTGATATGCAATATGACTACTATCAGCTTATGTGACCTTGACCATGACCTATTACAGGCACTTAGTCATGTTTTATCAGTATTTTACAATGCTCGATATTTCTAAAGGCAAAAGCTAGACAAAACTGGAATAAGGATGCTGTCAGTTTTTACTTTTTATGACAAAATATATTAAAGTTTCAGTGAATTTGACCTTGAAGTTATGTGAAGAATAAAATTATTTCCATTTAAAAGGCTAATTGTGTAGATAAAAATTAAAGATACTAATCAAATCAAACCCAATTATGGAATATTAGACTTAAATTTGTGTGCATATCCCTCATTTTATGTTAATTTCGTGCTTCTGTGACCTTGACATCCAGAATTCTAATTAAGGCATATTGTCAAATTACCTTAACAATGTGATGCTAAGCAAGATATTTATAAAGAATTGGAGGACACTTTTTCAGTTTTAAGGAACAAAGAAAAGGGCCCAAGGCTCATAAAAAGTCAGGGCTGAAGAAGCCCTCAAGTTGAGCCACGATGGGTTCACCCAAAGACAAGCATCAGACATCAACCAACCGATGTAAGATTTGGTTCAGGATCGTCATCATGTCTCATTAAGGCCTGGCTCGCTGTGGTGCAATTAAGGAAAAACCATGATTTAGTTTACAACTAGACATGCAGACTGTCGCAAGACCGCTTATTTATTACATCCTACTTTTTCAACTATTTTTTTTAAAGTTTGTAGAGCTGGTAAGATACTTGTCGCATGCAAAGAAGCGGTGACCGTTGTATTTGTTGGGTTATGATCTATGTTGTCTATAGCTGCTGTTGTGAAATAATGTTTCTTAAAATAGAAGACAAACGATAAAAAAAAGAAAAACAAAAATTCTGAAGAAAGAAGCTAATCATAATTGAAATAAAGAAATCGGTTATCAAATATTGTATTTTTTTCCAATTTATGTACAAAAATATTTTAGTTTCAGTTACCTTGACCTTGACCTTAAAAGTATCTGTAGGACTAAACTATTTAAGTTTAAAATGCATTGTAGTTGTGTAGATTAGGATTAAATATACAACCAAATCACACCAAATTATAGATAGATAGCCTAAAATATGGGCGAAAATCGCTCATTTTATATCAATTTATTTTTTCTGTGACCTTGATCTTGACCCTCAAATTCCTATTTAATGCCTATTGTCATGATATCTTAACAAATGCTATACTGTGCAGCATATTTTGAAAAGAAGAAGCTTGGCATAACTGAAATAAATAAATTGGTTAACAAATATTGTCATATCTCCAATTTATGACCAACATATTATGTGTGAAAATCCCCCATTTTGCCAATTTCTTGACTCTTTGACCTTGACCTTGACATTTAAAATGATAATTTAGGCATATTGTCATGTTATTTTAACAATGTTATACTGTGAAGCATATTTCTAAAGCAAGAAGTTCAACATACCCAAAATAAAGAAATGGGTATACAAATAGTGTCAATATTTCCAATTTACAGCCAAAAATATTTAAGTTTTAGTGACCTTGACCTTGAAGAATATGGAAGATAAAATTATTTCAGTTTAAAAGGCATTGTAGTTGTTTATGTAAAGATTAAATATACAAACCATACGATATCAAATAATGGAGAAATAGACTTAAATATGTGCGAAAATTGCTCATTTTATGGTAATTTCTGGCTTCTGTGACCTTGACCTTGACCTTCAAACTGATAATTTAGGCATATTGTCACGTTATTTTAACAATCTTATACTGTGCAGCATATTTCTAAAGGAAGAAGCTAAATATAACTGAATGGTAAACGAGTATTGTCAATATTTCCAATTGAAAACCAAAAATATTAAAATTTCATTGACCTTGACCTTGAAGTAATATGGAGGATAGAATTATTTCATTTTAAAAGGCAATGTATCTGCGTATAAGAAGATTAAATATACAAACCAAGTCACATCAAAAAATGGCGTAATAGACTTAAATATGTGCGAAAATTGCTCATTTTAGGCCAATTTCTTGCTTCTGTGACCTTGACCTTAAGCAGGTCACTTACAACATAATATGTTATTTTCGGTACCTTATCTTAATAAGGAACACATTTTCTCATTTAAAAATCAAATATGTCCCTTCAGCAGATTTTTATGAGATCAGAAATACAGTTACAGATAAATTTGCTTTTTGTGACGGTACACTGATTGTTGCCATGGTAACGCTTCAGGAACCATACTTTCCCAAACATGTCTTTTCATATATCAATTTAGGAAACCTTGTTCTATTTCTGGAATATGCCGGCATATTTGTAACCGACCGCACTCAATATGAAAATGTCCTTTTAAAATGCTCAAAAATCACCTTTGTCAAATTTCTGAAACCCCACCCACTTTGCAGAGCATGGATAAAAACCGAGGTTTTCCAAATGTAATTTTGATTATTTATTTCTAACCAGGATGTGTTATATATTCATACATATGGATCATTGGTGGCATTTGGTTTACGTTAAACTAATGATTTCAGTTGGAAATCCATCAATTTTAAGTGATTTTTTGTCACTTTTTCAGCCAAAATGTTCATAAGCCGTTTCCATGGCAACGGGCATGCATATGGATGAAAGGAGTGTTGATTGCTTGGTTTTGGGTCACCATGACCAAGATAGGAAAGTTTCAGCAAAATCGGTGACTATGCGTGGCACAACTTTTTAAGTGGTTACAGAGAATTGCTCTTAATGTTTAAAATGATTGGAGGACTTTTCCTGACAGTTTGAGCAAAAATCATGTCTAAAACTTTGATGTTAAACATCCTACAAAACACCTCTTATGAATGTCATCAGTGGTTCTGCTAAGAAATCTTTCTAGCATTGGGAATGATTTTGTAGCTTAATTATTGTACTTTTAAAAGTCTGTTCTTAGCATAGCAAATGATTTCATGACCGTCACTATATATAAAGTTCCAACTTAAAAACAAAACAAAAAACTTTTTGTGGCCGTTCCATGGCAGTAAGCCAGGTGGGTTTATGGTTTTGTGTGTTTTTTATGTCCGGTGGCAACCAAAGGCTCAACCGGTAGTCTAAAAGAACTAGACTTCCATTTGAACTTGCAGATTTTAAAGCATGAAAAATATCGGTGTAATTGCATAGACTTTATAATTGCTCACGTCTATGTGCATCAATGTGCGAATGTTAACATCTATAACTTTGCTTTTTTTTGGTCAGATTTTCATGAAATATTTACCAAACTGTAAAGTGAATCACATTCCCAATTCCTTAGCTCTACAGTTAAATCAAACTGTAGAGCTTTAGGAATTAGTATTGTAATTCACTACTTTGGGGTGTTTTTGCTCATTTTTGGATTGGGAAGGGGACGATATTCAGCCCCAAAATAGGCCTAAGAAAATCTCTGCCAGTTGTATGTTTCTGCTGTAGATGTCAAATGATATGGGTGTAAAGGAGTTTTTCTGCATGAATTATGTACTGCACTATGTGAATGCTGAACAAACTAAGGCCAAATTAAAAAAAATACTGTCTAGAGTAAATTTACTGTTGAAACCTAGGATTTTTTTCTAGGTTTTCTGGAAAGCATATATAATTTTATGCATTGTGCAAGGCACTTTTGTTGAAAAAAAATAATACCCTAAAATTTTCAGACCTGTTACCTGAAACACACCTATTCATTTTTATTTAGCCTAATGACGAGAAGCATTATTAGCAATTTACTCCTCCTCACTAGTTTATTCAGCATGCCAAGTGACTGTTATATAATTACCTGGTCCAACTCCTCCTTCTTCATCTATCTCTGATGCCTGAAAATATAGTTAAATTGGAATAAATTGCTTCACTCAGAATACCAAACAAATTTGAGCCGCGGTATGTCATAGCTCCAGATAAGGATTGGAGGCAATTGGGTATTTACCCACCTCTTTTAGGCTTAATTGGGTATTTAAAATTTTAAATTGGGTATTTCAAGTTTTTGTATTGGGTATCCATCTGAAAGCAAATAAGCAATGAAAGCGGGCCTCGTTTTTTGTTTACTTTCGGTTTCACTTTCAGAAAGTACACTGGCAAATTAAGTATATCTGAGATCACTATTTCATACTTATTTCGAAAAACCAACGTATCTATCAAGTCATCTTTGATTCTTCGAACCACCAATGCGGTATTAGTGTTAGTTACGATATGATATTCAATTGCTCTGGAACTTTCTCGCCTACGTTACGCCATTGTTACTGTAAAGCGAGACGAATGTCGTAATCGTGTAAATATTGGGTATAGCTAAACAGCGCCAAGAATGTTCCAGGACTGGTTTACAATTTGATAAACTAGATTCGGCGCCACGTCCTCTATAATTTTGTACCTAACAACAGCTTGAGATGCGAAAAACGACAAACAGAAACTGAATACTTTAGAGTCATACGCTACAAAAAAGTTTGGAATTGAGTATCGAGGATTTTTATTGCGTTTTTGTACGCACAGAAATGAATTTAACTGCCTTTTCACGTTCACAAAATTGCGTAAATATGCAATACGCAGCCTTATCTGGAGCTATGTATGTGATTACCCACAATGTGGCATTTTCACTTGTGTAGACTCGGACGAGCCTGTGCAGCCTCCTTTTAAGCTTAGAAACTCCAAATGATGTTCAGTCAGTAGCTTAACAATCATTGAATATTCAAGGGACTAGCAAAGGCTCTGATCAGACTGCGCGTAAGCGCAGGCTGATCTGAGGCTTTGCTGGTCGCACATACCACATTGTTGGAAATCTCATGTCATGGCTCATTTGTAAAGAGGAAGCACAATAGGTTGTTCACCAATTAAAAACCAATGCCAATATGGAGATCTCAGCTCGTTAAATCAGAAAAATAATATTGAATCTTTCAATTTCAAATAAAGTGCAACCTCTAAATCTCGTCAAGCGAACTACCACTGAGCCACCATACTCCTCTAGGCTCTTTCAAATGTGGCTACCAGCACAACATATCTACAATAATAATATACCTAGTGTGTACAAAATTGCCTTGTACCATTCTATAGAATAGTCAGTGTTGTGCCTAGGTCAAAATTTCTGGGGGACATTTACAAATTCTGGGGGACACACTCAATCTTTCAAATTTTACCTGTTAAATTGAATAGTTATCCAGAAATTTTTGTTACATTTTTTATTTAAATTTGAGCTCAATGTCAATAGTTTTGGCTCAAGAAGGGGTGTAGATGACAGTGAAGTAGTTTCTGCCATTGTCGAAATTTTGAATTCACCTGCAAATTTAATATTTTTTTTATTAAAATAGCTTTTTCTGGCCTTCTGTTATGAAAATCTGTTTTTCCACCATTGTTGTGAATTGGACTGGTTGAGAAATCAATATCCAATACGACGTTTATCATAGGTAAATACCATGTGCCAGTCTAAATTGCTTACCTTTATTATTTGTTTGTTTGATTTCATTCTTTACATCCCATCAACAATCTTTCAGTTATAAAGGGACGGGTCTTCCTGGGTTGAACCAGTACTAAGCTAGGATTAATGTTCTTGCTCAAGGACACAACGCACTGACGCCGGTGAGACCTGAACCCGCGGCCCCTTGGTCTCGAGTCAAGCACTCTACCACTGAGCTCCCGCTTCCCTTTATTAGGTTACACTAAATACGGAAATGGTAATAAATAGCAAAACAAGCAGATTTTTCGAGGTGCACCCTTAGGCCCGCGCTGGGTGCATTTTTGAGAGACATCAGCGGTAAAATTGCAGGAATGCCACACTCTTGGCACATCACTGACATAGTGAAGTACGTCTCCAGATGCAATTTGCGAAAACTTTCAAAAATGAGCTGATAACATGTCTTTAGAATGTTTTCTACTGTTAAACTTAAGACAAAACAAAAATTTGAAACCTACTTCATGTAACATTTTGCCTAAATTGACCAGGGTTAGTTTTTTTTTGTTTGATTTGATTCTTTACATCCCATCAACAATCTTTCAGTTTAACAGGGACAGGTCTTCCTAGGTTGAATCAGTACTAAGCTAGGATAAATATGTCTTGCTCAAGAACCACAACGCAGTGATGCCGGCGAGGTTCAAACCCGCAGCCCCTCGCTCTCGAGTCAAGCACTCAATCACTGACCTACCTTGACCGAGGTTAAAAGAAAATTAAAATCTAGCAAATGTCAACACTTTTTGGGTGTTACTGTAGGGCCCATTTTGATGGGTAGGCAGGAGCACAGTAAAACAAAAACCCAATTTATGATTAGCAGTTTATGACAAAATGGCTGCCTTGTTACTTCAAGTTTATTTTTATGTGACAGGTGTCTTGTTTTTCTTCATCATGGGTTTGGCCAGATATCATCTTTGATGCCTTACCAAGTATTATTGCAATGGGTTTGGCCAGATATCATCTGTAATGACTTACTAAGTAGTATTGTAATGGGTTTGGCCAGATATCGTCTTTAATGACTTACCAAGTAGTATTGTAATGGGTTTGGCCAGGTATCGTCTTTAATGACTTACCAAGTAGTATTGTAATGGATTTGGCCAGATATCGTCTTTAATGACTTACCAAGTAGTATTGTAATGGGTTTGGCCAGATATCGTCTTTAATGACTTACCAAGTAGTATTGTAATGGGTTTGGCCAGGTATCGTCTTTAATGACTTACCAAGTAGTATTGTAATGGATTTGGCCAGATATCGTCTTTAATGACTTACCAAGTAGTATTGTAATGGATTTGGCCAGATATCGTCTTTAATGACTTACCAAGTAGTATTGTAATGGGTTTGGCCAGATATCATCTTTAATGACTTACCAAGTAGTATTGTAATGGGTTTGGCCAGATATCATCTTTAATGACTTACCAAGTAGTATTGTAATGGATTTGGCCAGATATCATCTTTAATGACTTACCAAGTAGTATTGTAATGGGTTTGGCCAGATATCATCTTTAATGACTTAGGCCAAAAGAAAAATATGCCTTGTTTCCGGTTACATGTCCAAAATTTTTAGGGTCGGTAGGTAGGCAAACTTTTTTTTTTGTAAAAACTTTTTTGTATGGAAAAAGTATGAAAATCCTTAAAAACAGTCTAAAAATAGACTTTAATATCCCAAAAGTCTTCAAAAAAAGTTTGAGTAGGCCCCAAAATATTAGGGTCGGTAGGGTAACCGGAAACAAGACCTTTTCTTTTTTTGGCCTTACCAAGTAGTATTGTAATGGGTTTGGCCAGATATCGTCTTTAATGACTTACCAAGTAGTATTGTAATGGGTTTGGCCAGATATCATCTTTAATGACTTACCAAGTAGTATTGTAATGGGTTTGGCCAGATATCATCTTTAATGACTTACCAAGTAGTATTGTAATGGGTTTGGCCAGATATCATCTTTAATGACTTACCAAGTAGTATTGTAATGGGTTTGGCCAGATATCATCTTTAATGACTTACCAAGTAGTATTGTAATGGGTTTGGCCAGATATCATCTTTAATGACTTACCAAGTAGTATTGTAATGGGTTTGGCCAGATATCATCTTTAATGACTTCTCCTAGTTCATCAGCACCAGCATCACCATGATCAGAAAACCAGCAGAAGAAAGATTCTTGCTCCTCAGGACTTCGTTTTCTTCCCTTCGCAGGTGAATTAGCTTTTTTGGTTAAATCCTGAAATACATTAACTACACTCAAAGAACAAAATTCCCCACAAATCGACCTTCATGTAATGTCATGCTTACAAAAAAAAACTGCATGCATGTACACTGTGTGGTATCAAGATTTAATTACAGTAAAACCTGTGTGAAAGAGCCACTCAAAAATAGACAAAACAAAGGTCTTAATGACAAATGGTAACTTAATGAAGGCCCTTGGAGCATTCCACAATACTTTTGACCTGCATTAAGCGATAACTTGTTTTGACCATATTATATCTTTTTGAGGGTGGCAGTTTTTTTATATCTTTTTGAGAGTGGCCGTTTTACACGGCTTTTACTGTGCTTCTGTTACATGCTAATTAAGAGCATATATAAATTGACTGAACAGCAACTGCTTGTTTCAGGGTTAATCCTAGCCCAAAATGATGATGGGCCCTTAAAATGGGCCAATGGCCAATATCCCATTCAAATACATGCGAAATTTCCAAATTTTAATGGGCCATTTGAAATTTTTATGGGCCCTTTGCAAAATTTGATGGGCCCAAGAATCCTTAATATCCACATTAGAGCATAATTGGCATGAGATTTGAATAGCTTGTATATGGCGCCCAGCCAAAAATAAAGTCCATTTTAGCAAGACATTAATAGTTTTCTCACAAAATGGATCGGGCCCATCCTAGGATGAACCCTGTTGTTTGATTTTCTTTACATCCCAGTCAACAACTTTTCAGTTATGTCGGGATAAGTCTTCCTGGGTTGTACCAGTATTAAGCTAGGATTAATGCATCCTGCTCAATGACACAACACAGTGACGCCAATGAGGCTCGAACCCGTAACCCCTGCGAATTTGATATGTTAAATATAGAAACAACTGATTGCATTTTTGTGATAAATATGGCTCATTGAACAGTTGTAAATTGTTTGATGTCTACACCACCCTCCCAAACTTACGTTCTTACAGTCAAATTTCCATGATAAGAGTACATGTAATTCATTTGTGTTAATGCTTTATGTCGCAATCAACAATTTTTCGGTCATGTCTTAGCATTTTCCTGTTGTCTTGGATTGAACCAGTACTAAGCAGAGGATAGAAGTGTCTTGATCAAGGACACAACACACTTGAACACAGTGCCTCCAGTTAGTCTTGAACTAGTGACTAGAAAAAAGAATGAAATCCTTTCCATGAAAAAGCAAAACTTCATACACACCTTTCCAGCCTTCCATTTGATGGGCGTTGATTTTGATGATGGTTCACCGGTGTCGTTGAGATGAAATTCTTTTGATATGGTAGTATTTTCAAAATAGGGGTTGACATCAAAATGCTAAAAGAGTAATTGAAATATGTCTGTTAAAATAAAACTTTTTAATAATTCAAGTAACTTGAGAAAGTGTGAGGTTCCTAAATGACAAGAAAGAACTATTTTTTCCAAGATGCAAAAACCAATTTGCTACAAGCTTGGAGTAAAAATAAAAGATCTAGTCTTGTCCATAAGAATTTCTAGCGATAAGGCGAGCAATCTTCCTAAACGAGACGTTCGTTTTATTTTGTTGAAATAACCACTGGAGAAACTAGGCATATTCAACAAATGTATATAGACGAGCCGTCGATGCACCATTGCCCCCAATTTGTATATTTAAAACGGGTTTTCCTTCATGCATGTAATAACTTTACTTCTTATTGAATGAGAATTTATTTGGATCATCAACTGTGCTTGTTATTCAGTAACATATATGGGAACTAGGCCGTTAAACAGGGGACCACGCTATGTACAGTAAAACTATTTATACAGTTGATGTACAATAAAAACGACCATCTTGCAAAGTGGTCTATTTTTGTCAGATATTTAATGTCTTCTTTCGCTTATATAACCCCTTTCCCCCCCCTAGACCCAAGACGCCATTTACATATGTTATATGTTTGTATAGCGACATTTAATTGTCCAAAGGGCATCTTGGGTCTAGGGGGGGAAAGCATCTAAAAACAAACTGAAGGACGCCAGTTTCTTCTTTTCAATGACAAACGTCACAATTTTAAGTATATTTCGTACGCATGCGCAGAATGAATACCGCAAAGTTTTGGAAATGAAGGGCACTTATATCCTTAATATTTTAGCAATTTTACTTTTTGAAAACCTGCAAAGGATTTACTAAAACTATCGTCTAAACGGCACCCAGTCTAAAGACGTAAAATGAGGGGTGGGAGTAGAAGGCGCAAGTTTTCACGGCTTTGTAAATGATGGATCGCTTTGAAATCTATTTTGATGCTTTTTATGCATATTTTACTACCGAAATAGTCCAATTTTAAAAATATTAGGGCAATTTGAAAATTTAGGTTTTGTAATCATGTCAACTAGGGAAAATATACGCCTTATCGCTAGAGCTCCTTTCCCTCACCATTTCTCAGGGAATTCAAACCAACATTGAAGGTAAAGTTTAGGAAGACTTAATATGCACATGATTTGTTAAATTATGGACTGTACATTAACAACCTTATTGAATATGTCAAGTTATTGCAGACCCTGCATTGTGTGGCATTTCATGCGAGTGTACACAGCTGCCTATCACCATTAACATTATTAAGATTCATGGATGATTGATATATGGTAAACAGATGCACGAGTCGTTAGCCAAAAATCCAACGACCTACAAAAATAATTGTGTTAGCCCATCAGCAAAAGTTGTGATGTAAACAGTACAAATGTAGTACTCCAGAGGCGAGTTCAACAATGCAAGGGCTCGATCGAGCGCTTATTTGAAATAAACGTTGTTGAGCAATAGCAAGCACTTGCTTTATAAAAAATGAATGCGCCCTGTAATTAGATAATCAAATGCATCCAATTGTTGGAAAGCAAAGCGAAACACCCTTCTACATGCAGGGATCAAATTTAAGATTTTTAACCACTTGCTAAATATAGCAAGTGATGGTTTTTCTTAATTGCTAAAGGTGATGATCCACTTGCTAAGTCACTCCATGTATCGTTAATTAGATAATTGAACCTATTCATTTAGCGCATGTGCTGACAAGATTGTGTGCCAATATATCTCCTTTCTGAAAGCACATTTTGGTTATCTTGAAAACGGTTTAGAACCAGACCAGTCAGATTCTTTAGAAGCTGACTGATCTGGATCTACGCTGTTTTTCAAGCATAATTTGGAAAGGGCGACTAGTATTCACTTGCTAAAATAGCAAGTGATAGTAATTTCATAGTCCCTCATGAAAACCTATTAAATTATTTTGGTAGCCATCTTGGAATTTTGGGCGAAACACCTATTGAGTTGAATCGTGAGAACTAGCAAACGCCTCGGCATTCAGAGACAAAGCACTCAAAATTTTAATTGATGATTAATGTGATGGCTGTTTTTATGTACACTAGTTAGTATATAATAAGCAGGCCTCCAGATAAGAGTGCATCATTGAAAATTACTTTTCTTATCTCTAAACCAGAACCGTATGTTTGTGGGTACTCAAAAGAACCATCTCAATGAGAGGGTACTTTTGATCTCCCAAAGCACACATTTAAAGCATATGATGTGGGTACTCACAAGAACCTTCTCACTCAAAACGTGTTTAAATTGATGGATAAGAAAATAATTACAATTAATGAATACTTTAAGTGACCTGTTTACGGCCACCTAATCTGCAGGTCTTATCTTTGGTACTTCTGTGTAGGTTGTGCAGTAATGTAACTTGGATTAAAAGGACAATTACATAAAAGCAGTGTTTGTGCTAACCTACAGATAATTCTGATATCCTGACAGAAAAAATATACGGCCGTGAAAACAAGATGAATTATATTGTAACAGGGTTCCCACAGAAATTAAAAAACACAATTCCATGATTTTCCATGATCAACATTGTAATTTCCATGACTATTTAATGCATGGCCTCCAACCTTTTAGCAGCATCTTCACCACAGTTGTAGACCATGCATGCATTTTGAAGAAATTAAAACTCGAAACCACCAGTAGCCAGAAAACTAGCTGTCGGACACCGACAGCTAGTTTTCTGGCTACTGGTGGTTTAGTTTTCTGGCTAATGGTGGTTTCATCTAATTATTTTACAAAATTCAATGATTTTTCCATGCATGGAACTTTTTTTTAGTGATTTTCCAGGTTTTCCATGATTTCCAGAGCTTGTGGGAACCCTGTTGTAATTAAAGCCCACGTCTTCAGATGACAAATATTTGTACACAAAAATATCTCAAGGAGTCAATGCAATACAACGCAACAGATTTCGCCATTAAAATTTGGTCATGGGACCCATTGAGCAATTATTCTATATAACAGGAAAATATACACTCTAGTTAACTTACAAAATTTATCTTATAGCCAGATTTGATATCTTCGAATTCTTGTACTTCTACTTTTGTGAGGAACTGTAGGGCTTCTTCATCTTCTTCATTTAATAATGCTGAAACTTGCGGATGGTTTACAAACTAATGTAGTTAAGGTAAATAGTACAGGACGTAGACTAAATTTCAGACCCTCACTAGTTATCATTAGAAATGTGTACAGGGGAGACGCATGGTTTAGAGGTCATCAGGAACATCAAAATCAATCGATGATATCACAATAGCTCAGGTCTTACTTAAAAATGATTCGGTTTGCCACTTCCTACTCAGGGTACTAGCTAGGTAGCTTTTTTTTGCAAATATGCATAAAATACTTTTAAGTTGTTTTTTTCTAATATTTTTGCCAAATAGAGCAAACCTGGGTAATTTCGACACCTGTATGTTGTCGACAGTCTCCTGTAAACTGATACCAGGCATTTATTTATTGGTTTTTTATTGTATCCATGATTACGTCATAGAAAAAATCATTTCCAGCTACACATTTTTTTGAAGGTTCACAGGATAAAAAAAAACATCAGTCATACTAAAATCCAGGCATTCTTACCCATTCTTATAGAGCAGCGATACAATGTGTCGACATTTCACATGTACAGATTCTAAGATATCCCATTCCTGTTTGATACCTCCTACTTGGAACACAATTGCCTTCTTGTTTTTATCCGCTTAAGTCAGAAGATCAGTATACAGTGTATTTTATAAGGGGTGTCGATAATACACTTACAGAATTTGATGCAAAGGCAGTTATCAACACAAGCTGTTGTAGACTAGATATCCTGCTTGATTGGGCAGCATGCGTCATCTGCGAACTAAATGGCACATGAAATGCACATAAATCTTGCTCTTCAATCACTCGGACACGGTAGATGAGCTGTAAGACCACGATAATTAAGTGTGATGAATGGATCTATTGCATCAGATTCAATTTAAATGACCAGACAATGAAATATAGACCTTCAGATCTTTTAACAATGTTGTTTTAATTTGATTAAATGTAATTCTAGTCAGATAGAATTGTTATTCCCGATTCATGCTTGTAATTTTAGCCAATAAACTGGCTTTAAAATGTCTTAAAGTGTTGATAATACCCTAGTTTGCTCTAGTGCAGAGTTCATTTATTAATTTATACAAGTGAAAGTCTCAAAGAGATGAAACAAAATCTAGGCAGGGATTCATTTACAATTTTGGGCTAATGGGTCCTGGGACTCACTGTTTCCCATATCAATGGGTTCAATTGCAAACTTTAGTCCTGAACACTATTTTTCTTGACAATTCTGCAATACCATTGAATCCTGGGACTTGCTGAAATAACAACTTTGCATCCCAGAGAAAAAAAAATTAGAGTAAAACATGCAGGATGCGCAGGTAAAAAATATCATTGTATATGCATTTTGCTCAGTGAGCGAGTAAAAATGAAAAGCAAAAAATAACTAGTTCTTAGGCCATAAAAAATTTTGGGTCGTGGGTTCATGTAAATTGCTGTGTAGGTAGGAAACCGCAAACAATTTTTTTATGGTTATAAAACTTTTTTCATGCTCATCAGCTGAGCACGAAATTTTTTACTGCCAACAATTGTTGGTATTTTAACATTTAATAGCATGATAAACACAACATCTGGGAGACTTCTTTATTTGTGGGCATTGTAGTTTTTATGAGAAGTAGAAATTTCGTGCTCAGTTGAGTTGAGCAAGAAAAAAGTTTAATAATCTAGGGGCTTGGCCTCACATTGAGCCCATGGCTCATCTTTTGAGCTAAAATAGGTATATCAAGTAATTCAACTTATGCCACTGTGCACATAACTTTCATATAAATTGACTTCTAACATAAAAAAAATATAAATGCCTGCTATACAACAATATTGGTATATGCCACTTGGCAATGCTTCAAATTTGAGCTCTACGGAAACTGTGACATTAGCTCCAAGACACTATCATTTAATGCTGGCCTGTTCAGAATTTAAAAAGCTGAAATTTTAGACACTTATGAAAAGGATACAGCTGTTACCCAGAAGTTAGGAATTTTTGCAATGAGATCAGACCTCTTCTGAAAAAATGGCTGTCGTAGTTTGTTGTATTTTTGTTCAACTTTTAAAATTTCTTCACTGGCTTGCTCATTCAATCTGTCAATTTCATTCTGTACTTCATCTATTTGCTCTATGGCTTCTTGTTGCTCTTTATCTGTGAAAAAGGATGGTCAGACATTACTTCCAGAACAGAACAAGCAAATATTACTATTATGCTAATCAGCTGTCAGATCGAAAAAAGCATAATGAACAATTCTATACTGGTTAACCCTTTTCATTCGGAAACCCCTAAACGAGTACTTTTGCAAACAGTGAAGACCCCGATTAAATCCAGCAGCATGCTGCATTTCATCCTGTCAGATCTACACTGTTTAATGTAAACAAGAAAAAAACGCCAAAAGGCATTAAAAACGGGTTTTTTCGATACATATCTGATATGGATAATTGTGCTCAATATGGAGGAACATGTTTTGATTCAAATATTGTAATCTTTTTAACTTATCACAACATTCTATAGCTTGTCGAATGTTAAGTGTAATATCAAAATTTTTGTATGTATATTCAAATTATTAATTGGTTTTTAGTCTCGCCTGGCAACCACCTGCTAGGAAGGTGCTATACTCCTGGCTGTCCGCTTGGGAGTTTAACTTTCTATGTTTAATGTTGCTACCATATTCGACCCATTTATCTTTTTTCCACGCACGGGACACGCCCACTCACCAAGATGTACATACCTCAGGGTATAGCTGTGGAGTTCAATACAAATGTGCAAAGGGAGATAACTGGAAATTCTACTCAGTATTATCAAAATACCACAGAGGGTTTTGAATTTACATATGCTAATTTTAAAATAAAAGCAGTCTAAAATTGCAAAGGGAGATAAGTGAAAAAAGTCCGCTACAGTTATCTATCTTGTGTACACTGCACCTTTTCATCTGGGTGTACATATCTACGAAGTAATATGAATATAACTGAGAGATGTTGAATTACAGAAGGAAAATGTCAAAAGCTAACAATTGCAAAGGGAGACAACTGAGAAAGTAAGAACAAGAGTTGTTCGTCTTGTGTGGTACACCTATTCATCTGGGTTTACATCCCTACAAGGTATTATCAAAATATACAGCGTTTGAAAATAGTAAAATTTTTCACTTGTCCAGGGACAAGTAAATGGCCATAATGCACTTGTTCAAAGAAAATTTTACTTGTCCAATAGTAAAGATTAGCTTATACCTTTCTGTACAAAATAATTTCACTTTCCAAAACCATATGAAAGCATGCAGATCTCAACTCTCTTGTAAGCAATGTAGATCCAGATCAGCTGGCTTCTGAAGAAGCCAGCTGATCAGGATCCACACTGTTTTCAATGCAACATGTGAACTCACAATAATTAATCAAAATATGAAATACAAAATTTCATTAACTTTATACAAATTTTATACTTGAAATTTTCAACTTGTCCTGAATGAAATGGGACCGGGTCGGACAAGTCGGGCATGGTATTTCCACAGCCCTGCCTTATATGGGAGTCATTCCCAATCCAAAAATGGCCTTTATTTTCCCAATTTCATGTAAATTAGCACTTTGATTTATTTTCCTAGCACTTTGGATTTATTTTCCCCCAAGACTTCAGCTCAGGTGAGCTAATAAAGGAGCCATTGTTTCGGTGTTGGTTTGCTAGGGAAACTGCACTTTAATGATCTCTTAGTTAAGTGAAAGCGTGGTAGCTCAGTGGTTAGCGCACTTGCCTCTGGTGCTAGAGGTCCAAGGTTCGATCCTGGCTCAAGGCAAGGAAAATTTCGGAGTCTGAACACGCTTTCTCTAGGGTCATTTGCAGGGATGAATGATACTATATAAGTGTATCATCCTTCGGATCGGGACGTTAACTGGATGTCCCCCCTGTGCAGGGAGAGTCACCCCTTGTGCAGGTTAAAGAACCCTACGGTAATTTCGACATGGTTACTTTTAGGCTTTCATCCTGCAACCCGGAGTGTACAATTTACACCTGCTGATAATGCACGAAAGCTCGGACCCAGTATAGACGGACTGGTCACTTACGGAAATACAAAATTATGTTGTCAAGCCTTTATTTTAGCGCTATTTCACAGTCCTACAGCCAAAAAAATTGATAAGCAAATCCGAGATAATAAGAAGTTACTCCCTGTATGCGAAGTTGAAAAATTACAAGTTACAGGAACTAAAATTGATGTTTTCCCACCTTTATAGGTTGATTTCTGACGATTTTTGGCTAAAAGTGCCGAAAATAGCTAAAATGGTACCTTGGATTCTTGTCGATGTTCATGAAGACAGATAAACTTTGAATAAATATAACAATGCATTCTTAAAGAGAGTATATTGAACCGTTGCTTTTTGAAGAAAAATCACCGATATGTAGAGAAATAACGGAGATAATCATATGATTTTTAATCTTCAACATGCATCAGTTTTGAAAGCCCACCCTCGACAGCTTATTTCCAATATATACAGTTACCTGTATGTCAATTACCAGTCCGTGTATATTGGGTCCAAGTCGAAAGCGAGCACCAGCAGTATGACGGTCTGAGCTAATCTCGCGGTAACTAAGCTATTTGGCTTGAGACAAGATTGGAAATGCTTGAAAAATATTTATAAATTCATTATTTTCCTGCCTCAATATCTGACTGACCTTTATGAGCAAAAACAATATGATTCTGATCACTCAGATTGATTGTATTTTGTTGCAAACATGTTGACCTACCGTCGCCATTGTGGTTCAGAGGTCAATGTGTTCTCGCGTTAGCTTGTTAATTTTGGCGGGAAAATTGTCATGTGACCATACGGCAGCAAAACAAATGTCCACCATTTTGGAATAATCTATTGTTGGCCTAGTTGCAGAACTGCGACTTTAGATTTTTCTTTCGATCTGACTGAATCTAAAGTCGCAGTGTTTTTGTGCTCTATCTTGACCAGTGATGGAATCCCCTTTTGTTTTGGGAAAAACTCGTTTCTTTGACAATCCAACCATTCAGACTTCTTCATGTGTTTTACATACACAACCAAAGTTATAAAAATGTTACCATTTGCTTCGTTTTTGTGACACGATCAATGCAATCTGTAATATTATGTTCTTGTTGTTGTTTTTCGGCACATCGCAGCCATTTTGCATGCTTTTCACGAGTTAGGGGTGATGACGTTTTTGCGATAAATTTCGGATGTTAAATTGATGAGACGAACTTATTAAAACGTTGAGAATATATTATAAAAAAAACCCGTACTGGTCATACTCCCCATGACTGGTAAGGGATGTCAGCGCTTTTTCAAAAACTCAGTACATTATAAGAATAACATTAACAGTGGATTTTGCACAATATAAGAAACAAGTAGGTGTTTGAATTTTGAAAATCAGCCCAAAATTGTTAGTTATCGATTCTGTTAACTTACTCAATGTTGGTGTAACGCTCGCAGCAGTCTCGTTTCTGTATTATTGTGCATTGTAGCGCCCCCTATTTTCTATTAATTTATAACGAGTAATGACCTATTTCAGAAAATGAAAGTCGATTTCCAAGAATGGTTTGATTTCAATTTAATATAGCATGCCAAAGAAAATGAGATACTTACTTGACAGAAATCCTTAACAATCACATACCCCACCCATATTACACTATATAAATCCAATTTTCGGAAAGGAAGCTTTGTCATGTCCCAAAATGTCATAATCAGACTGAAAATGGACTTTTCCAACATGGCGGACAATTGTTATTCTGATCATGTGCTCACGTGACAAGTTTCCCGCCAAAAGAAGCAAGCTAACGCAAGAGTACATTGACCTCTGAACCGAGAGGGGGTCAGCTTGTTTACGACAAGAAGCGATGGATTGGAAAGATCAGAATCAAATTACTTTTGCACAGTGATCAATAAGATATTAGTGAAGGAAAATATTTTTTATATCATGGCTAACCTTGCTGCAAGCTGAATAGCTTTACTAGCACACGCTTATGTTCAATTAGGCTATCAGTCAATACACACAATTGGTGCCCATCGTTTTTAAGGCGCCACGTGAATCTTATATAGAGACATTGGGTGTTTTGACCTTCTTTTTGAACATGTGCGCAATGGTTTAAGATTAGAATTGTAGAATGATGTCATTATTTGAATATGCAAAATCATTTGGCATTTTTTTTCTATGTATTTCCTGTTAGTGGAAGTGGGGGAATTCCTTATCTGAAAATAGTCAATTTTCTATCCAGTGACATCCGTCGGAATACAAAACCAGGGTGAAAAATTTGCATTCTAGGTTGAAGATTGACCTATATTCGTTGACATTCATCAGATATTAAAAGAAAACCTATTACAAATGGTGAGAGAGGTCACCATAAAAATCAACCTGTATGCACAAAAAAAGGATCCCATCCATTGCCATTAAGAACTCCTCGGACACAGTTTGTACATATCCAACTGGGTAGTTCTCGATGTCAACAAATTGGTAAAAAGCGGCTCCAGTTAGATTGGTAATTGGTCATCTTTTTTGCAAATAACTATATGTAACAAAAGTATGGTGAGATGGTATTGGATTATTTTAATCTCAACAGACCAGGTATGATCAATTTTTGGCCAATTATGATAATAAGGAGGGTAAAAGAAAACATTATATAAGTCTGATTTTGGTATTTAATGTTGTTAAAACATCTGTGTATTCAGAAAACGGAAAGTGAACGGGTCATTGTCGGTACATAAAATACCAAAACAAGTTCGTGCATGACATTAGTTTCCCACAGAAAAAGCATGCTCTTCAGCTCAGAAGACAAAAATGACGCCATGTTTTGAAAACAAATAGTGTAAACATTCTGTGTGGACAGGAGTATTTTATCTTTTTAGAACTAATCAGGTATGCATCAGCGGCAAACCAAATAGCAACATATAGATAAACCTATAAACATACAAAATGGAGTAGTGTTTGAGGAAGACACTGTTTGGAAATGTGTTTTCAACTTGGTTTACGTCCACGCTAACAGTAAGGGAAAAGATAGAGGCTTAAAAAATCAGGGCTATATGATAACATAAAATAAAAATCCATCATATGGCCCTGAATTCAGTGCTATTGTTGGCCTAATGATAACACTTGGACATATGATGGATCTTCCTTCTTTCCGAAAATTTAATTTTAATGGGTGGGGTATGAGATTGTTAAGGATTTTTGCCAAGTAAATGCATGTCATGATTTTTTCATGAAATTAGGTCAGTCATGAAGCTCTTCCTGAAATAGGCCATTATTCATGAAAATTTGATAGAAAGTAGATGGCGCTGCAATATACAATAACAGAGAAACGAGACTAACGCGAGAACAAATGCAACACGAAAACCCCTTTAGGCAGTATATATATAGAAAGAAAGAAAAGCTACAACAATTTATATATAATAGGTTGGGAGGGGGCTTCTCCCACACCCCTGCAGTAATGTTAAGGATATTCATGTGGCCAATATGGGGTGGTGACTAAATCTGTGGGTGCTTTGACTTTTGAGCTGTAACAAGACCAATGTGCTCTTTTGGTATGAATTTCAGAAATAATCATGAGAGTTGCATAATATAGTTTATATTTTTGTTGCTGAATGAAATAAAAGCAAGAAATAATAAGTCAAATATTACCTTGAAGTTAGCCAATTTTTGCCTACCCGCTCTCCAATTTATCTCCATCGTAAATAAAAGTTTTTTACACGAACATGTAGTGTGATATGTAATCCAGCAAAACGAATTCATAAAATTTCCAAAATTTATTTCACAAGGTCACTAATCTTGCTTATTCGATAGCACCTAACACTCATAAAATAGCCGGCTAGGCGTAATGTACATGTATATCAACACCTGTGAACAGGGCTACCAATCCACTTCTTTCATAAGAAAATACAAAGAATACCTTTGTTCTCCAAATAATATTTGCTTCGAGATAATTATGAGCAGAAATTCCTATGATGAACAAGCACAAGCCGATTCGTATAGGTTACATTGGGTTCTGTCTTATTGGAGGAAGTCGTTATAATTCCATGGTCGCGAAAAGCTAGCATGTCCTCTGCATGGGGACAAAGCTTTTTAGTTGCTGGATGACAGTGAAGTAAAACAAAAATCATGGCCAGTAACGAGCAAACCACCAACATACAGCAAATCCCCATAGTGCAACACACTGAAAATGTATGAGTAATTACTGCCATACACTGAAAACACTAGAGTAAAAATTGAGCTGATACTAGTAATCCATTAAGTTTAATTAATTTTTACTATGAATAGAACATAAAGATAAAAAAATGTATTTAAAAATGAGAGTGATGTTTAATAAAAAAAAAGGTGGCAGCTCAGCTGTCATCTCTTTTGATACCAGCCTGAGGCAATTTTTTTTATAGAATATGCACTCTAGATTGGGGTCAGGGGGCAAAGCCCTGGTTTAGAGCATTCACATGGCTTAAACTAGCTCCCAAGACACGCAATTATTTCATACCTTCTGAGTGTCATCTGCTGATAACCTTTGCAAACAGATTGCACCCAGATCAGGTCAGACAATATGTTGGGCCTAATCTGGATCCAATCTGTTTGACACTCAAATGGTATTCCTAAAAGAATTATTTTGAAAAAGATGATTTTGAAAACAACAACAAAAAACAACAACAACAGCAAAAGCAGCAGACGACAAAAGAGTATCATAACATTTCCAGGGGGGGGGGGCAAAGAGTTAATACAATATTTCCAGTTTATTCTTCAGAAAATCAAAGTTAGTGGCTTAAGAAACTATACTGGTTGCGCCGAGTGGTACGCGCATGCATTTTTTGCTTACACGTAGGCACTCCCTTGCCAGCTCACACTACCCATTTACTTATTGGTGCGCAGGCTGATTTTGGACTAAGAACAAGCAGATTAATAGAAGCACACAACGCATCGTGACAGTAGTTGAATGCTGGAAATATAATAATACAGAAACATGGTTACAAGCAGATCACACAAATGAAAAAAGAGCTATAATAGCAGAACTTTTAATGCCGATGATGCAACCAGCAATGACCCAACGTGTCCAGCCTGATAGAGTCTCTGTCGACATTTGAAGTAAAATAAGACCTAAGACACAAAAATAAGGTCCTGGTTCTGTAATGCACTATCCACTTTTGCAATCATCAGAGCTGCTTATCTCTAATTGTGCAATTGCTGTCGTGTGGCAGCTGTTGTTTTGTGCCTCTGGTGAATTGGTCTGTGGTCTGTGATTGTGGTATTTACTGGTCATCCTCACTTGCATTCTGATAAGACTGTGAGGATGTACAGGTAAGTAAGAATCAAATCAGGGAATACAGACTCACATTAAGTAGGCCTCTAAATAATAATGCAATTCTTGCGCGGATCCAGGGATTATTGCTAGGGGGTCCAGGTCCACTTGCCAGAAAATAGCTCTGACAACGTTGTTTTTTGTTCAGTCCTCAGCTTATTTTACAGAAGGTGTCCAATGGTTATTTCAAAGAAAACTATTATTTTAAAGGTTTCAGAGGGGGACCAACTTTTTCAAGGGGGGAGGGCAACTTTTTCCATGGGGGGGGGGGGGGGGGGGGGGGTCCAATGGGTAATTTCTATAGAAACCCATATAACTTGTGATTTTCCAGGGGGAGGGGGGCGGACCCCATATCCCCCCTCTGGATCCGCACATGCGATTTCACAACTTATTTTTCTTATTTCAAAAGGAAACATTAGCTGTGGCTTCCCAAAAGATCCCTCTCAAGAAGACGATTCATTTGAGCACCAAAACAAATGTTTGGACTTATAGATAAGAAAATATTCACAGTTCTACGCTGAAAAAAATTGCCTATCTGGACCTATGTTATGTAATGTGACAGGGCCTCAAAACTGGAATTTAACCAGCACTATAAAAGCACTGTAAAACTCACAAGCTATATATGAGTCAGCACATGAGCTTATGGAACCTATCGCATTATCGAGCAACGAAAGCTCAGCCAAGCCTGTGCATCTACCAAATTGCTATGATATAGATGGTGACACGAGAATACGATGATACATGCACGAATCGAGACCCGCTTAGCCCTCACACTGTTTTTGTATTTCGCTATGAAGTAGAAAGATTAGTAGACGTGTGTGTGTAAACTTACCTGTATAACTGACATGTATATTATTGCCAATGGCTATCGTATGAGGATTAGGTGCTATTGAATCAGCAGGATTAGTGACATTGTGAAATGAATTTTGGAAATTTTATATTCCGTGTTTGCTAGATCACATATTACACTACATGTTCGTGCAAAAAGCTTAAATTTATTATGAAGACAAATGGGAGAGTGGATAGACAAAAATTGGCTAACTTCAAGGTAATATTTGACTTATTTATTTTTTGCTTTTATTTCATTCAGTAACAAAAATATAAACTATATTATGCAACTCTTATGATTATTTCTGAAATTCGGAGCAAACGAACACATTAGTCTTGTTACAGCTCGAAATTCAAAGCACCCGCAGATTTTAGTCACCACGCCATATTGTCCACATGAATATCCTTAATAAGAAGCAAGAATATAGAACTAGATAGGCATATTTAGATGCAAGCCTATCCATAAAGCTTAGTCAAAGTCAGTAACCAGTAAAGTGCCATTTGGTGTGGATAAATTGGTGTTGAGACGACCCATTGAACCAAAACAGACATGGAACAACAAGAGCACATGGTGGAAATGACGTCACAAAAGCGCATTTTGCAAACAATAAATAAAGCGCCAAGTCCGTATTTAACTTACAAAAACAATGCCATTGATATTGCTTTTGAAATATTTGTTTTTGCTACTGATTTTATTGCCAGTTTCGTGGTAAACACTAAAAATGTTCCTTTGCAAAACAAAGAAATCTAAAAACTGCGGACTCGTCGAGCATGGCATAATAAAACACAGTTAACTTATTCATAATGCAATCCGCCGAGCTGAAAAATAAATATTTTGCTTCTCACAATATACGAAATGTTTATAAAAAAATATTATTCACCTATACCTGCTTGATCATCAGCATTTTCACCATTTTTAGCCTCCGGCTTGGACACTTTTGCAGGAGTTGCCATATTTTTCGCGAAAGAGAGAACAATGACGCACGCGCACTTACTTTACGGAAGTGATGTTTTTAGACAACTGCGATCCATTGACGAAAATGATTTATACAAGCAATAACTTTTAAAAAAGTTTGTGTGTGTGTGCAAGCACTAGCTTTCATAAAAAGCTTGATCAATGTACCTGCAAATCTTCACCTGCAGTAAATTTCACCAGTGAAGGGTTACCTTGTGGTCACCTGCTATGAAAGGGCTGACCTCTTGGCTCTTGTTTGTGATGTTAAATTCTCCAGACCGCCGTGACGTCACAGCCTTAGCGACACAGGTAAACAAATGTACCGCGGTGGTGTGAACAGTGAATTAACGAGAAAATGATGAAAAATTGGCCGTATTTATTCAAATTCTCCGATTTATTCACCAGTCTGCGCTTATTTCGAAGGGAAAACCTTGTCTTTTGTCTAGCCACGATTATTTTGATTATAATAGCACCGATGTTTTACAAATTATTGAAAAAATCTCGGGTGTGGGTGGGGTGAACGGCCATCAGTTTGCGATCATTTATACGTGAAAGAAATGAGTGTCTCTAATATCTTAGGGGCTTTAACACATTAAAACGGTCTTTAAATTCCATATACCTTGAGATATTATCATATTCCAGATAGATAAATGACTATTTTGAATCTGAATTCTGACACATCACACCTCCAAGTTTGACACTCAGCACCTTAAATTGGTACAATATACAGCCTGTCATAAGCGCTATCCTTTTCAAGAAAAGTCCCCAGCAATTATTATATGGCATTCCAGCATAGATGAAGCAAAAATAGCTCAAGATTTGTATTGAGGCATGCACAGATCCAGGAATTTTCGTGGGGGGGGGGGGGGGGTAAAGGGGGGTCCAGGTCCATCTGTCATATAAATCTCTGGTAACTTTTTTTTATTTTTTTATTTCTATTTAGTAGTCCTCCATTTATTTTACAGAATACCAATGGTTTAATTCACTGTATTTTACCTTTTGCATTTAAACTTTACCTGACATGTCATCTGCTGATACCCTTTGCAAACAGTTTGGACCCAGATCAGGCCCAACATTCTGTTCAGGCCTGATCGGGGTTCAAACTGTTTGACACTTTATTGGTTATGACAAGTTGACCAATGTTTTGTTTTATTTTTGCACTAAACCTTTACATGCATGTGCAGATCCAGAGGGGGGGGGGGGGGGGGGGGGGGGGGGGGGGGGAGGGGGGGTCTGGATCTATCTATCTATCTATCTATCTATCTATCTATCTATCTATCTATCTATCTACCCTCATATGACGGAATGTTTTGAATTATTATTATTATTATTATTATTATTATTATTATTATTAATTATTATTATTTTAATTTAGATAAATTGTGCAAGCTTTATTTTTTATGCGTAATACATATCGGTACTGAAATGGTCTTTTATTGTCTTGTTGCTTAACTGTTGACACTTAGTGCCTGCCGTGACTGCAAAGATCGATATTTCTGAGTGTTTGTCATTATTATTTGGGAAGCTAAAACCCTGTATTTTCTTGTCTTTCATCGTGTTATGATTGTTGCAACCTACTACAAAGTACGATTTTGCCATTGTTGAAGGTTATCTGGAGGGAAACGCAAAAAATCAAAATATCGATAAAATTGGTTTTCACATTCGGCAGCCCTTGACGATCGTTGCTAACCGGAAGTGCGTTCCCGAGAATTGCGTTTTTGTCACTCTCCCATGTGGTAACCGTATCCTTGGTCAGGTGTGGTACTTGATTGTATCGATTCTTGATCTTTGCAGCCTTTCTTATTTTAACTACTTGCGAGCAGTGACCTATATAGGAGGGTCTAGATGGGGTATAATGATTAGTGAATGATGGCCTTTTTAATCATGAATAGTGAATAATGAGCCAAAAAAATAATGAATGGTGAATAATGAGGGCCTAAAAAAATGAATAATCCTATTTTTTTAATGAATAGAAGAAAAAATTAGTGAATAGTGAATAATCAGATTTTAATGAAAAATGAATAATGGTAAAAATAAGATAATAAAATCATTAATGCATTTTTACTTGTAAAATATTGACTCAGTTTTTTTGTCCCCCTTTCTAATTGACTGGTTATCAAATAACTACACTATAACAACTACAAATGATAGGTAATTCTACAATTTATAAACCCATTTAACTAAGGGACATAATTTAGCGAGAATCATGTGAAAAAATCAGGCCGAAATGTAAAAAGGGGCCTTCCAGGACTCTGGCTGAAACAACCCATTTCAAAATGCCGCGGGCGGGGCCAAAACGGCCCATTACCATTATAATGTGACTCTGGGAAATCAAGAAAATTTATAGAGAAAACAACTCACCAGCATAGATTTCAGGACAATTCAACAACATTTTCTGAGGCAATTCACCAACAACATTTTTTTAGATTTTGAATTAAAGATCATTAAAGATGTCTGTGAATTAAATTGTCTCATAAAGATGATAAAGTGTCGGTGAGTTGTCTCAAAATCTATCAGTGAATTGTCTCATAAAGTGTTGGTGAGTTGCCTCAAAATCTATTGATAAATTGTCTCAAAAATGTATCTATCTTATCTATCTGTACTCAGTCGGTTTTTGTTCAGCTGCAAGATGTCTATTTTTAGTCGAATATTCCTGATATTTTCTTATTTTTGCTCAAAACAGCTTTCAGATAGGCCCTACTTTTCCTTCTGTTTCTACATTTCCCTACTTTTTCTTGAAAATGTCCTACTATCCTTACTTTTTAAAGCCCCGCTTTGAAAAAGGGGGGCTATATAGGATTTGGGTTGTCTGTCATTCTGTTCATTCTTCCGTCTGTCCGTTCTTTCATCCGTCATAATTTTTTATTCCCGCTCAATATCTTCAGAACTCTTGTATAAAAATAATCCAAATTTTGTATGTGCATTGATATTGACATGATCTAGCTTAAGATTGTTACACATCATTTTTCCACAATTTGTACCAGAGTTATGGCCCTTTATTTAGGCCAAAATTTTATTTCCCCTCAATATCTTGAGCACAAATTGACAGATTTTCACCAAATTTTATATATGCATTCATATTGACAAGATCTAGCTTGGGATTGTTACGGGCCATTTTTCCGAAATTTGTACCAGAGTTATGGCCCTTGATTATCTTGAGAACAAATTAGCAGAACTTCACCAAATTTTATATATGCATTCATATTGACAAGATCTACGTTGGGATTGTTGCACATATTTTTGCACATTTGTACCAGAGTAATGGCCGTTGATTTAAGCCAAAATTTCGTTTCCGTTCAATATCTTGAGAACAAATTGACCGAATTTCACCAAACTTCAAATAACTATTAATACTGACAAGATCTACATTGAGATTGTTAGCTGTCATTTTTGCAAAATTGTAAGGGAGTTATGGCCCTTGATTGATGTCAGAATTATGTTTCCACTCAATATCCTTAGAAACTCTGGCCTTTTTCTGCATGCAAAGCACTGCAGCGGGGCTATAGTCAGATTCTCTGACAATTCTAGTTCACTCTAAAATGTCACTTACTCGATAAAAATTCAGAAAATTTACCTCGGCCGTTTGGCTCGCTTGAATCTTAAAACATAACTATATTTTTAAGCATTATTTGATCGATGCCTCGTTGGCAGAAAAATTGGTATTTTAATAAATATTTTTTATGAATAATTTGTCTTATTTTAATGAATAACCCAAAATTTTAATGAGATGAATAATGGGCTAAATTTTTAATGAATAGTGAATACCAGACCCCCCATCTAGACCCTCATAAAGGGAAAATGCAATGCTTCAAATGATGACTGCAATCATGCATTCAAACAATTAGAGAAAATAATGTAATTTCATATCAAATTTTGTTTGTTTGTTTGTTTTGTTTGTTTTTGTTGCTTTACGTCCCATGTCAACAGCTATGGTCATTGCGGGACGGTCAGTTCACTTAACCACACTTTTTCCTGGGCAGGCTTGAGCAAGCGGTTAACCAGTAATTTGTGCACATACTTTCGCTTGTAACTGACAACAACCCTTCTTGAATAAATCAGCGGAAGGGAGGAGAATGACCGTAGAAATTATTACATGATCAATCTCCACGAAAGTATGGTACCGGGCCGGGATCGAACTCGCGACCCCTGGATCTGCAGTCAGACACGCATCTGTAGCCAGACACGTTACCGACCGCGCTACGCGGCTCGGTTCATATCAAATTAAATTTCAACATTGATAGTAATTGCGACCATATGAATAAATCATTAATTTTTCCTATCAGACTGGCAATGCACACAATAGCCCCAAATGACATTATTTTCCAATTATATATGGCCAAAAATGTTACTCAAGATTTTGGCAAGTACAATATAACGCTAAATTCTTTTGTCACGTTTTTTAATAGCAATCTAGGAGATTGACCATTTTTCTGCAACTTTCATGCTAATTCTAGCACCCCCAAGTTACAACAACCCAATCTTACTATTCCCGGAAAACACATGACCTCAACCGTGCGATACTGTAAGCAAATTGCAATCTATGCGTTTCGAGTGATTTTTTTTATTTTTCATCTATTTTTGGCCGTTTAAAGACTACACAAAATTGGGAGTAAGAATAAATCAATAGTTTGTGAACTTTGCATCATGATTGCATATACTATCCTGGCTTCTTGTGTTTTTGCCGACGTAAGTAAAGGTTGGCGCATACTGCCACAACTAAAACATCTTTTGTCTATTTTACTTGTTCATCGTTTTCAGGCATACGTACCTTACAAAACACAAATGAACTTAATTTGTTTACCATTGCAAGAAAGTGTCAAAATCAGTCTCAATATGGAGGTTACTCACCTGTGTAATTGCAGACTACGTCATCAGTTATCGCAGATTATACTGTCAATCAATAATAAGACACCTTTAGTGTTACTCAGCTATTGGAACAACTTGAAATTGTAGAAACTAGAACAACGAATGTAACATAACTTATTTACAGTCTGGTGAAAATTGTTTATCTGCACCTCACCCCTCTGTACAATCAAGACATAAGAAAGTAAGAAACTGCCATCAAATCTTAGTACCCAATGAAACAATTATTAATATCTCTTGTTAAATAAAACAACCCAATAAAGAAAACAATAACCTTTACTGCCCTGAGCATGTTACTTGATGTGTCTCCATTTTATCTAGGTAATCACTTTGACTGTAAAGAGCAGAATGTACCCTAATATAATTCTTATTATCATATGACGTCGCGTCTGGGAGTGAAATAACGCCATGCAATAAAATCGATAAACCACTAGTGGTTTATAGATTTACGGGAAACGTTATGACGTCCATAACAACGTTGCGTACATAATGACAAAATTGTAACGTTTTTACGCTAGAAATGAGATTTTAAAGTATTTGTCATATGATAAATAGAATCTAACATTCGTGCTCTTGTATTATTGAATTTATTAAACTCGTTGCGAAAAAGAAATAAAATGCTCGGCAAGCCTCGCATTTTATCTCTTTTCCCCAACTCGTTTAATAAATTCAATAAAACATGAGCACTCATGTAAGATCCTCTATTACATGCCTCTTGGAACATAACAATTTATGACATTGAGTGAACATGTTGCTTAATTTTTTTCCAACGGCAGACAACAGAAAGTTCCTATCACATGACCTACTTAGTCAGTGGTCATTAGAGCAGACGACAGTGTGTTATGACTGTCTGGAAAATATTGTGTTGAATGAAAAATAGGATTCTGTTTGGAAATAGTAGAATGGCGTGATGACAAGGTGGGGAGTTTATTTGCTATTTGTTTTTACCTTCCTAATTTCCATCTCAAATGAGAAAGTGTTGGTGATAAGACTTGTTTAAGTTTACGCTTTTTACAAGTAGACAGCTCCGAGATTTGCATGTGATTAAGCGAGATGTAAACGAATTAAGCGCATCTGCGAAAACATAAGAACAATGAAAATAGAATATGCCAGGATATATATACCTGTTTGAAAGGCATTTTTCGAGCCGATACTGTACTATTCAGTGAAGTGAGTTGACAGTTGAAAACAGTTCTTTACTTTTAGATAACTTACAGCAGCAAAGACATGCAAAAACAGCGCATGGATATTGATGTCACGAACTTGGGATATTCACGAACTTGAGATATTATATGATATATGACGGTTGTCCCAGTTTTTGTGGTATTAATGTATCAACATTTCAAAGTTTAAATATGAGGGTCTGGATGGGGGGGTCTGGTATTCACTATTCATTAAAAATTTAGCCCATTATTCATCTCATTAAAATTTTGGGTTATTCATTAAAATAAGACCAATTATTCATTAAAAGTAAGAAAGGTGGCAAAGAAATCTGATTATTCACTATTCATTAATTTTTTCTTCAATTCATTAAAAAAATAGGATTATTCATTAATTTTTAGACGCTCATTATTCACTATTAATTATTTTTATGGCTAATTATTCACTATTCATTATAAAAAAGGGCCATTATTCACTAATCATTATACCCCATCCAGGCCCTCAAATATAGTTATGGCATATTATTAATTTTTGAACATAATAGTTGGGGGGTCCGTAGAATAACCGAAAACCACTTAAAAAATCAAAGTTAAAGGGGAATTATACCCTCTTGGTAATTGTTTATTAGTAGTTTAGGTTTATTATCCCCATGCTTTTTTAAAAAAAGTGTCGGGGATATTGCAATCGCCTCCGTCCATCCGTCTGTCCGTCACGCAATCTCCTCCTAAACCATTGGTCGAAATTCAACTAAATTTGGTGTGTGAGTTGCTCACATGAATAGGGTGTGCAACGGCATTTTTTTTTTGCCCCGCCCCCTGGGGCCCTGGGGAGGGGCCAAAAGGTCAAATATAATTAAATTTCAATTACAAAGTCATTTTCAAAGATTTTTTTTGTGGTCCAAAAAAAAATTTTTTTTTCGAAATTCAACCAGATTTGGTGTGTGAGTAACTTACATCAGTGGCGCATGCAACGGCACAATTTTTTTGGTCCCCACCCCCTGGGGCCCTGGGGAGGCGCCAAAAGGTCAAATATCATTAAATCTCAATCACAAAGTCAATTTCAAAGATTTTTTAACCAAACTTTGTGTGTCATCTCACAATTGAAAGATATAAAACATATCAGACGTAATTTTCATTCCTTCGCCTGGGTCATGCCCCAGGGGTGGGACTTGGGGGTACCGTGGGGGGTTTGGGGGTCCAAAAACTTTTTTTTTATCAAATTCAACCAGATTTGGTGTCTGAGTTACTTACATGAATGGCACATGCAGCGGCACAATTTTTTTGGGTCCCCGCCTCCTGGGGCCTTGTGGAGGGGCTAAAAGGTCAAATATCATTAAATCTCAATTACAAAGTCAATTTCAAAGATTTTTAATCTAAGCTTTGTGTGTCTTCTCACAAATGAAAGATATAAAACATATTGGATGGGATTTTCATTCTGTCCCCTGGGTCATGCATGCCCAAGGGTTTCGGACTTGGGGGTGCTGGGGGGCAAAAATTTAATTTTATGAACATGGTCATGTGACATATCAAATTAAAGGGGATGAGCAGTAGACCAGGATACACTGAAAATTTTTACCCTAGGATCAAACTGGTGACCTTGGGATGGGGTCAAAGGATCGAATACCATTAGATATCTTTGAGAGCGCGGGGATTTGCAATGGCGCGCCATCAAATGTGTTCTAGTATATAAATATATTCAGGACGATAAAAAGAAAAAAAACAAGAGGGCCAAGTGGCCCTAAAGCGCTCACATGCGCGGGGCCATTTTGGCCCCAGGGGCACAATGTGAACAAACTTGGTAGAGGCCCACTAGGTGATGCTATAAACCAAATATCAAGGCTCTAAGCCTTGTGGTTTCAGACAAGAAGATTTTTCAATAATTTCCCTAAAAAGCCAATGTAAAATATGTGACCCCCGGGGCGGGGCCATTTTTGGCCACAAGGGCATAATCCACAAGGTGATGCTACATACCAAATATCATGGCTCTAGGCCTAATGGTTTCAGACAATAAGATTTTTTCATGTTTCTCCCTATTTATGTCTATGTAAAGCATGTGAACCTCGGGGTGGGGCCATTTTGGGCCACAGGGGTATAACTTAAACAAACTTGTTAGAGGTCCACAAGGTGATGCTACATACCAAATATCAAAGCTCTAGGCCTTATGGTTTCAGACAAGAAGATTGTTTTATGTTTCTCCCTATATAAGCCTAAGTAAAACATGTGATCCCTGGGGCATGGCCATTTTTGGCCCCAGGGGTCTTATTTGAACAAACTTGGTAGAGGTCCACCAGATGATACTTCATACCAAATATCAAGGCTCTAGGCCTTGTGGTTTCAGACAAGAAGATTTTTTTCATGTTGCTCCCTATTTAAGCCTATATGTAAAACATGTGACCCCCGGGGTGGGGCCATTTTTGGCCCCAGGGCTATAATTTGAACAAACTTGGTAGAGGTCCACTAGATGATACTACATACCAAATATCAAGGCTCTAAGCCTTGTGGTTTCAGACAAGAAGATTTTTTCATGTTGCTCCCTATATAAGCCTATATAAAACATGTGACCCCCGGGGCGGGGCCATTTTGGGCTCCAGGGCTATAATTTGAACAAACTTGGTAGAGTCTACTAGGTGATGCTACATACTCAATATCAAAGCTCTAGGCCTTGTGGTTTCAGAGAAGAGGATTTCTAAAGTTTTCATCTTGAAAATCTATTTTTAGCCTGTATGACCTAGATATGCAACGGACCAGAACCATTTGAACAATTTTAAAAGAGGATCATTTATACCAAGTTTGGTCAAAATCCAACCAGTAGTTTAGGAGAAGTAGTTTGAAGCAATTGTTGACGACAGACGACGGACATCCAACGATCACAATGGCTCACCATGAGCCGATGGCTCAGGTGAGCTATTAAAAAATGAAGCCATCTTATCCCCGGAATTTGATCCTTTAAAATGTATCACGTCTACAGAAAACCAAAAGCCTACCGCTGAAAAACAATCAGAATAGCGAATATAATAATCTGCATGATTATTGGGATTTTCAAACTGGAACAGGCTGTTCAGTATTTCAGCCTTTTTCTTCAGCAATACGACAACACAAACAACGATTATAAATAAAAGTAAGTAAGGGTGCATTAATATTAATAATAGTTTCAAAATTCTTTATTATTTTCAACAATATAATAAGCTAACCGCTATACGTTATAATTCTTTAAATCTATAATAAAGTGGCTTCAAAATATGCCTTGTAACAAAATTTCATAAATAATTTGTTAAATCCAGATTGACTCCGGGCTGGGTCACTTTTCAAACAAGCCTCAGTTTTTAGTGGATTGAATGTAACTAGCCACTGTCTTGCCTGGACTATGTCTAGCCCAGCTTGTCAAAAGCTACAAATCTACCATAAAATGGCATAATTATTAAGCCTTGATCTAGGCAAGGCTCGGCGTTCTGTCTGTATCTGTATCTGTATCTGTTTCTTAAGAGACTGCATTCACTCTTCTTTCTTTCTTTCTTTAGATTCTGCAACACCCCCTCGCGAGGATTACGTGCAGGTTGATTACGCCTTACAGTCACGGTACAAAGTTTAAGAAAAAGAAAAATGGTAGAAGATAGTTGTTAAAAGTACATTTACAGGAAGAGCTAAAAACAGGATAAAAACAGTTTATGTTGATTTATGGGATGTGATGATTATGAGCCCGTACTGCCACACTGAACTGGTCCAGAGTGGGCAGAAGTACTATCTGGGCTGGGAGCTGATTCCAATAAACAACAGTTGAGGGGAAAAAGGCAAATTTGTAATAATTTGCTGTTGTATGAATCTGACGTAATGCAAGGGGGTGGCTATGTCGTGTCGATCTCATTGGTTGTTCGAAGTATGGTGGCACAGGTATGGCGACCAGGCCATGTATAATTTTAAACATCATTATAACTTTAGCATCAACTCTTCTCTGTTCTAGCGTTCTCAGGTTTAGTTGTTGTTGGGGTTCCGTAACACTTTGGTAAGGAGAGTAGGAGCTGAGAATCCAGCGAGTGGCTCTTCTCTGAACCATCTCTACCTTATGGATGTCTTTTTTAGTGTACGGACTCCAAACCGATGAAGCATATTCAACCTGCGGTCTCTCTGTAGTTTTATAGGCTGCTTCGCGTATACCCGGATGTTTTGTTTTGATGTTTCTTTTAAGAAAGCCTAAACTTTTTGAAGCATTTGATGTGACGCGGTTGATGTGATGGTTGAAATTTAGGTCAGATGAGATGTCGACACCAAGGTACCGTGCATGGTCTATAGAGTCCAGGACCTGTCCGTGCATAGTGTAGGAATGTTTGATTGGCTTGCGAGACCTGGATATGTGCAGGACTTGACACCTGGATGGATTAAATTCCATATCCCATGCTTTTTCCCACTCCTGGAGAACATTAAGATCATCTTGGAGAATATCTGCATCTTCCTGTCCTTGAACTGTTAAATACACTGCCGTGTCATCCGCGAATAGACGGACATTAGATTGTATATTATCAGGCAGGTCATTAATGTAAAGCAGGAAGAGTATCGGGCCCAAGACTGATCCTTGTGGAACCCCAGATGAGACTGGAAGTTCAGTCGAACTGTCACCATCAAGGACTACACACTGTGTTCTCCCAATTAAAAAGGACTCAATCCACCCAAGTGTCTTGCCCTGAACGCCATGTAGTTGAAGTTTATACAGCAATTTAAGATGGTTCACCTTGTCAAAGGCCTTGCTAAAATCCAGTAAGATAAGATCTGACTGTTTACCTTGAGTCATGCCTCTAGCAAGGTCTTCCACAAGCTGGATAAGTTGGGTTTAATATCTTGAATATTATGTCTCTGGTGGCGGATTAGAAAAAGAAAAAAAGATGGAAAAAATAGGACAGGCAGAAAGATAGTTATTGAGAAAAGTATAGAAAGAAAGGAAAGATTGCAACCCGATTTTCAGATCTTCATTGGGTGGTCAGACCAATCCGGCTACAGTAACTGCCTCTGGGTATGGTCGCCCAACCGGCACAGCTCTGAGAACCCTCTGATCCTACTTGCGGGTTGCCCCCAACCCTTATTTAGAAGTTAGAATGTAAGACTGGACAGCCCCTGCTTGAAGTGTACCAAGTCAGGGGTCTCAGCTATAGTAGCTGGTAAAGAGTTCCACAGGAGCTTGACGTTAATATGTTTTCTGTACTTGTATACCCTTTACGTAGTAAAGGGCAGGACGGTCACTTCGCTGATGCACAAATTGTTTCTGGGTGAATTACACCGTTATTATTCAGGTTACAATCTCGTGCGTATACCATTCAATAAACAATTGCATGCTTTATCCTCCGCCCTATATCAGAAGTTTGCCACATTCACGGTTTTATTGTCATTTTGTTTTTTCGGTGATATCTGATTTAGCAGGATACCTGTTCTGTACCTGACTCCAAAGGATTTGAGTCTAAGAGTCTCGTACTGGACCCCTAAGACTCTTGAGTCCAGAGGTCAAGTACCGGACTCCAACTTGGCAAGACACATCCTTCATGGAAATGGAAACATATTGCTGCCTGTAACATGGGCCTGTTTGTTATGCTAAACCCCTTAAATTTGGCATTGTTTATAACTTGCTACTTTGGTGGTTGTATAAATCACTGTTCATATCTTTTTTTGAAATACTCATATAGATGTGGATTGTGTTTCTTGGCAATGATGTCTGGAGCAACGTCTGCTTTATATAATATGCCCCCATACCACATCATGAACAGATGATCAAAATGTTTATTTTGGTCACCGCTGTTGACATAACGGTCGTGTGTGTAAACGGATTACAAGCAAAACGTCCCTAAGCCAAAATGTCCCCTAGTCAAAACGTCCCCGAATTGGTAAAAACGTCCCCCAAAATTGGTCAATGCGCAGGCGCGATACTAAAGAATAAGTATGCGATAGTCATGCCACCTAGCGGTTAGATATTGGTCAAAACGTCCACATGGTTCAAAAAATGGTCAGAACGTCACCATGGAACGAAATTTGGTCAAAACGTCCCCATTATTTTTTATTAAATGGTATTATATTGAACGATTAGTGTTTTCTTTTATTTCATAGTGGTTAGTTTGTACAAATAATAATATACAATTATTGACTTATGTTGAGGTAGACATGGAGTGTTATTGAACAGTAAATGTCATATTGACCGACGCGGAGCAAGTCAACAATTGTTTTATTATATTATAAATGTATGATATGCATTTCCTGCCATTTTAGACCATTAAAACGTTGACGTTACGCATGGATAATGCGAAATGACTTGACGTTCTGACGTCACTTCCCGTAAGCCAGTCAATATTATCTCGTGTCGTGTGCTTTGCAACGTCACGTCCGGCAAACCATGTAATATGTAGCTTTATTGACTCGAGAGGATATGCATCTGGGCCAATCAGAAGATGTTTATTTATAGATTATATAATAATCAAAAATGATGTTAAGGACCATGTGAAAAATGTAGACGTATGCATTAATGACCCCAATCTGTACGTTCGTTTAAGAAATAGATCAGCTCTAGCAGTGAATTGTTGTGTAATAATTCGCTGTTTGGAGTTCAGTTGTAAAGATAAAGATCAAATCACGAGCGCGCAGCGCCAGTGATTTATCTTCATACAACTGACCGACAAACAGTGAATTATTACACAACAATTCACAATTCACGCACTAGAGCGATCCATTTCGATCTAACACACAATAAACAGCGGAAACACATTTGAAGTCTTCAGCTTCTATCAACTTTCCGCCATTGCACTGAAGAGTTCCTGCCAGTAGATTACGTCACATATGTGTACATGTATTTGTAACGTCTTTCACACGTAAAAATGACTTTACACCGTCTAACACCATGAATGACGTCATTTTGCAGTAACACGTTTCCTCGTGCTTTCAAAACTGTGAATTATTGTTTGATATATCACGGTTTTAACCATTGACTCTATAGGCGAGGTATGTTAGAATCAAGAAATAGATCAGCCCCAGTGTGTGAATTGGTGAGTAATAATTCACTGTTTGGAGGTCAGTTGTGAAGAAGATCAAATTACGAGCGCGCAGCGCGAGTGATTTATCTTCGTACAACTGACCGACAAACAGTGAATTATTACTCAACAATTCACGCACTGGAGCTGATCTATTTCGATTCTAACACAAAATAAATGCCAAAAACACATTTGAAATCTTCAGCTTCTTCCAACTTTCCGCCATTGCACTGAAGAACTCCCGCCAATACTTAGACTACGTCGCATACGTTCACATGTATTTGTAACGTCCTTCAAGCGTAAAAACGACGTAACACCATCTAACGTCATGACTGACGCAATTTTCCAGTAACAAATGACGTTAGCTAGCACGTACTTTCCTCGCGATTTCAAAACTGTGAATTATTGTTTGATATATCACACTTTTGTAGCATTGGCTCTATAGGCGAGGTGTGTTAGAATCGTCTGTATGTTTCTATGTACATGATAATTTACCAGTTTATGAGTCGATGTGTACGTTAGGCTAGCTCGTTCGTCAAAATGCCTTATTGATATGATATTTAAAACATATTTTAGGATGTGCAAACCCAGGGCAAAAGGGGGGATAAATATGGCTTTAAAATAATTACTCTGAAAACTGCGTTTTGATACTATATCAATTGAATGGCTAAAAAGTAAGTTAATTTATTAATTCCACAATCGTGTTTTACAATCAAATAATGTAAAATACATTTATCTAACACTATCTGATTCTATCAGTTTGGTTAGGATGCTTGCGGACTTTTTAAGAGTGCAAAATGCAGTTAATAACTGTGGTTATAAATATACAAATGGGAACGCTTATTTTTTCATATAAAAGTACGTTCCCCACCTTGACCCAGCAAATCCTTTAAAAGGTAAACGTATATAATAGATAGATAGATAGATAGATAGATAGATAGATAGATAGATAGATAGATAGATAGATAGATAGATAGATAGATAGATAGATAAATAGACGGACGGACGGACGGACGGACGGACGGACAGACAGACAGATAGATAGATAGATAGATAGATAGATAGATAGATAGATAGATAGATAGATAGATAGATAGATAGATAGATAGATAGATGTTCTTTATTCATTGTTATTTGGCTATTTATAATCGGAAGTATTCTCTGCATTTTGCACGCTTAAAGATGTAGTGTTGCTATAATCTTATTGTAAACAAAGCTTAATACTTACACCTCGCACTAGCATTGGGTCAGAGTTTATATGCAGTTGTGGAATAAATAAAAATCTTACTTTTTTGACGTTCAGCTAATATAGTATAAAAATGTACAATTTTTAGAGTAGCACTGTTAAGCTGTATTTATCTCTCCTTTGCCCTTGGGTTGAACATCATTAAGTATGTTTTTGAATAATATATATGTATGTCCATTCATAGTCACGAAAATTATTACAAAAATCACAGATTGAAAAGTTAACTTTTTTTACAAATTACTTTTAGGGTGATTTCACGCCTTAACAGGACAACTTCTTTCAGCAAACGATACGGCAATTTGGTATATGAGATCACAGAAATTGTCACAGAAGAATAGTTCACAGGAGTCACAGGAGCAAAAGAGCGTCTTCAACTATGCCGACGACGATATACATGAGGCCCCCAGGGGGTCTGTGCTCCCTTGCTCCCTAAAATAATGAATTGATCTCCCCAAATCCATGAAAGAAAATTCCTCAGCTACCTGAACGTATTTTGCATTTACTCCCCAAATCCTTAAAACTAATTCAGCTTATCCCCAAATCCCCAGAAATATAAGTCGATTCTCCCTAAAATGTATTTTTCTTTACGTATGATTAAATTCACATACTTAAAACTATGAAGCTATACATGAGCGCATGACTTAATATTCACTTAATATTTTGTTATACATGTTAAGACAGGACTTAGTCACCGAATACATGATATATAATAATTTTAATGAAATATATGATACTGCTCAAAGTAAGATACCATCCTTAAAATTATGTTGCTGTACCTGATAGAGTAGATATGGAGGAATGCTCTCTAGATTTGATTTTTTAAGTATGGGGCAGCTAGACCATTTGGTTTTCTAGTAGGGAGAGGGGCTGTTTTTTCCAAAAGATGAAACAAGAATTTTTTAGACGAAGTGAAAGCACTCATTTTTGTAACCATAAAAAGTTTTTTTTATAATAGCTATTAGGCCCTATATGCAAGTTTACCTTCAGTTACATCAAGTATATATCTGATCAGCATTCATCAAAGTTATAATTTAAATTATATTTTAGCAATATCTTTCTCCAATATCAATCCAATGAGCATGTAAGTACAAAAGTAAATACTTCAACATTTTACAAGGGGGTCTGCCAACGAAATTTAAAAAAAATCAAACGAAATGGAGGCTTTTCCTTTAAAGGTGCATACTCTGTAACTATGAACATTTTTCGAAAAATTTTATTTTCTTTTTAAATCATTTGTAAAAGTAGAATTAAGCTATTTTTTCACAATAAAAATGTTCAGTACAGCTGAAAACTGCATGGAAAAGTGAATTATCGCATCAAATAGGTGTGTTTTTCTCTTGTTGGTAATTATTTGCATCCCTCCAATAATGCTAGACAGTTGAATTTTAACATAAATGAAGTTGTTATGATAGTGATACCTTGTTAAGATTTACGAAAATGGTAAAATGTTTACCTGAATTTAAGTATTTTCACTGTGTTCTTGAAAAATAAAAACATTATTTTTAAAATTAGAAGATCAAAAGTTACAGACTATGCAGCTTTAAAGTGAATTTTTTTTTTATTTTTTTTTTATTTTTTTTTGCAGGGCTCCCTTAATCCCCAAAACTATGAGCTTGCTCCCAAGATCCCTGAAAATAACTACCAGTGATTACCAGTTTCTCCCCAGATCCACAAAACCCCTCAGGAACTGCATCTCCAGGCGAATTTTAACTTCTCTGCAAAGCCGATTTATACTTTCTGCTTTATTGTGAAGCTATGTTTCATAGGTAGTAATTAACTGGAGGACAATTAAAGGTGTATTGAAATTCTATTCTGTTCGATTCGTAACATCAAATTAAGCATTCATCTGATTGGTTAATGTCTTCATGCTACCACCAAAACGTTTGGTGCACTGAATAAATTTAAGTGCACCAACTAGTTCAAAACTCCTTTCCCTACTGATATCTTCTATTTTCCCTGATAAAAGCTTTAAATTTATTATGCTGCAATTTATGCCTTCCCTTGACAGAAAATCTTCCAGTGATTATTCTAGCTCTTTTCTCATTTCCTCATATATATCACAATCAAAAAGGTAGTGTTCAACAGTTTCTGGAACTTTACACTGATCGCACAGTTCTGACTGATTTGGGTTTAACTTGGCTTGATGACTATTCAGCCTTAGTTTTAAACCCAATCACGGTTTATAGCTATGGTTTCCTCTTTAATTGTACGTGGGTCAAGCCTCAGACTCTATGATGGCTCTGACGTAAAGCTTTAATCGGTGGGTTGGTACCTGATGCTTATCTGTAGCTGGACCCGCCGTGGCTCAACTTGAGGTTTTCTTTAGCTCTGACTATCTGTGAGTTATGAGCCCTTTTCTTTGTTTCATCATGATGTGTTATTTGATTAGAGTGTTTCTCCATGATGATACATTACATTAGTTAGATGGCCTCCATGCAAGCTGAACATTTCTTGTACTTCAACAACAGCAGAATCTAGGGCGAAGATTTGGTACCAGTAAAATGCGTTTAAGCCCCCCGGTGGCTTAGGCTGCTGTCCGTTCTAAGGCGGTGGTTCTGTTGTTGTTGACTTTTTGTTTATTGTTACTCCTATTGTGGGAGTCTGTAATTGTTCTATGTTTTGTGGTACGTTACTTTATGTCCATTCTAGTATTGCAATCATCTTGATGGGGAAGAGAGAGCTGGTTGCTTTGCTTAATTTGTCTTCCTGGTGTCTCATGATGGTTGAACGGCTCTTCCTCGCGGTGCCATGGGGTTGTCTGCAGTTTGTGATTGTGGTATTTCCTGATCATACTTACTATTTTTGAATGTCCACAAAGAATCTGATTAAGCGCTGAAAAACTGGTCCTAACCTTTTCACCATGACAAACCCTTTTCCCAACTTCATCAAGCGTTTCTTGTAATCATCTATCTACTATCTGCCGCTTGATTTCTGTAATAGCCTCCCTCTTATCCATATCCATTACAACCGGGTCTTTTACTCATACCATCTCCTCTGCCCCTGCTTTAGCTTGCTGATCTGCTAACTCATTTCCCAATATGTCTTAATGTCCTGGAACCCAATGAAGGAGATAAAGCAAAGATAAGGACTCAACAGTAAATAAAACTGACTACCAGAGCAAAAGAAATCCAACAGGTAAACCCTTGTTGGCCCGACAAACAGCCAAAGCATCAGGCCCCTACCATCTCATCAATAGATAAGTCTTTAAGTCGGAACCATCATAGAGTCTGAAGTCCGACCCACCGGCGTGCAATTAGAGAGGAAAGCAAAGTTGCCAACTGTGATTGGGTTAACCACCAAGCATGCAGTCTGCTGCAATACATTAATGTTATAGCCAATCTTTTTATAATGGGAAATTATTTCAATGAACTGCACTGAAAAATTATTGGAGCCAACAATCTTCTTCAGTTTATACACAAAGTCACCATAGAAATCAGGTTCCGAAAGTCCTTGGCACAAGAGAGATTTAAGTCCAACTTGGAATTTAGAAATCAAATCATAGTATCGTCTATAAAATTTTGAAAATGTTTTGTGAAGTTTATGATACCTATAGCCTTGTTTAAGAAGTTTCTGTGTTAACAATTTATTGCGAGTGTTGAAGTCAGCAACATAGCTAGATGCTCTAGCAAAACGTATGAGTTGAGAGATATAGACTCCATAGGATGTAGAACGAGGAACATCGCCATCTAAAAATGGGAAATTGACAATTTCAAAATCAAAGTCGTCACGTTTATCATAAATTTCGGTAGAAACAATATCATTAGAAATTGACAAATACCAGTCTAAAAATGCGGCTTCGGTATCTGAGGTATTGGCTTTATTCAGTTGGAGCTCTGTAGGGTATATTGACTAACCATATTGTCAAAATTAACATTATTAATATTTAAAATATCGTCCAAATATCTAGATGTAGTGTTAAACGCATCAATAACATCAGCCTGCTTATCATCAGAAAGAGACATCATAAAGTTCCTCTCATAGCAAAACAGGAATAAATCTGCAACCAGGGGAGCACAATTAGTGCCCATAGGCATCCCAACTACTTGTCTATACAGCTTGGTGCCAAATCGAATAAAAATGTTGTCCAATAAAAAGGTCAGCGCATCACATACATTTTGACACGACCATGCATAATATTTTTTAGGTTTTCTGAAGTAAAAAATGCATTTCTGTCATAACATGCAAGGTAAGGAGAGCCTTCTCTCTGGAAGGTTCTTTCAATAAGATCAATAAGTTTATCTTTAATTAAATTATGAGGTTAAGTGGTGTAAAGAGTAGAAAAATCATAAGTAGACAAACTGGTCGCATTGAAATCTCTAGCTTTAAGCTCTAAGTAAGTACTTCCTCCATTGAATCATGTGTATAAAGATTACATAAAGCTGGACTAATAACAGAGCCGTGGGGTATTCCTACAGCAGATCTGAATGTTTGGGATATAAAATCATTGATTCTAATATAGTATGACCGGCCCCATTAAAATTTTTTAATCTACAGCCACATCCTACCTTTAATTCCTATCTTTGATGCTTTATGCTCCAGATCTGCTCGTAACATGATTCATAATCCATCACCGTAATCACCGTGTTTTCCCTCTTTGCTTTCGCTTCTGATAAAGAATTTGCAACTCTCAGGACGGACTGCAAACTTGATTTCTGTCGTCGATAAGCATTCTGTGTCACTGCAACTCCACCTTCCACATCTAACTTCCAAACCAATCTACACATGATAAGTCTTTCCATTACTTTTCCTACAAAACTCTCCAATGTTATTGGTCTATATGACCTCACTGCGTTATATTTTGTTTTACCCTGTTTTGATAGCATCACCTTCACATCTTGTTTTAAAACTTCTGGTAGCATACCTGTATTCCAGCATTTTTGATAAATATAGTGTAACCCTTTGCCACTGCTTTTTCACACTTTTAATGTTGAAAATTTGCTCCTCTGGATTAGGTGCTCTATATCCTGCTAAAGCATCTACGGCTGCCTATAATTCCTCTAAAAGAAGATTGCTGTTCTCATGACAACAATTTTCTGAGTAAGTGTTTTCGTTGATTTCAAGAAACTCAACTTTGGTGCCATGGGTTTGTCTGCAGTTTGTGATTGTGGTATTTCCTGATCATACTCACTTACTATTTTTCATGCATGTCCCTTGCTTCTTACTCCACACATTCATACCAATCTGGTTCATCCTCTTTAACATCCAAACTTTCTTTTCCATATCTTTCCTCCATTTCCTCAAAATTTCCTCATCCAAAACAGCTGGCGTGCCATCATCCCTCTTTATTGGTTGATTAGTTTTTACATCTTGTCTTTCTTTCATTATTCACTACCCGCCAGAATTGGCTTGGGTTTTAGGGGTCCATCAATTGCATCAGTCCCTCTAAATAATTGTCTTCGGCCATAGCTTCCTCTTCCTTAAATATTTTCAAGTTAACCTGTACCTTCCTTTCATTAGCTTCATCACTTTGCTTTGCAAATCTTCTTTTCGCCTTTTTAAATTCCTTAATAATTCAGTAAGTTTTTGTCTCCACCATCCTTTACTATGTTATCTGCTTCAACAACCTTACAAAACTCTCATGGTCCTCATTAAGATCATTCCCTAACCTTCTTGTACCTAACCATTCTTCAATTTGTTCACCACATTTATTTTTACATTTCGACCAGTCAGCATTCTTTAAATCCAATCTTTCCCATTTACTTTCTACCTGACTTTTGCCATATTCAAAGCTAACAAGATTATGATCAGTGTTGAGATACACCTCCTGTTGCACCTTCCAATACGAAACCTTGCCGTCTGCAGCACTGTTTACATTGCTTAAGTAAATATTCGTATCCTTTCTAGCTGACTGTGTGTATTCATCACACCTAAAGGTCTTTGTCAGATAAATACTCAAATAGTTCATTTCTTAGCTTGTTCGCATTCTCTACATGCCAGTAGGGTTGATGTGGATTAAAATTTCCAATTAACAAATAGGTAATGGTTTTAGTCTAAGTTCGTCCACTACTCCGAACAATGCCTTTAATCCCTTAGAATAATTGGGCGGTATATAAATGGACCCAATCACAGAGCTTCCATCATTTGAATATACATTGCCCCAGACTGCCTCCAGATCATATCGATTCAACTGCTTCCTTTCGAATATGTTACCATTTTTGGAGATCATCAAAGCTGCACCCCACCTCTGTCTACTTTTCTCTCAGTTGCAATCCAATGCCATGTCTGTTTCATTGTATCTTTCAACACATTCAAATTTTGCACCGAAATTAGGATTGTCTTGAAACTCGTAAGAAGGGGCGCAGTAAACTATAATTTACTTCATCATATCATTTATAAATATTTAGTAGCTAATGGTATCATATATATCATAGCCTAGGTTTTCTCAACTTCACTTGCAGGTGAATGTTTAGTTGGCTCATTAAAAGCAATGTGCTGCATATGTATTTGCTGTATTTACGAATACCAAAGTCATATCTGCAATCACAAGATTCAACTCTTATAGCAGTTTGAAGAAAATTGGTTAAAAATGCTTCCAGCAGAGAGTGAAAACGATGCGCTGATGGATGGACAGACGGAGAGACAGATGGACGAATGGACGAACGCATTTTTTTTAAATGGAGGGTATAACATACTACCCCACACTTTTTAAAGTGGTGGGGGTATAAAAGCAAATACGAATAAAAGTAAGTAAGGGTGCAAAGATCAGGAATCGATAAAATCAAGTACCACACCTGACCCAGGATACCAATGGGAAAGTGGCAAACTCATAGTTAGACACCACAAACGAGAGCCAAGAGGTCAGCCCTTTCCCAGCAGTTGACCACAAAGCACATATAAACAGACATGCACAAAGACATAGCAAACACAAGACAGAACAAAAACATAAAAGATCCACAAAGAAGTACCACCTTGGAACGGTTAGTAAAATATTTTACTGGAGGGCTTAAACCGGTTTCACGACGCGCCAACCTCACCCTTAATTCAGATGTGGATCAAGACACATAGATGTTTGGTTTGCATGAAAGACCCCTAACTTATCAATGCATCATCTCCTAAAACATATAAATCAAGATATAACAAGGAGATAAAGCAAAGATAAGGACTCAACAGTAAATAAAACTGAATACCGAAGCAAAAGAAATCCAACAGGTATATAAAATAAAGTAAAAATAATTAATAATAATAAATAATTAATAAAATAAATTATAAGACAGCAGTATAAATTTCTGTTTGATCATCTTCACCACTGCCTGATGGGCCTGCAACTTTGTCAGATGGTCTTCTTCACCATGTCGATAGTGATTGGGATGGGTGGGCCTCCTAGTGGTGGTTTGTTGGACAGGGTTTCATGGCCCCACTCGAACTCAACATGGAGAAGCCTCTCATAATATTAAGCTCACACATTCTCTGATTTGCCTTTCTCAATGATATTTCACCAGTCTTTCTATTTTTGCTTGCCACTTCCAATGTCAACATTATTTCCTCTCATTTGGGTGGCGAGTAGGAATATACAGGTATAAGGCGACTTGTGGTCAATGCTCTCATATACCATAGGCCTAAATATAGGCCACTGCATAGACCTGCTTCATGGCGCACCACACGTCTGGCAATGCACTTGACAGTATCATATGGTGCCCGTGTGAAGTTGTCAGACTTCCATGCTTTAAAAGCTTGACACTTGTCTGTTGAACCACCATCTATATCCTTATTCCGCCATCAAGTTTCGTCACATACCTCTTCTGTTGCCTTCAGTTTCGCCTAGATTGCCTCGGTAGTTGTAGAATCCTTGATCTGATTCTAGAAATATTTCACACAAACGTCCACAAGGTGTTTTTGGAAAGGTGAATTGTGTTGTTGTGAAACAATATATTTAAGCAAAAACTTAGATGAGAAATATCAGAGCGCATTTCTCTGTCAATGAAATCTCTGAAAAAAAACGTTTACAAAGTTTGGCTAAAAATGACAGTGTGGTACAGTTTTAAGCTGAGTTTATATATTGGGCATTGATTAGCAATGGTTGTTGAGACGGTTTGGCAACGCTGAAGAAAAAACAACTCATGCTTCCATTGACTGCATCCAGTTACAGCTTGACGACTGCATACAAATTGCTTATTTATACACTTGACTACTGGTACAATTCCTTCAGCTACTAAAAATAGCATACAGCAGAAAAATGGTTAGCATCTTTGCAAACAATTAATATAAATATGTAAAACTTTCTAGTCCTTCACTTATTCGTGATAACCTAAAATGATAACTAATGACTTTAATAGTGCACTCATTAGTCTGTGAACATATTCCTGACACATAAAATCCCACTGACTAGTCAGAAATTGACTGGTACTTTATTGTAGGAGGCAAACTGAGATTTATGGGCTATTTTGCGAGTTTTGTTGCACTCCCCAGGAAGAAAAAGTTGGTTACTGTTTTCAGTCAGGGACATGTCTGGGGGCCTTAGAAACCCATATTTTACTAAGTTTTCTGTGTCAATTTTCTGTAAATGGCCTGTAATCAACGTTACCCTACAAATATTGAAAATAGCAGTACACAAAATACAAGACTAATAATATATTTTATAATAGTATCAATGAATTTATTTGAGGTTTAAATGTTTGATCTAGTCATAAAAATTAATTGTAGACATATGTGAAATGTTTTACTGCTCATCAGCGTTACGTATGTTACATTTTATACGAAACTGCAGATAATGACTTTATAGATTGCATATAAGAATGAACCATGTTCCCCAGCCACAGGTAGAGAAACTTGGTTACTATTTTTAGTCTGGGACATGTCTTGGGGCTATATAAACCCATGTTTTAGTAAAGTTTTCTATGGTTAGTTTTCTGTAAGTGAACTGTTATCAATGTTACCCTAATTTTGAAATAGCAGTACACAAAATATAAGACTAGTGGGGTAGTTAACAATAGCATTAATGGACTTATTTGAGTTTTTCATGTTTTAGCTAGACATAAACATCAATTGCAGACATCTGTAGTATGTATTTCTGCTCGTCAGAGTTACTTACGTTACATTGTTTTACGAAATTGCAGATAATAACTGTATAGATTGCATATTATAATAAACCTTGTTCTCAACCTTAAATGTGTGATATAGATTCCTATTCTAATGGAGGATTTCCATTTTTCCATATTTGAATCTATTTTTTATAATTTGTAATTGGAGATAAATTGTAGTAAGATAATTTTTAAAATATGCCTATCATTTCTACTGGCATACAGATTTTATATTTCAACCATATACATTGCATTGGAATTAACAGTGTCTTCTTTCATCTCTGTCACAATGAAATGAAATAACAGCATTAAAACAAGTTTAACTACTATGGGCATTTAATTTCTGTCAATATATAAATAAGGTAACGTAAGTAACAACAATGGACTTTGCGTAAATGGATTGTGGAGAGTAGACTCATATTTTACCTGAGCCTGATGACACGCAATCTACTATCCACATATTTTAATAACTTCAGTAATAGACAAATTATTTAAAATAAACATTAATCTAAGAGAATTTTGTAATTTGGTTTGATCCTGTTACTTTGATACATGTATGATAATTTGCAGATTTTTTTATCAATGGTTCATAGCAATTAACCTGATATTTACTTTATGATTCAAATATTGGACTTAAATTACCGTACCTCAAGAAATAAATTTAAATAGAAAAGCAATATTTCCTGCATCTGGTGGCAAGGCATTAGGATAGTGTGGGTGTCTTCCAGAGCAGGGGTTTTCTTTCGACATTACACAGAGGACACATCTTAAAACAAGTTAAGTTCCAGCTGAGCCTTCTTTGAATGGGTAACAAATTGGTCAAATTTGACGATTCACTGTTTTAAAAGATATTAACACTTTACACTATATGCATATATTTGTCAAGCCCCTAACATATGTAACAGCACACTGTCATTATTTTAGCTTAAATATGTTTTCCTGCAACATTTTGCTCCTTTTTTGCCAGTAGAAGTATTTTATCATGCCTGAAAAAACTATGTTTGCTAAAAAGTGAGAATGCCCATGAAATGTCTCAATCACAGACTGTAGATCATACAAAGGTACCATGAGGAAGAAACACAGGGCATTTTAGGCCTTGGCTGCATTTTGTTATAATCTAAAATTCCTCTATCGTTTTTAAAAATTACAAATATGATATCAATCAAAGTACCTATCAGTATAGAAATAGCACAGTTTTTACCAAAATGGACCTGATACTTTGTAGATCTAGCATTTATTTTTTTCTTGTATGATTAATACATTGATTTTCACTGGTGACAATTCCATTTTTTTTAAAAAAATCACTGTATCCCTAGGCCTGTCACAATTGAAATCGTCTATTCTCTTGGTGAACACGATTTCATTATATCATATTGTAAAATGCTTATTATCTTATTATATACTACAGCAATTTCGAAAGAAATTGTTTTGTTTGTTAACGAAGCAAGTTTGACGTTAAGCAACCTGAGTGATACGCATAGACTTAAAAGCATATTACGTGGTAACAATAATTACAAAGCTGTTTCATGTTAACATTAATTGCACATGTTTTGTCTGTTAGTGAAGCTTTATCTTAAAGTCCATTTTGAGGAGTTATTCTAAAGCTTTAATCATAAACATGACTCACTGTAATTCAACAACATGGTTTGAATTTCTGAAACTCACACAAATTAAATTGTCGAATGAGTGTCTGTTTAAAAAGTAGTGCCACGACTCACGTGCAGCTGTTAGCTTTCTTACATTATTCACAAGGAAGTTCTTTTTCTTTCTTTTTTGTACCTTTTGGGGATGTTGAGCTATTTGTAACACTGATACATGTTTACACATGAGGAGTAAGAGACCTATGATCAGTTTGTTGGTTTCAAAGATTTACCGAATTAGCCTTATTGTATGCAAAACCATCAAAAATTGTTAGCAATACTGCAAACAACAGCTCGTAAACATAATTCTAATCATAAACTGACTCCTTCTTGCACCCATATCCACGTATATATTTGTTAATAACATTGAGGGCTGTTTCTGGTTAAAGGAAATTATTTCAGTTTTATTTTAAATGCAATGCCATATTAAGATTACAAATTATGAGTATGTTACAAATTACAAGTGCAAGCTATTCTCGTATATTGCACTGGTTTATACATGTAGTAGATAACTTACATGTAAACTTATATGCAACGAATCACTGTTTCAGCAAACTAAGATGCATTTTATATGCAAGGACAGGCGAGTTTTCCACCTTAGGGATTATTTCTACATCAAGAAAAATCAGACATTAAACCAATTGATTATTTTCGTAATTTTGTATTAGATAAACATTTCGTGGTGTAATTTCTCCAAACATTAGACATGACCTCAGATAAACTGATAGACTGGGTGTTTACAAGCTATTAGCTGCTGCAATATGGTGAATGACAGATTCTTGCATAGTATGTGTATATCCCAGGGGGGGGGTACTCTGATATTTTCACACATACGTAGGCTCGGCCCATTTTTTTGGGTTCAAAATTCTGAATTTCAATATTTTTTTGGGTTTTCAGAAAAATGAATTTTTTTTTGGGGTATGAAGATTTTGTGGATATTTTTTTGGGGTCATCACAAAATTGGGCTAGTTTGAGGGTCATTTCTATGCAATTTAGGGTCTTTTTTTAAGGTCAAGGTACAGAATTGGGATATTTTTTTGGGTTGCTAAAAGTTCAAATATTTTTTTGGGGTGCTTGAAATTCCTGATATTTTTTTGGGGTGAACGGTAGATGCTGGGTCCGAGCCTACGTATGTGGAAAAAATTAGAGTACCCCCCCTGGGGTGTATATATCATTGAATAACCTTGTTAAGAGCCTTAGTCACCAAAAGGCCAACCAAGACACACTTACCTAATAGGATATTTTTCAATAGTATCAATGAACTGATTTTAGCTTTACTTGTTCGAGCTAGACATAAACATCAATTGCAGGCATTTGTGAGATATGTTTCTGCTGGTCAGCGTTACTTATGTTACGTTGTTTACTAAATTGCAAATAACGACTTTATAGATTGCATTTTAGAACAAAACATGCTCCACAACCTTAAATTTATAATGTAGATATATATTCTAATGGTAAATTTCCATTTTTACATATTTGAAGCTGTAAATTACTTGTAACTTAATTTATAAATATGCTTATTAGCATGTAATTTGTACTGGCTTACAAATTTTCTATCCTCATTTATTAGGTAACGTAGTTTACAGGTCTATTATAAAACTTTGACAATAGGAAAGGTAGTCAAACAGACCACATGAAACGTCGTAATCATTCAGTCCATACTTGAATTATGAAGTAGATATGCTACATATTGACATGTACCATTGATTAAAAACCTGTAAACTGTCATATCAAAGTAAAGTAATCAATCAAAATTTCAAACTCTCTTAAATAAGTGTTTATTTGGAATAATTTGTCCATAATTGAATATATTTAAATAATATGTGGAGAGAAGACTCAAATATAATATGAGCCCGGCTTGTTGTCAGGCCCAGGTAAAATTTGAGTCTACTTTCTACACTTTTTAAATTAGTATTTCATCCATTTATGCAAGGGACAATGTTGTTACCTACCTTACCTGATATATATTAACAGCAACAAACTATCAATCGTAGTTGAATTTGTTTATAGGTATTATTTCGTTTATTGTGAAAGTGGTGAAGAAGACATTGTACATTCCAATGCAATGTAAATTGTCTGATAGAAAATCTCTACGCCAATAGTAGAAGTGACACTTAAATATTTATTTTTCAACCTCTATTTCCAGTTACAAGTTGTAAATAGCCTAAAATATGTGAAAATGGAAATTCATCATTAGAATAGAGATCTTTAACACACATTTAAGGTTGGAGGAAATGGTGTATTCTAATATGCAATCTCATATCATATATCATAATCAGATTTTTGATTAACGTGCAGGTGCAGGGGCATCACCCACATCAGTGGGCCCCTTTCCAGGTAACTGGCTAGCTGCACGCATAGCAGATCTCACACCTGATCTCCAGGTGCTCCTTTCTTGTGGGTCAACTGTCGTGAGCTTCCACTCACGGCAGTCTCTCTCCTTCAGTTTCTTCTATGTTAGCTTGGGCCTCCCTGCCCCCCCCCCCCCCCCCCCCCCCCCGCCTGCAATCAATCTGTATATCACATGCTGTTCTGAATGCACCACTAGACCGCTCCACATGCCCAGACCAGCGAAGCCTCCTCTCTCTCAAAATGAGTTCGAGGTCCTCAAGCTCAAGCTTTGCCAGTAATTTGCTTGACCATAACGTGGCCTCATCCTCTGGCTTGATACTGCAGACCTGTCTGATCATGGCCCTATCATTGGGCTTCAGGTTCGTCTTGGTCAGTGGCCAAGTTTCACTGGCATGGAGCATGGCACTCCACATGCAAGAGCTGTATACATGGCCACGTGTCTTGTAACAGAGGTGGCGGGATGTGAAAACTGGTAGTAGCTCCCTGAACTTCTTCCAGGCTGTTTTCACAAGAGTGGTGACCGCTATTTCACAGCCTCCACCAGCAGGAAGCATATCACCCAGGTAGCAGAAGGAAGCTACCACCTCCAGCTTATCAGGTCCGACCTGGACTTCATCCTGTGGCCTGCCGTCGATAGGGCGGGCATTTCACATGCACACCTATAATCAGGATTTGTTGTCAGTCGTTGTAGCCCACTGCATTTCTTATGCACCCAAAGTTTGCAGTCATTGCAGTAGATGCTGTTGTTGCTTACTCCTGTACGACAGACAGCGCATGGGTTCCTGTTCGACAGACAGCACATGGGTATTCGCCTGAACTCTGCAAAAGGTCCAAGCCTGTACCACAGCTCATGACCTTTGTCTTTCCTACATTTACCCTCAACCCCTTCTTCTCCATGGCTTCTTTCCATAGCAAGAGCCTCCTGACACATTCCTCTAGGGAGTCAGCAATGATGACAAGATCATCTGCATATAGGTCCTCCCAGGGAACACCAGCCTGAAACTCGCATGACAAGGTCTCCAGCACAATGATGAAGAGCAAGGGACTGAGTACGGATCCCTGGTGGACTTCGACCTTCACCTCAAACTCTTTGCTGAAACCAGCGCCAACATGAACCCGGCTTCGCGCATTAGTGTACATTCCCTGGACTAACCGCACAATCCATTCCTCAACACCTAGCTTTCTCAGGGCCCACCAGATAACCTTCCGAGGGACACCATCAAATGCTTTCTCTAGGTCCACGAAGGCCATATAAAGCCTCTTGTTCAATGCTAGGTATTTCTCCTGTGACAGGTGATTTTGAACAATGTGGTATTAAAGTCATTATCTGCAATTTCGTAAGAATGTAACATAAGTAACTCTGACAAGCAGAAATACATCTAACACATGTATGTAATAGATGTTTATGACGAGCTTAAACATGTAAAGTTTAAATAATTTCATTTATACTTTTGAAAATACCATATTAGTCTTGTATTTTGTGTACTCCTATTTTCAATGTTAGTAGGGTAACATTAATTACAGGCCATTTACAGAAAAATTACCCAAGAAAACATAGTAAAACATGGGTTTCGAATACCCCAAGCAGTGTTCTGCCAAGAAATTTCAGAATTGGGGACAATGTCCCACGACCTTTGAAAAAGTGGGGACATTTCCAAAAATAGTGGGACATAATACCCGCTAACACTTTAAGCCAAAAAAAGCTACGGAAACCACAATAATACTTTAATTTCACCTCTGTTTATCATAATTATGTCTATGAATGCATGCTGGCTGGCCTTGATACTTGAATTTGTGATTCCTTATTTTAAGCCATTTTCATGTTATCATGTGTGTGTGTGTGTGTGTGTGTGTGTGTGTGTGATATTTTTCATTTGGGAATGAAGATTAAAGTTAAAGAGTCGTAGGAAATTAAAACAACAGAATATATACAAATCTTTCATAATTTATTAAAATGCGAAAATGATTGGTAATAACACATTCATACAAAATAAATGATCTAGACAAAATAAATGATCCAGAAACTTGTAGTATGTGTTGGTACAATGTAATATATTCAGTGTAAATATCATGGAAATTAGTACTTAAAGGGGGCAGCAACATTGTAAGCAAGTGAGTCTGAAAGCCATTATTAAATCATGCAATCTGCTGGAAATTCGATAAAAATATTGACTGAAAAATAAGGAAGTTACAGATGTTTGTATGGTTCATTGTAAAGTAATGAAAGCCATGGAAGCCAGTCATTTGAGGCTTTGTGATGTCACACAGCCCTAATTAAATATGCATAAATAGAATAACTAATGTCCTGCTATTCAAATAAACTTTGCTTGCATTTTTTATTATTTCTTCTGTTGAAAACAGTTGATCTTGAACAAAATCTGTAAAGTTTGCAATGAAATCAATGATTTCATTTTATTTTCAAAATTCACATAGTTATTTAAATATTGGAAATGGTGGCCTCCATTGACTTAATTGAAGTCAGAAGTTTGATATCACCTTATCATTTTATGTCCGATTCTAATCAGGTTTGGGGCAGATTGCATACCTTAATAATGGCTTACAATTCAAATTCACTTGTTTTTCCCCTTTTGAGAAGAGTGTGTAATTCTATTTATTTCTCAACCAAATCATAATTATTGTTGTGGGTAATGTTTGAACCCTTTCATGATAAGTATGGCTAGATATGTCATGTAAATTGCCTGCTGGCAGATCAGTCACATAATATACCAAACATTCTAATTACTCTTGCTTTCCTAACCAGACTTCTGATTGGATAAATTACATATTTGCGACCGTTGATCCTAGGATATACTGTTGGAAATTTGACATCATCAGTCAATTTCAATGGATGATGTGTGTTTTTACACATTTTACAATGCTAAAGCAATGAAGCTAAAAAACAAATTGGGAAGTGCATTAGAACAGAGATAATAGTATCTAAATTTTAATTTTGGGAGGTTTTAATCTATTTCACAGTCACAAATAACATTTTAAAATAAAACTGAATTTGTGACCATAAATCTGGTGATATACTGTAAATTCGAAAATTTTCGCAAGGGTTTTATTTTCTCAAAATTTCGCATCTTCGATGTTTTGTGAAAAAAAACTTTCTCAAAATGGAGAAATCACTGTTGTTTACTGATGTATGTAAGTCATACAATAGTTGTGAATTTTTAACATGGCAAATATGTCTTTTAACGATATTCATGAAAATAAAATTCTCGCGAAAAATTTCCAAATTTACAGCCCAAATGAAAATTTCGAACAATTTTCTCAATTTTTTTTTTGCTGCTCAAAAAGCTTGCTGCAAACAAAAGGTGACACTAAATGACATGAATCAGTGAGCAAAAGGTTCCTACAGATAAATAACATGCATTTACAACGCTTTTTTGCAGAAACAAACAACAAAACATAAATTTCATGTATACAAATATTATATTTTACATAAATTAACTGTTTATTGCACCATTTACTTGCTGGTTCATGTTTGGCTTATAGGCATATACAGTTCATATAATATTCATACTTATAGTAAATGCACTCTTTTAACTCCTTGGAGCTTGTATTAGCTTGTATAAGGCAGGGATGAAAAGAGGATTTCAACACAAAAAAGAGGAAACCTTGCCCTTATACAAAAGACATCAAATTTGCAATCTGACACTTTTTGTTCCAGCAAAAAAAGAGGAAATCCTCAGAAAAGAAGATTCTCATCCCTGTATCATAGGAATCCATTTACTAAATTCAAACATAAATAGGGAGCCCAGTGTCTCAGTGGTGAGAGTGCTTGGCTCGAGGCTGAGGGGTTGCCGGTTCGAGTCTCACCAGTGTAACTGCATTGTGACCTTGAGCAAGATACATTAATCCTTGATTAGTATTGTTTCACCAAAGAAGACTGGTCTCAACATAACTGAAAACTTGACTTGGATGTGAAGAATCAAACCAAACAAAACAAAACAGTTCATGATCAGACTGCCCAGAGAGGAGCAGTTTGATCAGGGAATATTGACCAGATTGAACAGATTATTTATAGCTAGTAAAAAGCTGAGTTAAAACTACATAAATAATTCAAATATCGCATCAACATCACAGTGAAGCCCATTTTTTTTCACAGATCACATTCAACATTTCAATAACAAGCATTCTTACAAAATACATAAAATATCTCAAAATGCAGATTCTGACAAACTTCCAAAGAATGTTCTCAGTTACAAGAGCTCTCACAAATGATCTAAAACATTCTTAATTAACCCATTCAAGCTGGATGGAATTTCCCACACCTAGCAATTGGACCAGTCTCTTTCCTTTTTAAGGGTTGTTGGGTAGTATTTTTCATTTTTATTCAAATTTTAATAGAACATTCTGTAGGCAAACAGTGGAGAAGCTGATCGGACGCCACATTTTGCGGCCTCTGATCTGGTTTTGCACTGTTTGCCAATGTCCCACAAAAAGGAAGCTAGGCTTGTATGGGTTAATAAAAAATAAACTTTCACACATCAGGTAAAATAATGACAATAATAGAAGAGAACCCAAGAAAATTCTCTATTACAAATGAGCCGCAACATGAGATTTCCAACAATGTGGTATAAGCGACCAGCAAAGCCTCAGATCAGCCTGCGCATATGCGCAGTCTGATCAGAGCCTTTGCTAGTCGCTTGAATATTCTATGAATATTAAGCTACTGACTGAACATCATTTGGAGTTTCTAAGCTTTAAAATGGGCTGCAGAGGCTCGTCTGAGTCTACACTTGTCAAAATGCAACATTGTTGGAAATCACATGTCACGGCTCAAATGTTCATCATCAGGAAACTACATGTATATAAATGCAATTAGAGTATTGTAGAAAGAGCACCTGGAAAGTTCACAATTACAGCAGTTACAACAGAACCTATCAGAAGTTCTCTTTGTTACAGGTTTCATACAGTCAGGTTTGAGTCAAATTCAAGGACTTTTCAAGGACTTCTTAAAGACTTTTATATTTATCTTTTTAAGGTCTAAAGTTAATGAAAAATACAGATTTAAGTGTTAAAATTCTACTTCAGAAATGCTAGACTGAGATATGGAAATTAGAAGTAAAGAATTAGGATAAAATCATTGTGCCTTTATTTGGTTCAGCATATGCTGCACCAAATAAAGGCACAACAATTTTATACTGATTTAGGTCTCTATCAATTGTGCTAGGTCCTACAGAAAATAGCAGAATTCAAGGACTTTTCAAGGCTTTTAAGTGATTTTCAAGTACTTTTCAAGGCAGATTTAATTTTCAAGAAATTTCAAGAAAGCCCTCTAAAATCAAGTACTTTTCTAACTTGTACCAACCCTGTGTTAGTTATCATGAACATTCTCAAACTCATCACTTTTAAAAAATTATTTGAGGCAGCCAATGTCAGAGGTAATATGGGCCTTGACACAAGAAAACCTGATTTGTGCACATTTGCACAGTCTGATCAGTGCCTTTATTATTCACGTTTTGGATACTTATCAATACCAATAAAAAGGTACTTTGGCAAACAGTGGAGCCCCAGATGAAATGCCGCTTTAAGAGTCAATAACAGATGCAAGGTCAGGACTTTTGTTAAGAATGCGTAACGAAAATTTATTTTTCTTATTTTTCAACCAAAACATATGTTGTGGGTACTCAAACGAACCGTCTCAATGAGATGGTTCTTTTGAGCACCCAAAACATATGTTAAAATTGATGGGTAAGAAAATATTTTACAGTTTTACGCTGAAAATTTTTGTTTATCTAAACCTGTGCAAGGTGTTTTAACTCTTTGTCCCTTGGGAAATTTTTTCATGCTTATTTGTTTTCTGCTGATTTTTTTCAAAATCAACTTTTTCAACAAATTCTTTTGGGAATACCATCTGAGTGTCATCTGTTTGCTAAAGTACAAATTTAGGAGGACCCAGTTTTCAAAGGGTTAATAGAGGATCTTTCACGAGTGTTTATTAGGTAGAACACAGGATTTATGTGTAGGAATGAGTTCCTTCAATGCACCCTTAATTTGGGCCCCTAATATGCCTTGATATATAAACATTCAAACCGATGAAGGAAGCTCAAGTGTTCACTCTATGACTTGATATAAAATTAAAAACAACAATATGCAAACAAATTATAAATGTTCTCAATAAAAAAAAAGTAAATTAAACTTATAAATGTTGATCAGCTTTTCCAAAACTGATATAAACGGATCAGTTTTTCCAAAACTGATATAAACGGATAGAAAACGCTGTTAAATTTGTAAAATGTTTCAATGAAACAAAAACAACAACAAAACAATATTCTATATATATCAGTCATTTTTTCATGAGGTAATCATATTTGATCATTACCTCAAAAATAATTTTCCTGCAATGACTGCATTCTTAGAACACAACTACCCATACTTAACACTATAGTCCACACTAGTTGTTGACAAAATTTGATATATAACTTAACAGAATTAAAATCAACATGACAATTTTAACACAGTTTTATTTCAAGTTGAGAATATTATATAAATATTACCTTCCCTGATATGGTGATAGTCGAAAATATCATCCCGAGGAATGTGATTATCAACCGAGGCGCAGCCGAGGTTGATAATCATATTTCGAGGGATGATATTTTCGACTATCACCATATCAGGGAAGGTAATATTTATTTTATTATACCGAACATTAGATCCTTTATTTTCTATTGTCTTAGGCCGACCATGGTGAGGGGAGATCCAAAGGGAAAATAATGCACAGCCTCTTATAGATCTGCATGAATGAAAATACATCTTTCACAAAAATGTTTCTTTTGAACAGTTTGAATGCTCGAACTGATCATGACGTTCGGTTCAACAAATTACGTCATAAGAGGTCGATGACGTCAAACTTAATACCAAGCAGCGTCATTTAAATGGAGATACTGTACAAGATGCGGTTTTGTTGCAAAATAGAAAATTTCGCCAAATCGGCTCGAATTTGGTCTCAACGTGTCCCTCTCGTCCTAACTAAGAAAACGAGTACCCACACTTTATGTTTCTGACCATAAACAACGAAGTTATTTGGTGTTTAAAGTCGCCAAATCATGTGTCATGTCCGCCATTGCTGTTGAACGTCTCCTGACGTGAACGAACCGTACGCGCATCGGCGTTACGCATCATGTGACCGCCCTGATATTTTATAATATCACCCGCTGCTATGGCAAACACGTGGCAGTATTCGCCGTTGCTGTAGCACCGGGTGATATTATAAAATACCAGTCGTTCGTCTATGGAAGTTTTGTATGGGAAATTCACGTGAGGTATAATAAATACAAGTATGCTGTAGGTTCACTTTACAACTACAAATATATGAGTTGGTATCAAGCAATCAAATTAGCCCTTTACTCCATAGGCTATTTTTAGATCATGACATCATTTTCTATTTTTAGATGATATTGAAAAAAATCAAGAAAAAAATAAGTAAAGTTTTGAATACTTTTGAAAATATGGAAAATGGATTTTCCATAATATTTTCAAATACATAGTATTTCAAAGGCGTCAAAAAGGTGTTATCACAGAGTAGAGGGTTAAGAAATAAAACATTTGTAGCTCTGCTCAAATGACTAGAAAAAGCACAATTGAGACTGGGTTGTAACTATGTTAACATGAGCGAGCAAAAATTGATATAACTCAGACTGAACTCTGCTTTATCGTGGGCATTTCAGCACAGCTACCAATGTTTATTTCCTTTCTAAGAGGGGTAGAGAAATCTTCAAATCCCATTCGGTCTAAAAATGTCAGCCAAAAAAATCCTCTTCTGACCCAGTATCAGTAAAAATGCCCCCCCCCCTTCCCCAGTGGCATTACATTTCGAAATATAATGTCATTTTATGACCTAGTGGTAGCTGAATGATGGGTTAATAGTTTGGTGCATTAGCTCACCTAAGAATACAGAAATGGTCACCATTTGCACATTAAAATGAGTTGTTTTATCTTTGTAATTGAAATTGAAAGTTGGCTTGTTTACAATTCAAAATGGTGCAGTGTATAATTGACCACGAAAAATGTATCCACTCTATTGTTAATAAAAGATAGGAAATGGTATTTTTTGAGAAAAGGCAACTAGGATTCAGTCTCAGTTAATCATAACATCCAAAAATACCCTTCTACTTTGTTTACAATGAACATAGAAAAAAATAATCTGTGTCAGTTCACTATATGGGTTAGTCCATATATTCAAACTGGGTGACAACACAAATGCGCAATGCTATTCTTTAGACATGTATTAGCTGCTACCTAGTAACACCAGATGTCACTCTCCACAGCTCACTTCTGTGTATATGAGAAGCAACGGCTTCTGCATGGGTGAAAGTTCAAAATTTCAAAAATCCTGAACTTTCGAAACTCCAATCTTAAAACTTGCAACATGCCCACTAAATATTCTCAATTTCAAGTTTAAATGGTCAATTGCCTTTAGATAGACTAAAAGTAAATCAGAGAAGCTATTGTTATCTCCCTAATTCAGAATTTTGAGGCTGACTTTCTGTGGAAAGTCAGCCTCAAAATCCTGAATTCAGAAATAATCCTGAAAACTTTCACCCATGCTTCTGCCAGACTGTGCTTATTTATATATACCACCCCTCAATGAAAAGTGCACCGATCTGTTGTTAACATTAAGTAATGTTGCTTAGTTATCACTCACAATCTGCCCAAATGTGCCTCGAATGCCCTATATAAAGCACCGCTAGAAATACAAAGAGTAATAGAGAAATGTACACACAGGGGTGTTAGAAATCTGTATGATGATTCTCTTTACATCTGCCTAGATGCCACAATTCTAAAATTACACGACATATCTTTTTGATTAGAGTATTAAAAAGAATGAATGCCCTCAAAAAACTGTTTAAAAAATAGATTCACGCTCAGTGATTTGTTGCTTAATACATCACTGGCTGGAGGTCAGTCGTTAAAGTGGATAAATCACGAGCGTGATTCTTTTATTGACTAAAATGTGTATGTTTACATATGTTTTTGATGCAAATTAGTTGTAAAAATGTAACACCCTCAAACAAGGCAGTATGTGAAAGATGACATCATAAAAATCATACTTGTGGCTGTGTGACGTCTTGCTAGTATGTGCAGTGATTTATCAACCAATAAATCACTGAATTTAACCATTGGCTATAATATAGGAAATCAGTGTACATCACAAGAGAATAATTGGTGTTCATTGTATGGGTTTCTTGATCATAAAACAAAAATGAAAACAATAAAATTATATTATGCTATTATGATGATCAGATGAAATACATGTAAATTTTTCATGCTTTTTTTGTCGTCTGCCGATTTTTTTCAAAATCAACTTTTTCGGAAAAATTTCAAGATTACCTTCAAAGTGTCAAACAGATTGGATCCAGATCAGGCCAGACATTTGGTTGGGCCTGATCTGGGCCCAAACTGTTTGCAAAGGACACTAGTAGGTAAATAGTTTAAAGCATATATCTGAGGCACAAAGTGAAACATTGTGCCCCCAGGCATCTGCCAGTTTTCAAGAAAATTTAACGCTTTATCTAGCTGTGAATTTTCATATCCATATTGATACAATAAGGATGGGATGCTCCATTTTAAGGGGTAACAGGTCAGAATTTCCAACTTTTGATGTATATCTGTCGCTGAAGATTGTTTTAGTCTTAGCAAACAGTTTAGACTTGGGTACGCAATGGGCGCGCCCACCATTGAATCCGCCAGTGAAGAGTGAAAGTTCAAAATTGCCAAAACTCCTGAAATTTAGAAATTTGAATCTTAAAGCTACCAAAATTCCTACAAAATATTAACAATTTCAAGTTTAAATGGTCAATTTGTCTTTTAAATAGATTGTACGGTATATATATCAGAGAAACTATTTCAACCAAACTAATTCAGCATTTTGAGGTTGATTTTCCATAGAAAGTCAACCTCAAAATGCTGAAAATTTGTATTATTCTGATTAAAAAAGTCCCTTATCTTTCACTATTGGAACCAATCCGAATAGATCATCTCAGCTTGGTGAGAAGACAAGGGATAACTGTTACACAGAAAATTTTATATTGCCTACAACTACATGTACACTATACAGTACAGTCTTGTTATAACGTTATATATTATAATCTGAACTGATTTATAAATTAAGAATTTTACAAAGAAATTATAGGAAAATTAAGAGATGACTTCCATAAAAGGTATTTGTATTTGGGAGGTAAATCTTGGATTCTAGTGCATTTGCTAATCTAACACAACGTCTGATTGTGACAGTATATGCGAGATATACTGTTGGAAATAGTTTTACATCATTGAACGTCACATTTTGTTGGATGACAGGCAGCTTTATGGGGCTTTCAAAACTTCAGTTCGAGATGAAACAATGATTAGATGAAGTGCATTAGAAAGATCAATCATTTTCTTAAATTTCTTTGTAAAATCAACCCTTTAGCATTATGTGAAATTCACATTTTTGTTTTAACTTAAAAAGCATAACATTATAGCCAGACTACACTGTATGTTCATATCACAGCCCATGCACTGTCACCACAACAGCCATGGAATATCGAGCGTTTTTTTTTCTTGGATACGAAAAGTCGCTAGCGTTTACTATCATTTGAGACACTCCGTGGAAAGAACACCCTGTAATAAAGTTTATGCAAGTGAACACATACATGAAAGTTGAGACACTTATCACACCATCACTGCGGGTACAAGGCCTTAATTATAACTCTACAGAATTGGAGGATCCAGTCTTACTGCAGGTACGAGGCCCTCATCATAACTCCATCCGGTCATCACTGCAGGTACGAGGCCTTCATCATAACTCCATCCGGTCATAACTGCAGGTACAAGCCTTAATTATAACTCTACAGAATTGGAGGATCCAGCAATCACTGCAGGTACGAGGCCTTCATCATAACTCCATCCGGTCATCACTGCAGGTACAAGGCCCTCAGAATAGCTCCAGGATTGGAGGATACAACGAAATGAATTGCATTTTTTCCAGTTTCTGCACCAAATACATATTGCCACTACTCAAGGAATTGCCTCTTAAGCATATATTATGACTACTCAGAAGAATTGCCTGTTAGACATATATTTAGCATCACAAAAAAATTGCCTCCTAGATACATGTAAATAAGATATTGTGCATACCAATAGGAATTGCCTCAATGGCATATATTGTGGATACTTAAAGAAATTGCCTCTAAGAGGCAATTCCTTTGAGTACCCACAACATAATTTGTAGCACACAACTTTAATACTTTCAAAAGTGTGAAAGGTCAGGCATTTTGAGCTTTGTGGATATGGTATGCTTTGACTCCTGTTCGCTGATGATCTTGCGTTTTTTATTGCTCCAAGAAAACATATTGTGGCTACTGGCTGTGAGTGGCTCCATTACTACAGCATTGATTTAAAAGGAGGAATCAGAAAAAAAATCACCATTTTGCTGTTTCAGAATTTTGTCATCTACAGGGCTATATACTTTGGTGTTCACATGGTATGTGTGTATACATGTTTGTTTTTAAGTTGCCTTTCCTCTGATTGGGTTAATGAGCTATTGTCACAGATAATTGACAGCACTAGTCACATGGTGTCGATGCATCAGTATCTCTCTCCGATTCATAATCACCTCCCTGAAAAATAACAAAAGGGAGTGAGTCATGATGGTCCTGGATTGCCAACCTGAATCCCTTTTAGCAATGACAGATATTTTGTTCAGTGGATCAAATCAGTGTGAGAAATATAGATACAGTATTGAAAGAGGACAAGATTCTAACAATTGTGAAATTTGAAGACATACTGTTTAGAGATTTTTCTCTTTAAAGTCCTGGTGGCCAGTTTGTTTTTCATTGGAACAGCAGAATCGTGACAGTCTTAATAGAGCTTCATCTCAGGAGCATTTGTGTCAAATTATTTTCAAATTAAATATAATATGACCAATCTTGATAAAGGTTCGCCCAAGGACCACATATGCCAAAATGTTTTCTATGCGGACCAGTGGTTTTTTACAATTTTTTTTTCAAGTTTTCTCTTTAAAAGTACAGCCCGCTATTGGCCATGGTTTTCCACGATTAAGGCTAAGAACAATCTTTGTAAATGGTCAACCAACCATCATTTGGGCATCAACGCGACAAAACTTGTCTTTAGGGTTTCCGACAAAGTGAGATTCAAACCAGTCTCATCAGCTACAGAGACTAGCTATACAATTAATTGCAGGTCTAGCTATGATACTTTCCAATAAGCAAATAACAAAGGCGCTGATCAGGCTGAGTGGATGCCCAGGCTGGTCTGCGACTCTGTTGTTCGTAATCCCCCTAAGACAGGTTTTCTCGCTACGAGGCCCATTTGTGCCAAATCGTTTTAAAATCAGGTCAACAGATAGTGACAAGAAGATTTTTACAGGTTTTCCTTTTGATTACCATGGCAGCACAAATTCTGCAAGAATATTTGTGAAAGAGGATTACCCAAGTATCATTCCTGTGAAGATTGGTGAAATTTCACCCAATGATTTAGGAGATGTAATTGAACCAAGTATTAACCCACTGACAAAGGACGATGAAGAACATCCAATGATCACAATAGCTCATCTTGAACATGTTGTTCTAAGGTGAGCTAAAATGCAAAAAAAGATGTAAAAAGTGTTGATTGCTTGTTTTGAGGTTTTACGTCCCAGTCTAAGGCTATAGTCATTTTGAGATGGTGAAATCACCTAACCATACTTTTTCCTGGGCACGCTTGACTAAGCCGCTAACCAGTACTGTGTGCACTTACTTTTACTTGTAACTGACATTAACCCTTCTTGAATCAGCTGAAGGAGGAGAATGACTGTAGAAATTATTTCATGATCAATCTCCATGAAAGTATGGGACCGGGTTGGGATCGTACTCGCAACACCTGGATCTGCAGTCGGACTAGCTACAGACTGCGCTATGGGGGCCTGTTAAATGTGGATTGATGTCAGTTTAACCCTTAACCTGCGAAACCTGGAAGCAACCTCTTCAGAAAACAGTATCAATCTAGATTAGTTCGCTTCTGAAGAAGTGAACTAATCTGTATCAACAACGTTTTCATTCATGATAATAATTGGATCATGTAACTAAGCTGGCAGGAAGGAAATTAGGAATACATGCATCATAACTTTACTCAGCCAGATGAAGATTAACTATGCCTACTGGGTAATTTTTCATGCTTTTTTGTCGGCTCCTGATTTGTTTCAAAATCAACTTTTAAAAAAAATCTTTCAGGTTTAACACTATCAGAATGTCAAACTGTTTGGATTCAGACCAGGACCCACACTTTGTCGGTACTGATCTGGGTCCAAACTGTTTGAATAGGTTATTTGTTTGTTTAATTTGATTCTTAACGTCCCATCAACAGTCTTTCAGTTAAACAGGGACGGTCTTCCTGGGTTGAACGAGTACTAAGCTAGGTTAAATGTGTCTTGCTCAAGGACCACAATGCAGTGACGACGGTGAGGCTCGAACCCGCGGCCCATCGGTCTCAAGTCAAGCACTCTACCACGGAGCCACTGCGCTCCCTTGAATAGGTTATCAACAGATAGACAAAACTCCCATCTAGCATAGAAAGAGTTAAGCGATAAGAATCTTTTTGTGTTACTAATCAATTATGTTGTAGATACTATGAGAATCAGAATAATATCTTGACATTCAGACCCATGCATATTGACTTGATCTCTTTAATGGGTTTTCCATTTGTACTGTAAATATTTATTATCAGATATGCTATCTTGGCTACTATGAACTGGACCAAACATATCACAAGACTGGACCCAGTCTTTGAAACATTTTTTTTTTTTAATTTTTTAATCATACGCAGGGCTCCAGATAAGAGTGCATATTTTACATCATTTTTCTTATTTCTCAAACAAATCATATGTTGTGTGTACTCAAAAGAACCGTCTCAATGTTAATTTACATGTCCAGATGGACAAATATTTTGAATATTTCTTTTCCATCAGTTGGGTGCTCAAAAGAACCATCTCATTTAAACAGTTTTTTTGAGTACCCACAACATATGTTAAGGTTGAGAAATAAGAAAATTAATCTTTATTTACGTGTTCGTATGCCTGATTAACCATTCTGAACCTGAACAAGCTCAAATTTTTCCTGTCTGCTGATTTCCAATTTTGTAGGTTCTCTCTGTTTTTGAAGGATCCACTTAACAAGATTACTTAGAGATTGCAACAGCTGTCGTTGTGCTGTGTGTTGGTAAAGACTGTTCCCCATACATCAATTGAGTGCTGATACTTTTTCATATTCCGGTCCTTTGGGACTATTTACATGGAACTCAGGCTTTAGAAAGCAGAGTATCTCTTAACCCAAGTCATGCAGAAATATATATGTACTACACTCCTCCCCAATTACAATCCGGTTAACCTACAGCATTCCAGTCATAAGCATGGGTTTTCAAGCAGTCAGTGAAAAAACAGTGTGGATCCTGATCAGCTGGCTTCATCAGAAGCCAGCTGATCTGTATCTACACTTGTTTTTAAAGAGGATGTATCCGGGTTCAGCAGGGCAAGGATTAAGCCTGATCTTGGGGGTGTTAGAGCTAATGTACATTCCATTAACTCTCATAAACAGGCTCAACTTAGTGGAGCCTGCTGTTTTTCAATTTTGCAGCTCTCTATTTCCAATGGATCTGCTTTTTCTGACAGAGACAAACAAACATTTGAAGACTGCAGCCAGTCTTACAGACCACCTCAGGCCAAACCATTATATTTTGCCTACATTATGGCTGGTCAGTCCATGTCTGGCTACTATTATTTATTCAACCTGAATATCCTAAGCAAGAATTGCCCATCTGAACAGGTAGTGTAGTGCCAGAAAGTGCATTCTGTATATATTCTCCTTCATTAGCCCTTTTAGACAAATGGGCTTTTCCATAAAGGTTGATACAGTCAAGATGGTCCACTGTATATAGGGATTGGTCACAGGCTAAAATTTTCAAATGTTTTTGTATTTCTTTCTCTGAAGATTAATTTTGTCTTAGCATGCCACAGTGCAGACCCTGATGAAATGCCACATTCTGTGGCATTTCATCTGGGTCTTCACTGTTTGTAAAAGTTCCCATTAAGGGGTTTCCATTTTACTAAGGCACAGTACACAATTCAATATCACATTTTATTACTGATTACAGCAGCAGGTCCATTTGCTAGTTGCTCATTTTCACTTTTACCTGTTCAATTTTTTCATCTAACATTTTGAAGAACTCTATCTGACTGTGAGTGACCCTGAAAAATATTAAAGAATGAATGATAGTTATTGCATCTGGGAGACTGGAGTGATATAACGCCATGTATAAAAATCAATAAACCACTAGTTATTTACAGATTTAGTAACGTTATGTCATGACGGTCATAACATTGTCAAACGTATATGGCAAAATCTAGACTTTTTTCGCTTAAAAAAAATTTTAAGTGAATTTTAATGACATATGATTAACAGAATCTAACATTTGTGCTCCTGTATTATAGAATTTATTAAATTTGTGAACAAGCAATAAATTGCTCGGCAAGCCTCACATTTATTTCTTTTCCCCAATTTGTTTAATTCCATCAATAATATATAAGTATTTATGTAAGATCTTCTATGTACAAATCAATTAACACTAGAAAATAGTATATATATATTTTTTTGTGGAACTACTGTATGTGTAATTATACATGTACATACCTGATTAATGTGCCAAATTATAGCAGTGGAACTACTGTATGTGTAATTATACATGTACATACCTGATTAATATGCCAAATTATAGCAGTGGAACTACTGTATGTGTAATTATACATGTACATACCTGATTAATGTGCCAAATTATAGCAGTGGAACTATTGTATGTGTAGATCACAATTTCTGGTCTACCCCTCCCATTAGTGATGGAGGGTTAAAAAACTCTGATGTGCTTGACATGCATAAGTGATGTCAAACGGGAAGGAAAATCAATTGATCAATTGGTTCAATCTAAATCAATATCGATGGCTAATCGGGCGATCATTGCAGAGTAACAAAACAGAATTACTGTTAGAAATATACGAAAGAAATACAGTAAAACCTGTGTAAAACTGCCACTCAAAATAGACAAAACAAAGATCTTAAAAACAATTGGCAGCTTAATGGAGGTCGAAAGTATTGCAAAATGGGGCATTCGGCAATACTTTTGACGTGCATAAAGCGATTATTGGTCTTGAAAACCAATTTTCAGTCTTTTTTGCAAGTGGCAGTTTCACACAGGTTTTACTGTATAATATATTTGTCTAATCAAGTGAATACAGTATCAGCACGATTGCTATTATATACAAATTATTAATTGTATATAGTTGCAAGTTGTGGGCCTTATGGTTTCAAAAGATGTTTAAATTTTTTTTCCTGATTATTTTATAGCTAGTCTATGGAAGACAATGACCCCCATTTGGACCCCAGGGGCTTGATTGGCAGGATTTATGTACAAGCAGTGCTCCATACTAAATATATAAGCTATGGGCCTTATAGTTTCAAAAGAAGATTTAAAAAGTTTTTCCCCATTATAAGTCTATAGGAGCTTTATGTTGCCATGGCAACCACAGTTCCAATCCAATCAGCCCAAAAACCTTATCCAGCCTTTTCCTCTTACATGAAATTTGATCACAATTGGCCTATTGACTTTAGAGATAAAGGATGACAACCGTCATACTAATAACTCACTTGAGCCTATGGCTCAGGTCGGCTAATAAACAGTGCACATTTTTTGTTGTTTGAAAGAAATTTGCTTCACTTTGTTTGGGTGTGCCAATTCGGAGAATAAAGCAAAGCAAAATTTGTGTATTTTATATCTTTAAGCATGATTGTCTATATATATAAGAGGTGTTGTATGTATAAAGAGTTGAAAATTGCATAAGTAGCTGTGTGCATTATTTTTCCTTGAAGTAGTTTCTGTGGAGATACTACCTCTTTTGTCCTGACTGCCGAGGTGCCAAATTATAGCAGAGAAACTTTGGGATTGTACAAATTTGATAAATTTATCTATATTGATAAGTATTTGTGTGCATTATTTTTCCTTGAAGTAGAATCTAAGGAACTACTGTATGTGTACTTATACATACCTGATATTTTATCTATATTGATGTGCCTAATTATAGCAGTGGAATTACTGTATGTGTATTAATACATACCTAATTGGTTTATCTATATTGATGTGCTAAATTATAGCATTGAAACTACTCTATGTGCATTTATACATAACTGATTGGTTTATCTATATTGATGTGCCTAATAATAGCAGTGGAACTACTGTATGAGTAATTATATATACCTGATAGGTTTATCTATATTAATGTGCCAAATAATTGCAGTGGAACTTCTGTATGTGTATTTAAACATACCTGATTGGTTTATCTATATTGATGTGCCAAAAAATAGCAGTGGAACTACTGTATGAGTAAGGATCATTGACGGTTTGGGCCTTATACGCCTATTTTTCTGATTCACAGAACGCTGCTTTTGAGCTTCTAGTGTGGTGCATGTAGTATCAGTGCAATAGATGAATCTAATGGCAAGTGCCAGCTAGCAAAATATTTTGAAAATTCCTACGCTCTCGAGAGTTATGGCGGGTAGAAAGGGCAGGGGGTCTGAAATTTCATGAAAATAAAAAGTGCTTAAAAAAGTGATTTCTGCACGTTTGCTTGATTTATTTGGTAGGCATGGTGATATCTATCGATTATACCATATGCAGAGTATTAACAAATCACGATAATTGATGAAATTGTTTTAAAAACAAAATATGATTTGTAATAAAATGATTTTGGGGAGATAATTTAGAAGTTACCTGTACATTTTTGACTACATGTACCGTAAATAATACAAAACTGAAAGCTCAACAAAAGAAATAAATATTTTTGAAGGAATGAAAGTGTCCCATTTAGCATTGGAAAGTAAAACTGATTCTAACTAGATCCTTTGAATATTACTTTTGCTTTGTTTAAAGGGCATAGCATGTTGAATGTATTTAAAGTGTCCGAATATTTATGGTATACATATGCATGTATATCCCTATAGGAGACAATAAATTGAACACTAAAGTATTTACCTGTTATAACTCTTTGCATGCCAGTGGATAATTTTGTCGTTTGCCAATAGGCTTTTGCAAACATTTTGAACCCAGATGAAGACCAACAGAATGTCCGTCTTGGTCTGGATCCAAATTGTTTGACACTCTGATGGTGGTCCTTGGTGGTTTATTTTTAAAAAAACTTTATTTTGAAGAAAGTCAACAGACGAAAATAAAAACATGAACAATTCGCTAGCATGCGAATAGATAAGTACAGGACGTTTGCAAAATAATGTGTCATTTAATAACAGTGAGATTTTTTCTTATGAAAAATGCATAAAACCTTGCTAATTCTACTTTTAATCTTTAAGTACTTTATATTAAACTAGCACAGAATACAAAGCAATTTAGGAGGTTGGTTCTAAAGAATTGCATTACTGTCATTAATTTCTTATTTGGTAGAAAAGGCATTTTATGGGCTTAGGCCCTGGGTTTTTGAGCTGCTGAACATCTTTCCCCCCCTTGTGCCAGCAAGCCACTTTCATACAATGTGTAAAATATGGTAACACATATACATGCAAAAGCTTTTGCTGGCACACGGGGGGGAATGATATTTTAAAAAATGTTTTCGGATTTCTATATATCTTAATGTAAAACTGATTGTTCTACCCAAAATTTTACATCTTTGAAGCATTTAATATCGAAAACGGATTTCACAGTCATAAAGTACTCAGGTCAGGATAGCTTCAAGGTGAAGAAAGGGACAATTGACAAACTTTTATTTTTACTGAAAACCATAGGCATTTACCCATAGCAAGTGTCAATGATCCTTATATACCTGATAGGTTTATCTATATTGATGTGCCAAATTATAGCAGTGGGACTGTTGTATGTGTACTTATACATAACTGATTGGTTAATCTATATCAATGTGCCAAATTATAGCAGTGGGACTGTTGTATGTGTACTTCTACATAACTGATTGGTTTATCTATATTGATGTGCCAAATTATAGCTTACTGTATGTCTACTAATATATACCTGATAGGTTTATCTATATTGATGTGCCAAATTATAGCAGTGTGACTGTTAGCAGTGTGACTGTTGTATGTGTTCTTATACATAACTGATTGGTTTATCTATATTGATGTGCCAAATTATAGCAGTGGGACTGCTGTATGTGTACTTATACATAACTGATTGGTTTTATCCAAATCGATGTGCCAAATTATAGCTTACTGTATGTGTACTTATATATACCTGATAGTTTTTATAATATTGATGTGCCAAATTATAGCAGTGGGACTTTTGTATGTGTACTTATACAAAACTGATTGGTTTATCTTTATTAATGGGCCAAATTATAGCTAACTGTATATGTACTTATATATACCTGATAGGTTTATCTATATTGATGTGCCAAATTATAGCAGTGGAACTGTTGTATGTGTACTTATACATAACTGTTTGATTTATCTATATTGATGTGCCAAATTATAGCTTACTGTATGTGTACTTATATATACCTGATAGGTTAATCTATATTGATGTGCCAAATTATAGCAGCAGGACTGTTGTATGTGTACCTATATATACCTGATAGGTTTATCTATATTGATGTGCCAAATTAAAGCAGCGGGACTGTTGTATGTGTACTTATACATAACTGTATGTGTACTTATACATAACTGTTTGATTTATCTATATTGATGTGCCAAATTATAGCTTACTGTATGTGTACTTATATATACCTGATAGGTTAATCTATATTGATGTGCCAAATTATAGCAGCAGGACTGTTGTATGTGTACCTATATATACCTGATAGGTTTATCTATATTGATGTGCCAAATTAAAGCAGCGGGACTGTTGTATGTGTACCTATATATACCTGATAGGTTAATCTATATTAATGTGCCAAATTACAGCGGTGAGACTGTTGTATGTGTACTTCAACATAACTGATAGGTTAATCTTTATTGATGTGCCAAATTATAGCAGTGGGACAGTTGTATGTGTACTTATACATAACTGATAGGTTTATCTATTTATAGCAGTGGGACTGTTGTATGTGTACTTATACATAACTGATTGGTTTATCTATATTGATGTGCCAAATTATAGCTTACTGTATGTGTACTTATATATACCTGATAGGTTTATCTATATTGATGTGCCAAATTATAGCAGTGGGACTGTTGTATGAGTATTTATACATAACTGATTAGTTTATCTATATTGATGTGCCAAATTATAGCTTACTGTATGGATACTTATATATACCTGATAGGTTAATCTATATTGATGTGCCAAATTATAGCAGTGGGACTGTTGTATGTGTACTTATATATACCTGATTGGTTTATCTATATTGATTTGCCAAATTATAGCTTACTGTATGTGTACTAATATATGTCTGATAGGTTAATCTATATTGATGTGCCAAAATATAGCAGTGGGACTGTTAGCAGTGTGACTGTTGTATGTGTTCTTATACATAACTGATTGGTTTATCTATATTGATGTGCCAAATTATAGCAGTGGGACTGTTGAATGTTTACCTATACATAACTGATTGGTTTATCTATATCGATGTACCAAATTATAGCTTACTGATTGTGTACTCAAATATACCTGATAGGTTTATCTATAGTGATGTGCCAAATTATAGCAGTGGGACTGTTGTATGTGTACTTATACATAACTGATAGGTTTATTTATATGGATGTGCCAAATTATAGCAGTGGGACTGTAATATATTTACTTATACATAACTGATTGGTTTATCTATATTGATGTGCCAAATTATAGCTTACTGTATGTGTGCTTACTTATATATACCTGATAGGTTTATCTATATTGATGTGCAAAATTATAGCAGTGGGACTGTTGTATGTGTACTTATACATAACTGATTGGTTTATCTTTATTAATGGACCAAATTATAGCTTACTGTATGTGTACTTATATATACCTGATAGGTTACTCTATATTGATGTGCCAAATTATAGCAGCGGGACTGTTGTATGTGTACTTATATATACCTGATTGGTTTATCTATATTGATGTGCCAAATTATAGCAGTGGAACTACTGTATGTGTACTTATACGAGTCTTTATACATAACTGATTGGTTTATCTATATTGATGTGCCAAATTATAGCTTACTGTATGTGTACTAATATATGTCTGATAGGTTAATCTATATTGATGTGCCAAATTATAGCAGTGGGACTGTTAGCAGTGTGACTGTTGTATGTGTTCTTATACATAACTGATTGGTTTATCTATATTGATGTGCCAAATTATAGCAGTGGGACTGTTGAATGTTTACCTATACATAACTGATTGGTTTATCTATATCGATGTACCAAATTATAGCTTACTGATTGTGTACTCAAATATACCTGATAGGTTTATCTATAGTGATGTGCCAAATTATAGCAGTGGGACTGTTGTATGTGTACTTATACATAACTGATAGGTTTATTTATATGGATGTGCCAAATTATAGCAGTGGGACTGTAATATATTTACTTATACATAACTGATTGGTTTATCTATATTGATGTGCCAAATTATAGCTTACTGTATGTGTGCTTACTTATATATACCTGATAGGTTTATCTATATTGATGTGCAAAATTATAGCAGTGGGACTGTTGTATGTGTACTTATACATAACTGATTGGTTTATCTTTATTAATGGACCAAATTATAGCTTACTGTATGTGTACTTATATATACCTGATAGGTTACTCTATATTGATGTGCCAAATTATAGCAGCGGGACTGTTGTATGTGTACTTATATATACCTGATTGGTTTATCTATATTGATGTGCCAAATTATAGCAGTGGAACTACTGTATGTGTACTTATACGAGTCTTTATACATAACTGATTGGTTTATCTATATTGATGTGCCAAATTATAGCAGTGGGACAGTTGTATGTGTACTTATACATACCTAATAGGTTTATCTATATTAATGTGCCAAAATATAGCAGTTGGACTGTTTAATTATAGCTTTTAATTTTACAACAGTGGGACTTTTATAGACAAACTTTCCTATAAAAGTATATGCCTACCTTTTCTATTCTAAGTGGTTTGTGACTAGCTCCTGTGGTGCCAAGTTATAGCATTGAGACATGATATGTTATAATGCATAAATATACCAACTTGTATTCATCCTTTAACTTGGACAAGTTCATTTAACTACCTGATGCTGTTTGTAAAATATAGCCATTGAATGAAAAAAGTGTAAACCTGATCAGAAGGCTCCTTCAGGAACAGTCTGATTTGGAATTAAACAGACCTATGTGTCTGAATATATACGGTAAATGTGGTATACATACTTGATATGTTTGCCTGTATGGATTTCTTTTCCATCCTTGGTTGGCTGTAAAAACCGGTTCTCCTGTAAAAAAATCAAGATTTCGCATTAACTTTAAATTTGTCTTTTTTGCTCTACATTACATTAGTATGACAATTGCTCTACCTGTAAGAAGCGAATTTTCTACCAACCCAGCAGGCACACAACGTTAAATCAACATTGGTTCAACGTCATGACGTTGAATCAACCTTGATCCAATGTTGAGTCAAAGTTGTATGCCTGCTGGGAATGCATGATTAGAAAACCAGTCTGCGTTCAGCTGCCTAGACATGCTAGGTCAACAAAAAGAAACATTTATTATTGTATCAATACATAAGAAAAAATAATATGCACAGCAGCTCAGGCTGATCTGCATCTTTGGTAGTTGTATAAGGCATATCAACAGGTTCATATCTTATGATGTGACTGAATTATTCCTTGATAGGAATCAGATTTTTTTTATTTGATGACACAACAATTATCTTCTTTTAATATGCTCCAAAATTACTACAAGTACTTCTACATTCTACGAATATGCACCATCCCACTTAGCATATTATAGCTATCTCTATGCCAAGCAGCATAAAATCTGCATTCTATGCAATCCTAAGTTCCAATCAGCAGAAAACATCTTGGACCTTGTTCTGCCGAAAACATAATTCCGTAGAATAATTCTATCTATGACAATGGACTCATGGGCTGTATGAAAACACATGATTTCTGATCAATTCTGATCAGCTGGATTCTCCACATGACCTGGATTTACCAGGAAAAAGTAAAGATCAGCATCAGCTGCAAGACAAGGGTTAAAACCCCCTTGCAGCATATAATGCATGTGCATTATAGAGGTACTCGATGAACAAAATATTTGAACAGCGACATGTGATTTCCAACAATGTGGCATTTTGGCAAGTGTAGACTCAGATGAGCCTGTTGTAAAGCCTCCTTTTAAGCTTAGAAACTCCAAATGATTCGGTCAGTAGCCTAACAGTCATAGAATATTCAAGCGACTAGCAAAGGCTCTGATCAGACTGTGCATATGCGCAGGCTGATCTGAGTGTTTGCTGATCGCATATACCACATTGATGGAAATCTCGTGTCATGGCTCAATTTTGTCGAATTGAAACCACTATTAAAATCATGTAGTTTTCGGTAAGAAGTTTTTACTGCTAGAAAATTCACCAGAGGCACTGTTGTGTGTCCTTGAGCAATACACTTTATCTCTGTTTAGTACTGGTTCTTTAATTAGTACAGGTAATGTACTGACATGACTAAAAAATTGTTGACTGGGCCGTAAATCATCAAAAACAAACAAACTGCTAGAAATACTCTTTTTTCATGGTGATGAAGCACTGAGAGTAACGGAACCTCATTTTCAATTAAGGTGATGTCAATTACATAGGAAAGTACTTCAGACTGCACATCCCTATCAGTCTGTGTATCTGGTCAGACCAGCAGAAATATTTTGAAGGTTCAAATACTGCAGATTCAATTAACAAGCAGCAAGGCCAGAATTGGACTGCACACATGCCCGTCTGATCCTGGCCTTGCTAGTTGTGGATATCGCCACTTTTTGCATGAAGAGTGTCAGGCCTTTAGATAAGAGTGCGTAACATAAAAATAATTTTCTTATTTCTAGACCAAAACATATGTTGTAGGTACTCAAAAGAACCGTCTCAATGAGATGGTTCTTTTGAGCACCCAAAATATAAGCTAATTACAATGGGTAAGAAAATATCTACAATTTTATGCTGATTTGTTTTGTTTATCTGATTCTGAACCAGTGAAACATGCATGTGTTTTCTAATGAAGATGCAGAACAATAATCCACTCAATCAATGATCAGACCTGTAGTTAAGAGTGCGTAATTAAACATTATTTTTCTTACTTTTCAACCAAAACATATGTTGTGGGTACTCAAAAGAACCGTCTCATTGAGACTTTTCTTTTCAGCACCCTAAGCATATGTTAAAACTGATGGTTAAGAAAATATTGACAATTTTTACGCTCTAGAATTGTGTTTATCTTGACTGAATTATCTAGCTAGACAAGTTCCCATTTTCCCAATGAAACCAGGATTCATTCTTAGTAAATTAAATTACACACCCTATAAAAAAAGATGTTAAAAAGTTCGACTTGCAAATTCAATGAAAATAATGAAAACATCATAAAGAAAGTGGGCAGAGCTTATCTCGAGCCCTGCTTTCAGACATGGTTAATCAAATAGATCAGAAAAAGCAGTATCCTGTAGGAAAAGAAACTTTGAAAGCATGAATCTAACCAGACACTTGCATTTTGCTGTAACCCTCGTCCTGCCGAATCAGGATTTATCCTTTTTTGAAAACACTGTAGATCCAGATCAGCTGGCTTCTGGTGAAGCCATCCGATCAGGATTCACACTGCTTTCCACTCTATAAATTTTATAAATATTTATGCTTACATGCTTATAACCCAGGAATGGTGCAGGTTGGCAAGATTAAAAATTGGGTAGGAGTGTAGTACATAACACTATTCAGCATGACAAGAGGTAATAATATTGACACATTATCAAATAAGCCAGGGAATGGAAATGGCTTTCAGCACAAAGTTTGTCAATGCTTTAGATAGGATTTTTTTTTTCAACATGTAAGACCATGTGCAGATCCAGAAGGGGGGGGGGGGGGCTCTTGGTGTATTTCTGTGCATGTTGTATCATAGACTAATTTTGTTAGAAACAAACAGGGGGGGGGGGGGGGGGGAGGAACATGATCAAACCACCTTTTTACTTTGTTCAGAATATTTGCAACATACAGTAAAACCTGTGTAAAACAGCCACTCTCAAAAATACCAAAAATTGTTTTTTAAGGACCAACTATCACTTAATGCAGGTCAAAAGTATTGCAGAATGCTCCAAGTGGAGCATTCTGCAATACTTTCGACCTTCATTAAGTAAGATCTTTGTTTTGTCTTATTTTGAGTGGCCGTTCTACACAGGTTATACTCTAAGTGAATTTTCATTTGTCTTCAGGAGTGGGAGTTTGCGCTAGAGGGTGTTCCCTCTATGAGCCCATTTTATCATATTTCGAACTAAATTGCAGCTTCTGGTGCAATTTCTAAGTCTCATCACGGACTTAGGTTCTCAATCATCAAAATGCTAATGGATTTATTCAGGAATAATTGCAACATAGGTTTTCTTTCCCGCTTTTGATGATTTAATACATTTATATAACAGTGTCAGCAGCATGAATATAGCGACTGTTAGTGGAGCTTTTAAAAAATCTATCCAAGAATGATTTAGACTGATGTTCGTCTTTGGATGGGCCCACCAAGGATCAACTGGGTGTTTTCTTTAGCTCAGACTGACTCTGAGTTAGGGGCCCTTAATTTTTGTCTCATTGTAGTTTAATAGTTAATCTGATTTGACTATTTCTCTGTGATGATACCACACCAACAAAGAATGATCCAACAACAGCTGAACTGCCGCATAAGAACGGACTGTAGCTGAGGCAACCCAGACTGGGACGCTTAAATGTATTTTACTGGCCAAGTTTTTGCCCTAGATTCTGAAGTTGTTAAAACAAGTAATTGTTCAGCTGGCATGGAGGATTCTTAACTAATAAAGTGTATCCACACCGGGTAGGCGGCAATCGAAAAAGCTCTAAACAATTGACGAGCGCGGATCAAAAATTGCTAGAAACAGTGTTTTCGATTGCGGTGATCCTCGTGACAGATCTTTCTATCCCATCCTCACACTCATCATAGATTATCAGATTCATGTGAACCTTTAAAACAATACCACAGCTGAAAAAGAACAGTGAGAGAATATGGCCGAGATTTGTTTCATTTTGTGGCTACTAGGCCCATCTGTTCATTGTCATTTAGCCACTGCTCAGAAAAAACCCATCTTTGTTTGCAGGGTCATCAGTCTCTCATACCACCCCCATTTTCAAAAATAACTTGGTGAAGAGGGGAAACCTTATCGTAAGATATGGCCTCAACAGATGAGTTCAATATTCAATGATCATCATGATTGACTTTAATTAACATATCTAATGAGATGATAAGATAAAAAGAATCTAGATATAGATGAAGAGATAAATAGATTTCAGAAACAGTAAAAGAAATCTTTTGTTTTCAAATATGAGCCGTAACATGTGATTTCCAACAATGTGGCATTTTGACAAGTGTCGATTCAGACGAGCCTGTACAGCCTCATTTTAAGCTTAGAAACTCCAAATGGTGTTGTCAGTAGCGTAACACTCATAGAATATTCAAGCGGTTAGCCAAGGCTCTGATCAGACAGCGCGTATGCGCAGGCTGATCTGAGGCTTTGCTGGTCGCACATGCCACATTGTTGGAAATCTCATGTCTCTGCCCATATGATTGGCGCCAAGCAGGTTCAAGATTTTTTTTTGTATTTTGAGATCTAACCGAGCTGAGACATGGTTTTTACTGCATTTTTTTTTAGCTTTTTAGACTTTTTATTTTGGGGTTTTCAAAATAAAGAGTATGCACATGCATACTGCAATGATAACAATTAAGCCATTTTATAACACTTCAAGTCACATTGAAAGTACATTCTGTTTCTTGTACGCCAATAAAAATATGATGCAGCCTAATATGGGTCTACTTTGTTTGCAAACTGATCTGGGACTGTATTATGTGCACTTTTTTTCACAGTAAAAAAGTTAATTAGCCAAGAGGACCAGACAAATTATTTGCATTGCTATATATGGAGCATGGTAAAATATAATTAATCAACCCATTTATGTCTGTATGTCTGGATACTGGTATTCAGTGAACTCTTCCCTTGTGAAGTTGGATGGGTCCGTAATCAATTTATTCTTGTCTCAAGTCATACATCTGAATACAACCATGGGTCTGAAGCATTAGCCCATTTATGCCAAATGTATTTTCCCATCCTTATCATTTGGATGACTCCATTTCCAATTTTAGGGCTGTTGGGTGGTATTTTTCATTTTTATTCAAATCTTAAAAGAAACTTCTGTAAGCAAACAGTGGAGAACCTGATCAGACGCCGCTTTTAAGGCGTCTGATCTGGTTTTGCACTGTTTGCCAATGTCCCAAAAAAAGGACGCTAGGCTTATATGGGTTAAACATCAAATGGTTTTATTTCAAGAACTTCAACTAAGAGTAGAATTAATACTTTCCAGTATTTTGACTTGCTTTAACTTTTTTTGTATTGATAAAAAGATATGATTATAATCTACCAATAATAAAGTCTCCCAAAACAATGCCCAATACTCCAAGGGACCTCATTTTAGACTCTGTTTCTTCCCCAGTAATGTGTTTTATCCTAAAAAAAAAACATAATCCAAAAAAACACAATCATATCATGGTTAAAGGGAGGACATCTGAATATTTCCTAAAATTTCAGTCTTATAAGAATTGGAGTGTCTGGGGCATACCTCAGGAATCCCCGGCCAGTATCAATAAATGCACCTTATCATATGAAACCTAAGGGTGGGGTTCCAAATGGCTTCCAAGATTTCAAGCTTTGATTGAACTGGAGGGAATGTGGCATGTCACAAAGTCAGCATCACTGAATGTGTCAGATAATTTTAAAACCATTCAGATCCCCATCTAGACCATAAAATGTCATTTTTTCTTTAACAGGCTTTCAAGTGCCCATCAACCGAAAAGTAGGGAAAAAGTAGGGATAAAAGTTTGGAAAAAGTAGTGAAAAAGTAGAGATTATCTGTGTAAAAACGTAGGGATAGTAGGGCTTTTCCAAATATAAAATTCATTATAACAAGCTGTTTGAAATAAGTTATTTCAGATTAAATGAGCAGAATAATACCTGTGACAATAGTACTAACCAGACAGAGAGACTTTTAGGTTAAACATAAAAAATTTGAGGTGTTAAGCGGCACGCTCCCTGAATGAACATAGAAGTTAATTTATAAAATACGAGCGAGCGAGGAAAAATTTCTGGATTTTTAGGCGTAAATGACATTTTAGAATGAAAAAGTAGGGATAGTAGGGCATTTTCATGAAAAAGTAGGGAAAAGTAGGAGCAGATCAAAAAAGTAGGGAAAAGTAGGAAAAATAGGAAAAGTAGGGCCCACTTGAAAGCCTGCTTTAAGAAACAAGACCAAACTCTGCTTTGGACCTGCATTGGCAGAGTTGAATGTGCGAACAAGCATTATGCATAGTTTGAAAATAAAGGAATGATAACTGTTGGAGTTACAGTTTACACATAGATTAGACAATGTAAGCACCCCAAAGGTGATGTAGACGTAATAATGTCTAAGTTCAACACTCCCAAAAATATAATAAATATTATCAAATGTGCACAAAATATAAGGTGCACATCTTCAATGTGTGAACCATCATTATACAAAGTTTGAATACAAAGGACTGAAAACTTTTGGAGTTACAGATTACACAAAATAGGCACCACAAAAGTGTTTGGGACGGATGGAGGGACGGACTAAAAAAAACCCCGACTAAGTTCAACGCCCCCAAAATGAGAAAATATTCATGAAATGTGCACAATATTGAATTAGAGGTGCACATCTTCAATGTGTGAACAATCATTATGCAAAGTTTGAATATAAAGGAACTAAAGCTGTTGGGAGTTACAGATTACACACCCCAGACACTCCATAAAAATTTTGGATGGAAAAAATGTCTAAGTTCAACACCACTCAAAAAATGAGAAAATATTTATCAAGTGTGCACAAAATGGTAGGTGCACATCTTCTATGTGTGAACAATCATTATGCAAAGTTTGAATATAAAGGAACTAAAGCTGTTGGGAGTTACAGATTACACACCCCAGACACTCCATAAAAATTTTGGATGGAAAAACTGTCTAAGTTCAACACCACTCAAAAAATGAGAAAATATTTATCAAGTGTGCACAAAATGGTAGGTGCACATCTTCTATGTGTGAACAATCATTATGCAAAGTTTGAATATAAAGGAATGAAAACTGTTGTAGTTACAGATTACACAAACCAGACACCATCTAAGCATTTTGGACGAAAAAATGTCTAAGTTCAACCCCCCTAAAATTGAGAAATTATTCATCAAAGGTGCACAAATTAGAAGGTGCACATCTTCAATGCGTGAACAATCATTATACAAAGTTTGAAAATAAAGGAATGAAAACTTTTGAAGTTACAGACTACACAATCTAAAGCACCCCAAAAGTGTTGCGGACGGACAGAGTGGACCCACTACTAGACCTGTGGTGTTTCGCCAAGGTGATGCAGAAAAAAAGTGACACATATGGTCTAGGTGGGGATCTGAATAATTTCAAAGATACCAAGCTTTATGTTTACTGGATGCGGGGACATACTGCAATTACAGTCAACTCAAATACAAGGTCTGTTTTTATACAGTATTGCTTATTTGTCTATAACCCAGGGGCAAGATGCTAAGTTGATTTGTCAGTTTAGTTGGATAATGAGAATGAAGGGCGACCTGCTTATACAGTAAAACCTGTCTTAAGCTGTCACTCAAAAAGACCAAAAATTGTTTTTCAAGAGAGATTATCGCTTAATAAAGGTCAAAAGTATTGCAGAATGCTTCAAGAGAGCATTCTGCATCTTGGAGCATTCTGCGATACTTTCTACCTTCATTAAGCTACCATTTATCTTTAAGACCTTTGTTTTGTCTACTTTTGAATGGCCACTTAAGACAGGTTTTACTGTAGCTGAAGATAGCAACATCCTTAACTCTTTACTTGTCATCTGCTGATAGCCTTTGCAAACAGTTTGGACCCAGATCAGGCCTCATAAAACATTGTATATTCATTTTAACTATTTATGTGGAGGGTTACCAAATGAAAATTATGCGGGATCATTTTCGTAACCATTATTGTCAGAGAAGACCTTTAAATTTTTTTATATAGGCATATAAAATAAACCGGCCAGGCCCCCTGATGGCCATGTTTTTCAATTTAAGACAATTTTGTTGGAGGTGACCTAGAGACCATTTTCCTCCAAATTACTTTGAATTCTAATCTGTCAGCAGTTTTATCGAAGATCTTTCATTTTTTAGCTTCAATAAGCTACTCCCCCAGGCGGTCATGTTTTTTTTTTTACGGTTAAAATTGGCTTAGCTATTTTTGTAGGTCACCTATTTCGAAATCTGATCAGAGGTTTCAGGAGAAGATTTTAACAGTTTCCTTAATTGGCTGCAATAAGCCATGTTTTTCAACAGATCAGTTTCCTTTTAGCTATGGTCATCTAGTAAACATTCCTTCCAAATGGTATTCAATTCTAACCATTGGTTACAGAGGAGAAGATTTTAACCCATAGAGCGCCCCCTGCAATTTGCAGCAGAGGACAATTTCAAATTTTGTTGCTTATCAAAAATAACAAATAAGGCATGATGTTTCATGAGAATTGTCTGCTGGCAGACAATTCTCATGAAATATCAACCTTTTTTTTCCGTAAATTAATAAAGATGTTGCAAAATATGTTGTCTGCTGCAGTTGTGATTGGCGCTTTAAGAGATAAAAGTGTCCTATAGTTATATTGAGGAAACCAACCACGCCCCTTGGCAGACTTGCTTTTTTACTGATCAAATTTGTTTTAATTTTGTTTCTGTATAAGGTTACCTAGTGACAATTTCTGCCAAGTTGTTTTCAATTTCTGACCATATGTTTCAGAGAAGATGTTAATGTTTCTTACATAGGTAAATAACAGAAACTGGCCATGCCCCCTGGCGGGCATGTTTTTTGATAGTTCAAATTGCGCTTTAGTTATTTCTGTAGAGGGTCTCATAGGGAACATTCTTTGTGTGAAGTTTGGCTAAAATTGGACAAGTGGTTTGAGTTGTCATTGATGCCAGACATTGACTGATCCCAATAGCTCACTTTAAGCATGAAGGTTTGTGGTTTAACAGCTATGGCCATGTCAAGACGATCAGTTAACCTAGCCACATTTTTCCTGGGCAAGCTTAGACTAAGCGATTTTAAACCAGTATCCCAAACACATACCTTTGCTTGTAACTGACAACAGCCCTTCTTGAATCAGCAGAAGGAGGAGAATGACCATAGAAAATATTTCATGATCAATCTCCACAAAAGTATGGGATTGGGGTGGGATAGAACTCATGACCCCTGGATCAGCAATCTGACTTGCTACTGATTGCACTACAGGCTCCAACAACTGCTCAGGTGAGCTGAAAATGACCCAGAATGCAAAGAGTTAACCCTTAATGTGCCAATTGCAACAAGTCGACTGCTCATCTGCTGAAATGTTTAAAAAGCCTCTATGGCAAACAGTGTGGACCCAGAACAGACTGCTCCTATGAGCAGTCTGTTCTGGGTCCACACTGTTTGCTTCTATATTTAATTCATCAGTAAAGTTAGGCAATTATTTGCAGCAGACGACTTCAGCAGACGACATTTTCAGATGTATTTTTTTCTTGGCGCTTTAAGGGTTAATAAGGAACTTGAATGATCTTGGCACATAATGACTGAAATAATGTTGACAGCACTCAAACTAGCCCAGTGTTCAGCCTACCTTCTCCTTATGAGCAGGAAGATCAATATCTATATGTAATTCCTGGGAGTTGGATCCATTCACAGTTAACACAGGAGGTTTAGTTAAGTTACTATGAAAGTTTGGATGCACAATTTGTTTGTCACTCTGTTGAACATGATTAGTCTTCTTTGGATCTTTGTTTTCTTTCTTGTCCCCTGAAAGCATAAAAGTTTCATCTAAACATCATTTGGCTCATACATCGGTTATAAAATAAAAATTTGAAATTTTAACCCATCAAAGCATATTGCTTTGACATTTCTTTTAAGCACCCAGAACACATGATTTAAATACTGAAAACAATCAGTTTTTTTTTTTTTTGGGGGGGGGGGGGTTAGGGGACTTATTCCCTTTAATACAAACTGCTGATTCTGGTCCCAAGAACTGAACCCTGACATGTCTGTTTAAAAACAGGTGGACACTTTTCCAACGATCAATTTGAACATTTAATTCTTGTGATATCTTTGACAGGTAACCAGGAGTATTCCCGTCATAAAGTCTGATGATCAGTTTCCTCCTTCAGTAGCAGTCTGATCTGTGTTTTTGCTGCTAGATCAGGTGTCTGAATATTCACCATGAAACAGGGTATTGCGATATAACACATTTTTCTTTACAAAGAAATTATATTGCATGTAAATTGACCATTGGCAATTCTTTTTCACACTACTCAAAATAATGGATAAGTCCAAAGATCAACAAAAGGAAATGTCCTATACAAAAATTCAGAAGCTATTAATTATTTGTTCACTTAATTGCTTGATCAATACTGATATTAAAGTTTAATTTAGCCTTGAAAGTTAAATCAGATCTTTACAGCAAAAATCAATCCCACATAAAAAGAGATCAAAGAAAAAAGGCTCTTCTGCAAAACCTATAACATAGGACAGTGTCATTATTCAACAGGCACATAATAAGATAGGGTCTAGAACCTGTTGTTGCACATTAATACTAGAGGCTGGAGTTGGCCAGAAATCGCTCACCTTGGTGAGACTGAGTCTGTGCCATAGTGGCCATGTTTGCTATCAGATCAGATTGCTTTTAGCAATTGTGACTTTGCATGCCATCTTGATGCCACCCACTAAGTTTCTGAACAGCTTAATTTCACTTAGGTCAGAATTTTTTTTATTAGTTGATGTACGAAACCTCCTACAATAATTTTCCAGAAAGTAGAAAATAATAATAACTTAATTTCTAAAAAAAATGTTTTATTTTATCTGTCGACTCTAAATATTATTTCTTTTGTTGAAAAAAATAATATATTTTTGAGGTTCTGTTTGTGTATTTTTGAGAGTGACACTGTTAAAAGTGATTGTCCTTTCCACGTTTTTAGGAAAATGATAAAATATTTAAAGATTTAATACAGCTGTTGGTTTATCTTACTAGTTTTACTGTTTTTTTCTGGAGATTAAAAACCTGTCATTTTCAGAGGTTTTTTTTTCATGCACAACCCAACTGAGCATGAAATTTCAACTGCTCATAAAAACTAAAATACCAACAAATGAATCGGTTTCTTCCTTTAATTCTCTCAGATGTTGTATTTATCATGCTAATAAATGTTAAAATGCCAACAGTTGTTGGCATTTTAACATTTATGAGCAAGATAAATTTCGTGCTCAGCTGAGAGGAGCATGAAAAAAGTTTTATAACCTCAGGATAATTTGGAGAATTTCAAGATGGTCCTGGTTAGATATCTAAACACTTTGATTTGAGCAATTTTGAATCTCCATGTTGTCCAACGAAGTGATGCCGTCCAAAGACCGATAACAAAAGCTCGTCTTTGAGCACTTCATGCTTAGGTGAGCTAAAAATTGCTCAATACAGAGAGTGACACCAATCAAGGGCCACAACCCTGTTGTTATTTGACAAAATTTACCCATCTACAATCTCACACCACTCCTTCCTGATATCAACTCTTATACAAAGTTTGGAGAAAATCTGTAAAAAATGCTGAAGGAAGAGAGCTGACACTGAGGCTCGGACAGATAGATGGGGGAATTATGGGCTTCCCTAATATTAATTTCTCATATAGAGAATTATGGGTTTCAGACAGACAGACAGACAGTCCCTTAAACGCAAATTTTGCATATAGAGTATACCATAATTTTCAACATATTTAATACTGGCAGGGTATAAAAGTTATGCACACTTGTAGGCTGAATACAGCTTTACTTTTTTAACCTTTTGTATTCTGATGGGTTCTTCCACCTGATATGATACAATAAACTTGGGATGGTTCATTGTATATATTGAGGGGTCACAGGTTATAATTTCCAACTAAAATTGAATTTCTTCTCTGAAGATAGTTTTATTATAAGCAAACAGTATAGACACTATAATGTGTCACTCCATCAGGGTCTTCACTGTTTGCCAAAGGTTTCCCGAACACAAAGGGTTAAGCTATTTATCTGGAGCCATTTACCAAAGCCAAGGCGGCAAATTTCATTATTTTAAGTCATACAAGCCATTTAGCAGAAAGCGAAAATGTCACAATCAATATCCTATATTAACACAAAAATATGGCCTAAAAACAGCATATTTTTCAGACGACAAAGCTTTCAGCAAAAAGACAAATATGGCAACTTTCATTAAGGACTAAATGTAAGATTGGGCTTCCTTGTAATTCCATTCCATAAATGATACAACTAAAACAAGAAATCTTTGCAACAAAACAGTTTTAGACCAGGTCACTCCAAGAAAACAGACTGCTTTCTTACATGTAGGCAAACTAAGACTAAGCTTTCAGAGAGAAATATAGAAGATTCACCAAACTACAATCTAACCATTTTCATTCTGTTTGGTTATCCCATATATATTGATGCAACTATAAGTATGAAATTGTCCATTTTGTTTAAAATTGCTATAAAATGATGTATTTCTGTCGCAGATGATTGTTTTTTTATCTTATGCAGCAGTTCATCTGGGTCTGCACTGTTTGCCAAAGTACCTGTTTACTGAAAAGGAATAATCAGCCTTTCACCATGTCCAAAAGTTCAAAGTTGCAGACATCCAACATGATCTCTGTAATTGTTTGGTCGATAAAACATAAAAATAAAATAAAGCATTTGTTGCAAACAAACTGATTCAATATGAACCTAGGCCCTACCCATATGAAAACCTGTAATGAGGCTTTTTGGTAACATAGAGAATAATCCAATTTTACAATTCAAACGTTTGGTTATTTGGATCATTGGTTTGAGAGTGAAGCAAGTACAAATCCAGGAGATTCCAGGGGCCGAATTTCAGCCCCATTCCCAACCGAAAATAGCCACTTTTTTTTCCAATACCATGTCTGTTTTTCCCAATTAAAAAAAAAAGTAAAAATATATATATATTTTTTTTTTTTTTTTTTTTTTTTACTTTTTTTTAGAGACCACTACTACATATAAGAAACAATGACCAATATATCAGAATCATACTTAAACACTTGTGCTTAAGTGGTATGCTTGGCATAATACAATTTAGAATAACTTGATATATTTTGCTTCCCCTGTTATGTTCTGTGTCATTAATTTCATCCAATTTTGCTGTTAAGTGGATCATTTTTTCCCAATATTAACCAGTGGCCTTTTCCCAAAATTGCTGGAAACCCCTGAAATCCTGACCATGGTTTTCTCTCGAAGAGGCTCATTTGATCATGCAACTCTTCTCTTCGGGTCATCCTATTGGAAATTTGCTTAGAATACTTGAGCTTGTTAAGGAACTATTTTAGAACACAAAGTTAATGAATCTCTAAGGTGACAATCAGGTGTATTGATGATTCTGCATCTGATGTCACTGATCTAGAAAGGCCCAAAGATCATACGGGACTTGGCAAGAAGAGTTTCTGTCCACAGTACTCATTCTTTCATAAGAATGATTAATGTGGGTACTTATTAGAATTGCCTTCAAAGCAAGGGCAATCCAATAAGTCCAATAAGTACCAACAACATTATGTTTATGGTGAAATTGTTGTCAGCCAGGCTGCTGATCAGAAAATCAATTATATACATTTAAAGACTGCTTCCGTGAACTTTAATTTCAGCTGAGAATTCGAAGCTCGTTTAAATCTTTCTCAAATTATCCAATAAAAAATCATCTTGGTATTTTGTACAGGAGTTCTCTTGAATTTCTCTTAAAGAACTGGTGAATCAGCTTTTTTGATTATAACTAACTACCCAGTTATTTCACTACAATTACTGCTCGAAACATGTTCATGCTTTTCACTACAAATATCATGGTGAGGTAGTTTGGAAGCCTAAACTGCAAACAATAAGGTCCCAGATCAGATTGCTTCCTTAGGAGCAGTCTGATCAGGGTCCATACTGTTTGATACTATGATCAATTTAAAGTAGTCTTAAGTACATAAGAATAAATAATGCAGCAGATAGTAGGTTGGAACTAATCTGGAAACAAACTGCTTGCAACTCTGATGGAATTTCTGAAATATTTTCTGTACAATTATTCAGACTAAACATGTATGCTGCCATTCCAATGTGGTCTGCTTTGTCATCTGTTGTTGTAGTTTGGAAACTTCTACTCCATAAGGAGCAGTCTGAAATCAAGTCAAAATTGATCTGTGATCATCTGTTGTTCACTTAAAAAAAAATCTTATATTTTCTTATGTATGCTTGAAAAAAAGATTTTATGCCAAAGAGATTATGGTAAATACTCTAAAATTTCAAACACTATAGTTGCTTGCCAATATTAACGCCTAGACAAACAGCACAGACCAAGATAAGCAGTCTGATCATGATCTTCTCTGTTTGCTCTTTTGACAACCATTTTGTGAATTCCAGCCCTGAAAACAAAGAATTTATTTGAAAGCAGAAAGAGAAAAGTGTTCAAAATTTTTAGAATATTTATCATACACGGGTTTAGATAAACAAAACTTTTCAGCATAAAATTGTAAATATTTTTGTACCCATCAGTTTTAACATATGTTTTGGGTGCTCAAAAGAACCGTCTCCTTGAGACGATTCTTTTGAGTACCCACAACATATGTTTTGGTTGAGAAATAAGAAAATTAAATTTTCGTTACGAACTCTTAACTAAAATCCTGACCATACATACAAATATTGACTTTAGTTCAGGTGGACAAGGAGTGCTATTGAATAGTAAGCTTCATACTGACCAACTGGAAGAGGAGGTCAATAATATATGATTAAGTTTACTGTTCAATAACACTTCATTTCTACAGAGACAGAAGTCAACAATATGGTAAGGATACGATATACATTTTAGACCATTTACAGCTCGACCATGCTGATGATGCAAAATTACATGACCTTCTAGTCACTCCCGATATAGCATGTGACATTACCAATGCTCCATGGTTTGTAACATAACTACATGAAGCACACGATCACCCTCTGAACCTAGGAGACATGTGTTATTTATAGATTATAATAAGTATCATTATCACATATTTGGGATACTATTATTTGCTCCCTATAACCCAAAGTTTGCAAATACAATATTAAGCTCTTTCCTGCCACAGGTTATCTACCCGCCAGGCTGACTGCCTGCTATATAACCATAAGCGGAGAAGTTATTGTGTCCACCTGGAGACGTCGATCATTATATGACATCAAATGTGAACATTTTAGTGGCGTGACGTCAAACACAGTTTTCGTTAGTCTTCTGTTTTACTTACATTTTTGTACATGTATGTCCAACGCAAAAAAAAAACAGTGAATTGGAATAATATGTTGGTTGGTTTTGTTGCTTTACGTCCCAAGTCAACAGCTATGGTCATTGCGGGACGGTCAGTTCACCTAACCACACTTTTTCCTGGGCAAGCTTGAACAAGCGGTTAACCAGTAATTTGTGCACATACTTTCGCTTGTAACTGACAACAACCCTTCTTGAATGAATCAGCGGAAGGGAGGAGAATGACCGTAGAAATTATTTCATGATCAATCTCAACGAAAGTATGGGACCGGGCCGGTGGAATAATATGTGATAAACATATTATAACACAGGGTTTTGGTTATAGACCACTGTCAGCCTTCAAACTAAAGCTCTCGGGCTGATGATGGGGTCTCGGGTTGATACTTCAGGCATATTAAACCAAAACTCATCCCTTATTACATATTTGCAGAGATAAACCAAATCTTACATACATTATAAGATAATTTATTTCCTGATAACCTGATCTTAATCGCAGTCAAGTATCGTTCGTAAGATGGCGCCAGAAGTAAACAGTTATGAGATTTTATGTGAAATGTATGTAAAATTCCTTTGCTTTGCAATAATATATGTATGCTTAATGTGATACAACATAAAACTGGAAAATTTTACGAGCTAAAAGCATATGATAACATGATGGTCCAGTGCATATTTGATTTTTTTTTTCTTATTTCTCAACCAAAACATGCATTCTGGGTGCTCAAAAGAACCCTCTCAATGAGATGGTTCTTTTGAGCACCCAAAACCCATAAAAACAGATAGGTAAGAGAATAATTCCAATTTTACACTAAATTTTATTTCTTATCTAGATTTATGCATAAGCTCTCTGGCTTAAGGGGTCTAAGGTGGATACTTCAGGTGATAAATAAAGCCCCATGCGATAATCATATGGGCTGGTCCAAAATATTTTAGTCCTTATACTAACCTTTTAATTTTTTCTTGCGACCAGTCTTCTGCGGCATATTTATCTCCTCTTGACTACTGTTGCGCTGAGACTGATCATGCTTACTTCGACCGCATCCCATTTTCTCACAACCCAGATGCATTGGGCTCAACTTTACCCACAGGCAGGCAAACAAGCTCCTTTTAAATATATCTCCTCATGAAAATTAATTCATAATCACATTTTGATCACTGAAACAGAATTCAAACTTCACAATTTCCTTCCTCCTTTTCGGCAATTCAAACGTCAGATTTCCTGATCCCTCCTTGTTTGACGTAAACCATAGCTTTAATTTTGTTTTATTTTGTTTTATCACATATGCATTAATTTTAACAGCATAAAAATTAAAGTTTTCTTTTAGTAAAAATTACCATCACACATAGATTATATCCTGTCTGGCCTGTGAATAGAGAAAAGATTTGATATTGAAGGACATTTAAAACTCTTCGTCTGCTAGTGTCGTCTGTTGATAACCTTTGCAAACAGTTTTGATCCAGATCAGGTCCAACAGAATGTCTGGCCTGCTCTGGATTCAAACTGTTTGACACTCTGATGATACTCCTGGAAGAATTTTTTGAATTCAATAACTTGAAAATAATATCAGCGGACGACAAAAAATCATACAAAATTACTCAATATGTTGTCTGCTGATAACCTTTGCACACAGTTTGGACCCAGATCAGGTCCGAAGACATGTTGGGCCTGATCTGGATCCAAACTGTTTGACACTCTGATGGTATTCCAGAAAGAATTTTTCAAAAAAGTTTATTTTGAAAAAATCAGCAGACGACAAAAAGTCATGTAAAATTACCCAGTAGGCAAAGAGTTAACTTTTTACACAAGTTCATAGGTCCATAATATGGTTACCATACTATTTTGGTCAGGATAGCCCAGCCTAGCCTCTTGGATGGGTTGGGTAAGGTACAGTTGCCCTATTTTAGTTAGCCAAACTTAGGATAGGGTAGCCTAGCCTAGTCTACTGCAGGGCTGAGTTGGGTAGGTTAAGGATTTGTCACCCTACAGGCTTTTAGTAAGATTAGGATAGCCTACCAGAAGTGGCAGTCAGGGTAGGGTAGGGTCAACCTACTGGTAAGGCAGCCCCCACCAAATCTAGCATACTTGGCAGGCAGAATTGCATTGGATGGGTAGGGGTGTATAGTAGACCCACTGGTTAGTGTAATGGTATGCTAGACTTTACACTATGCTACCCTAGGATATGATATGAGCAAATCATACCCTTGGCTAGGGTAAGGTAGGTAGCAGAAGGGAATCTTCATTATATTAAGGTTGCAAATAGTATGCCATACCAAAGGGTAGGTATGAAAAGTTAAGATATTTGGAAAGGCTAGGGTAGTGCTTAGGAAATGTAAGGCTTGGTCAGCTAATACCCCTATTCCACACAGGCCCAGAATCCCACGAATTGACAAATATTTGGATTCGTGTCTGAATCGTAATCAGTTCGTGAAGATCTTAACTGATTCGCACAGTCCGTAGTCAGTTCTTGCAATTCATAGGTCTATCGGGAATTCGGCTCAAAAGTTTTGAAGTGTTCAAAACTTTGGCCACAAATTCCCCCATTCGAAAAATCGTGTGTGATTCGTACCAAATTCCTAAGGCATTCTTGGACATCGTAACTGAATCGTAATCGCTTCGGAGACGTTTTTTGGCATTCGTAGCTACTCTTAGCTCATTCGTGGGGAATCGGGAGATTAAGCCAAGCAATAAAACCAAGGAAGAGATAGGAGAAGGGTTTTCCCGAGTAACTACCCCGTCATGCGCATGTGAGCAAGTCCTAGAAGTTGAAACAGATTTGACAGACTCTGGAGCACAATCAGGATCAGTCAGTAGCTCCTGGCTGGTGATTTTGCCAATGGCGAACTGCCATATTTTTCCAAGCCAAAGAGTCTGGGCCAGGGCCCTTCGACTTTAACGTATTTGTTTTCTTCTAGCTATATAAGAAGCCGCTTTCAACACTCAAGTTGCAGGATCAATTCTACTGCTGCTTTACAAGGAACATTCATTTTGGAACTGATGCCCCGCAAGCATAGATGGGTCTTTTTTTATAACTATTGTGAGAGAAAATCTAGCGAATCGTGGCGATTCGTCGCGAGTTTCTGTTAATTCGTGCCCAATTCGTGCTGCATTCGGCATATTCTTAGCTGATTCGTAATTGATTCTTTAACTTTCATGCAGCATGATCTAATATAATTTTGCTAATCGTAGTGAATTCTTGCGCGATTTCAGCCGAATTGAGCAGATTCCCCCGAATATTCGTAACAAAATTGTATCTGAATCGGGACTGACTTGTAGAACATGACGATTGGAGAAAAAAAAAATTAATGAAACCTCACGAATCCCCCCGAATCAATAAAAAATCAATTCGTGGCGATTCCGGCGATTCGTGGCCTGTGTGGAATAGGGGTATCACCTATCCTACCTCATGGGCATGGTTTGAGGGATTGGGTAGGCTTATGCTATGGTCACCCTTTCTGGTTAGGGTATTATGTAGAAAACATGCCTTTCCTTAGAATTTACCAATGAGGGTAAACAAGAGTACAAGACCCATCCAAGATAGACTTGCTCAGCCTGCCCTACTTGGTAGGCGGGGTGATAAGGTATAGTTTAGTCTGGGTAGTTCGCCTTATAGTATGACAATACTGGTTATAGTAGGGACAAGCCTTAAGGTAAAATCTGAACTTTACATAGAAAAGGTAGGGTAGGTTATGGTACACTTGCCTATGTAGGGGAGAGATTAGGTTCGCTGAGACTTGGCTTGGCAAACCTACCCTACACAGCTCTACTTTTTCTTGAAGACAGGGTGATGGAGGACATGGCAGGTATGGGTAACCTAACAAGATTTGTGGTAGGATACCATTCTCTAGCTTAACCTTAATTCACCAGGTACCCCAGTTTAAGGTAGGTTAAGCCTACTGATTAGGGTAGGGGTATTTGTTTGTATGTTTGTTTGTTTGTTTGTTTGTTTGTTTTTGTTGCTTTACGTCCCAAGTCAACAGCTATGGTCATTGCGGGACGGTCAGTTCACTTAACCACACATTTTCCTGGGCAGGCTTGAACAAGCGGTTAACCAGTAATTTGTGCACATACTTTCGTTTGTAACTGACAACAACCCTTCTTGAATGAATCAGCGGAAGGGAGGAGAATGACCGTAGAAATTATTTCATGATCAATGAGATATCCTTTCCATAGCCTAGCCTACCAGGTTTGGGTGGTTACTGATAAAGGATTAAGTTAGATCTTGCATAGGGTATTATCCCCCTACTTGGTTTAGGCTATATAGGGGCCAGGTAGTCTTCCTTAACTACTACTAGAATCAGAATCATAGGATTCTTGACATCTGACTATGACTAAAATAAGATAAAAGTAGCTGTGGTAGGTTCTTCCCTAAGGTAAATATAGTTCTTTACTTTGAAAGGCTAGGCATGGCTAGGCTATGGTTAAGTGAGCAAAGCCTAGTCTATGCTAGTCTACTTTATACTACCCCACCTTACCCTACCCTACCTAGTTAACAGGGAGGTTTTGGATTATCATCCTAGATAGGGGTTTTATAAGATGCTGAATAGAGCAGGGAATTTCACTTTTTTTGTAAAGGCTTAATCTAAAGTTCCTAAAATGATTGTCTTTTTTCCTCTGTATAAGAGAATTCTATGTCAACGCTTGTTTGGGAAGGATCTACTGACTCAGGTTATCATATATATCTTATTTGTTTATAATACTGGTGTTACTTTAACCCATATAAGCCTGGCACCCTTTCTGTGGGACATAGGTGAACAGTGCAGACCCAGCTCAGATGCTGCAGAGAGCAGCATCTGATCAGGGTCTCCACTGTTTGCTTACAGAATTTTCTATTAAGATTTGAATAAAGATGAAAAATACCACCCAACAACCTTTAAAATGGAAACAGACTGGTCCAATTGATAAGAATATGAAAACCATTTAGCTTAAATGGTTTAAGTTGATACTTCTTTCCCTTGTGGGGTAGATTATGAGCAGGTTTACAGTCTGATTGTATTAGGCTTGTCATTTTTGTATAGCAAGCTATTAAAAAAAGTAGTAAGTTTTTATCAAAAAACATTTAATACCCCGTAAAACTCATTTAATACCCTCATTTTTTACCTATTATTGCCATTTTCATAGCATTTCTTCTCAATTTGTCATTCCATCAACATTTGTGTCATTTTCAACCTTAGAACAGATCTTCTAGGGCTTGAGAGTTATGGTACTGGATACTGACTTACATCTAGGGAAGTTAACCACCATCTAAATGATCTTAATAGGTGTATCCATGCATATTTGATCTCGGCCTAAACGTCATGGTTCACCATTGATGAATTTTTGTAGATCTTCACTATTTATAGTCCATTTCTCAAGAAAAACTTAAATTAATAATGCAATTCAGAATAAGCCCATGCCAACCTGAACCTTTTAAAGATTGTGCTCCCTTGAAGATGTGTCAGAGCCTTTGGCAGAATTGGCAGAATTTTTTTTCATAGTTTTCAAGATGGCAAAATCCATTTAAGCTGTTTTGTACAGTACATATATTAAGAATGAACAGTATGATGTCAATTTTACAGTTTTGATGTCATAAATTCAAGACAAATAGCTAGATACAACAGTATTGCACTGAACAAATTAATCAATACATGTATTGTTTTCAATGCAACAGTGTTGTATTTGACACTGTTGCAGTTACATCAGTGTTGCACTCAAAAAACACAGCCTTCAGCTTAACTCTAAGTGCAACAGTGTCGTATGTTCAGTTACGACAGTGTTGCGTTCAAGGAATTGACACTTGTGAGATATGGCAAAATGCCTAATTTAATATTACTGGAGAAATATTAAAAACACATTTAGGACATTTTCACAGATTATGTAAATATGTTTTATAGATTCAAAACTGCAAAAAAGTACATTTCTAAAAAAATGCAGTTACGACAGTGTTGCGTTGAACCCACGATATAATTAGATAATAAAGATATGTAAATGTCCTTACTTGCGTGCCTTTGTGCCTAAGTACAGGTTATCTTGTGGTGTGTATTCATTGCAATTGTCTCACATAGCCATTCATGCGCGGATCCAGAAGGCGGACAGGGGGTCCGTACCCCCTCTGAAAAATTACAAAAATATTGGGTTTCTTAGCAATGCTGGTCCGGATCCCCTGAAAAATCACAAATCTACTAAGCCAGCATTCAATGTTGGGCCATCATCGGCCCGCCAGCGAAACACCATTTAAATGCTGGCGGGTTGATTATGGCTCTCTTTTAGTGGTATTTGGATCCTTTGGATCCTCTCTCCTCTCATCAAGAAAAAAAAAGTTGGACCCCCCCCTGACAAAACTTTCTGGATCAGCGCATGTCATTCCAATGAGTAAAATATGACATTGTGGAGCAAGAATATACAGAGAGGAGGATACTTGAAATTTTATGGTGCAAGTTAATGACTTGTAT